>JAZHRO010000033.1:4303409-4918181 GCA_037157565.1 Thalassia testudinum | reverse complement strand
GACTTTTAATTAATCCATGAGTAACCCTATAGTTAATTTGCATTTGTGATGCGCCGTTAAAATAGTCGAATTAGCCCTATTTTCTTATCTTCTCAGATTAGCTTGATACGGAATTAAGAGCCTCAGACGATTATTTAAGAGCATTCATCACTGGATCCCAACTAAATTAAGTTATGACGAATGATGGTGTTACCATCAGGAGTATGGTTACCTTCATATTTTAGACACCATTTTTTATACATCTGTTTATGCAGAATTTGAGCTAGTTCTCTAGTACATAGATTCTTAAAAGTTTATAAAGGTAGCTTTTTGTTTGACTTATTTGTATGCATAATAGGAAAAGAATGCAAGAACAATTAATTTTTGTACAATTCTATCTACATTGATTTAAAGGAACTCCTGGAATTTATCTTGGAAACTATACATTTCAATGTTTTTTGAAAAACTAAAAAAGTAAAGATTTTTGTTCCTTCAAATATATGCTTCAATGAAATCTGTCCACAATTTTTTAGGAGTATTTTTTATAAAGTTTTCATTGGAAAATTTTAATTTATGAGGAATATTTTGGTGGATATTGTAAAACAAATTTTCATTTTATAGGTAATCAAAATAAATTATAAGTATGATACATTATGAGTGTTTTAAATGATGATTAATAAATTTTTGTATCTTTTTACATTGCGATGAATTTATCATTGGCATATTCTTAACAAGGCGACAAAAAAAATCGTTGTTAAAAGAAAATAAAGACAACGAAAGCATCTGTTGCTAAATTTTAAGTATATGACGATTTTAGTGACGATTTTATTCGTTATTTGAATTTGCTAATGAATATATTATTCGTTGTAGATTTAACTACGACTTGTATAGCGATAAATATGGTGATGAATAAATTATTCATTGGTGGGTCATATAACAACGATTTATTAGTCGTCATCTTCATAAAATATTTGTTGCCTTTGACCTTGTTTGTTGTAGTGCCTTAGGCATTTAATTCCTACTTAGTTTTCTTACTTCCAAATGGACTCCACCTATTAGAACTAGCCTTCCAATTCCTCCATCTTCTTGAAGATTGTGAGTGAGCCTTCGCATTCATATCTACGTCGCATTTTCGGACCTTAACTTTGGAGCCAATAGTTTTTAGATTTTTAGTTCTAGTTATAGTTAATTTGCTTTCCAAGCGTTCTTTTAGTTGTAATATGTAGCTCTACTTGTTCTAACTTTTTGATATAGCAATAAAGTGTCTATTTCCTTTTCAACTTGACTTCAAGTTGCTTGCTTTCTTTTAGTGATTATTATAGTTCTACTACTCTAGTTAGAATTGTATTCTATTAGATTTCACTTTAATTCTAGTTCTAGTAATCTTCCTACGTCCTATTCGATCTACTTAGTTAGGAAAGCGAATTAGTCTAGTAGCCTCTTTGCGAATGACTCAGACTCCATTTTTGAGAACTACGATTTTCATATTTCACGAGTTTGATTTATAAATTCAAGAGTTTCTGTACACACTTACTATGATGAAAAGTGATTTTTTCGCAATCACACCTGTAAACAGAACATGCAACATTACTAGGACGGAGATATATACGAGAGCTCGTAAATATGAGTTAGGCATATAAACTACGAGCTCTGGGTGGGGAGTACTAAGAGGGATGTACTGAGAGGGGAGGGGTTGGGTACGTGGTGGATGAGTACAGGGTGATTGTTGGGTGAGTGGAGGTTGGGTGCGTTGGGGCTAAGTGCGAGGAGGCTACTGGGTGTATGGGGGCTAAGTGCGAGGTGGTTGCTGGGTACGAGGAGGCTGGGTCTGGGGAGGCTGGGTGGAAGGTGTCAAGTATCTTCCCTACCCCTCGAGGTGGCCTAATCATTGTTATTCTTTCTAGATGCAAACTTCTTAAATTTCATCTGCACATTAAAAAAGATTGTTACTTATATAAATATGAGAAAATAAATAAACATAATATAGATAAAAAAAAATTCGACGGAGTTTCCCCTATATTATTGTTATTTTCCAAAATCTTGTATAAACTATCACATTTAAATAAAAAAAGTAAATTATGGGACACCCCACATATACTGCAAGTTAAAATATATATTAAAAGTGAATAAACAGAGCACTTGAAACATATATTAAAAGAACTTAACTCTTTTCACAACTTAGGTTTTAGTCTTGTTTTCATCTTTTATTCATTTCTTAACTCTTCTCTACCAACTATAGTCGTAATAGTAAACTCTTTAATTGTCATTCCTTTTCGTTTTAATGAATTTCTTGTAACATAATATCAACCAAGCATATTTAAAAAATTTCATTCTTATTTGTACAAGTTTTATAAATAACATGCCTCTTTGGTGGGCTTAGCTCCACATCTTTTCTTAATAGTAGTGTCTATTTGATATAACAAATCCTAACAAGGAATATAGTACTTGAAACATGATAAGGGGAGCAACTCGGACTTATCAAACTCATGCTGGAGGCTCCTAACGATTTTGTGAAGGTATGGCTACCCAGGGACAACAACTTACTCAGAGCGTGGCTGGCTCTTTTGTACCTCCATCTGTAGGATCTGACCTATCTTTGAGAGATGCGTAAGCTTCTCCATCGGTAGTGGTAGGTCTGGTTACTATCAGTTAGCAGTTGATTTTTACTTTGTTTGATTCTGGTGCATCCATTCATTTATATCCCTTAAGTTTGCTAGGGAACTTAAATGACAACTAGCACTATTAAATGAGCCTTTAGCTATTAAGGGTCCAATAGGGCAGTTGTTCATAGCCAAGATAGTTTACAGATTCCGTGAGGTGAGCATTAGGGGCTACATGTTGTAAGTCGACCCAATGGAAATTGATACGGAGGACTTCGATGCCATTCTCGGTATGCACTGTCTATTAGGGTAGCATGCCTCTGTCGATTGTTTTGAGAAGGTTGTCTTCTCGATTCAAGGGGTACCACAATTCAGAGTTTCACGGTTGAGCGAAGGGTAGACTAGTTAGGTGTATCTCAGCATTGCAAGTAGCGAGACTGCTAAGGAATGGGTGCAACGGATACCTTGCCTATGCAGCTATAGCCCCATGAGAGAAGTTGGAGTTGGGGAATGTACCAATAGTGCAGGAATATGCCTTCATATTCCCAAATGACCTTCTGAGACTTCAACCTGAGTGAGAGATCAAGTCCGAAATCTCACTCATTCCTAGAACAAATCCGATATCAATCACCTTGTACTGGATGGTGCTTGCAGAGCTATAGGAATTGAAGATGTACCTTTAGGAACTACTTGAGAAGGAGTTCATCCGACCCCATACCTCACCCTGGGGGCTTTGGTGTTATTTCTGAAGAAGAGTGGCACCTTATGCTTTGATTACTGGCTTCCGAATAAGGTGATAAGAAAAAATAGATATCCTCTTTCGCAGATCAACAACTTGTTCAACCAGTTATGTGGGACCACGGTGTTCTCTAAAGTCGATATGCGATTAGGCTATCATGACCTTAAGATAAAGGAAGGGGATGCACCAAAGACCACCTTCAGAACACGCTATGGCCATTATGAATTTTTAGTGATGCCGTTCGGGTTGACAAATGCTCCGGCCGCCTTCATGGACATAATGATCTCGATCTTTTGATCGTATTTGGACCACTTTGTTGTTTTTATTAGCGATGCTCTCTTCTACTCTTGCGACACGGCACAGCAAGACCAGCATCTTTGGTCGACTCTGGAGACCTTAAGGAAGCACAAGCTATATGCTAAATTTAGGAAGTGGGAGTTTTGGCTATGAGAGGTGGCATTCTTAGGTCATGTGATCAAGTGCATGGATTTTTGTTGCCCCTACCAAGGTTGAGGCAATGCTGAAGTGGGAGTAGCCCAAGACTATCACTAACATATGTAGTTTTTTGGACCTAGCAGGCTATTACAAGCGGTTTATTCGGAGCTTTTCATAGATTGCTCTTCCATTAACATAGGTAACATGGAAGGAAACACCTTTTGTTTGGATTGGTGAATGCAAGGCCAACTTCTAGATGCTCAAAGAAAAGTTGACATTAGCCCCTATGCATAGCATCCCTGGTAGCAGTCGTGGAATCATGTTGTCTACAAATGCTTCACACCAGGGGTTGGGATGTGTACTGATGCAGCATGGGCATGTGTTCACCTATGCTTCGAAGCAGCTAAAGCCACATGTAAAGAACCATCCGACGCATGACTTGGAGCTGATAGCCATATTCTTTATCCTGAAGATTTGGCACCATTACCTTTATGGGAAGACATTCGAGATTTAGACTGATCATAAGAGTTTGAAGTACCTGTTTGATAAAAAAAAGTTGAATTTGAGGTAGTGACGCTGGATGGAACTCTTGAAGGATTATGAGTGCTCTATTGTTTATCGTCTAGGGAAGGGGAATGTCGTGGTAGATGCTCTTAGTAGAAAGCCACCAACTCGATTGGTATCTCTTTAGGTATAGAGATGGAATGGTATGATTGAGGTGGCTTGCTCAAAGCCGTCTCAGGTTGTTGGTTACTTGGGAGAGTTGGGCCCTTATGAGGCAGACATGCCTTGATTTGATAACTTGTGTCATTAGCACCCAGATGGATGATTCAGAGTTACAGACTCTTCGCCATTAGATTCTCGTGGGAAACCCTAGAGAGTTCACCTTTGTAGATGGAGTACTCTAGCTCTATGGCAGGTTATGTGTTCAATGAGATGAATCACTTCAACGGGAGTTGTTTGAGGCTGATTACAACAAACTCATTATCTATCCTAGGAACAATAAGATGTATTATGACCTGAAGAAGGATTTCTGGTGGTGTAGCATGAAGAATGATGTGGGTGAATTTGCAAAGTAGTGCTTCATATGTCAGTAGGTGAAGGCAAAACATTAGAGACTCGTTGGCCAGTTGCATCCCCTTCTAGTTCTAGAATGGAAGTAGGAGAGCATCTTTATGGACTTCATCTCTGGATTACTGTTGACCTAGAGAGGGCACGACATAGTTTGGGTGATTGTCGACTGGTAGCGGAAATACACAGTTTTGTAAAAGATGCAAGTTAATATCGTTGTAACATGTAAAATCAAATCAACTTTTAAATTTATAATCCTAGATAGTGTCAATATCTAGGGTTATCCAATGAGGTAATTTTAGTTATGATGAAACTTTCTCTCACTCTGTCAAATCTTTTTAGGTTGGCTAGAGCGAGGGGGTCCCGATGGTGGTGGCCGCGTCGATGATGGCAGTCGAAGGTGGCCAGCCAAAGCAAAGGTGGTCGCCGGTGGCAAGGGTAATCTGTGCGTGCGCGGGGAATACGATTGGTGCGTTTGAAGGTGTGGCTGAGCTCGTGGAGTCGAGGTGAGCTTGATGGAGTTGACGGCATGAAGGATCGTGGCCGGAGGTGGCGGCTGTGTGGAGAGGTGATCGTCCAACGTTGGGTCTCTTCTCTGTTGGAGAAGATGAATAGTGTGGTTGTAGGAAGTGATTGATTGTGGATTGGGATGGTTGGGTGTGGCTGGAGGAAGAGAGGCTGATCGTCGGCTTTGCTATTGTCGCGAGGAGAGTGGTCGTGGAAGGTGGCGCCTGGTAGTGTGATGCGAGATTTGTACGATTTTATAAATGGGAGTTTTAATGTCGGTGTGATCAGCTTTTAAATTTATATTGCTAGATATCGGTGGTATCTAGGGTCGTCCAAGGAGACCAATTTGTTAGTCAAATAAGTAATTCTCTGTCTCGTCTCTCAAATCAGCACTTCTCTTTTTGTATTTTGATTTTTATAAATTTTTATATTTGGAAATAAGCAGGATACGAATACGAATGTGGAACCTGGATGGGTGTAATAAGTCTTTCCCCGATTTTCTTTTGATTTAATTGCATCTGGTCTAGTTTGTGGGAAATTATTTGAAGGTCGTCTTGGGTAACAGAGATTGATTGAGTCTCTATCTCATGAACACCGAACTGCGAGTTGGTAGTCTTGCCAAAGGTGTTCATAGATGCATGGTTAAATGAACTTTCACTCATTTCTTCAAAAAGATCATAGACACTCTTAGCATCTTTATTCAGGAAATTGCCGCCACACGTGGCATCAACGAAACATCGAAGTTGATCTTCTAATCCATGGTAGAAGATCAGCATGAGCTGCTATAATGGAACCTCATGGTGCGAGCAACTTCTTAAAAGATTCTGGAATCGCTCCCAAGCATCATGTAAGGTCTCACTGGGTTTTTGTTGGAAGGTCGTAATAGATCGTCATAGGGAAATTATACGACCAATGGGGAAGAATTTCTTTAGGAAAACGGTTTGAAGCTAAGGCCAAGTGGTAATGGGTTTGCCAATGGTTCTGAACCAGTATGCGGCCTTGTCCTTTAGGGAAAGCAGGAATAACTGCATCAACCATAAATCCTCTTGCACATTGCGAGAATGGGTCATCCATGCAAGGAGAGTAAGTTCCTTAAGGTGGCTGAACGGGTCTTCTAGAGGAAGGCCATTGAAGTGCTTGATTAAGGTTAGAACGACAAGATTAATCTCAAAGCCCCTTTTGGTATGACCACCCTTGGTCTGTTCTCATAATTGGAAGGATTGTAAAAATCCTTAAGAGGAACGATAAGCTGTTGACGGGGTGGCGGATTTTGCCATTGGTTGGCTAGGTTCGTTACAGTCCTTGCCAACTATTGTTGGTTTACTTGTAGTTGAGCCAGTTGCTCAACCATCATGTACAGGGGATTGGGCGGGGACCTTGGTTTTGTCCTTGTGGCATCTCAAGTAGTTCTAAGACGGGCATGTTGGGGATGGGTAAGTCAAAAAGCAGGTTAGATTGCAGATTTTGGGTGGAAGGGTTTGAAGGTTCCCTAATCGGAGGGGGTGACGTAATAATTGCGGAAATAAAATAAACAATCTCACAAAATAAACAAACACACAAGTACACAAGTATTTTTTAGGTGGAGACCCAATCAGGTGAAAACCACCACCTAACCCTCTCAAGTTAGGATTTTCCGATCAACCTAGTTGATCAAATCCACTAACCGAATCACTTTAAACGAGGGTGATTCAACCTCAATTACAACCACGCTACAAGTACGAGGTTAGCGTTCCTCAACCCCTTCTCTCCACGAAAAGGATTTTGTCCCACGAAGGAAACGGGAATTCGCAAAGCGAATACCCAACTAAATAACAAAGACAAAATAAACAACAATCCTATAGAGCCAACAAAATAATTTTTAACCTAAGCTTCTATAGGAATTAGGATGCTTTCCTTTGAAAGGAGTGCGTCGGCGACGCGGATGCGTGAACTACACGATGGCGCTACGTCGCTCTCGTGAACTACGGCGGGAGAGCGGGTGCGCAAAGCTTGATGCTCTCAAGAGAATGGAGCTTGAGCTTGGAGAGCAAGAGCTAGCTAAGACATAAGAGAGTGTGAAAGTGTGTAGCTAAGTGTGTCTTGTGTATCTAGGTGTGTGTTGATGAGAACCTCGTCACAAACCCTAAACCAGCACCATTTAACCCTAATTTGCAAGAAAAAGCTCCTACATAACCCTAGAAAGACTTGGCTCAGAGAAATTCTGAGTTTGCAAAGAAAACATAAACTAAGGGGTAAAAATGCAACTTCACCAATCCAATCTGAAAACAGGGTAACTCATGGACCAAACATAGGTCAAAATAACGTAATAAGAAGGAAAGTGGGACAAGATGATTCAACAAGGGCTACAGCAACTCCGAAGAATTAAATGACATCCTGTAACCCTAAAAACAAACCCACTTAAATACACGAGGTTCGAGGCAGAGAAAAAATCAACTAAACCCTCTAAAATTCATAGAAAAATAATCTCTAGGATTTAGAACCTTCAATTTGACCTTAGAAACCTATTTTGACCTACATTAAGAACCATGCCCAATTAACAACTTAATTTAGATTTTTACGTAAATTGACCGGTCTAACAAGGTTTAACCTAGAAATAAAATTCACCATCAGAATCCTTAGGTCCTAATTAGTCATGTATAAAAACTTGAGCCTAAGAAGAAACCTTCTTGACCAACTTTACACTTTGGTCCTCATATATTTACTTTTTGGCCCTCAACTTTTGAACCCTCACATTTTGACCCCTAACTCTCCTTCGTTCTTTGCGTTTAGGGCCCTCCTGCAAAACCTGAGCAGCACCATGCTCTGGCGACCTTGCGCGGAGCATGGCGCCGCGCAGGGTAAGGGAGGGAGCTTGCCAGGTCAAACGGGGGTGCCCTGCGTCGTCAGCCGTCGCAGGAGCACCCCCATGAGCGCTGCAACCACCCATACCAGCCGTGCGAACGCACGGACGGTATGGGTCTCCTTCCTTTGGCGAGGGAGACACGTCGTCTCCCTCCACCCTCCTCTCTGGTTCTGCCCCTATAAATACCCCCGTCGCTCCGCCGTTCTTCCCAGCTCGGATCTGACGGAGATACCCCCTCACTTCCTCTCTTCCCACTCCGACAGACGCCCCCTTGCTCCGGCGGCTTCTCCTCCTCCTCGTCGCCCTACCGCACTACCAGCAGCAGGGTTGCCTTCCCTCGCTCTTCCCGCGTCGCGCCGCACCCAGCGCGTGCTTCTCCGGCCCTCTCCTCGCCGTCGCCCCTTCCTCTGGGCAGTTTCTTCTCCGGCGACAGTCGATACGGCTGTCGCCTGCTCCAGCCCCTTGTCCCGCTAAGTAGGTATAAGCTCTCCTCTTCTTCCCCTCTTTCTTTTTCTCACTGTAAATCTTTACTGTCGCCCTCGACCTTGCCCAAACACTCTCACCTTCCCCATCTCCGGTCAAACTCCGGCGACTCGCTCCCGTCATTCCACCACCCCACACGGCTCGCCGACCCTCACAGAACCTCCGCCTCCTCACCTTGATCAACCTCCGCCCTTCCACTTCCCACCAATCGCCCTCTGCAGACCCATCGACCAAACCCATCTCGCCACCTGCAGTTTGATCTAGGGCGGCCCTTAGGCTCCGCCCCGCCACCTGCAGACCCCCCGATCACCTTCGCCGTGCTACGGCGAAGGTCTTCCGCGTATCTGATTAGGCCGAGAGGCCGTTTCCCTGTGAGCAGGTACTTCGCTCGCCGCCTCCATTGCCGAGTGAAGCAGCTTCCTCAACCTGCTCCTCCAGGCGCGCCACGCCCAGGTCAGGCTCCTAGGCTGCGCGGGGCATCTCCGCAAAGAAGTCCCAGGCTGCAGTTGGGGCAAAGCCATCGCGTGGAGCCTCGATTGGGCGCTGCCTCCTCCGTGCGGGCGTCCAATTGAGGTGGGACATTTAGTCCCACCTCGGAAACTCACCGAGGCAAGCAAGCGCTTAAAGGCAAAAAGTGCCTTAAGCTGTTTGCCTCAGTTCACGGGGTGAGGTCCCCTTCACCCGCCCGATTACCCGGCCTCGTCCGCGCTCACGCCCGGCGGACCTGGCCCCGACCCGATTAGCCCGACCTGCAGTCCTCGCCCACCACCGCACACCGGTGGGCCTGGACCCGGGCGCGACCCGCGTACCCGATTAACCGGTTGCTCTGGGAGAGCTTTCCTAAGAGCGAATTCAGAGAGAGACGCGGGGAGAGGGTAGAGTAGGTTTTGCCCTCTGACTCTGAACCCTTGAGCGTGCAAGCACAGGAGAAGAAAGAAGGAAGGAGGACGCACTGTAGCAGCGGGTTACTTAAGTCGTCTGATTGAACAATCAGACGACGCTCTGAGGACGAAGGAGAAGAAAAGACGAGCAGGATCGCAACGAAGAAGAAAAAGAAGAAAAGAAGAACAGAAAAGAAGACAAAGAAGAAAAGCAAAACACGAGGAGAAAGAGAAGAAGAAGCTCTGAAGAAAAAGAAAGAAGAGAAGAAGCAAGAAAAGAACACGAGAAGAAGATCTGAAGGAAGCAAGCAAAAGAAAGAAAGATTCAAGAGCCAAGAAGAGAGAAGACAAGAACAGGAAGAGAAGAAAGAAGAGACAAAGAGGAAGAAAGAGAAGAAGAAGAAGCCACCAAATTTCCATCTCTATCTCTCTCTCTCTCTCTTTATTTTTGTAATAAAAACTTTGTACCCCTAGAATACGACTTGCTCCCTGAGTTCGACTTCGGGAGAACTTTATTTTCCGAGTAAAAAAAATATATGTAATGATGGCAATAACTAGCTGTACAACGCTATTTCTATAACAAAACCTAGTTATCGGCCGATCATCACTTTGGCGCCGTTGCCGGGGAGGAACGGCTATTCTAGAGGTAATTAAATTCCTGTTTTTAAATTTCTAATAATCTCCTCTTTTGTACAGATACAGGAAAATCGAGAAGACAAGCAACCGCACGACAACCACTCCGAGGACAGGTAATTTTCTATCCTCTCAACTCCTAAATTCTAAAGAGGAAGAAAAGAAAAGAACAAGCAATATAGGTCTAACCTGTCTTCTCTACTTAGTAAACCATAAAAAGTTGCATGTTTTCAACCCATTATTCCTGCACACTATTAAGGGTATTTAAGGGCTAACACATTCTTACTTGAGCCCTAATTACCCAACAAAGAACTAACTTGACTAAATAGAGCCAACATAAGAATCAACATTAGGGATTTAGAGACACACTTCTTAAGCAAGAATTGAGAAATCCCAAAAGGAGTGTGCCCAAGCCATTGTCTGAAAATACCTATCCAAAGAAACCCTAAAACAAGTTGGCTCTCTAAAGACACTTGAACCTTAAAAAATAAGACCTAATAAGCTCTTAACAGAACGAGCAGGTAAAGTCGACCACTTGGGTCAATTAACCTTCAACTTAGGTCACTCTTTGTACTAAAAAAAAACCTAAAGTTCAAGTGAAACCTAAGCACCCTCTTGAATTAAAAGTGGTAGACTTAAGAGGTCAAGATCCCCATTTTGGTCTACCTGGAACCGCAGTGACAAGAGAGGTCGGGTGGGGGAAACCCTGTAACACGTGGGGACGCTCTACCATGTAGGGGTCTTCGTGGGACTCACCCTCTCTGGCTGCCCAGGTAATTCTCAGGTGGACGATCTTTCTGATCAAGGGGTCCATCTGCCCCGCACCTCTATAGTCACCCAACACATTTTTTGGGTGCCTTGATTGGGTCCAGCACTTTCTAACCTCTTCCACTCCAACAGTGCATGAACGGTAGGAGATCCTTAAGACCACCCTTAAGATCTCCTTTAAGAATTCACTCTCGTCAAGGCCCAGCCTTGACTCCCGTGTTTGAACAGCAACCTAACCCCATCATTCTCTCTTCTGATTTTGAATCAAACCCTTCTATCATGGCTCAACCAGTTGAGGAAGAAAACAATTTGGAGCACCAGCTCCAGCGACTCAACGACCTCTTCCAAAACTTTGTGCACCCACCGCAGCATCCCATGATGCGGGACCATTATAATCCTGCTACGGTGGCCATCGAGCCTCGAGTCAGAATCCCGACTGGAGGACCTGACTCTGAATTAAAGCCCAATATGATTCATGCTATACCTAAATTCCATGGGCTTAATTCTGAAGATCCCTTCCAGCACATCAAACAGCTAAAGCATCTAGCCCAAACTTTCAGGTCAGACGCACAAAATCGGGATATTCTTCTCATGAAGATGTTCTCCTTTTCTCTTATGGACAAGGCCGCCCATTGGTATCAAACTCAGACCCGGCCGATCAACAGTTGGGAAGAACTTCAGTCCGAGTTCCTGAAAAAGTTCTTCCCTATTGGACGGACCAACGCCTTGCGCCATCAGATTACACATTTCACCCAACAAACAGGGGAACCTCTCCATGAGGCATGGGATCGTTTTCAGGATCTCATGAGAAAGTGCCCCCATCACGGAGTTCCTAAATGGGAACAGGTCCAATCTTTTTACCAGGGACTCCGTGAGGACATCCGTCTTTTCGTCAATGCAACCTGCGGAGGAAATATCATGGGTCAACATGAAGACACCGTGTGGGAGATTCTCGAAAACATGTGCGAGAACTCCATTAACAATGACTCCATGGGATTATTCGACAGGACGAATACCCGCGCATCGACGAATCTTAGGGGAGCACATCAGACGCAGGGCCTGTCCGCATCAGTCGACCTGGAATTAATGGCCAGTCGATTGGACAAGGTCTCGATTATCGAAAAGGTGGATGAGCTGACTCAGCATCTGCAGCAAGCCACCTCTGCGCATAACCCTTTCGCACAGCCTCCTTCCACAAGGGAAACTGTGCAAAACATTCTCCATCGATCTTCTCCTAGGATGGACCTATCATCTGAATCTTTGCCCGGAGGTCCTTCCGATTCCTTCTACACCTGCCAAGGGAATTCCATTCCCTCTTTCTCTAACCCTCTGGAGGTTCCTCAGACCTGCGAGGACCTCAACGCCATCCAGAACGACCCGTTCTCCAACACCTATAATCCTGGATGGCGAAACCATCCTAGCTTTCAGTGGGCGGGAAATTCCCAAACCCAAAGACCATCCTTCCAACCCCGCCCACAACCTCCTCGTCCTTACCAGCCGCCTCAGCCTCGACCCAACCCTACTGGGCCAAATCAAGATCAAATGTCCCTTATCCTTCAGACCCTGGCTGACATTCAAAGAACGAATGCGGCTATCCAAAAACAACATAAGGACGAACTTACAGAGGTCCGAAACCAATTGACCCAGTTGGCAAACTCTCGCCAGCCAGGTACTCTTCCTTCCCAACCTCTGCCTAATCCTAATAACGTGCCAACCCAGCGGCGCGTTATGAACCCAAACCCGGGCGATGCCCATATGATTTATTAGGCCCCCTCTGTTCCTTCACCCGACGGGATAGAGGCCTCCACTTCCTTTGCAGGTTACCAGCAGCAAGCTATCTTACCCAATCCTAACCAAAACCAGGCAGGACTTAATTCTGTAACAACCTGTAGTGGTAAGGAAACCCAAGACCCACCTCATCCGAACCACTCCATGCCTGGTAGTGATCCCAAGCCTAGGACAGTAATCCAGGACGTCCCCACCTCTATCCCAAATCCACAACCTGGACCTATCCTAGAAGAACCAACCAAGATCCCGTTTCCCGAGGCCTTGACCAAGGGAAAGAAGACTACCAAACCCGTGGCCCCTGAGGAGGACCTGGTCAAGCTCTTTGAGCTGGTCCACATCAACATTCCCTTGATGGATGCAATCCGCCACGTACCGGCTTACGCACGATTTCTAAAGAATATATGTACACCCCAGCGTAAGCCGCGAACCAAGGGCGGGATCCCAATTGTGCTGTCAGAGTAAGCCAGCTCTGTAATCCTCAGTAGACTCCCACCCAAGGCAAAAGATCCTGGTACTCCCCTGATTTCCTGCAAGATAGGTGATACCCAATTTGATAGAGCTTTGCTAGACTTAGGTGCATCCATAAACCTGATACCCACATCCTTGACCATCTAGAAGAATCTGAGCTAAAACCAACCGAGGTGACATTACAATTAGCAGATCGATCTATAAAGTCACCAAAATGGATTCTCGAGGATGTTATCGTAAGAGTGCGGGATTTCTATTTCCCAGTGGACTTTACAGTCTTAGATATGGACGCGCCTAAAAACCCTAGGGATACACCAATCATTCTAGGGAGACCTTTCTTGGCTACTGCTAGAGCCAACATCAGCTGTGAGGAGGGCCAAATAGAGCTTAAATTTGGGGATCAAATCTTAAAAATTGATATATTTAAGGCCCAACAAGGAATTAATTGCGGTGTCATCGAACATATTTGTGACGTTAGGATTTTGGTTGATGAATCACACCTCCAGAATGACTCGATTATGCCTCATCAACCACAGAAGGATCTTGACCCGCAAACAGAGGAGTTGAATCCAGATAGAAACAACCCAGTAACTCCTACCCTTGAACCTCACATTTATACTGAACCACCCGCTGCTGCTGATAACCCTATCCTCGAGTTAAAGCCTCTTCCTGCTCACTTGAAATACATTTTTTTGGGTTCCAACCAGACCCTCCCTGTGATTATCAATTCCAACCTCAATCCCGAACAGGAATCCCGTTTGATTACTGTTCTCCAGCAACATCGCAGAGCCATCGGGTGGACTCTCGATGATTTGACTGGAATAAGTCCCTCTTATTGTACTCATCATATCTATTCAGAAGAGGGCGCACGACCTTCTCGTGAAATGCAGAGACGTTTAAACCCTAATCTGCAGGAGGTCGTGAAAAAGGAGATTATCAAGTGGTTAGATGCCGGGATCATCTACCCGATCTCCGATAGTCGTTGGGTGAGCCCAATTCAGGTTGTGCCTAAGAAGGCAGGACTCACCACCATAACGACTGAAATCGGAGAAATCATTCCTACCCGATTAGCCAATGCGTGGAGAGTCTGTATAGATTACCGCCGACTCAATTCCTCCACGAAGAAGGATCATTTCCCACTACCCTTCATTGATCAAATTCTCGAGAAACTAGCGGGAAATAGGTTCTTCTGCTTTCTTGACGGGTACTCCGGTTATAACCAGGTGGCAATCCATCCTGAGGACCAAGAAAAGACCACGTTCACCTGCCCCTTCGGAACGTACACTTTCCGAAGGATGCCTTTCGGTCTTTGCAATGCACCTGCTACCTTTCAGCGGTGCATGCTTGCCATATTCTCATATATGGTAGGTGATTTCCTGGAAGTCTTCATGGATGACTTTTCAGTCTTTGGAGAATCTTTTGATGATTGCCTCCAACACTTGGTCCAGATACTCAGGCGATGCATTGAGGTGAACTTGGTTCTTTCCTGGGAAAAGAGCCATTTCATGGTGCCTGAGGGAATTGTCCTGGGACATCTAATTTCAGAAAAAGGCATCCAGGTGGATCGAGCTAAGGTGGATCTGATATCTCACCTTCCTATGCCTGGCTCGATCAGGGACATCTGTTCTTTTTTAGGGCACGTCGGTTTTTACCGCCGTTTCATTCCAGATTTCTCGAAAATCGTGCGTCCCTTGACTTCTCTTCTCTCTAAGGATGTACCCTTTGAAATCTCCAAGGAATGCACGCTAGCCTTTGAAAACCTGCGTGACCGAGTCACCTAGGCACCTATCCTACAATCCCCTGATTGGTCTCAACCCTTTGAGATCATGTGCGATGCATCTGATTTCGCTGTAGGAGCGGTCCTGGGGCAGAAAGCTGACGGGAAACCCGTGGTTATATACTACGCTAGCAAGACACTTGACGAGGCTTAGCGTAACTATACGGTTACAGAGAAAGAGTTGCTAGCCGTAGTATTTGCCCTTGAAAAATTCCGATCGTATCTTCTGGGTTCCCATGTCATCATTTACTCGGATCACACGGCTGTAAGGCATCTCCTTGCCAAGAAGGACGCGAAGCCCCGACTAATCCGTTGGATCTTGCTGTTGCAAGAATTCGATCTTGAGATTCGCGACAAGGCAGGAAGGCAGAATGTTGTAGCCGACCATCTGTCCCGTCTTCCTTCTGAGATTATCGACCCTTGCGGACCCATCACGGAACACTTTCCTGATGAGCACCTGCTTACTGTTGGTACTAGACTTTCATGGTTTGCTGATATAGTGAACTACTTGGCATCTCATCAGACCCCGTCTGATTGGCCGAAGGCCAAGAAAGATAAATTGCGTTCTGATACCAAGTATTACATTTGGGAAGATCCGTACCTTTTCCGCATAGGTGCTGATCAAATTATTCGGAGATGTGTCCCGGAAGAGGTCTGCAATATCCTCTCTTTCTGCCATGACCAGGCATGCGGTGGCCATTTCTCAGGACATAAAACCGCATCAAAAGTCCTCCAGTGTGGCTTCTACTGGCCTACACTTTTCAAAGACGCATACAGTCACTGCAAGGCATGCAGTCGTTGCCAGACTTTGGGCAACATGAACCGTCGCGACATGATGCCTTTGCAGCCAATTCTCGTATGCGAAATCTTTGATGTTTGGGGGATTGATTTTATGGGCCCCTTTCCTGTTTCGGATGGTTTCGAGTACATTTTACTTGCTGTGGACTACGTGTCCAAATGGATCGAAGCCATACCAACCCGAACCTCTGATCACAAGATTGTTCTTAAGTTTATTCATCAAAACATTTTCTCAAGGTTCGGGATTCCCCGTGCTATAATCTCTGGTGGGGGGACCCATTTTACAAATGCTCAGTTTAGATCACTGATAGCCAAATTTGGGGTATCCCACCGAATCTCTACTCCTTACCACCCCCAAACAAATGGTCTAGCTGAGTTGTCAAATCGGGAGATCAAGAAAATCCTGCAAGTCACTGTTCAGCCTGACAGGAATGACTGGTCGTCCCGACTTCTGGAAGCATTGTGGGCCTATAGGACCGCCCACAAGACCCAATTAGGCATGTCTCCCTTTAGACTGATGTACGGAAAGGCGTGTCACCTTCCCGTAGAACTGGAGCATAAAGCCTATTGGGCAGTACGGAACTGTAATCTAGATCTTTCTAAGGCTGGAACCCACAGAAAAGTCCAAATCAGCGAGATCGATGAATTACGTTTAGACGCGTATGAGAACTCACGAATCTACAAGGAGCGGGTTAAAGCCTTTCATGACAAGCATATCTTGAGGAAGATCTTTCATCCTGGTCAAAAGGTCCTACTCTTTGATGCCATACTTAAACTTTTCCCGGGAAAACTGCGATCCAAGTGGGTCGGACCATATTTATTCCGACAGGTTTTTGGAAATGGAGCAATCGAAATCAGTCCACTCAGCCACGATTCTGAACCTTTCATCGTGAACGGTCAGAGACTCAAGCCGTTCATTGATCTGACCTCTACTGATTTGGCTGAATCATCTCTCATCCTCCATTCCCCTTGAGCTTATTGCGCCTAGCCGATGGCGTAAAACTCAGCGCTTAACGGGAGGCAGCCCGTCATTCTCTCTGAAAATCTAAAACCTTTTTTCTGACACCTTGGTGCACTTAAGGTTCACCCTTCAAGACAGCCGACTCCGCCTCAGATGCTTGCATCTGAGATTAGAAATCGTCCGCAAAATTCATCTCGACCCATTCACTCACAAAAACAACTGTCTTAAGGAATGAACTAAGTAAATAAAAATCGCTAAAATCACAATGAGGACGTTACAAACCTTAGGCATGGGGGGGTATAAAAGTGCAAAACTTGTAAGAAAAGGTTTTAAAACAAAAAAATTCACATATGTCAAAAACACCATAAAAAGTAAAAATTTTTTCAAAGGAAGAATAAGAGGAGAAAGGAAATTTTGTGGAGAAGGAAAAGAAACAGAATGAAAAGGAGCACAAAAAAATGAAAGAAAAGAGTAATAGTCATTAGTAAGAAGCTAAGGAATTAACCTAAGCTCTAAACCATTTTTCAAGAAAAGAAATGAAAAGTGCATGGTAAGATTAATAAGAATGCAAACCTTAGGCATTCTTGATAGACTCTTAGTACCCATTAAGATCTAGACAATCCTCAAGAGGTTGAGGAAAATGAAAAGCTTAAGTACTAAGTCCAAGGCTTAGGGAGTATTTGACCTCGCTAACTAACTTCTGATTTACGGGACTCAGTAACCTAAGCACCCCAACCCCACACACAGCCTGGTTCAGTAAGCATAAAAATTCAAAATCACGCAGAAGCGTCGCAAAAATTCTAAAAATACACCTAGAATAGGAGCGGCCGATCAACACAAGTTGATTCTGAAAATCCCCTCAAAGATGCGTAACAAAATATCATCTCCTCGGTGCTTGTCTCTTAGGATATTCACATATCCTACTGGGGGCATGTAAGCACCCTGCTGGTTCAGATTCCATGGATGGCATTATCACGAAGTGTCAACTGTCAGGGTCTGAATTCGGCCACGGAACACCATGGATGGGATTATCTCGAAATCTCAATAGCCAAGGTTCTGGGGGTTGCCATGGGCGGTGCTATCCCGAAGCACCGATCGCCAGGAACCCTTGAGGATTGATGATGGGAGCAATGAATCTGATACAGACCGTGTTGAAAAGTCAATCCTAGGCTACAACTAAAAAGAAAAGAGAGAAACTCTCCAAACAAAAATACTTTCTACTTCTCTCTCTCTTGCAAAACGCACTGCGAATTGAACCAGGGCAAAAATCATTTTAAGCACGGGGTGCTTTAACCACAAAGTCCAATAAACCTTAGGTTAGTTCTTGTAGGTCTTAAAAACCTCTGCCAAAGACTGAGGCTAAGGCTAGACAGATCTGGATCTTGGTTGGTACTAGAAGTATCTTTTAAGCCTATGGTCAGCATTCTAACCTAATCTAGGTTCAAATGAAAAGGCACTTATCTAAAGTTGTTAAGAATATCATGGTCTAGACCAAAGGTTAAAACCTTAGGCTTTTGCTAAGGGACTAGCAAAAGCTAGGCATGGGGGTGTGATGAGAACCTCGTCACAAACCCTAAACCAGCACCATTTAACCCTAATTTGCAAGAAAAAGCTCCTACATAACCCTAGAAAGACTTGGCTCAGAGAAATTCTGAGTTTGCAAAGAAAACATAAACTGAGGGGTAAAAATGCAACTTCACCAATCCAATCTGAAAACAGGGTAACTCAGGGTCCAAACATAGGTCAAAATAACGTAATAAGGAAAGTGGGACAAGATGATTCAACAAGGGCTACAGCAACTCCGAAGAATTAAATGACATCCTGTAACCCTAAAAACAAATCCACTTAAATACACGAGGTTCGAGGCAGAGAAAAAATCAACTAAACCCTCTAAAATTCATAAAAAATAATCTCTAGGGTTTAGAACCTTCAATTTGGCCTTAGAAACCTATTTTGACCTACATTGAGAACCATGGCCAATTAACAACTTAATTTGGGTTTTTACGTAAATTTACCGGTCTAACAAGGTTTAACCTAGAAATAAAATTCACCATCAGAATCCTTAGGTCCTAATTAGTCATGTATAAAAACTTGAGCCTAAGAAGAAACCTTCTTGACCAACTTTACAATTTGGCCCTCATATATTTACTTTTTGACCCTCAACTTTTGAACCCTCACATTTTGACCCCTAACTCTCCTTCGTTCTTTACGTTTAGGTCCCTCCTGCAAAACCTGAGCAGCACCATGCTTCGGCGACCTTGCGCGGAGCATGGCGCCGCGGAGGGTAGGGGAGGGAGCCTGCCAGGTCAAACGGGGGTGCCCTGCGTCGTCAGCCGTCGCAGGAGCACCCCCATGAGCGCTGCAACCACCCATACCGGCCGTGCGAACGCACGGACGGTATGGGTCTCCTTCCTCCGGCGAGGGAGACACGTCATCTCCCTCCTCTCTGGTTCTGCCCCTATAAATACCCCCGTCGCTCCGCCGTTCTTCCCAGCTCGGATCTGACGGAGATACCCCCTCACTTCCTCTCTTCCCACTCCGACAGACGCCCCCTTGCTCCGGCGGGTTCTCCTCCTCCTCGTCACCCTACCGCACTACCAGCAGCAGGGTTGCCTTCCCTCGCTCTTCCCGCGCCGCGCCGCACCCAGCGCGCGCTTCTCCGGCCCTCTCCTCGCCGTCGCCCCTTCCTTTGGGCAGTTTCTTCTCCGGCGACAGTCGATACGGCTGTCGCCTGCTCCAGCCCCTTGTCCCGCTAAGTAGGTATAAGCTCTCCTCTTCCTCCCCTCTTTCTTTTTCTCACTGAAAATCTTTACTGTCGCCCTCGACCTTGCCCAAACACTCTCACCTTCCCCATCTCCGGTCAAACTCCGGCGACTCGCTCCCGTCATTCCACCACCCCACACGGCTCGCCGACCCTCACAGAACCTCCGCCTCCTCACCCTGATCAACCTCCGCCCTTCCACTTTCCACCAATCGCCCTCTGCAGACCCATCGACCAAACCCATCTCGCCACCTGCAGTTTGATCTAGGGCGGCCCTTAGGCTCCGCCCCGCTACCTGCAGACCCCCCGATCACCTTCGCCGTGCTACGGCGAAGGTCTTCCGCGTATCTGATTAGGCCGAGAGGCCGTTTCCCTGTTTGCAGGTACTTTGCTCGCCGCCGCCATTGCCGAGTGAAGCAGCTTCCTCAACCTGCTCCTCCAGGCGCGCCACGCCCAGGTCAGGCTCCTAGGCTGCGCGGGGCATCTCCGCAAAGAAGTCCCAGGCTGCAGTTGGGGCAAAGCCATCGCGTGGAGCCTCGATTGGGCGCTGCCTCCTCCGTGCGGGCGTCCAATTGAGGTGGGACATTTAGTCCCACCTCGGAAACTCACCAAGGCAAGCAAGCGCTTAAAGGCAAAAAGTGCCTTAAGCTGTTTGCCTCAGTTCACGGGGTGAGGTCCCCTTCACCCGCCCGATTACCCGGCCTCGTCCGCGCTCACGCCCGGCGGACCTGGCCCCGACCCGATTAGCCCGACCTGCACTCCTCGCCCACCACCGCACACCGGTGGGCCTGGACCCGGGCGCGACCCGCGTACCCGATTAACCGGTTGCTCTGGGAGAGCTTTCCTAAGAGCGAATTCAGAGAGAGACACGGGGAGAGGGTAGAGTAGGTTTTGCCCTCTGACTCTGAACCCTTGAGCGTGCAGGCACAGGAGAAGAAAGAAGGAAGGAGGACGCACTGTAGCAGCGGGTTACTTAAGTCGTCTGATTGAACAATCAGACGACGCTCTGAGGACGAAGGAGAAGAAAAGACGAGCAGGACCGCAACGAAGAAGAAAAAGAAGAAAAGAAGAACAGAAAAGAAGAAGACAAAGAAGAAAAGCAAAACACGAGGAGAAAGAGAAGAAGAAGCTCTGAAGAAAAAGAAAGAAGAGAAGAAGCAAGAAAAGAAGAACACGAGAAGAAGATCTGAAGGAAGCAAGCAAAAGAAAGAAAGATTCAAGAGCCAAGAAGAGAGAAGACAAGAAGAACAGGAAGAGAAGAAAGAAGAGACAAAGAGGAAGAAAGAAGAGAAGAAGCCACCAAATTTCCATCTCTATCTCTCTCTCTCTTTATTTTTGTAATAAAAACTTTGTACCTCTAGAATACGACTTGCTCCCTGAGTTCGACCTCGGGAGAACTTTATTTTCCGAGTAAAAAAAATATATGTAATGATGGCAATAACTAGCTGTACTACAACGCTATTTATATAACAAAACCTAATTATCGGCCGATCATCATGTGTTTATGTTGCAAAGGTTCCCCTCTATTTATAGAGGCCTTAGGAAGGCTTTGGAAGGCTTAGGAAAGGTTCTATAGCCGTTGGAAACAAAGGCCAAGAGAATCAGCCCGAAATCAGGAACAATCATTATTCTAACAGGCTTATCAGACGTCTAATTTTGGCATCAGACGTCTGAAACATCACTTTAAGACGTCTGATTTCAAGGTCAGACGTCTAATTTTGGGCGGGTCTCTTCCTGACTTGAATCAGATCTAAACAGGGTTTTTGTGCAAGTCCATCAGACGACATACAGGACGTCTGGCACTATGTCTGGACATCTGGAAACCTACTTTTACTGTGGGAATGGATTTTCCAAACGTTGCAGCGGCTAGAAAATCTCTGAGAAGAGATTTTGGGTCAGCCGAGGTAAAACGGTCATTTATCAGACGTCTGGAAAGTCCTATGGACGTCTGATAAGGCTCTAACGGTCATAATCTTGAGTGTTTGCTAAGCCAGCCAACGGTCCACTAATTGGACGTCTGGCAAATCCATCAGACGTCTCCTAAGACGTCTGGTCTAAGGTTTGGACGTCTGATTTCATCAGACAGAACTAGCTATGTCCAGCCTAACAGATATCAGACATCTGAAACAACAGTCAGACGTCTTAAGATACTTTATCAGACGTCTGATTTTTGAATTAGACGTCTGGAAGTGCTGTTTGAACCCTATATTGGTTTTCTAAGTGTTCTACAGAAAACCTAAGTATCCTAGGGTTGTGCAGGTGTTCCTAGGATTACTGTTAGGGTACTTTGAGACTCTTTAACATGAATTATCTAAGGAAATAAAGAGCAACAAAAGAAACGAAAAATACAAGTATAAAAGAAGGAAATCTATCCTATTCTTTATTTCATTCCATCTTCAATATATCGCTCCTCGCGAATCTCTTCTGCTTTCCATCGAGCTCCTCCAATCCGTCCTGGATGCGAGCTCGAACTCCGTCTAATCACGTATCCATTTGCGATTGACCTGAAATCTAGGACTCAAAGCGCAAATATTAAATGACACGTGTTTTGTTATAATCAAAACAAATGATCGTGGTGCTCTAGCACCAACAATCTCCCCCTTTTTGATGATGACAAAATCATAAATAATAATGCAAAAAATCCTCCCCCTTTTTAATATTATCAAAAAGGTTTAATTGATTTTACATTTCCTATAACTCTCCCTTAAGACATGCTCTTCTATAAATTTCTTTTGATAAAGGTAATGTCCTCCCCTTTTTGTAACAATGAGATAGCTATTATTTTTCTCCCCCTTACTAAAGGAAATTTAGCTACCTTATATCTCCCCCTTAAAAATTGACAATTAGCTCATAAATTTTAACTCCCCCTATCTAAATGCTTATGATAAAAAGATAGGGTAAAGGGTTTTACCTCACCTACCATGGCCAATAAAATGGGCCAAATGGTGGTTGTGGATGCCACATCGGATGGGGCTCCCATCCGAAGCTTGGAGGCCCGGGCATTGGCGCCGGTCTCCAATCTGGTGGTCGACGTGCGGCGGATCCGTCGTTTGTTCGCCGTCTCGTCGGTCTTCTTGTTTTCCTCCTTGGTCTACTCCTTGGTTCTCCCAACTTGAGTTGACCAGCTTTGAGTTTGTAGGTCCAGTCCTTTGTGTTGTAATTATCCCCGAACCCTACAAAACAAGATTCTCATTCTTTCTTCGGTATCCAAGTGGGCTTGGATCCGGATCTGTTAGCGGGTCTCCTTGATGGAGATCCTTTCTCAACCTTAGGGCTATAAAAATTATCAACTTTGTTGATTAATTTGTTAGAATTTTCCCTAAGACATGTAATTTCTTTTTCTATAGTGTTCATCTTAGTCTTTAAATCAGAAATTTCTATTTTTAGACTAACATTTTCCTCAATCAATTTATTATTTTCATTGATGAAGTTATGATTTTCTAATAATAGGTCATCATTTTTAGGACTAGCTTCTAGATTCTTAAGTTATTTTTCTAACCTATCATTTTCATTTTTAAGAAAGCTAAGATTCTTTTTCATGCTTTTGTTTTTTATTTTTAGTGATTTACTAATCTCAAAATAGTTCATTAAAAGCTTCTTGTAAATCAAAATTTACCTCGTTGTCGGAGTCGCTTCCACTTTCACTGTCGCTATTGCTTCCTCTGGTCATGAAACCAAAGCAAGCGGTTTCTTCTTTTTCTTCTTCTTCCTCCGAGCTTGAATCGTCCCAAGTGGCTTGGAACGCCTTTTTCTTAGATTTCTTCTCCTTTTCCTTCTCCTTTTTGAGAAGAGGGTACTCTGGTCGTAGGTGCCCTTTCTCGTTGCAGTGGTAGCAACGTCTCGAGCTCTCCTTCTTCTCTTTCTTTAATTCCCTACAAAACTTGGAAAATTTTTTAAGTAAAATTCTAAAGTCTTCGTCGTCGGAACTTACCTCGCTATCCGACGCGGCTTTGAAGGCGAGAGTCTTCTTCAGTTTGGGCTCCGGTGTATCCTTCTTCTGCTTCAACTTTGTCTCGTAGGCCATTAGATTGCCTAGGAGATCTTCCATGTTGAGCTCCTCTACTTTGTTCGCCTCCTCGATGGAGGTGACTTTCTGTTCCCACTCCGGTCCAAGGGAACGAAGAAGCTTCCCTTGAAGCTCTCCCTTGATGGTCTTCCCTAAAGCTTTTAAATTGTTTACTATGAGAGTGAACCTAGTGTTCATCTCACTTAAAGTTTCGTTAGATTTTATAGAAAAAGCCTCAAATTCTTGTGAAAGTAAATTGAGTTTAGAGGTTTTTACCATAGAGGTACCTTCGTGAGTTACCTCAAGTGTGTGCCAGATCTCGTATGCGGTGGCGCATTGCGAGATTCTGTTGAACTCCTCCGAGCTGAGCGCGCAGTAAAGGGCGTTCATGGTCTTTGCGTTTAAAGAGAGCTCACGGATTTGTTGCTGCGAGTAGCCTCCCGCGAATTTTTCTAGGATCTCAAATGGCGTCTCGCATCTGGCCCAGATCGTGAAGTCGGTGGCTTGAAGCCAGGTCTTTATCCGCAACTTCCAGTAGGGGTAGTTGCTCCCGTCGAAGAACGGCGGACGGGTTGTGAACTGTCCCTCGGAAATCCTGCTTGTGGAACATCTTCCCTCCATGATCTTCTTGCCGGGTGTTACTCCGTTCTCGCAAGAACCTGCTCTGATACCAATTGAAGGTTCCCTACTCGGAGGGGGTGACGTAATAATTGCAGAAATAAAATAAACAATCTCACAAAATAAACAAACACACAAGTACACAAGTATTTTTTAGGTGGAAACCCAAACCGGGTGAAAACCACCACCTAACCCTCTCGAGTTAGGATTTTCCGATCAACCTAGTTGATCAAATCCACTAACCGAATCACTTTAAACGAGGGTGATTCAACCTCAATTACAACCACGCTACAAGTACGAGGGTAGCGTTCCTCAACCCCTTCTCTCCACGAGAAGGATTTTGTCCCACGAAGGAGACGGGAATTCACAAAGCGAATACCCAACTAAATAACAAAGATAAAATAAACAACAATCCTATAGAGCCAACAAAATAATTTTTAACATAAGCTTCTATAGGAATTAGGATGCTTCCCTTTGAAAGGAGTGCGTCGGCGACGCGGATGCGTGAACTACACGATGGCGCTACGTCGCTCTCGTGAACTACGGCGGGAGAGCGGGTGCGTAAAGCTTGATGCTCTCAAGAGAATGGAGCTTGAGCTTGGAGAGCAAGAGCTAGCTAAGACACAAGAGAGTGTGAAAGTGTGTAGCCAAGTGTGTCTTGTGTATCTAGGCGTGTGTTTATGTTGCAAAGGTTTCCCTCTATTTATAGAGGCCTTAGGAAGGCTTTAGAAGGCTTAGGAAAGGTTCTATAGCCATTGGGAACAAAGCCCAAGAGAATCAGCCCGAAATCAGGAACAATCATTGTTCTGACAGGCTTATCAGAAGTCTAATTTTGGCATCAGACGTCTGAAACTTCACTTTAAGACGTCTGATTTTGGGCGGGTCTCTTCCTGACTTGAATCAGATCTAAACAGGATTTTTGTGCAAGTCCATCAGACGACATACAGGACGTCTGGCAATATGTCTGGACGTCTGGAAACCTACTTTTACTGTGGGAATGGATTTTCCAAACGTTGCAACGGCTACAAAATCTCTGAGAAGAGATTTTGGGTCAGCCGAGGCAAAACGGTCATTTATCAGACGTCTGGAAAGTCCTATGGACATCTGATAAGGCTCTAACGGTCATAATCTTGAGTGTTTGCTAAGCCAGCCAACGGTCCACTAATTGGGCGTCTGGCAAATCCATCAGACGTCTCCTAAGACGTCTGGTCTAAGGTCTGGACGTCTGATTTCATCAGACAGAACTAGCTATGTCCAGCCTAACAGATATCAGACGTCTGAAACAACAGTCAGGCGTCTTAAAATCCTTTATCAGACGTCTGATTTTTGAATTAGACATCTGGAAGTGTTGTTTGAACCCTATATTGGTTTTCTAAGTGTTCTACAGAAAACCTAAGTATCCTAGGGTTGTGCAGGTGTTCCTAGGACTACTGTTAGGATACTTTGAGGCTCTTTAACATGAATTATCTAAGGAAATAAAGAGCAACAAAAGAAACGAAAAATACAACAAGTATAAAAGAAGGAAATCTATCCTATTCTTCATTTCCTTCCATCTTCAATATATCGCTCCTCGCAAATCTCTTCTGCTCTCCATTGAGCTCCTTCAATCCGTCCTGGATGCGAGCTCGAACTCCGTCTAATCACGTATCCATTTGCGATTGACCTAAAATCTAGGACTCAAAGCGCAAATATTAAATGACACGTGTTTTGTTATCATCAAAACAAATGATCGTGGTGCTCTAGCACCAACAGGGTTAGAAATAGGATTAGAGGTGGGATCAGAAGTGTTTTGTCAGTGAGAGGTGGAAGTAGCATATGACCTATTTTGGGGATTTTCCCTTTTTGAAGAATGAAAATGAGAGGAAGAAAGTCTTTTTGGAGAGGCAAAAATCAAGTGGTCCCTCCAAGTGTGGAGTTTTGGACCACCGCTCGTGCAAAATAGAAGAAACGGTGAGGAGACAAGGGAGAGATAAGAGAAGTGTGCAATCAAGCAATACAAAATTCTTGACCTAACTTAAATGTGACTCCTTAAAAATTAACCTAAGACTTAATCTACCTAGGAGATAAGAAATTAATAGTGGATATCCATTCTTTCAACAAATCTGGCTAGGTTGAATAAGGGGAGGATTGGGCCCAAGCATGTCACAGGAAAATTACTGGGGGTTTATGTAAACTTGCGTCTAGTCGTTTGACACGACCTCTCAGCCTGACAGCAGATATAGATGAAAGAATTTATATCAACTAAAGATGACTTAAAACATAGATAGCAAGCCTAAGTTTAGTGAGACCTTAGGGGTCAAATTGCTACAGGTTTTAATTAGATCTAGGAGGCTAAAGTGCACAAGGAATGTGATGGACGTTAGTTGGGGTAATGACCGATTATTTCTTTTTTATGTGTCTGCGAATTGGGCAGGAAGTGATGCCCAAGCCAAGTCAATAGGGGGTTTGCAAACAAAGATTTGTTGTTCAAGTGTTTTAGGGTTTTAATCAAGAATTTGTGTATTTTAGGATTCTCTCTTGTTAAAATTTCAAATAAGGTTTTGAAGTTCCACAAATAATAACAATCAAGTTGTAGTTGGTGGAGTTCAATTCCTTTAGAGTTGATGTGACTAAGAGAGAAATTGAAACCCTAAAGTTGAAAAATCCTATACATGCAACTCCTAAATGAATCTCTTTTTAAAAATCTTTTGAGGTGGTGGTCCAAACAAATAATCAACACTACCACATGATATCAAATCAAATAAGGAGTCTAGAAATAAGTTTTTTGAGATTTTAGAAATTTATTTAATATTTTTTAGGAATTTTTCTTCTTATTGGTGTCAAGAGTCAAAATCGATAGACTCAGGGAATTGATTTTGCAGAAAACTCAAATGGACTAAAAAATTTTTGGAAATTTTATAAGTTGTAGATAATTTCTCAAGGTTTCCAGAAATATAAAGTTTACCCAAATCTGATGAGTAGAAAGATTTATAAAATTTATGGACAGTAAGAAAATAATAAGAAAATAAGGTTTGACTCCTGTTCAATCCATGAATTTAAAAATTTTTTCTATTCAATAAAATTTCTTGAAAATTGGACTCAAGGTTCCTGACTTAAAGGGACTTCTTTGAATGAAATTTGGTGATTTTAAGAAGCTCTTAGGTGCCTGAACCTGATTTTTAAAAATTAGACACCAATAAGATGAAGGTGGTGGAAAAGTGAAGCAAACAATAAACAAAGTAAATTTTAGGGCTCCACCACCCTCAATTTTTCTTATTTTTGAGTTTTTGGATAATTTAAAGATTTTTTAAGAGATTTAATTTTTGTTTTTGATGAGAAAAGGCCTGGGGTACCAACTTCAAGTACGCGAGGAGAAAAGAAACTTGAAGCTTCCGCTCTAAGTGCTCCAAATCCCACTCCCACTCCTGACTTGCACCTGAAATCAAAAGAAACAAAATTTTGTGACGATCAAAAGTGCAAGAGAGAGATCAAAATGTGATTAGGCCGTGCCTCCCTGGTAATGGTGCTAAAAAGTGATGTGAGATTTGCATGCATTTATAAATGGGGGTTTTAATGTCATTGCAACGCGCAAAATCGATTAGCTTTTAAATTTATATTTCTAGATAGTTGTGGTATCTAGGGTCATCCAAGGAGACTAATCTGTCAGTCAAATAAGTGATTCTCTGTCTCGTCTCTCAAATCAGCACTTCTTTTTTTTGTATTTTGATTTTTGTAAATTTTTATATTTGGAAATAAGTGAGATACGAATGCGAATATAGAACTACGCTAAAGAAAGTTGTCTAACAACTAGAACCTAAGTGAGAGAAGTCTTCTCTTCTAAGCTCACCCTAGGCAAGTGCGCCTAGGGTAATTAGAAGAGAGATGTGATGTACTAAAATAAATAAAGTTGCTACTTGGAATTGAAAATTCAAGAATGAAGAAAGACACTTTACTCCAAAATAAAAGATAGAAAGTTCTCCCAAGTAGCTGAGGCAGGCTTCGCTCCAAGAATGGTGACTCCCAGACTTGAAGAAGAATTCCTTCTAGCTTCTTGAGTTGCTCCTCTCAAATGTGGACGTCCTCCACCCTTCTTTCCTCTTGCCTGGCTGTCCTCACTAGATGGATGCTTGCTCTTTAGCATGGCACAAGGAGAGAGAAGAGGAGGAAGGTACCAAGGGAGCGGGTAGGTTACTCTCTTGATCTTCTTCTCTGCTTCTCCTTTCTTAGGAGGGATGTATGGTGGCTATAGGTGTTTGATAGGAGGAAGAATTGTTGCTTGCCAAGGATGATTTGAATGGTAAGATGGGGGATCTTTTTATAAGCTAGTATAGATGGTGGTTAGGAAGCTTCCTTGACACCATGTGAAAGGGTGCCAAGGAGGGTGGCTTGGATGGTGCTTAAAAAGCTTTCTTGACATCATGTGAAAGGGTGCTAAGGAGGATGGTTAGGAAGCTTCCTTGGTGCCATGTGAAAGGGTGCTAAGGAGTGTATTTTCGGCACCAATGATTGATGATTTTAATGTAGGTGGACGGCCATTAAGGTGGAGAGGGAGTAGGGTAGGAGTTGGATTTGAGTTGGATCCAGCTGAGTTGAGCTGGGGTCCAACTACTGGAGCTTCTGTCTTCACAAATGTTCCAAGTGCCTTCCATACTGTCGGGGTTTCTCTGATTTCCAATGCATTCATCCCTAGTAATCAAACAGAAACTACATGAGATAATGTGAAATGGAAGCTAATGTATGCTCTAAACCCTAAATGCAAATGCATGCTAAATGCAATGATATAATGCAATGCAGTGGACAAAATCTTGGAAACTAGATGTGAATGAATGCTAAGGATGATGATAAACTGACGTTTATCATGATGCAAGGAGGACGAGAAGGGGAGGGTCGGTTGCTATGGGTTATTGCAGGTGATGATGGTGGTGATTTATGTATAAGGAAAAAAGGAGAGGAAAAAGATGGAATGAAGGACATCTGATGTTTCTTTGTCATCGCATGTTCGTCCTAAGATGAATGTCAAGGATGGAGCACGGTCATGAAGCTTGCGGTGGCGGATGGGTGGAGCACGGTCAAAGGAATAAGAGGATGTTTTCCTCCATGCAGAGTAGAAGGATGGAGTTCAGGGGTCTCTCCCTCGTCGGAGGAAGATGATGATCACCTTTCCTCCGGTGCTTGTTTAGAAAGAGACAGAGAAAAGAGAAAAAATAAGAGAGAAATCGACGGGAAAAGGAATATCCTAAAATCATAGATGCATCAACGAGATTTCTTTGAGGACAATTGATTCTCAATCAAAACTTTCCTAATTTCTTTACTCATGTGAATATGGTATTCAAATAATCCTAAAAAAGAATAAGAAACTGTAATATATGATTAATCAACGCATATACGTATGCAGCGTATTTCCACAAAATTGTATGAATGTCAAAATACGAGTTTAATTAATTTTCCATGTAACACATGCCTGAATTTTAATTTCCATTTCGATTATAATGCACTTGGCTTAAGTTTAGTCCACTAAAGTGGACCTATCAAATACCTCCATGTTTAAGTTTTGCTAGTCTCGAGCAAAATTATATGGATCAGATCAAGTCTCTAGGCTAGATTTTCTCATCAGGATGCCTTATTGTGCCACAAATTTAGAGACTAAATTGAAATACCAACTCTAAACGTACTCAAGTATCAGCTAAGATATAAACCTGACCAGCCTCAGCCTTGGACCCACCGCGAAGGCTTCTAAGGCCCGTAAAAACTGCCAAAGGTTCATTGACCCCAACGGTTAAAGCACCCGTGCATATGTGCAATAAGTATAGGTTTAGTTTGCCAGTACATTTTTGATAAGAGAGAGATGGATAGTTATTTTGAGAGTTTTCTCTATTTTCTTTTTAAATTCCATTAAATCCAACATCGGATTAGCCTTAAGCATGATCTGTATCGGATTCTTTGTCCCCACCATCAATCCTTGCAAGGTTCCTGGTGATCGATACTTCGGAATAGCATCGCCCATGGCAACCCCCAGAACCTTGATTTTCGACACTTCAAGATAGTGCTACCCATGACGTTCTGTAGCTAAATTTAGACCCTGGCAATTGACATTTTGGTATAATGCTGCCCATGGCACCTTAACCAGCACAAGGTGATTCTGTGCCCCCGGTAGGATATTTAGATATCCTAGGAGACAAGCATTGAGGAGACGATATATTTTAACGCATCTTCTAGGGGAGTATTTATCATTCATCCTCTCCGCACCAGGAACTTATCCAATCAACTTGTGCCTTCGAGCTGCTCTTGAGTCAAATCTTCGGGTAAACATTTTCAGGACAGAACATTTTTTTGGCATTATTCTTCATTAGGCATACTAAACTAGACCGGTGTATTATTTTTGGGTGCTTAGGTTATCAAGTCTCGCAACCTAAAGGCCAGGCAACGAGGCCAAATAATCCTTAAGCCTTAAAGTTAATACATCATCCTTGCAACTTCCTCAACCTCTTGAGGCATAGTCCAGATTTTAACAAATACGTGAATGTTTAAACCCTAGAATAGACCCAAAAGGCCTAAAGTCGTATCTCTCACTTATCTCCTCTTTAGCACTTTAGGACTTAATTCATTATCAGATCTACCTTAAAACTTAGACACGTTCCACACTCAATGATGACTCTACAATTAATAGTGTTAATTACATCAATTAAAGTTGATTTCGAGGGCACATGTGCACGAATATCATATTATAGTGGGTCTAAGAGCAATACATGCATATTGTGTTATTTTTTTATTAAGATTGCTTAGAATTAATGTTTAATAACCCTGTATACAAGTGCATATTGAAACAGGTATCAGATAAGCAATCAGACCGTACGAATGGATCCGGATTGACGAGCGAAGTCCAACATAGTTAAAATCACCTCAATCCGACCTCCGTAGATCTCTCAACAAGCCTGAGAAGTTCTGACCGTTGATTTGATGATCAACGGCCCTTGTTGTGCCACGTGGCGTCCGTTTCGCCCTCCATCGCACGCCTGCCTCTCCTCTTCACGTGCATGAATGATAACTGCAATCGGATCACCATCAGATGGTCCTCGTCGCGCCACGTTGCCCTTCATCAACCGCACGATCGCCATCGGACGGTGGTGAGCACACGAGGGGGAATTGCAAAAACAAGACAACTTCGCGCTTATAGCGTGTTGGTCCGCGACTCAAATCCAAACTGACGGGCGCACGTTCGAGACCTCGCGGGGGTACAAATTCGCTACATGCGAGCGGTGACCGAAATTCACCCTTCGGATCTTCATCGAATTGTTCTGACAGTAGCTACGTGGCGCAACCTTGCGTGCTATATGTGCATGATGTGCAGATGCGTGCTCCCACGTGCCATCGCACGTGAGATCGTACATGTGCGATCCGCATGATCTGAAGCGCATGCTCTCGTGCAATCATGGCCCTCTGATGGTGATCAGCAACACCCATCCAACAGTGGGTGTGCGATGGAAGTTATGCGTGTGCGAGCGCTAGTGGGCGCATGAGTTGGGTTACAACGACGATTGCAGCTGGGTTAGAGGAACGTTGTTGCTATTGTTAATTGGTCTATTGCATATTTTAGCTCGTCTTCCACTATAAAAAGGCGTACACCCCTCCATTCATCATCATCTCTTCCTATCTTCTACCAAGCATGATCCCACCACCTTTTAGAGCTCAGAGTAAGCCCTTGGAGCCGTCAAGTCACTGACGGAAGCCCATCCACCATCGTGGCCGACTCGACGCCCTTCCATTTGTCGCATTTGTTCTTCCTTAGCTTAATGTTTATGTTTAAGCGTTCCTCTAGCTGTGTTGGTAGAATTTGCAATACGCTTTTGCTTAGGCAATATAATAGGTTTCGTTATCATAATTTGTCTTGTTATTCCAATTAAGGTTCTACCATTCCATGTCTTTCTCAACGATATTATTTTACCTTCTTGTCATGCATAACTAGTTATGCAACCACATTCTCCTATGGATTTCTAACCCTATTCTCTCTTTCTCTAATTCTTTTCCCGCAAGCAAGCAAATCATCACGTGAAAATAAACTAAGCGATTAATTGATCTGACTTCACGCCTCCTTGAGATTGACATTCAAATTCACCGTTCCATTCTCTCTTTAAAATTGATGTCGTAAACACTGCTACAACGAAAGACTTATCTTTACACATTTTTCGCTGTCAATTTTTGGCATCATTGCTGGGAGGCAACGGATCTTTTAGTTGCTTTTATCCTTGCATTAGTGCTCACATTTCTGACTCGCTTTTCTCTCTTTCTTTTGATTGATTGCAAGAATTTGACACAAAAGCGACAAGAGGAGCGCACTTAAAGATGGTAGATTGGGAGCAAACTGTAGTGAAGACCTTTGTAAGTATCACTCTACTTAACGTAGTCTCATCTTTCTTAAAAAAAAAAAATTGCATTTAGGTTCGTGCATAAACCCTAGGCTAGTGCGCTTGTTTGTTTGCTTTAAAAAAAATCCAAAAAAATTGGCATGGTGAATTGCTACTTGATCCACATCTCAAATCCACCAACAGAAAATAAAAAATTTCTCTTTACACTCTAATATCTTTTGAAAATCCTTTTGAGTGTTTCTCTCTTTGAGTAGTGTTTGCAAAGCCACCCGTGTTTTGTATTGAGCTGCACCACTCATCAAAAATTAAAATTCATTCCCCAAGTAGAATTGCATTAACTTTAGGGGTGAATACATTAGGGTTACTTATTTCTAGGGCCACATTGATCTTAAAGGAAATCAATCATCACCTATTTTGTGCAAAACCTTGTGTGCCCACTTAAAACATTGTCTAAAAACATTAAGAAATTTCAACCCTAAAAATCACTAAAGTAAGGAACATTAAAAGACACCACATCAAAAAAAAAAAGCTTTCTTGAAAACTTTGTTTTGTTGAAGTGCACACGCTCAATTGGATTAATTAAAAGGCATAACCCCGAACAACACCTCATCACATACCTTGAGCACAAGCACCAACCTAGCCCACATTAAAATTGAGTAGACGTGCCCTAGGTAGGACTAATCTAAGTCCTGGAAGTCTAATTGGATTTGTTAAGCACTTGGCCTTAATTTCCATTGTGGAAACTAGTGTCTAGACTGTGAGGAAGTGTCAAATGACCGCGGTTGGGAGATATTAAGGAACCAGTGGCGTGAGCCAAAGGTTGAACTTTCCCCTCAATCTCCTCGTAATCAATCTGGTCGAATTAACTTTGGGAAAAGGGGTTTAAGTGCTTGCAAATTTGATTATTCTTGCAGGGCTTCTAGGTCACCTAGGTCTACACTATAGGGCCTAAAGTTGTTTGCTTGATTGTGCATACACTATTCTCGCACCTGTCTCCCTTCGCATCGCTCCTTGCTTTTCTTTAGTGTATGCATGGAAGAGGATCACTTCATCCTGAATTGGTTACTTTAGAGGGAGATCAGGAGGAGACATAATTTTTCAAGGGATGGGACTAAGGAAATGGCTAACCCAAGAATTGAGGATGTAGCGGACCAACCTCAACCTGACACTATGACCACTATCCAGGCTCAAATCACTGCCAACCATCAACTCCAACAACAATAGATCCAAACGATCATGTAAGCCATACACCAACTGCAGAACCCTTAAAGGCAACCCCCACCAAACCCACATACCCACCACAATTCCCTAAGGGTCAACCAAGGCTTCTCCATGATTTTTATGATCCGTCTGCTATCTAGATAGAGCCACATCTTAAGGTCCCCGAAGGGGGAGATGATTTTGAGCTGAAACCTAATGTCCTGAGCTTGATCCAAAGCCATTTCCATGGGAACTCAAATGAAGACCCTTTCCAATACCTAGAGGACCTAGATCGGATTGCTTAGACCGTGAAACCAAGGAACATCAGTCTAGACATTGTTTTAATAAAGATGTTCCTATTCTCCCTAAAAGACAAAGCTTCTCATTGGCTTAGAATTTTAGGGAGACCTATCTCCACTTGGGAGGAATTGAGGCATGCATTCCTAAAGAAGTTTTTCCCCATAGGAAAAACTAATGCCCTTAGAAGAGCCATTACCACATTCACCTTACAAGATGGAGAGCAACTCCATGAGACGTGGGAATGATTTAATGAGTTATTGAGGAAATGCCCACATTACGAGGTTTCGAGATGGCAATTGGCTTAGATCTTCTACCATGGTCTGGACAACAACCTTAGGAATTTCATTGATGCCTCATGTGGAAGCAACTTTCTGAACAAGGATGAGAAGCACATTCGAACTCTTTAAGTCCATTAGTGAGAACTCGCTTAATAATGCCTTCATGACTCAATTCAATAGGTCTAGTTAACCCCGTTGTGGGATTTATAAAGTACAAACTAATTCAGGGACGGTTGACATGGACATCATAGCAAAGCAACTTGATCGGGTTGAGTTAGTGGACAAAAAAATTGATGAGCTTTTGAATTAATCCCGAGCCCTACTGCAAACTTTCTCTCTAGCAAAGGTAGCTCACAATGTTGACTTGGTTCAGTCAATGAACCAAGTATACCTGGAATAACCCTTGACCATGTTACAGGTGATGGTAACATTATCATAAGCCATAACTAGCTTTGATTAATCACAATCAAGAGACAAATGCTCCTATATAATCGTCAGAGAGTCATAATTCACTAAATACCCTTTCTCAGAAGAGTGCATTAAATCAAGGTTAAATCTACACTTGTAGCAGCACATCATGAATGCAAAATAATCACAAGATTTTCCAAACAGAAACAGGTTTTTACGCACTTCGAGAACTGATTCATAACCCAAAACCCTAATTTCAAACCCGCCTAAATAACAAAGGTTCTGGTTAGGATAAATTCTATCTAATCTACACTTGTAGCAGCACATCATGAATGCAAAATAATCACGAGATTTTCCAAACAGAAACAGGTTTTTACGCACTTCGAGAACTGATTCATAACCCAAAACCTTAATTTCAAACCCGCCTAAATAACAAAGGTTCTGATCAGGATAAATTCCATCTAAACCTTGTAAAATTTATAGAAAAATATTCCATAAAGTTTGGTAACCTTGGTTTGACCATTGGAACCCATTTTGACCTAGAACAAAGTCTCAGGCGGAAAGTTACCTTAATTTGGGTTTCTACGTAAATTACATAGTCAAACTTGGTCAAAACTGAAATTCGACTTCACCACTAGATTCCTTTGGTCCAAATTAGGTTTGTACCAAAATTTGGATCCAACAAAAATCATCTTAACTTAGTTTTCATTTGATCCAGTTTGACTCTTACTCTCTCATACACACCCCTAGCTTTTGAAATCTTTGCAGACAGGTCCCTAAGTTTTTCATCATTCTTTGCAAATAGGTCCCTGCCACCATTGGTGTGAACACACCAAGCACTTTCGAGATTCGAGCGAAGATTTCTCGCGCGATTCTCAATCAAACAATCCTAAAATTGAAAGGGAGATTCCTTGAGGAATTCCCTTCCAAATGGATCCTGCCATGATTTCTAACTCTTTCCCAATCCCCCATGCGAAAACATGGAAGATTCGGGTATCCCTTGTGCGCGAATTGGCCAGAAGTTGAAGGCTTGTTTCCAAGCTCAGAAACACCCCCTAAGGCCTATAAAAAGACCCACGATACATTTCTGCTTCTTCTTAGCTTGGTTTGGCCTCAAAATCCTTCTTCCTTCCCTATCCACGGCCAGCTCCGACCAGCTCTGGAGGCTTCTCCTTTTCCGTCTTCCTAAGGATGGCCAACGGCCAAATTGGCTTGTCCAACTTCTTCCTCACATTCGTCCACACCTCACCAGCCACAGCGAGGGCTGTCTTCCCCTTTCCTCACCGTCGTCTCCCTCAACGGAGCAAGTTTCTTCTCCGACGCTAGCCAATCAAAGCTGACGCCAACTTTTTCCTCGTCGTCCATGATTAGGTCCACTCTCTCTCCCTTTCTCCCTAGGTTCTATCCCTCTTTCCCTTTGTTTTGACCGCCGTTCGCCCTCCATCTTCCCCACGACCGACCGAGCTCCGGCGAGGCTCCCACAACTCCACAAGCCACCGCTCGCCTCGCCACAACTCCCAAAACGTCTGTCATACCCTACTAACCAAAACCCCTCAAGAAATTGAGGGGATTAGGCCACCAAACACCCTACTGAACACACCCATCGCCGACCACCTTCTTCGAGTTCACCCGACCTCTACGCCTACTCCCACGTCGACCTAATACCCCCACCACATTCCCCATCACTTGGCAATCGTCCTAAGATGTTCTAACGTGGTTGTGAGGCCGTATCTCATGTTTCATAACTTCGCCGTCACCACCACCATCTCTGGCCCTGCTCTCAGTCCTCCGACGAGCTTAAGGCCTAATTGGACCTCCAGGATGTGCGGACTCCACCTACATAGCCACCTGTAGCAGCAATTGAGCGAGGAAGGACTAACGTAGCTCCAATTGAATGAAGCGAATTCAGCAGCAGCTGCAGGCTTTGCGCGAAGAGCTGTAAGGTGCCTTAGTCCCACATCGGCAAATGAAAGACGCACAACCACACATAAATTGGTTTTGTGATATGGCTTCTTTGCCCAGTCATTGAGGGTTGGGTCCCTCATACCCCTTCACCCGCTTACCCAACCTAACGCACTTCTCGGTCACCACCCACGTCGGTGACAATGGACACTGCTCTAGACCCAAATACCTGCATCTAGATCTGACTACATTGGGTCTGGGTTTGAGAGAAGAGGACTTGTGAGAGAGCGCATGGGAGGGTTTTGCTCTCTGAATACTTGGCTCTGTGTGACACTTAGTCGCTGAAGGAAAATTGGACCCCCTGTATTATGAAGAAGAAGAAAAGAAGAGAGGCTTGGGAAAGAAAGAGAAGAAGGGACATGCTTAAGGAAGAAGGGAAGGCTTTGTGAGGGAAAGAAGCTAAAGAAGAAAGGAGAGGCCTTTGAAAGAGAAGGGAAGCTAAAGAAAAGAGAGAAGAGAAAGGCTTCCTGAAAGCCTTGTGGTTGAGACACTTAAGTCGTCTAAAAGACAAAAGCCTTCGTCTGATTTGGTTGTGAACACTGTGGCATTATTTGAATGTTATTGTTGAATGATTTAAGTACTATAGTTAATATTGAATATGAGATGCATGCTTAATTAGGGGATTTAATTGGTGATTCAAATCATCACGTTTTAGATTCTCTCTATTCTTTTTATCTCATTATTATTTGAATTATAATCTGACAAATTATATTCATTGCATATCTAATTTGTGATCAATTGATTGTGCTCATTGATTTCAATTAAAGATTAATGTTGTGAATTCCATATTTGCTCCATGTATTCGACTTCGGACTCCTTTAAGAATCTAAGTTATAAATTTATTTGTTTTCGAGCGATTGAGGCGTTGCTACAACGAACGCATATTTAAATCTCCTTGATAGCCCACTTAAACACCAGGGAGGGATCTTTGTTCCCTTAAATCCTGATTATTCTTTCCCCTCCCCTTTGGCACCTTCTACCTTTGAAGATGCCTATACCATCCAGGGTTCTTCTAAGCCTGATCCCTTCTCTAACACTTATAACCTTGGATGGCGCAACCACTCAAATTTTGCTTGGTCAAACAAAAAATCGAACCACTTTTAGAACCAACCTAGGCCAAACCCTTCCTCCTATTAGCAACATCCACCTACTAGACTGCCCTATAACCAGAATAGGGTGGCTCCTACACGGACAAAACCAAATGGACACTCTGATTAAAATGATGGCTGGTATGAATCAGAAACATCTGGAGGACATGGCTTTAGTGAAGAGACAATTGAACCAGTTATTGGATAACAAACAACAGGGATCCCTTCCATCTCAACAACAACTGAACTCGAGGAATGTAATGAAAAGAGGCCACAATCTTCAAGGGTTCCAACCAAATCAGGGGCAAACCCATATGATTCTACAAGCCTCGCAAACACCCCCTGGGTTTGTTGCTTCTTCTTCTTCTTCTTAAGGATCCAACCCTGGTTCCAATGCCTCAGCCAATGTGGTTACCTTGAGAAGCGACACTCAATCCCAGACCCCAAATGGCTAACCCCTCCTGTGACTACACTACCTGAGATAATTGATGATTCTGAGGATGAGCGAGAGGAATCCAAGGATTAGGAACCCAACCCTGTTCAAACTCAAGTCCCATATCCTGAAGCCTTAGATAAGGTCAAAAACAAGAAAACTATGGCCAAGAACGATGAGTTGTTAGAAATATTTAAATAAGTACAGATCAATATACCCCTCTTGAGACAATCAAACATATTCCAGCTTATGTGAAGTTTTTAAATGATGTTTGCACACTCAAGCGTAAGTCAAGAACCTAAGCACCTAGGAAGGTAGTACTACTTGAGCAGGCTAATTCAATAATTTTGAATAGCCTACCTCCTAAAAGAACAAACCTTGGAGTACCTTTGATCTCTTGTAATATCGATGATTTCACTTTTGACATAGCACTCTTGGACTTAGGTGCTTCAATAAACTTGATCCCGACTATCCTTTACCATCAATTCGGATTTGGAGAACTAAAATCTACACCTATGACTATCCAACTGGCTGGCTGATTTGTGAAAACCCCAAAGGGGATAGTCGATGATGTAATTGTTCGGGTTAAGGACTTCTACTTCTTGGTTGACTTCTTAGTCCTTGACATGGAAGTTCCCAAACAATTACAAAACACGCCCAACATCTTAGGCAGACCCATTTTGGCTATGGCCAACGCTAACATTAACTATGACACAGGATATATGGAAATTACCTTTGGAGATAAGAAGATGCAATTGGATATCTTTAAGGCAACTAAGTCTTTTGATTGCAGTTGGGTCGAGGAATGTGATCCCATGGAAACCTTGGTTGAAGAATGTTTGATAGTAAGCTCTTTAGAGGACAATCTGACTTAACCAGCTTTAAACTACCCTAACCATCCCAATCTCTGGAGCAAAACTTTGCAGAGCTAATTACCACCGACAACCTCTACTTGAGGAGATTGATGTCACTCAACTCCCTTCCTTCCCTTACCTGTTAAACATTGTACCACCTGCACTTGAACTTAAACCTCTACCTAACAACCTTAGGTATGTTTTACTAGGATCAGATCATACTTTCCCTGTGATTATCAATTGGGTGGATAATTTCCAACTTAAGGGGAATTAGCCCTAGCTATTGTACTCACAAGATCTACTTAGAAGATAGGGGTCAACCTTCTCACCAGATGCAAAGGCGACTGAACCCGAACATGTGAGAGGTTATTAAAAAAGGGATTATTAAATGGCTTGACACGGAAATCATTTATCCAATTTCCGACACCCTTGGGTGAGCTTTACTCAAGTGGTACCTAAGAAGGTCGGGCTCACCGTTATTACAAATAATCAAGGTGAATCCATCCCCACCCGCACTACCACCGCATTATAGGTGTGTATTAACAATAGGAAGCTCAATGAAGCTACTAAGAAGGACCATTTCCCCCTGCCATTCATTGACCAGATTCTCGAACGATTGGCAAGGCGGAAATATTTTTGCTTCCTGGATGGATATTCAGGATATAACCAGGTTGCTATTTCACCCGAAAATCAAGGGAAGACCATGTTCACCTGCCCGTATGGCACGTTTGCATTCCGCCATATGCCATTCGGGTTATGTAATGCACCCGCTACCTTTCAATGTTGCAAGTTAGCCATCTTTTCAGAGATGGCGGGTGAATACTTAGAAGTCTTTATGGATGATTTCTTCATTTTTGGAGACTCATTCGACCATTCTCTTAGTAACCTGGAGAAAATCTTGAAATGATGTATCCAGGTCAACCTGGTTTTAAGCTGTGAAAAGAGTCATTTTATGATTCAAGAAGGGATTATCCTCGGTCACATCATCTCGCATAGGGGCATAAAAGTCGACCGAGCTAAAGTTGACTTAATTTCCTAGGATACGCTGGTTTCTACAAAAGGTTCATAAAAGACTTCTCCAAGATATCCAAGCCCTTGATTGACCTTCTAGCCAATGATGTGCACTTTGACATGACACCCGATTGCATCAAAGTCTACATCACTCTAAGGTATACAATCTTGACTGCACTTTTTTTACAACCCCCAGACTGGTCCTAGAACTTTGAAATAATGTGTAATGCATCAGCCTTTGCTATTGGAGCAATCCTAGGACAAAGACAAGAAAAGAAACCCGTAATAATCTACTACGCGAGTAAAACCTTAGATGAGGCTCAACGGAATTATACCATCACAGAAAAAGAGCTACTCGCCGTAGTTTTCAGATTGGAAAAGTTTAGATCATACCTGCTAGGATCCCACATCATCATCTATAATGACCACTCGGCTATCCGGCACTTGTTAGGCAAAAAGGATGCTAAACCCAAGTTAATCAGATGGATCCTGCTCCTGTAGGAATTTGACCTGGAAATACGCAACAAGGCTGCATCCAAGAATGTTGTAGCCGACCACCTATCCAGACTTCACCTGGAACATATTGGACCTTCACTACCCTTAACTGATACATTTTCCGATGAGCAAATTCTGGTCATGCAAGAAAAGAGTCTTCCCTGGTATGTAAACTTGGTTAATTACTTAGTGGTAAGGCAAATTCCGCACGGTTGGTCTAGACAATAGCAGGACAAATTCTTGGCTGAGGTCAAACATTATTTTTGGGATAATCCCATGTTGTTTAGACTTTATGCTGATCAAATCATTAGGAGATGTATTCCTGAAGAGGAGGTTCAAAGTGTGCTATCCTTCTGTCATAACCAAGCCTATGGTGGCCATTTCTCTAGGAAGCAGACGGTTGCAAAAGTTTTGCAGTCCGATTTTTACTGGCTATCACTATTCAAGAATGCACATAATTTTGCTAAAACCTACACTAAATGCCAAACCCTAGGGACCATGACAAAAAAAGATATGATAGCTCTACAACCCATTCTTATCATCGAAATATTCGATGTCTGGGGCATTGATTTCATGGGTCCCTTCCCACTATCAAATGGCTTCGAATATATACTAGTCTCAGTGGAATACATCTCGAAATGGATCGAAGCCATGCCTATGCAAAAATGTGATCATAGGGTCGTCATAAACTTTGTTAAGAAGAGCATCTTGTCATGATTCGGGGTACCTAAGGTCATGATCAGCGATGGTGGGAGTCACTTCATCAATGCCCAGTTTCGTGCTTTACTTAAAAATTATTGGGTCACTCACCGCATTGCTACCCCGTATCACCTACAAATGAACGGGCAAATTGAGATCTCAAATAGACAAATTAAGAACATTATGCAAAAGACTGTGAGACCTGACTAGAAGGATTGATCTACGCAATTGGATGATGTTCTTTAGGCATACATGACTACTTATAAGACCCCGATAGGCATGTCACCATATCGATTAATCTTTGGCAAAGCTTGCCACCTTCAGATTGAGTTGGAGCACCAGGCATACTAGGCCATCAAGCAATATAATATGGATTCCCATATGGTCGGAACTCAAAGGAAGCTCCAACTCTCCAAACTCGAAGAGATTCGTCAGGACGCTTATGAGAATAGTAGACTTTATAAGAAGATGAAAGCAGTCCACGATAGGCACATTAATAGGGACACCATGGAGCCAAACCAACAAGTCTGGCTATTTGATGCAAGGCATAAACTCTTTCCTAGGAAGTTGAGATCAAAGTGGATGGGACCTTACTGGGTGATCAAACCTTTTTCCAATGGGGAAGTGGAAATTGCTGATCCTAAGATTGGGCAAACCTTTATAGTTAATGGCCAAAGATTAAAACATTTTCTTACATAGGTTCCCCCGAAAGAAGTTGTAACCCTCATTGAGGGTTAAACTGGAGCTTCACCCAGCTAAAGACAATAAACTTAGCGCTTTCTGAGAGGCAACCCAGAGGATTCAAGTTGATCAGATTCACTGTTGAAACTCAGGTGATTTCTTTCCTTACTCGCATACATTTATTTTCCAATGAGGACATTGTCCAACTTAAGCATGTAGGGGTGGTATTTCTCATTTTCTAAGTATAAAATTGTCAGCTTGAACTAGTTTTTATTTCATTAAAAAAAAAAAGAATTAAGAAAAGAAAACTTAGGCATTAGAAGCTTGTCAACTTTAAAAAATAATACGTTAAGAACCTGAGCACTTAGACTCTTCAGGTCTTCAGACTTAATTAGCCCAGGTGTCTACTAAAATGTTGACTTATTCTCAAGTCCTCACCACCTTAATTTATATTAATTTGGTCAATAAAGTAGGGTGATAAGTATACGACTTATCAACCCACCCTCTGATTTAGGACTTTTAGTCTACGCATCTGCACACGTTTCGCACTAACACTCGGTGGTTTTAGCGAAAATTGGGTAGCTAATGAATCTTTTAGGGTGGTATGCCTGACAAGTTGTGGGTTAGATGCCCCATTAGCCGATTGTCCAGAGCCCAACCATAGGACCATTCTCTTTGACGAATGCCTTTAGGTAAATCTTAGGTTAGGGAAGTCACCTACTTAAGAAAAAAGAGAAAAAGAAAAAAAAAGCTATACTTTGAAAAACCCTAAGATGAGGTGGCATGGCAATGGAGGTGTAGGAGAGGAGGAAGAGGGTTGGAGGGTTTGGAGATCCAAGGTTGGCGCCGGAGAGATCGAGAAGGTCTGGCTTCGCCTGCTCCTCGTTAGGGGCAAGAAGGTAAAGACAGGTGCTGGTACGGAAGAAGGGGAAGTGTAAAGAAATTATGTTACAGGTGTAGAATGAGAGGCCACATGGCCAGTACTTGCAATTCTCCAATCCTTCGTCTGGCATGCAGAGGATTAGGTCACGAAAAGGATGCTTGCAGGAGAACAAGGTCCACCACTCCAGGCGAAGCAGCACCACGAAAAGTTTTAAAAAAGAAGAAATCTCACCCTCCCCCTCCGCCTGAGGGATTTAATCATGTTCTCGATGTGGAGATTCCTTTATCCAAAGATGTCAGCGAATCAGAGATGACCTTGCGAGGAGCACTGATTGGTAAGGCCATGACGGGGTGATATCATTCACACAAGCCCAGAAATTGGTGAGTTCCTTATCCCTATCCTTTAAGGGGTGGAAAATAGCGATGTTAGGCGGATCGTGTTTCTTGCTGTTTGGTTTGGGCATGATAGATGTAGAAAACCTCCATTTTCACGCGAGCATTTCTGAAGGGCTGAATGTAATGTGGAGGCTTGTCTCACCGTTTCTTGTTGTTTGGTTTGGGCGATACAGGAGTGCCCTCCTCAAAGAGCACAGGAGCAAAGGGGAACTTTGGAAATTAGGGGACTCCCTCTACATCTGAGAGTCAATAGCGTGGTGGCAAATGCAATATCAATCTTTGCAGCCATAGTAGGAGCAAGCGTGGGACTGTAGGGAGATGGGAGATCCATATTAGTAAGATGTAAAGCTGACTCGAGGTGGGCAAGTCCCCAAGAAAATAATTCTTAGATATGGAGGAAGCTCTTGGCTACTTCATGTGAGATTTTTATATCACCGTGATGAGAAACGGGAGCAAGAGGGAGAGAGATCATATGCAGAAGTAGTTGGGGTGCAAGGGAGTAGCTTTGAAAGCCGGTTAAACCAAGAAGAATGTCCTGAATCGAAGAAGAGGAAGGGATTCCATGGCTTGGTTCTGCAAGATGAGTCGATGGATGGGACTTCTAGAAATCAGCAGGGAGGCAAGGAGATACTTGAATTTCCTGAGGGGAGGGAAATCGTGCCAACAAGTGCATCTGTACAAGGACAGGTGGATGGACTAATGGTTGATAAAGGCAAGGGAGTCAATTTTACCTTTGAGGTGCCTGAAGGAATGAAATATGGGGTCGGAGCATCCTCAACGGTCAAGTATAGTCGCTCTCCCTATAAGCTTAGAGGAAAAACAATAAGCGGGGGTCAAAGAATCAATGAAAAAGCTATAGTAGCAGTTCTTAACCTAAAGAGAAGGGTGATGGGGCAAAAGGGGGCTGATCAAACGCATAGATGAAAGTCATCACTTGGAATGTGCGTGGGTTGCACAATGGGGTTCAGAGAGCTTCGCTTGCCTGGTACCTTCGTGAATGGGAGGTAGATTGCACACTACTCCAAGAGACACATATTGAAGAGGAATGCAAGCACTTATGGCACTCCCTAGTGCAAGGTGGTCAGGTAGATATCAGGGCCATAGATGCGCAGGGGAGATCTAGAGGCATAGTAATATGGTGGACATGCTCAAGAATGCAATTGAAAGAAGTGTGGAGGGAACAGTATATAATCACTTGCAAGTTCAAGCAACTGAGAGCAGATCAGGAACTGATTTTATCTTGCATTTATGGTCCATGTGCTAATAGTGCGAGAAATGCCCTTTGGCAAGAGCTATCTAGAGCTGCAGATGTGGTTGAAGGATAACCATGGCTAGTGGGGGGTGACTTCAACTGCACATTAACTGAAGATGACAGAGGAAGTGGAAGACTGTATGGTGGCTCCTTACGCTTTTAGATGACAGCCTCAGCATTGGGCCTAACTATTTACCCCTCTTCGGGGGCTGAATACACAAGGAGGAATGAAAACAGGCAGAAGTCGAAACTAGATCACTTCTTTGGCAATGCAGAGTTGTTGGAGGGCTATCATTATCCTCAATAAGGGGGCTAGACCGCCCTTTCTTAGATCATACTCTATTGCTCTGGGAGAGTGGGGAAGACTCTTCAGTAGGCACATACTTTAAATTAAAAAATCATGGCTTAGGGAAGAGGGATGTAAGGAGATGATTAGTAATTAATGGGCATCCAAACAGGCGGATGGCACGGCTACCTTCAAACTTGCAACTAAACTCAGAGAACTGAAATCTATTATGAAAGAGTATAGAAAAATCATAGAGGTCATGAGAGAGCAAAGGAGAATGGAGGCCTTAAAGGATGTGCAGTTGCTTGATGAAAAAGAGAATAGAGAGCAACTAACAGAAGAAGAGCGATCACAACATAAAACTTGCCAGGAGATTGTTCTGGAGGAATACCTAAAAAGGGAAATTGATTGCAGAGAAAAATCCAGATAGTTATGGCTAAAAGAAGGAGATGCAAATACTGAATTCTTTCACACGGCAGCTAGCTCTAGAAGGAGGGTCAACTACATTTCTTCCTTGAGATTAGGTGATCAGGTGTTGACTTCTTCAGGGGACATTAAAAGAGAAGTGGTCAGATTTTATAAAGAAGCCTCTAGAGCCACAGAAAGAGGGAATTGGAGATTAACCAATTTTGATTTTACTCGGGTAGATGAATTTGAAGCTGAGCATCTGGTTGCACCTATTACGATCCAAGAGGTTGAGAATGTGATGGCTGGTTTGAATTCTGAAGGCTCCCCAAGTCTTGATGGATTCCAAGTCTTCTTCTATAAGGAGTTTTGGCCGGTGGTAAAGAGAGATGTGATGAAGGTCATTAAGGAGTTTCAAGAGGGTAACTCGGGCTTTGAAAGAATTAATAAATCTTACCTTTTCTTACTGCCAAAGAAGCAAGGAGTGGAGAGTTTGCAAGAGTTTAGGCCAATTGTTTTGGCAAACTCTATTTATTTGATAATTGGCAAAGTCTTGGCAAATAGATTAAGGGGAGTTCTATCACATCTGATAAATCCAGTGCAGTCAGCCTCCCTTTCCAACCATTCACTGCAAGAGTCATTTATTGTAGCACAAGAGATGGTCACTAGATGGCGTAGGCGAAAATGTAAAGCTTTCATGTGGAAGGTGGATTTCAGTAGGGCTTTTGACTCGATTTCCTGGCCATATATCTGGGAGCTTATGAAGAGGGTGGGGTTCCCATCAAAGTGGATCCGATGGATGAATTGATGTATTGCAACTTCATCATTCTCCCCTCTAATTAATGGAAAATCATGTGGAGCTTGGATTCAACCCCAGTGTGGGGTTAGGCAGGGCTGCCCCCTAGCTCCACTTATTTTTAATCTAGCAATGGACACCCTACCATGCTTTACTTGCAAACTCTCAACAGCAGGTTTGGTGAGAGGATATTTGTTGTCCAACTCTAGAGCATTGGCGCCAATCGTACAATATGCAAATGATACTATTTTTTTATTGGAAGGGGGAAGAAATGAAGCTAAGGTCCTCTACACTACAGTATCCATGTTTGGTGACATCTCCGGGTTAAAGCTAAACGGTGAAAAGTCCTCTCTCATTTGTTTTGGATTGACTGGCCAGGAAAGCGAGATCCTATCATCTAGTCTACATACGCCTATTGTAAATCTGCTAGTGAAATATCTGGGACTGCCTCTGCGAGACACCAAATTAAAGAATAGTGACCGGAACCCCTTGTTTGAGAAAGTGGCTGCTAAGCTAGAGAGTTGGAGCAGCCGCTACTTACAGAAAGGGGGAAGGTTGATCCTCCTGAACTTGGTCATCACCTCTATCTCGGTCTTCTTTTTCTCCATTTTCAAGGTGCCAAAATCAATTTGGAAAAGGTTTGACATGCTACGGAAGCATTTCTTTTGGAAAGGGGTTAAATCTGAGGGCAAATTCCTACATCCCCTTAAATGGCAGAAGTTATGCACTCCTAAACAACATGGTGGTCTAGGCATTCGCTCATTAGAGTTCAATGATTCCTCACTGTTGAAATGGACTATAAAGCTCTTTGAAGATGATGAAAGGAGCTGGTCTATGGTCATCAAAGATGCACATGGCAGCTCTCATGTAACTAGATGCACAGTTACCCCTCGTAGACCATCTCCATTCTAGAAATCCGTTTGGGTAGCAATGTGTGACAACTAGGCAAACTTTGAGCCGATGATTGGAGACGACCAGCAATTCTCATTTTGGCATGATCAATAGTCTAGCCCGGGACTTCTGAAAATTCGATTTCCATGCGCGGTCAATGCTGCAGTGGATAAGTTTGTCTCTGTGAAGGAGAGCTGGGATCCCCTAAATAGCAGATGGAAATTGGTGGGCTATGCAGCGAGAGAGGGAGGCCATTTGCAGGAAGAATGCGACCAGTTGAGGAGGGATCTGGATGCCTTTAAACCGTTGGGTGGATCTGATAAATTTATCTGGGGTCACGGGTTGTTCTCTCCTGCAAATGCCTACAAATGGCTGATTGGTGGAGGTAGCAATAACCCAACGCAAGTGGACAAGGATTGTGCTGGTATCTGGCATTTAAAAATAACCCTGAAAATAAAGATTTTTCTTTGGTTGAGTAGAAGAGATGGTCTCATTACGGGTGATTTAAGGCAAACAAGACTGGGTGCCCTAGTTCAGAACTGCCCTCTTTGTGACTTCCCTACAGATAGCAACATGCACATTTTCTCCGTGTGCCTGGTAACAAACCAAATTTGGAGAAATATATTTGGAGAAGCCTTGCCCACATGGGATGAATTATGGACATACTTCAGAATATCAACCAAACTGCATCTAATGATGTCTGGTGTTTTGTGGTGTGTCTGGTGTGCTCGCAACAAAAAATTATTTAAAGGGATGCCAACAAGTGTGGGGAATATTGTTAGAGAGTCCTGGGAGTTAGTGGGAGCATGGAGAGTCTCTTTGTAAACATTATTTTTTGATTTATTTTTTTAATAAAATGCTCCCGATCTGCTATCGTTAACGATAACACTTAGCCTTTTCAAAAAAAAAAGTCACACTTCACCACACAAGTATGGCTATCAAATTGTCGTGAGTTAGATGTCCCATTGGCCATTTGTCCAAATCCCAACTTATAAAACTCACAAAATTCCAAAACACTGGTAGAAGTGGGGAAGTAGAATAATCTAAGGAGATATACATTGCGCTCACCCTTGTATCGACCTCGCAAAAATAAAAGTAGGGAGAAAGCTACCGGTCGAACAGATACACCTTTAGGCAGCATTTTCTTTTCGGGTCACCTAGGAGAGTAGAAACCCGAAGTTCGTTTTAATTACTGTTGAGTGAGTCTATCAAAATTTTTATGATAAAATGCTTAGCACTTAGGATCCTTCTCAAGTCTTAGGTGGGTTGGGTACCCGTAAAAAGTTACCTCGAAACTCTTAAGTCCAAAATTCAAAACAAAGTTAGAAAAGAGGAAAAGGAAAAAAAGAGAATTTGCTTCCATGTAGAATAAGGCGAGGACTTAGGTGGTTTACATTTTGACAGACACCCGGGCGCTGCTGAGTTTCTATGGGTTAAGTTCTTAGTAGAAATTTCCTCCTGTTGACAAGTAACTGGCACCTGAGCGATCAATTCTTGATCCTAACTGTAATTAGCATTTAGGTTAACCTTACTAGGAACTAGCAAGGGTTGGGCATGGGGTATTATGACTCTACAATTAATAGCATTAATTACATCAATTAGAGTCAATTTTGATGGCACATGTACATGAATATCATATTATAGTGGTTTTAGGAGTAATACATGCATATTGTGTTATTTCTGCATTAAGATTGCTTAAAATTAATGTTTAATGACCCTATGTGTAATGGCATATTGACACAGGTCTCAGATAAGCAATTAGACCATACAAATGGATCCAAATCGACGAACGGAGTCCAACGGACTCAAACCTCAATTCAACCTCCGTAGCTCCCACAACAAGCCTGAAAAGTTCTGATCGTTGATCTGATGATCAACGACCCTCATTGCACCACGTGGCATCTGCTCCTCCCTCCATCGCGCGCCTGCCTCTCCTCTTCACCTTATGCGTGCGTGATAACCATCGTCAGATCACCTTTAGATGGTTCTCGTCACGCCATGTTGCCCTTCATCATCAACCACATGATCACCATCGGACGGTGGCGAGCGCACGAGAGGGAATTGCAAAAACGAGACTTCGCAGTTATAGCGCGTTGCTCCGTTCCTCAAATCCCAACCGACGGGCGCATGTTCGAGACCTCGCAAGGGCCCAAATTCACTGCATGTGAGCGGCTGACGAAATTCGCTCGCTAGATCTTCATCGAACGGTTCTGACAACTATGAGGCGCAACCTCGCGTGTCGCATGTGCGCAATGTACGAAAGCGTGATCCCACACGCTATTGCATGCGAGATCATACATGCGTGATCCACGTGATCTGAAGTGCACGCTCATGCGATGATGGCCCTTCGATGGTGATCCATGACACGCATCCAACGGCGAGCGTGCGATGGTAGCTCTGCGTGCGCAAGCACTAGCGGACACGAGTTGGGCTACAAGGACGATTGCAGATGGGCTACAGTGACGTCATTGCTGTCGCTAATTGGTCCATACATGTTTTAACTCCCTCTCCACTATAAAAAGGTCTACACCCCTCCATTTATCATCATCTCTTCCTATCTTCTAGCAAGCAAGATCCCACCACCTTCTAGGGCTCAGAGCAAGCCCTTGGAACCACCGAGCCGCCGACAGAAGCCCATCCACCATCATGGCCGCCTCGACGCCATTCCATTTGTCACATTTATTCTTTCTTAGCTTAATGTTTATGTTTGTTTAAGCATTCCTCTAGCTGTATTGTATCTATCCTTATGTAATATAATAGATTCGTTATCATAATTGTCGTCTTGTTATTCCAATCAAGGTTCTACCATTCCATGCCTTTGTCAACAATATTATTCTGCCTTCTTTTCATGCATAGCTTGTTAGCAACTGCATTCTCCTATGTACAACCTCAGGTTATACCCCCCCATGCCCAGATCTGACAATGTCCTCATTGGAAAGCAAAGCAAGGAAAGATAATACTTGAGGTAGAGAGTGTTTGGAGCTAAGGCTCTTCCAACCGCTAGGTGTCCAATACCTGGCCATCAGAAAGAGTAACATACGGTTTCAAACGTTGGCCATTTACCTTGAAAGTCTCATTAGATGAGAGATTTTGGATCTCAACTGCATCGTGCGGGAACACCTGCGTGACAGTTATGACCCATCCCTACGAGACTTAAGTTTCCTAGGGAATACCTTGAGTCTAGAATTGAACAGCCAAACTAGTTGGTTGGGCTCAAAGGTTTTGTGTTCGATGTGTTTTTTGTGAAATACCTTAGTGTGCTCTTTGTAAGCTTGAGCAGTTTCATAAGCCTCATTCCTCAACTCTTCAAACTCAGTCAGTTCTAATAATCGCTCTTTGCATGCATTCTTGAGATCCATGTTGACATTCTTGATAGCCTAATAAGCCCTATGCTAAATCCCAATAAGCAAATAGCAGGCCTTGCCATACACTATACGAAAGAGAGACATACCCAAGGGGGTCGTATAAGCAGTTCTGTAAGCCCATAATGCATCATCTAGTTTCTTCGACCAGTCTTTCCTGTTGGATCTTATAATTTTCTCTAGAATTTGTGTGATCTCCCTTTGAGACACCTCGATCTGTCGACTCGTCTACGAGTGATATTGGGTAGCACCTTATAGGTGACACCAAGACTTCTGATTAGACGGTGAGCGGGGATACAACCCCCGGTGTCTTGGGTGATAAGTGGAGAACACAAATTCCACTTAAACGTCTATGCGAGCTTCTCATCCACCGATGAGGGACTATCTTTGTCCCTCTTATTCGCATAGCAGCAGCAGGCAGTGATGGTGTTAATTGGAGGTGAAGGCGAGGCTACTGTCTACAATTGAGGACCTGGGAAGGGTCTTAGGAGTTGTTTGCAGCACCTAGGGGTGTTAATGCTGAAGAACACGACTGGAGGAGGGCGGACGGGGTCGGAGATGATGAGGGCGACGGTGGAGATCCAGCAAATACCTGGAACAAGAAGCAAGGCTTTACGGCTGCGTCAAAAGCGTTCAAGAGGTTCGCCTAAGGATGGCGAAGGCGATGGCGGTGGTTGGTGGCATGTGGGCACGTATCGTGGTCGGGTGAAGTCAGTGAAGGTGTTTGGAGGTAGGTGTGTTCGGTGGGGCATTTGATGAGTCAATCCCCTCAATTTCTTGAGGGGTTTTGGTGGGCGAGGGATGGCGAAGCTTTTGGGACTAGTAGTGGAGTGTTTAGTGGTTTGTGGCGTTAGGGAGGGCTTGCCGAAGCTTGGCCGGAGTGGAGGAAGACGGTGGTGTCGAGGGCGGGTTGTCAGTCGAAATAGAGAGAGGAAGATCTAGGGAGATTGAGAAGAGGAAGAGGTTAAGACTTAAGCGAAGGGACGAAAGGATGGGGATGGCGTTGGCTGTGATTGGCTGGCGCTGGAGAAAGAGAATCCTCTGGTGGAAGGGGCGGCGACGAAGAGGGGGTTTGGGCACTCCCGCTGTGGCTGGTGAGGAGCAGAGGAAGGAGATGAAGACGTTCCCACTACCTATGGTATGTGGCAGCGGGCAAAGGAGGTTGGAGAGGAGTCGTCAAAGCTGCGATGGAGGCGACCAAAGAGAGGATTATGTGAAGAGTTGTGACCTGAACCAAGCTGAAGAGGTTGGTTTGAGATTTTGAAGCTTTTATAGGGCTCTAGACCGAGCTCTAGATCAGGAAACAAGCCTAATTGGCTTGCTAAGGAATCAAGAACCTACAGAATCCGTGCGTTCGTACGGCCTTCCTGGGGTGAATCAAAATCAATATAAGTCCCAATGGATTCTTAATGGTGTGAACATCAATCCCACCAAATTTGGTGGGATTTGATGAAGATTTGAGTGGATTTTAGGCACGGTCAAAGCCAACCTGGAGGTCGATTGACCTCCAATGGCAACAAGGACCTGCTTACGAAGAAAACAAAGAACTTAGGGAGTAATCTGCAAAGATTTCGAAAGCTGAGGGACTAGTTGAGATAGAAAAAGTCTGACTGGACTAAAATGCAAACTAGATCAAGATGGATTTTGTTTGGACCCAAATTTTGGTACAAATCTAATTTTGACCCAAGGAATCTAGTGGTGAAGTCGAATTTGAATTTTGACCAAGTTTCACTAAGTAATTTACGCAAAAATCTAAATTAGGGCAGAACTATGTTTGTAACTCTATTTAAGGTCAAAATAGGTTCCAAAGGTCAAATCAAGGATACCAAATCTCATGGAATATTTTTCTATGAATTTTAAAAGGTTTAAATGAATTTTATCTTGACCAAAACCTCTGTAATTCAAGCAGGTCTGAAATTAGGATTTTAGGTTATGAATTGATTCTCAAAATATGTGAAACCTTATTTCTGTCTGTGTGGACCCTCTTATTAGACTTTAATGCTCATTAAAACTTAGATTAACCCCTGGTAAATCCCATGGTTACTTTGCTTTTATGATATGATGTTAAAACTGCAGAATTAACCTTATTTTAATGTATTCTTCTCAAAAGGGATATGAATGGAATTATGAATCTCAAGCGATTATGTAGGAGCATTTGTCAATTAATCCTGACTAATTAAAGCTAATTATGGCTTATGATGATATTATCATCAACTGGTGAAGTGTGCATTCCTGAAATGAGGTCTCCCATCACTAATGATCGTCCTCGGGTAGCCAAATCGAAAAATAATATTGGCCTTAACGAAATTCAGGACCACGAAGTGATCGTTGATCCTAGTTGGAATAGCCTCTATCCACTTTGACACAATCAACTACCACGAGGGTATATTTATAGCCGTGAGTTGATGGGAAGGGGCGCATAAAATCTATGCCTCATGCGTCGAATAGCTTGACTGAAAGAATAAGCTGCTGGGGCATTTCATCCCGCCTCCCGATCACTCTAGTCTGTTGACAATGAAGACTTACCCCCACATAAGTATGTGTATCCTTGAGTAGTGAGGGCTACCAAAAACCAGAGTGGAGAACCTTATATGCAGTCTTCTTACCACTAAAGTGCCCTCCCCAGTATAGTGTGTGACAAAAATTCATAACACTATTGTTCCTCCTCTAGAACACACTTACGGAAGACTTGGTTATGGCCTATTCTAAATAGCTCGGGGTCCTCCTAGTGATAATGCTTAGTGTCAGTGAAAAATCTATCTCGCTTCTGCTTATTCCACGTACTGGGGGTTTCGCCAGCAACCAAGTAGTTGACGACATCGACAAACCAAGGGGTCATCGGTTGTATCGCCATCACCGTTTCGTGAAAAAAGGTATCATGAATATCTCCTGACGGGGTTGAAGCCTCAATTGAGATCCTGGATAAATGATTGACGACTACATTTTGGACGACCTTTTTGTCACGGATATCAAGGTCAAACTCCAATAGTAACAAAATCCATCTAATTAGCCTAGGTATGGTGTCTTTCTTAGCGAGCAAATGCTTCAAGGCCGAATGATTAGTATACACAACCTTAGATCCCAGAAGATATGACCTAAACTTCTCCAAAGTAAATACTACTGTAAGAAGTTCTTTTTCTGTCACAATATAGTTTTGCTGTGGATGAGTAAGGGTTTTGCTAGCATAGTACAACACATGAGGCTTTTTATCAACCCTCTAACCAAAGATCGCTCCTACGACAAAATCTAAGGCGTCGCATATCAACTCAAATGAGAGGATCCAATTAGGTGCTTGCAAGATAGGCACAGTTATTAAGGCCTCCTTAAAGACTTGGAAGGCCTCAGCACACTTTGCATTAAAAAATAAGGCAGTATCCTTCTCCAGTAAGTCGCAAAGTGGCCTAGAAATCTTACTAAAGTCTTTAATGAAGCACCTATAAAAGTTAGCATGGCTTAGGAATGATCGGATTTGCTTGACATTGGTAGGCGATGGAAGCTTTAAAATAGACTTAACATGGGCTTTATCCATTTCTAAACCTCGCCCAGACACTACATGCCCAACAACAATGCCATGCTGAACCATGAAATGACTTTTCTCCCAGCTGAGCACCAATCTTGTCTCTTCGCAGTGGGTGAGAACTTTTTCTAAATGCGAGAGACAGTGATCAAATGACGTGCTGTAATCATCCATGAAAACCTCTACGAACTCATCAATCATGTTCGAAAAGATGGACATCATACACCGCTGAAATATTCCCGGAGCATTACATAGCCCAAATGGTATCTGTCAGAAGGCAAATGTGCCATAAAGACTCGTGAAAGTAGTGCGCTCCTGGTCGTCTGGAAAGGCGGCAATCTGATTGCACCCAAAATATCCATCGAGAAAACAAAAGTATTTATTCCCCACCAATCTCTCCAGTATCTAATCAATAAATGGTAGAGGGAAGTGATCTTTCTGGGTAGTGATGTTAAGGCAACGGTAGTCTATGAGTACCCTCCAACCTATTCTGGGTCTAGTGGTGACTTTCTCTCCTTTCTCATTTGTCTCAACCGTGAATCCCACCTTTTTGGGCACCACGTAAATAGGACTGACCCATTTACTATCAGAAATGGGGTAGATTATCCCTGCATTCAACCATTTTAAGACTTCCTTCTTGATTACTTCTCGCATGTTGGGGTTTAACCATCTCTGCATATCTCGGAAGAGTTTCACAGAGTCATTCATGTTAATGTGATGCATGCAGAGAGTTGAGTCAACCCTTTTGATGTCTGCTATAGTCTAAGGAATGCCTTCCTTGTGCCATTTTAGGCATCCAATCAATTCTCTCTCTTGCGTCTCAGATAGAGCAGTCAAAATGATGACAGGGACTGTATCATTGGGCCTAAGGAAAACATACTTGAGGGTCTCTAAGAGTGGCTTTAGCTCCAAGTCAGGAGTTTTTTGATTCGAGGGAATTATGCTCGATGTCCCAACCTCCGATAGCAGATCTACCTTGATTGTCCATGGCGAGGAGAGGGACTCAGCTTTGACACCCAATAGCTCTTCTAATTCTGGCATATCTCCCTCCCTTCTTCAAGACTCGGGTGTGGTATTTAGAAATGACCATTTGAAGGGATCATCACATTAAGGAACTGGTGTCGTCTCCTCTATAATTTTATCGATCACCTTGATTTGGGAACAATCTTCCAATTTGGGTTGTTTATAAGCATTAAACACATTCAGTCGGGTTTTCCAGTTCCCAAAGCCCATCTTGAGCACCCCTAACTTATAATTGATGGACACATTAGCCGTAGCAAAAAAGGGACGCCCAAAAATAATCGAAGGTCTGGTGAGCACGTTGGATGTGTTAATATCCAATATCAAAAAGTCGACGGGAAAGAAGTTCTCCACTCTCACCAGGACATCTTCTAAAAGTCCGCGTGGTGTCTTTAGTCATATATCAACTACTTGGAGGATAACACAACTATGCTTTAATTCACCACCTCCAAATAGCTCAAAGACCAAGCTCGGCAATATATTAACCCCCTCACTTAGATCGAGGAGAGACTCATCAATGCATTGGTCTCCAATGACCACAGAAATATACGGTGCTCCTAGATCCATTTTGAGGGGTGTACCTTGTTGTAGGATTGAGATGACTAGGTTAGGCAGGACGACCTTAGCCTGGACCTGTTTCCTTGATTTTCTCTTCTGCGTGTACAAGTCTTTCAGAAATTTAGCATAGGACGGGATTTACTTGATAGCATCCAATAGAGGCAAGTTAATGTGAACTTACTTAAATGTCTCCAGTATTTCTTCCATTCTATCTTTGGCTCCAAATGAGCCAGCGAAAGGTGCTTGACGGGTGGATAAGCGCTCAGGGAAGGGCACTCTCAGCCTCTAGGTGGAGGGGTTGTCATGGCGAGATAGAGGTGGAACGGCGACAACATTCTCCGGATGGGTGATTTCAAACGAAGAGGGGCTAAGTGGCTCTTCCACTGTGGATGTGTAAGTCAATGTTGGGTTGGTAGGAGGGGTGACCGTAGGAGCGAATTCAGATTTGAAAATTTCTTTTCCACTCAGAACGGTTACAGCCTTAACATGCTCCCTTATGAAGGGCTCTTTACCCCTAAGATTCTCCTCAGATGAGCTGGGTAACTTCCTAAGATCACGTTGTCTAATAGCCTCAACAAGGTGGCCAATTTGAGATTTCATTTCTTGGATTGCCTTATTTTGAAATTGAATGATCATACTTTGACTTTCTTGCATGTCCTTTATAATAGCTTTAAGGTCATACATCTCAGAATTGTTGGGCTGAGGTTGAAATTGTTGTGCCTGAAAGGGTTGGGTGGGTTGGGCTCTTGAGTTCCCTGAGTTGGAAGCATCACCTTGCTTCCATGAGAAATTGAGATAGTTTCTCCACTCAGGATTATAGGTGTTTCTAAAAGGGTTGTTCATGGAAAGTGAACAAAACCCTTAGGCAGCATTCAGGTCTGGCTAAACTAACTCAAGGAATTGATTAGCCAAATGGCAGCCAACAATGGCATGAAGAGTGCTCTGGCAAATGGAGCATTCAGAAATAGCCTGGACTTGGTAAATTGATTGCAGGAATGTGCTAGGGTTTGACATGAGCCTTTCAAAATTCTGGTTCAACAATTGGATTTGTAAGACTAAATTCTGAGTAGCCCTAACTTCACTAGCTTCCACTTTCTTTTGGAGGATTGATGATTTCTATCCTGATAGGCTGAGGTCAAGTGGATAGAATTATCACTTAATGACTCAAATAATGTCTAGGCCTCATCCTCTGGTTCGGTAAGAAAGGTTTCAGCACAAGCAACATCCACTATTTGCCTATGCCTATCAGATAATCCAATATAGAACCTCTCTACCAGTTGCCATTTAGGCACTTGATGATGGGAGCATAATCGAATAAGATCATTGAAGTGCTCCAAAGTCTCATGGAATCGTTCCCTATCTAATTGAGTAAAACCCATGATCTCCCTCCTGAAGTGGTTGGTTTTACTCATAGGAAAGTTTTTTTTCAAGAATTCTTACTTAAGAGCGTTCCAACCATTCACCCTTGCATCCAAGGTGTGATACCAGTGTTTTGCCTTGTCCTTAAGGGAGAAGGAAAAGAGGGTCTTCATCAGAGCTTTGTCAGTAAAGTTCTAATGTTTTACCATGGAGTAGACCTCGGTGAATTCCTCTAAATGCTGGTAGGATATGATACTGCTTTTGATCTTATATGGATTATCCCCTGTCGATCTTCTTAGTGCTTGAGCGGGTTAGTTGGTTAGAATGAAGTAGTCTCTCAGTGTCCTTTGTTGATTTGCTTCGTGATCAGCTATCTCTTCTCTCTTTTCTCTTTGGTGGACTCTTCTAAGGATTCTGTTGGATTCAAAATCAAACACTAGACTACCCTCAAGTGAGCGTCTACCAAGCATACAATATCTACCAATTACAATTCAAGTTTTTTCCAATTGAGTAAGTGCAACCCCCAACTCAACAGATCGGTCGAAAAGGGTCAAGGCGATGCCCCTCCGTTCCCATGTAAGTGGTATAGAGGAAAGTAGCTACTTGAGATCCTAACCAACTCTGTTTTGAAGGGGCAGAGATTAAATTGGTTGATATAGATGGCCAAACAAGTTATTCAATGCAGTTACGTGACCTAAGTCAACCTTCAAGTGCCCTAGGACTTATACCTTGCTTTAATGATACTCTCAGGTGACCTAGTAAAAAGTTACTCCAAGGACGACACTGCGGGATGCAAATAGGATGAATCCTTCCTTTGAGGCAATGTGAATGCGGTGCCTCTTAACTGCTCTTTCATTCCTTTAAGGGGTGTCCCCCTCCTTAAAGTATCAAAACACTTGGTCACAAGATAATATCACCACCACAAAGTAAAATATGAAGGTCTACACCAATAAAGAGATCGGCGCTTATAGCCTTAAGGGAGCAAGACCTAGTGCGGTGCCTAGTGTGTGTGCTCAGTACCAAAAGTGTGTATCACACCACAAATCAGTTTTATTTGAGAAGAATCTCACATAAGTTCCTTTTAATCATATCAAATGTGATTTTGTTTTTAAGGTTGAATTTGATTAGTAATCATAATTTTAATTAGGCGACCACTGAATTAGGTCAATTTAATCAATTTGGTGGTCTTGAGATTTAGTCCAAATGCAATACATGAATAGGAGCTAGATGCAAAGATAGAAAGGTATACCTGACTCCAGCAATCTTCATGCAGATATATACGCAATGCAAGAGAAAAGATCTAGTATGCGGTTTAATCATCCCTAAATGCACACATCGAAGGGTATGTAACTCCTAAACAGGTAGCTCAATATTTTTTCTCATTTTCTTTTAGAGCAGGCAAGCAAAGCACCACAAATAAATAGCCCTAATCATTAAAGAAAGTGGGGACAGACCCACAAAAATCAGCCTCGATGCTATAAGGGCGAAAAGACTGAAATGTAATAAACTTGACAATGAAGGAGAATCCCCTGTGAAAGTGGAATCCAAGTCTCCTTTTCTTCGAGTCCTCTCTGCATGTGTGGGCATCACTTAAGGTTGATGTCGTCGCTTAGCTACACCTATTGTCTCATCAGATTCCTCACATAGAAAAAATAGCAACTGGTCAAATCAATGTGCACCTCAAAATATATTAGAAACAAAATGACATAAAACTATTGTGTCTATTGCCTCCACAGCAACGATGCCATTTGGTCGAGAATTTTTGCTTGAAAGGTGATATCAGAAACATAATACGTCATCATAGTGTAAATCGCATGATAGAAAAATCCCAAATCAAAAATATTTATTAATGAAAACTAGCCACAAAGTTAAAATGTCATACCCACAGGAATGAACAAACCAATAAATTCACGTATATCTTGCATCCACAATTGCAAATTTATATAGAAATCCGTGGGGTATTTGATGCGTTCATTCTTTAATGAGAGAGAGAATTAGTGAAATCAATCAGACTTTGCATAAAAATAAAGACAATCATGAGGGTTCCTTAGCAAATGCCCACACAATATGTTGAATATTAAAATCAAATTCAAAACCTAGCCATGGCACAAAATGTAATATTTGATATGACCAAAAATAGAGCATTTGCTCCTCTTACACGCGTGTGCGGTTGAAGCCACGGCGAGCGGTGAGAAGCTCGGTGAAGGTCGGCTAGAGCAAGGGGGTCCCCATGGTGGTGGTGGCATCGACGATGGCGGTCGGAGGTGGCCAACCAGAGCAAAGGTGGTCGCCGGCTGCAGGGGGAATGTGTGCGTGCACAGGGACTGCGGTTGGCACATTTGAAAGTGTGGCTAGGCTTGTGGAGTCTAGGCGAGCTAGATGGAGTTGATGGTGTAAAGGATTGTGGCTAGACGTGGTGGCTGCATGGAGAGGTGATCGACCGACGTTGGGTCTCTTCTTTGTTGGAGAAGATGAATAGTGCGACTGAACGAAGAGATCGATTGTGGATTGGGCTGGTTGGGTGCCGTTGGAGGAAGCAAGGCCGGTTGTCAGCCCTACTGCTGTCGCGAGGAGAGTGGTCGAGGAAGATGGCACCTGGTGGTGCAAGGAGGACACGAAGGGGAGGGTTGGTTGCTATGGGTTATTGCAGGTGGTGATGGTGGTGATTTATGTAGAAGGAAAAAAGGAGAGGAAGAAGATGGAATGGAGGACGTCTGATGTTGTTGGTGGTTGGTTCACGGTGGTGGGAACGTTGAGCGAAGCACGGTGGTGGCGTCGAGGATGGATGCTCGTAGTGGCAAGAAGGAGAACGAGATGCGGTGATGATGTCAGCGTTGTTACCGCTGACCATGATGGTGGTTGTCATCACACAATTGAGCGAAGATGAATGTCGAGGATGGAGTGCGGTTGTGAAGCTCGCGGTGGCTGATGGGTGGAGCACGGTCAGAGGAAGAAGAGGTTGTTTTCCTCCATGCAGAGGAGAAGAATGGAGTTCAGGGGCTCTCCCTCGTGGGAGGAAGATGACGATCACCTATTCTCCTATGCTTGTTTATAAAGAGAAAGAGTAAGAGAGAAATCAACAAGGAATCTTTTAAAATAAGAGATGCATCTACGTGATTTCTTTGCAAACAATTGATTCTCAATCAAAACTTTCCTAATTTCTTTGCTCATGTGAATATGGTATTCAAACATTCCTAAAGAAGGATAAGTATCTGCAATATACGATTAATCAACGCATATGCATATGCAACGTATTTCCACAAAATTGCATGAATGTCAAAATACGAGTTTAATTAATTTTCCATGTAATGCATGCTTGAATGATAATGCACTTAGGCTTAAATTTAGTCTGCTAAAGTGGACCTATGAGCATGCACCGCTGAAAGGTGGTCGACACATTGCATAGCCCAAATGGCATCCTACGGAATGTGTATGTACCATAGGGGTAGGTAAAGGTGGTCTTCTCCTAATCTTCAGGATGAATGGTCACTTGGTTATATCTAGAATAGCCATCCTGAAAATAGAAAAATCGATTTCCCGCCAGTTTTTCGAGGATCTAGTCAATAAATGGGAGAGGAAATGGTCTTTCTTCGTGGAGGAATTTAGTTTTCGATAGTCCATACAGAGTGTCCACGAGTTTGCAATTTGCATCGGGATGGTTTTTCCGGATTCAGTTGTAAACACAATAAACCCTGCCTTTTTAGGCACAACTTGGATGGAACTCACCTAATGGCTATCAGAGATGGGGTATATGATTCCTGCATCAAGTCATTTGATGATCTCCTTTTTCACGATCTCCTGGAGGTTCAGGTTAAGCCGTCTCTGCATCTCGCGAGAAGGTCATGAGCCTTCTTCTACATAGATATGATGTGTACAATAAGAGGGACTAATTCCAATCAAGTCACCTAGAGTCCAACCAATGGCTCTACGATACTGCAGGAGGATAGAAATCAACTTCGTTTCCTTATCGAGAGTGAGTCGGGAATTGATAATCATGGGAAACGTCTGATTCGAACCCAAAAACACATACTTTGGGTGGTTTGGGAGGGGTTTCAACTCCAGAACTGGGTTATCAGCAACGAGTGGGGGTTCGGGGTTAGTCTTAGAAAATAAGGTGGAAGCTAAGGATATATCTAACTTAAATTTAGGCTCCCTAATCTGTGGGTCAAGATCTTGTTGTGGTTGAGGATTTTGGAGAATTGGGTTCACATTGGGTCCTCAACTAGAGAACTTATGTCACAAACTTCTTCGATTGCCCTAGAGTTTGTTCCTTTCTGGGCCTTAAAGATATCTATTCTCAATGTTTTGTCCCCAAATTTTAACTCAATCTGGCTCTCTTCGCAGTTGATATTCGCCTTAATAGTCGCTAGGAACGGTCTCCACAAGATGATCGGTGTATGTCTTAGATTTTCAGGAGTATACATATCCAGGACTATGAAATCCACCAGGAAATAAAAATCTCGTACCCTAACCAGAACATCCTCGAGAACTCGTGGTGACTTGATTGATCTGTCGGCTACTAGCAGAGTCACCTCAATCGGTTTGAAATTAGTCTCCTCAAAATGGTCTAGTAGGGAACTAGGAATCAAGTTTATGGAGGCTCTTAGATCCAATAAAGCTCGATCGAACTCTAAATTCCTTATTTTATAGGAGATCAAAGGGGTGTTAGGATTCTGTGCGTTTTGCAAGAGTTTACTTAAGATTATAGAGCTTACTTGCTTTGACAGTATAATCAGACTCTCGTCGGCTTATGCTTTGGTGTACACAAATCCTTCAGAAATCGTGCGTAAGCCGGTACGTGGTGGATTGTATCCATCAAGGGAAGGCTTATTTGGACTTGCTCAAAGAGCTTAACCAAATTCTCCTCAGGTGCCACAGGTTTGGATTTCTTATTTCCTTTGGCTAAAGCCTCTGGAAATGGAATGTTTGTAGGTTTCTCCAAGGTTGGTTCAGGCTCTGTTTGAGGTGAGATTGTCCTTGGTATCCACCCTTGGTTTAGACGTTGAACTACTTGGACCAGGTTGATTAGGATAAGGTGGGTCCTGAGTAGTCTTGCCACTATGAGTAGTGACAGAGTTTAGGCCTGCCTAGTTTGGATTGGGAGTTGGAGTTGGCAAGAGAGGAGGTTGCTGCTGATATCCCATGTATGAAGTTGAAGCCTCCAACCCTTCAGGTTGAGGTGCAAGTGGGGCAAGATAGATATAATGTGCTTGGCCTTAATTTAGGTTCATAAAGCATCTCTAGTTCCACACGTTGTTCAGGTTAAGCAAAGGTTGGGAAGGAAATGCACCTGGCTGGCGACTCCCAACCATCTGTGCGAGCTGATTACAAACCTCTGTGATTTTCGTAATATGCTACCTCTGTATGGCAGCATTGGTCTTTTGCATATCAACCAAAGTTTGTAGAATCAAGCTCACCTGGTTGTCCTTGCTGGGTCGGGTTTGGAAGTTCGAGTTGGGCTTAGGTTGAGCAGACTGATATGGACGTGGATTTTGTTGTCGGGGTTGGAATTGAGGTCTAAAGTTCTACTTATTTCCCGACCACACGAAATTTAGATGATTATGCCATCCAGGGTTGTAAGAGTTGGAGAATGGATCATTCTAGACAACGTGGAGCTCCTTGCAGGGTTGAGTAGCTCCTAAGTAATTAGAGTACGGGGGTTCAGAGATCTCCCAACTAGAGCAGTAGGTTCGGAGTTTCCTACAAAACCAGGATCAGATGGGGGTAAGTAGGCATCCATCCCCTGATATGACTGGTGGTGAATGTTATGTGGTCGGGAAATTTTTTCACTTGAAAGATGATATCAAAAAAATAATATGTCGTTATAGTGTAAATTGCGTGGTGGAAAAATCCTAGATAAAAAATATTTATTAGTGAAAACTAACCATGAAGTTAGAATGTCGTATCTACAGGGTGGAATGGACCAATAAACTCATATTTTTCGCATCCACAAGTACAAATTTATAGAGAAATCTGTGGAATATTTGATACGTTCATTCTTTAGTGCGAGAGAGAGAAAGTGAAATAGATCATATGTTGCATGAAAATAGAGAAAATGTGTCGGCTTCTTAGCAAATTCCCATGCAATATATTAAATAATCAAAATCAAAGCATGGCAATGGCACAAAATGTAAAATTTAATGTGCCCTTTACTGTTGCGAAACAGGGGATGAATCCCCCTTGTGCACATGTGGAGGAGGAAGCACGGTCAACCGTGCTATGCTCGGAGGTCGAGGATGCAAAGGGTGTTCCGTTGGTGGTGATGATGTTGACGGAGGGGGTCGAAGTTTGCTAGACGGAAAAAAGGAGGTCGCTAGTAGTGGGTTCTTCCGCGCGTGTGCGTGGATTGTGGGAGGTGCTACCGAAGGCGTGGCTGGGCTCATATGACAACGCATCGAACGAAGGGTTGTGGTGGCGATTGCATGGAGGGTGAACTCACCGGTGATGGGTTCTTCATTGATAGAGGTTGAAGATGATGGAGAAGAAGACGATGTAGCGCCCCAAAACCCAAGCACCTAAATGAGGGTCAGTGACTCGAGGGATAGCAACAGAAGAGGTGCTGGTTTATTTAATTCGAATTGTACCTAACCAAGTCAAGCTATAAAAGAGTTCCACTTACTACATTAAATGAAAGAAAAATATGAAAGATTGGCACATAATTGATATAGAAAAGCAATAACGAAAACACAAATTTGCTATAAACCAAAGCATAAAAATTTACCTGTCGATAGATCATGCATAAACTTACGCAGTGCCAAATTTCCACACATCGACAACTTGTGACAACAACTTGAAAGTAGGTCACCAAGCAGGGATGAGCCAATTATCTCAGCAGGGAACAATCATTGAAATGACTCACTGCAATTTGGGTTGGTTAAGACATTTGGATTAGCCATCAGACGTCTATCCAAACGTCTGGCTAGAGGGTCGGACATCTGAAAGTAGAAGAACCGTACCCTTTTTCCCTTTTTCTGCACGCGCACACCTCCTCTCTCCTCACCCCAAACCCTAACCCTTTCCTATTTAAACCCCACAACCACGCCACTCCATCACCACCAGCCACCACCTCCATCTTTCCCTCATGTCGGCCGCCACCTTCCTCCCAGCCTCCAGTGCGATGAGTGGAGAGGAAGAAGAAAGAGATGGGATGCAGAGGAGTGGGGAGCGAGAGCATGGGAGGAGCTCGAGGGGAGGAGCTCGCGAGGGAGTCGTGGGAGCTCAGTGGAGCTCGTGCAGGAGGAGTCAAGGACGCGTGCGAGGAGGAGCTCGCGAAGGTGAGCTTCGCGACCTCCGGAAGCTGCTGGCGTAGCAGCTGCAGGCGGCGCAGAGGGGTCTACGCGAAGGAGAAGGCTCGCGTGAATTCTGCGTACTGGATATTTTCCAGTATCAAATGTTTAGAGCACATCCCAGATGTCTGGAGTAGCAGGGGGATGTCCGAAGCTGAAGTCGGATGTCTGAAAGCACGCTAGTGCCAAGGTATGTACTTCGGCACGGTTTCCAGCCATGTAGGCCTTATCGCAAGAGTTGTGTTTCGTTGCTTTTAGCTCTGCGCGTGCATACGCAGGGACAGAGCATTGAAAAGGCGCGAGGTGCGCCCTTTGAGGTGTTTTGGTCGTCTGGACACGTCGATGGACATCTGATTGCACTCCCAGATGACCGGAAGGGGAATCCGATATTTGGAACTCTCCTTAGACGATCGCAGAAGGATTCAAACGTCCAAGGAAGGTGCAGGAAACCCGGGGTGAGTACCGACGTCTTTTAAGATGTCTGGGGTTAGTCCCCGACGTCTGATTTTGGATAGTGTGCATGTTTTTGGCCCGTTTAGGGCCCAAACGAAATTGGATTTTCGCAAACAAACTACCGTTGTCTTTCGCTTTAGTTTTTCTACGAATTAATGTCACTTGTATACGGGTTTGGACTCGTTTGATGTGATTGGTCAATTGTATAGGTCTCTAGCCAGTCGAGTACACGGGACCCGCGGAGGCGACGGGATATACGATCCAAGCCCCCATTTTTCCCGTGTTTTCCGGTAGAGTAGTTTACATTAACATTATGATTTAAACAAATAAACTGCATGTTTAGAATAACTTGAATGAACCCTAGGATGAGAATGAACCCTAGGGCAGGAACAAATGAGTATGGTTGAACTACGTTGTTTACTTGAGATACATGTAAAACCCTAAGATGAGAATGAACCTTAGGGCGGGAACAAATGAGTATGGTTGAACTATACTGTTTACTTGAAATACATGTAAAACCCTAGGATGAGAATGAACCCTAGGGTAGGAACAAATGAGTATGGTTGAACTACACTGTTTACTTGAGATACATGTAAAACTCTAAATGCTAGCAAATGTATTGGTTTATTGATGTGATGCCTTCTCAGTTAGTAAATCACGAGCTGCTTGTTTTAAGAATGAAACCAGTAATGTAAATAGAGAGATCGGAAAGGTTGGAAAATGAAACGAAAGGAATACCAACATGAACCCTACGAGGAATGAGGAGAACTCCTATAGATGGGAAGTGAGTTGGCCTTTATGTACACAGTACCAAGGAAAGCCACTATCCCTTTTGAGTAGAGGGGAGATTATCGTCCCTTGGGTTGAGACCCGGGGTGGGTTTGGGCACTCTACGACGACTCTTGTTTGGCCTCGTATACGTGGTACCGAGGTGAGCTACTTAGTGTAGGGAGGGAGCTAGTCGCCCCACGGGACCCGGGGTTAGGACTAGCCACCCTACACTGACTCTTGTTAGGCCCACTGGATAAACTGCGATAGTCGGACGAGGGTAAGCAGACTGTGGAGGGGAGATACCCCTGTTCTGTTCTGAGGGGCGAGACCTCTCTTCTTAGAGGGCCAGGCCCTGTGCTGTACTTTAGGTGTACCCGCTAGCGGAAATAACTAACCGCGTGCCAGTGCGGGGTAGCTATTTGTGCGCCTACCACGCATGCTGTAGTAATCGCTATGTCGCGACCACGACCTCGGGATGGTTGACTGGGTGTAGGATTACCACGAGGGACTCTCCCAACCAGGAGAGCACCACGTGTACATCCTACATCACGGGAAATACTGCAATCAAGATTATTCCCTTGAGGAACAGACAAGATCAAGAAATGACCAGATAAATAAAAGAACAAACAACAAATTAGAATACTTAGCTGAGCTAAATGAAATTGAATAATAAATTAGTCACTTGTCTCAAGTAAATTGCATGTAAATGGTTTAGCTACCACTCTGCTTAGCATTAGCTAACTACGGATTTTTATAACCTTGTTCAGGTCAGGGAGTTGAGCAGCCAGTGCCACCGATTGCAAAGGGAGGTGGGCCCAGTTGAGCCCACCCTTAACTGCTTTCCTTACTATTTCCTAACTTCTATTGTAGTAGTGAGTATTTTATTTTATATAATACTGTTTCAGTTACTTTTCCGCTGTACTTTCCGCTATTGTAGTTGTGATGGCTTGTAATATTGTGAGATTGTTTGCTCTGTTTCTTTTGTTGCCTCTTATTTATTTTCTACTTAGTTACATTGCATGTGTGGTTGTAAAAATGTTTCCTTCTTTTGGTTATTTCTCGTTGGACGACTAGGTCTTGGGATTAGTCGAGACGAGCTAGTCTCAGGTCTTGTAGAGATCTGGGATCGAGTCGTAACAAGATGGTATCAGAGCACGATCGTTTCGGGAAATAAACCAAATGGTCTGGAAGTAACCACTCACATGCATGTAACTAAGATAGCCATCACAACGTTAATTTTGATCTTCGCTTCTAAGTCGTAATTCTTCATGTAATCTGGTGTTATTGACTGTCCTTGTTCTTTCTCTTTTATCTCCTTGTAAGAGATGCCTTGTTGTAGGTGCAGGGGCAGACGTGTCGAGCTTGGGACCAGTGCTGCCTCGCCTCTCCTCCTGAGTGTCCAGGCCCAGGACCTGTCCAATTGATACGAGAGGTCGTACGAGAGGAATTTCAGTTTCCGCCGGCTCCGTTACCCCCTCATTTCTGAGGGTGCAGAGGGGGAGCCTTCCGTGGGACGGCAGAGTCACCGTAGTGCCAGGCGAGTCAGGGGAGATTAAAGGAGGCCCTACCAATTGGAACACTCGTAGGGTCGCCAGGAGAGGAGGCACGTGGTGCCTATTAGGGAGCCATTTCGCTCTGTGGGGCCACCAGTGGCCTTTGGGGACCCTAAACAGGGGCCAGCTATCAGCATCATACCCCTGCTCAGCCACCAGTAGAGACAAATTAAGGGAAGAAGCCGTGTCCCTCTCTGCTGCCAGTATGGCCAGCCAGGCCACTTGAGGAGGGACTACCCTTTTAGGATTGGAGCATACCAGATGCTCCCAGCGCTGAGTACTGGAGGCCGATCTAGTGACCGCAGTTACCAGCCACAAGGAGGGTATCGACCAACTGCCACCAGACTAACCCCGGGCTTAGCTGTTTCATCTGCACCCAGGACCGAGAGGCGTCTAAACGCCCTGACTCACGGAGATGCCAGAGCTTCAGGTTCTGTGGTGGCAGGTATGGTTACAGTTTTTGGCCGTTTGGATTACGTATTTCTTGTTTCTGGTGCCACGTACTTCTTTGTTCCACAAGTTACTGTTAGTTTGGTGTTGAATAGCACTCTGTTAGGGGATTCGTTTTTTATTAGAGGCCCAGGTGGACCGTTATTTGTCGTAGAGAAAGTCTTCACAAACCACGAGGTCACTATAGGAGGACATAGTCTGTTCGTCGACCTGATAGTAATCCTGATGGGGGACTTTGGCGTGATCCTAGGGATGGACTGGCTGTCCGCCTATCACACCCTAGTGGATTGCTTTGGGAGGAAGATCGTTTTCTCCATACTGGAGTTGCCTCCCCTTGAGTTTCACGGCCAACCGGTAGACGGAGGTTTTAGGTGCATCTCCGCGCTTCGAGCAGCGAAGCTTTTGGGCCAGGAGTGTGAGGGCTTCTTAGCTGTTGTGGTAGCAGAGCCTAGCCCCGTGGCTGACTTTCAGAGTATCTTGGTGGTCTATGAGTACCCCAACGTTTTTCTAAAATGAGTTACCAGGACAACCGCCTGAGCATGAGATCGAGTTCGAGATCTCACTAATACCGGGGACCAGCTCCATTTCTACTGCACTGTACAGGATGGTGCCACTTGAGCTGCGAGTACTCAAGTCACAGTTACAGGACTTGTTGGAGAAGGGCTTTGGGAGGCCCAGTGCATCCTCGTGGGGAGCCTCGGTGTTGTTTGTGAAGAAAAAGGACGGTACCATACGACTTTGTGTCGACTACCGATAGCTGAATCGAGTCACCATCAAGAATAAGCACCCACTGCCTCGTATCGACGACCTCTTTGACTGATTGAGAGACGCTACAGTGTTCTCTAAGATAGATCTGAGGTCAGGTTACCACCAATTGAGGATCAAGGAGATCGACGTCTCGAAGACAACTTTCCATGCTCGGTACGGGCATTACGAATTCTTGGTCATGCCATTTGGGTTGACCAACGCTCCCGCTGCTTTCATGGACATGATGAACCGTGTTTTCAGACCGTACTTAGACCAGTTTGTGGTGGTGTTCATCGACGACGTCCTAGTCTACTCATGGGATCAGGTGCAGTATGGACAACATTTACGTATGGTCTTGGATACCTTAAGACGACATAGGCTGTATGTCAAGTATAGCAAGTGTGAGTTCTAGCTAAGATAGGTGAGTTTCTTGGGTCACATGATTTCGAGAGATGAATTGGCTGTAGATCCAACAAAGGTTGAGGCCGTACTCAGGTGGGAGAGACCACGCATAGTGATAGAGGTACGTAGTTTTCTGGGACTGACAGGCTACTATCGGTAGTTTATCAGAGAGTTCTCTCAAATCGCGCGTCTTATGACTCAGCTGACCCAGAAGGACGTGCCATTTTCCTAGACCGACCAGTGCAAGGCGTGCTTTCAGGAGTTGAAGGAGAGACTGCATTCAGGTCCTGCACTTACCATTCCAGACAGTAGTAGCGGGTTCGTGGTTTACACCGACGCATCATTCCAAGGTTGGGTGGTGTGCTCATGCAAAGGGGTCACGTTGTCGCTTACGCTTCGCGGCAACTGAAGCCTCATGAGCATAACTACCCCACCCATGACTTAGAGCTAGCAACAGTTGTCTTCATGCTGAAGACATGGAGACACTACCTGTATTGTGAGACATTCGAGATCTTCACTAACCACAAGAGCCTCAAGTACCTTTTTGACCAGAAGAAGCTCAACCTGAAACAAAGGCTTTAGTTAGAGCTCCTGAAGGACTATAACTGCAGCAACTCCTACCACCCAAGGAAGGTCGATATGGTGGTCGACGCCTTGAGCCTGAAGGTGCTCGCCCACTTGGCCAGCTGGCAGACTCAGAGTTGGAGACTCATGGAAGAGGTGGGCAGTTGGCGACCCCAGGAGTCACGGGGGTACTGCGGGGTAGTGACAGTGACGCGACAGGCATGACTAAAGCTGATCAACCGCATCATTGCAAGGCAAATGGCCGATCCATACTTACAGACACAGCGAGACAAGGGATCCAAAAGACTTTTCCTTCTCAAACGAGACACTGCGCATGAAGGGACGCTTATGCGTTCCTAGAGACGAGGAGTTGTTGAGAGAGCTCCTGACTGAGGCGCACGGGTCCCGGTTCACCATACATCCTGGAAATACAAAGATATACCATGATTTGCGATGCGACTTCTAGTAGAAAGGGATGAAGTGGGACGTTGGTAAGTTTGTCCAATAGTGCTTGGTATGCCAGCAAGTGAAGGCTAAGCACCAGAGGCCTGCAGGGCCGTTACAGCCACTTCCTGTGCCAGAGTGGAAGTGGGAGAGCATCACCATGGACTTAGTGGTGGGTTTACCAGTTATCTAGTGGGGACACGACGTAGTTTGGGTGATAGTAGACCGGTTGACGAAGATGGCACGGTTCCTACTGATCCGAGTCACTTTTGGGTCAGCACAGCTAGCAAAGAGATACGTCAGAGATGTGGTGCATCTGCACGGAGTCTCTCGCGAGGTCGTATCCGACAGGGATATTGGTTTCACTTCCCAATTCTGGATAGAGTTTCAGCAGGCATTGGGGACCCGTCTGAGGTTCAGTACCACATACCACACCTAGACCGACGGGCAGTCAGAGTGCACTATACAAACACTCGAGGACCTCCTACGTGCTTGTGTACTAGACTGGAGAGGCTCCTAGGATGAGCATTTGCCCCTGGTAGAGTTTGCATACAATAATAGCTATCATTCGAGCATCGGCATGGCATCGTACGAGGCTCTGTATGGGAGGTGTATCGCACCCTTGAGTTAAGTCGAGGTGGGGACCAAGTGGAAGGTTGGCCCCAGGCTGATCCGGCAGAGTCAGGAGGTGATAGAGCAGATTCACAGGCGACTCCGCATTATCAGGAGTAGGCAGAAGAGCTACGCCAATAGGAAGCGCAGAGAGGTACAGTTCGAGGTTGGGGATCATGTCTTCCTCTATGTTTCACCCATGAAAGGCTTGCAGTGTTTTGGGGTGAAAGGGAATCTTGTGCCGAGGTTTGTGAGACCTTTTGAGGTCTTGGAGTGGGTAGGACCTATTGCTTACCGACCTGCCCTCCCTCCCCACCTTTCTAGGGTGCACAATGTGTTCCACGTGTCCAACCTCAGGAAATACGTTGCTAATTCCAGCCACGTTCTCAGCCATGAGAGCATAGAGATGGGAGACGACTTGACCTATCCCGAGAGGCCAATACAAATATTAGACAACCGTCCGGAGTCTGAGACGGAAGCAGGTATCACTGGTAAAAGTCTTATGGAGAAGCCAGCTATACAAGAAGGCCACTTGGGAACCTGAGGCGGTAATGCGAGAACAGTACCCGGAACTTTTTGAGGGTACATCTTCGGATCTACTTTGATCCTCTTTAAGTTTGTTAGGCGATTTTACGCTACTTTTTCTGCACCCTACTTGGCTCAAGTTTTGAGGACGAAACTTCCTTTAAGTTTGTTATGTTGAAATGACCCGCTGTCATTTGGGTTGGTTAAGACGTCTGAATTAGCCATCAGACGTTTGGCTAGAGGATCGGACGTCTGAAAGTAGAAGAACCGTACCCTTTTTCCTTTTTTTCCACACGCGCACACCTCCTCTCTCCTCACCCCAAACCCTAACCCTTTCCTATTTAAATCCCACACCCACGCCACCTCTCCATCACCACCAACCACCACCTCCATCTTTCCCTCTTACTGGTAGCCACCTTCCTCCCAGTCTCCAACGCGACGAGTGGAGAGGAAGAAGAGAGAGATGGGACGTGGAGGAGGAGAGGGGAGCGAGAGCATGGGAGGAGCTCGAGGGGAAGAGCTCGCGAGGGAGCCATGGGAGCTCGGAGGAGCTCGTGCAGGAGGAGTCGAGGACGCGTGCGAGGAGGAACTCATGAAGGTGAGCTTCGCGACCTCCTAAAGTTGCTGGCGTAGCAGCTGCGGGCGGCGCGGAGGGGTCTGCACGGAGAAGGCTCGCGTGAGTTCTGCGTACTGGATATTTTCTAGTATCAGATGTCTGGAGCACATCCCAGATGTCTGGAGTAGTAGAGGGACGTCCGGAGCTAAAGCCGAACATCTGAAAGCACGCTAGTGCCAAGATACGTGCTTCCGCACGGTTTTCGACCATGCAGGCCTTACCGCAGGAGTTCTGTTTCGTTGCTTTTAGCTCTGCGCGTGCGTACGTAGGGGCAGAGCGTTGGAAAGGCGTAGGGTACGCCCTTCGAGGTGTTTTGTATGTCTGGACACACTGACGAATGTCTAACTGCACTCCCAGACGACCAAAAGGGGAGTCCGACGTCTAGAACTCTCCTTAGACAATCACGGAAGGATCCGGACGTCCGAGGAAGCCGCACGAAACCCAGGGTGAGTACTGACGTCTTTTAAGACATCTGGGGCTAATCCCAGACATCTGATTTTGGGCAGTGTGTGTGTTTTTGGTCCGTTCAGGGCCCAAACGGAATCGGATTTCCGCAAACGAACTACCGTTGTCTTTCGCCTGAGTTTCTTTATGAGTTAATGTCCTTGTATACGAGTTTGGACTCGTTTGATGTGGTTGGTCAATTGTATAGGTCTCCAGCCAGTCGAGTACGTGGGACCCGCGGAGGCAACGGGATTTACGATCCGAGCCTGCATTTCTCCCGTATTTTCCGATAGAGTGGTTTACATTACCATTATGATTTAAACAGATAAACTGCATGTTTAAAATAACTTGAATGAACCTTAGGATGAGAATGAACCCTAAGGCAGGAATAAATGAGTATGGTTGAACTACGCTGTTTACTTGAGATATATGTAAAACCCTAGGATGAGAATGAACCATGGGATAGGACCAAATGAATATGGTTGAACTACACTATTTACTTAAGATACATGTAAAACCCTAGGATGAGAATGAACCCTAGGCCAGGAACAAATGAGTATGGTTGAACTACACCGTTTACTTGAGATACATGTAAAACTTTAAATACTAGCAAATGTATTAGTTTATTGATGTGATGCCTTCTCAGTTAGTAAATCACGAGCTGCCTATTTTAAGAATGAAACCGGTAATGTAAATAGAGAGATTGGAAAGGTTGGAAAATGAAGTGAAAGGAATACCAGCATGAACCTTACGGAGAATGAGGAGAACTCCTGTAGACAGGAAGTAAGCTAGCCCTTGTGTACATAATACTAAGGAAAGCCACTATCCCTTTTGAATAAAGGGGAGCTTGCCGCCCCTCGGGTTGAGACCCGGGGTGGATTTGGCCACTCTACGACGACTCCTGTTTGGCCTCGCGTACGTGGTACCAAGGTAAGCTACTTAGTGTAAGAAGGGAGCTAGTCGCCTTACGGGGCCCGAGGTTAAGACTAGCCCCCCTATACCGACTCTTGTTAGGACCATTGGATAAACTACGATAGTCAGACGAGGGTATGCAGACTGTGGATGGGAGATACCCCTGTTCTGTTCTGAGGGGCGAGACCTCTGTACTGAGAGGTCCAGGCCCTGTGCTGTACTTTAGGCGTACCCGCTAGCGAAAACGACTGACTGCGTGTTAATACGGGGTATCTACCCCTGTGCTTACTGCGTATGCCATAGCCACCACTATGTCGCAACCATGACCTCAGGATAGTTGATTGGGTGTAGGACTACCACGGGGGACTCTCCCGACCAGGAGAGCACCACTTGTACATCCTACATCACGGGAAATACTGCAATCAAGATCGTTCTCTTGAGGAACATATAAGATCAAGAAATGACCAGATAAATAAAAGAATAAATAACAAATTAGAACTGCTTAGTTGAGCTAAATGAAATTGAATAATAAATTAATTGCTTGTTTTAAGTAAATTACATGTAAATGATTTAGCTGCCACTCTACTCAGCGTTAACTGATTACGGATTTTTATAACTTTGTTCAGGTCAGGGAGTTGAGCAACTAGTGCCACCGGTTGTAAAGGGAGCTGGGCCCAGTTGAGCCCACCCTTAACTGATTTCCTTATTGTTTCCTAGCTTCTATTGTAGTAGTGAGTATTTTGTTCTATGTAATACTGTTTCAGTTACTTTTCCGCTATACTTTCTGTTGTTGTAGTTGTGATGGCCTGTAATATTGTGAGACTATTTGCTCTATTTCTTTTGCTGTCTCTTGTTTATTTTATGCTTAGTTACATTGCATGTGTGGTTGTGAAAATGTTTCCTGCTTTTGATTATTTCTCGTTGGATAACTAGGTCTTGGAATTAGTCGAGACGGGCCGGTCTCAAGTTCTGCAGGGATCTGGGATCGGGTCGTAACAATCATCTATTGTATCTCAACCAAACAGGATAGTGAACAGTTTCATTTACTGGCTAGTTCTTGGTCCAAAGCAACACTTTTTGTTCTAATTTTCGAACCCTATTTAGCACAACCAATCACCATGGTCCTACAACCCGTTAACAAGTTGCCTAAGCTCTTCCAACGATTTAGTATTATTAGTTTGTTCTCTCACTCACCTCAATGATCATATTCTGGGAATCATTCCTCTCTACTAAAGGAGCTTGAGATGCATCATTTCCTTCGAATTCCAGCCTGATAGTCGCACCCTAACTAGGGAAGAGGCTAGCAGTCTATTAATCCTATAGAAAGGCATGTCCATTCTTGACGTATCCAGTACGTTGCTGACTTCAATCAGAAGAGTCGGGCCTCTTGGGAGTTACCCAGGCCTATGGCTTGCGATCATGAAGCACAAGCCCAATCTATGTCCCACAAGGACTAGTCACAAATAAAACCAGATTATTATTGCAGGATTGGTCAAAATTGTCGAGCCACACCAATGCTCTCGCCAGGAGTAGCTCCCTGCAGGAGCACAGCCTCGGGTATGCCCTCTCAATCCACCGTCGGATAAGATCTCAACCAATCTATCACAGTACCCCGGCATTCCTATATCCACAGGTGCTAAGTGAGCCTCTAGCAAAGTACTAAGTACCCTATGTCCCTTGTTGTGCCTACGGGCACATACAAAGTCTGCAATCACGAGTACCTCCGCATCAAGTCAAATTCGGGTACATTCAAGTCCAAACGCCAATGATAGCCTAAGGCCTGTCACCGAACCTAGGAACATTTTCTGTTCTGAGGTAGATCTCCTTGGTAGCCTCTTACTACTGCAACTGCCTGGATTCTCTACCCGAGTAGTGAATCCATGGTTCACCAAGTCTAAGGGTTCAGCTTTACGAGCTCACCTAGTTGACTTACCACCATTTGATTTCATTTGGGTTCCTTGCCTGGAACGAAGTCCTAGGTGCCTAGTGGATCACCTGGGGTCTTACTTACGACCTTAGGATCCTAGCATTTCCTCTTATTAGACTTTGGTCGAGTCACTGATGTCATCTTGTGAGATTTAAGCCATTACTTAGCCGATTCAAATTTGCTTTTAATGTGTCTAGGGAGCCTCACACTCAAATTATAGGTGCTCGCACACACCCACACACACCCACATGCTCACACATACTTTACCCATCTAGGGTCTAACTGCAAATTCCCCATTTATCCCAACCCATTGGGGTATCTGCTAGAACCCTAATTAGGTTCTAACATTACACACGATTTCTAGTATCAGAATTGCATAATTTCAGGCCAATTAACAAGTTCAACAAACTATCTAACATTAGGGACCTATTACCTAACGTTAGGAAACTCAACCAGCATACATCTATTGTTAAGAAATCCTGACCTATCGTTAGGCCAAGTTACATGCCTGATTTAGAATTGCAAAACTCACCTTTCGTGATCGAAACCCAGGTTTTGCACCTACAATCTTAACCGTCAATGCAAACACATACCAAAAACATTTTGAACCCGAGAGAACCTCAATCCTAATATCTTAGGTTCACTCCTTTACTTGTCCCACTTTAATCTACTTTTATTTCTCTTCCTTAGAGTTCAAGAAATATAAACGAGTACATCAGTACCAGTCCTAATCCTAGGAATCGGTGCTGGGCACCCACTGCTATGGCTCTTGAACCCACCCAGTACCGATATGAGTCATACCGATACTGGGTGTCTATAGCACCTAGTCCCCCAACTTAGACCTTCCATTTGATTACCCATGTTTATCCCTTAACACCACCCATTTAGGATACCATTCCAGCATTTACCAGCATGAAAGAACCCAGGAAATTAAAGGAGAACAAAGTGTAATACTCCTTCATTTGCTTACCCAAATTGTACGATTAATAGAGTTGCAGGTACATCCCACGACCTCTCAAGATGGTTGTTCCCATGCAGGGGTAAAGATTCATATAAAACCCATATTAGCAGCCCATTACTAGGACTAGTCCTTTCCTTACCCAGAACTTACACTATGTATGGGAGTGCCTCCCACAACATGTGATTTAGAACTCTATATCTTTATTATTACTAAAGTTCTTGATAGGACTTCCATTCAACGGATACTAAACAAGATTTAATTACCTAAATTAGGTTCCTAATCGTCCTGGAAAAAGTTTGTGCGAAATGGGATTGTAAATCTCAAATTAGATGTCTAGCAACAAGTGTCAAACGTCTGATTATGTAGTTTAAGACATCTGACACAAATCCCAGACGTCCAAAATTATCAACCAGGGAGATCCATTTCACGCTAATAGAATTGGATGTCTGACTATTCCCTTGAACATCCAGAGACCAGTCTGGACGTCTAACAATAAGTCCAAGCATCCACAAAAATGGCATCCCACACCTAAAGTTGCAAGCAGTTACATCTTGGCTAAACGTCTAGGCAAGAACACTGGACATCCGATGAATATTTCGAACATCCAATCACAAGAGGGCTTAAACCCTGTAATTGCAACCGAGTTCCAGGGATTTCTAAACCAAGAGATTAGACAATAGGATTAGGGCTATCAAATGTTTGATGAGTTTATTAGACGTTTGATAACCCACTCAGAACCATTTCTGAGTTCTAAACTAATTTTCTTATCAAACCAACACCACACACAAATAACCCTAACCCAAACAACCTTCGTTTACAACCCAAACTCGGATCTGCAACACATAAAACCACATGGTTTCATGGATTCCATCGTCGAACTCAAATCCCAAGTGAAATCCCCAATTTCACCCTACAAAGATTTAGCTCAAATCTAAGGCACAACCAAACCATTACCACAAGTAATCACAACTAAGCAGTTCCATGCTTTTATTCCACAATCTAATTAGGTAAAACACAGGGGAAACCAAAAAGAGATGGAAGTCCCCACCAAGCCAACACCACACACAACGATCCTAAACCATACCAATCGTCATAGATCACATATATTCATCAACTATAATACTTAAAACCTAAAAGTTCATGGATTTCTGCAACACAGGGCATCGAGAGAAAATTGATTACAAGGGAAAGGGAACCCTACCTGGGAGGAGAAGCTTCCTCTCAGGCTAGCGTTAGCCACCCCGACAGCGGCGGCACCTCCCCTCCTCCTTGACTCTCCTGGCGTGACAGCAGCAACAACATCAGCAACACTAGCAGTGGCAGTAGCAGCAGCTGCAACTACAGCACGAGGCATCAGTGGCTTCCCTTCTCCTCGCAAGCAATATCAGCGGCAGCATCAACCGCAGCAACATCTGCAGCAGCATCAGCCGTGGTCCCCCACGGTGGCGACGGTGGCAGTAGCAGGAGAAAAAGGCGACGAAGAAGGGGTGGCAGGAGGAGTGCTCGGGCTCTCGCTCTTTCTCCTTCCCCTTCCCACGCACCAGCAATAGCAGCAACTCCAACGACAACAGCGGCTGGCGGCGAGGACGGCCCGTGACGTGGAGGTCCGGCAGATCGGCGATGGAGAGGGGGAGGGAGGCCCTTCCTTCCTTCCTTCCTCTCTCTTTCTCTCGTTCTCTCTTTCTTTCTTTCTCTCGCCGGGAAGCAAAGTGAGCAGGAGGAGGGTGTTGGAGGATGCGTGGGGTTGGGGAGGGGGGTGTTGGGGTGGGGTTGTGGCGCGTGAGGGTGGCTTCTCCGAGAATTCTTATGGGCTAGTTTACCTAGGGATTGAGAAAATAGTGTTAAGAAATGTAAAATTAGTGTTAATCTTCAATTATATTTACTTATAGAGTGATGTTAACATCAGTTTGTGTTTACCTGATTGGTGTTGAGTTGAAGTGTTAACTCTTATGGTATTTACTTGATAGTGGTGTTAGGAATTTGAATGGTAGTTAAGTTTGTTAGGATAATCTATTTAAATATGAAGGTGGTTATAGTAGTTATAATTATTTTTTTATACTATATATTGGTAATTATTTATATAAGGAATGTTATAATTGCAAATATATAAATAATTTTAGGATAATATAAATAATGTGTTATTAAATATATTTGGGTATCATTTTATATTAATGATCATAAATTGAAAATTAAATTAAATTAATTTAGTTAAAATTAAGTGAAATTAGTTCAGTTATTTATTCATTTTAATCTGATCAATAACTTTATTCTAATTACGTAGTATATTTGGGTATCATTTTATATTAATGATCATAAATTGAAAATTAAATTAAATTAATTTAGTTAAAATTAAGTGAAATTAGTTCAGTTATTTATTCATTTCAATCTGATCAATAACTTTATTCTAATTACGTAGTATAAAAGAGGTGTTAAAAATCAAAACAGATCATCTCTGTGAAAATAATGATTGCTATTAGATTGGATCCATAGACATTAGGTTGCAAACTGATGGAAATGATCTCTTCTAACATCAATTTAGGTCTATGCAATGGCACTGGTCTCCTAGGGTAAGGATGTTTAGTCTGAAATAGGATCATTAAGAAATATATTCTTTAGAAAAGAATCCTACCATGCTCTCATAACATTAATTACCACATTCATTTTCAGCAACACTGAATGCAATACATAGAAATGATATTAAATTGACATATAAGAAACAACCTTTATTCATAGTAACACCTAGACGTCTGAAGAACAAGTACATAGTAGTGTACGATCGATCAATACATCGTAAACATAAAAATTAAGAAAATAATGAATACAATTATAAAGTATAACACAATCTTATTCCTTCTATCATCGATGTTTTTCAACCTTCTCCTCAAGTCCGCATTCTCATTCATAAAGTTTAGTATAATGTCCTTCGTATAACGGCATGTTGGGGGATCAAACCATTCAAAGTAGTTGTATCCACCTTTAGGAAACCCGCAACATCCAAGGAATCGACGTCCACGGTTGTCTCACGTCCATGATGTCCGTACTTGTGCTTTCAAGCCGTAGTTGTAGAACCTATAAACTTGAACCCCATCGGATTGAGAAGATTACCTCTAAGTGGATTGAGAAGATTGTGATGTAGACATATTGACCTACATTAAAGAAAAACTCAAGTCAATGGTTGCTTTCATTTGCGCAAAAGGTAAATTATATGTAGTGGATGATCATACCTGTAACCATGAACGTTCCTTTCTAACTTCATCACAAGATGATCAATTTTATTACTCATAAAGGAATTATCATTGTAATTACAAACACAATCAATGACATAATTTCTTACAAGACATGCAACCAAAGTCATGCTAAATAGATAATAAATGATTCAATTTTATACAATTGATCTCTAGCTAAATAGATAATAAATATTTTAGTTATACAATCGAAGTCGAGCTAAATAGATAATACTACGTAAATGGATAACGACTGCATCAGTTGGTTTGCAGAATGAAATCTAGTATCCCCTTCATTGGGAATTGGTAGTTGTGGAGCCACCTTAATTGTGGACCAACCTGAAATTAGTTTAACACAGATCATTTAGAAGTTTTCTTTTTACAATGGTTATGAAATAACATTTTCCTTACCTCATTCCACATCAGAGAATTTGCAGGAACTAACATGTTAGTGTTATCATCTCAGCACTAGTCTACATCATCGATCATTTTGTGGATTGAGCGATAAGTTGCCTTATGAAACATCCACCTATGCACTACATCATCTTTGGAGTATTCAGTTTGCAGTTGTCGATTTAGTTATGCAAGGCACTAACGCCATGCGACACTAGTAAATGCCCCATGCATGTATTGACCTTCACTCTTTAGCTTATATAGAATGTAGATTCGAGTCCAATCATGATGTATGCTCCAATTCTCGGAGTTACGCGTTATTGCTAATTAAGAAAGAAGAAAAGTTAATGGAACTATATATATATATGTGCAATGGGCTCAGATTTATTGACAAGATCTATCATTGAATGTAAGTGTTAAATCATAATTCCCACAAATAACGAAAGGATCCACCAATATAAGTAACCTTTGGGGTTGCTAATTACAATGTCAAAATAATTCTTCCCTCACCTAGATAGCCATCCAAACCAAAAGCTAACCATGGGCAAATCACTTCGTATATTGTACATCAGTCATACAATTAAAGGATCCACCAACAATGGTAGCCTTTGGGGTTACTCATCTATAATGTAAGAAAAAATCTTGACATACGTAAGCAGCCATCCCAACCAAAACTTACCCATAGGCACATCACTTTCTATATTCGAAATTTACATTCATAAGATAGAACATTAATAAATTTCATCATTGCCTACTAGTATGATAAATATGTTCCCACCTGCATATTAAAGGAAAGTAACATGGATAGAAATTAGGTTCAACTTTCCCAAGCAAATCTTCAACGAACTACGAAATGCCAATATAAAAGAAATAACCTAACATAATAAAAAATATAAAAGAAATAACCTAATAATGAACAAACAACACAAACTAGCAAGTCGAAATCAGAATATATAAAAAAGGTCTAAATAGTGCAAATATGTTAAGTACATGGTGGACTGCAACTAATAACCCTTCTGTTGAAAGCGCTCCCACATCACATTAGCAATGGCATCCCTAACTTGTGTACCTCTTTTTACTTGTTCCTGGGTAATGATGTGCGAGTGGGTTTCGTTTGGAGTGTTGTCTGGCTCAACATCACCCGGATTATCAGTACGTGCACGTCCATGATTTGTAGTATCTTCACTCGAATTTCCTTATTCCAAACTTTTATTGTAATACTCATCCCTTCCTCCATCCCTGAGAAGGAAGTTGTGTATTACACAACATGCAACTACAACATCTACATGAATCTGAGGGTGGCAGAAGGATTGGTAGCTTAAACACTGAAATCTTTTCTTCAATACCCCAAATGTCCTCTCAACACAATTACGAATTTTTGCATGACGGTGATTAAACAACTCTTTCTTGTTGTGGTACTTGTTATGACGTCGAGCGTTGTATTCAAGTATATGGTAACTAACATTTCTATACGGAGCCATATAAAGGTCAGTATTTGCATAACCACAATCAACTAGATATTGTCATCTTTAGGTGACTCGAAGTGGTCATCTTGGATTACCTATTGGAGAACCTTTATATCAGACGATGACCCCTCCCAACTGCTTGCTATGTACAATAAGGCAAGATCCAGTGAAACAGTGCACATCACATTCAATGATGTCCAATGATGCGTGTTGCGAAACCTAGGAGCTTCACTTTGAGGAACAACGACCTCCACATGTGTCCCATTAATTGCCCCAATAACATTCTACAGCAAGACATGCAGATGTCTTCATTATACTAGATACATGATTAATTAGGGAGAAAGATGGGGGTGTAGGTGTATGTCTCACCTTGAAATATGGATATTTTTCCCTGTTATTCCTTATCTTCGAAGGAATTGGAATCGAGTCATCGGGAAACACAATGTGATCATATTGCAACTCCTTCATCCACTGCGAAACTTGGATGTACCATTTGCTAATAGTCCTTGTGGATTGCTGGAATCTTTCTTGCATCTCACGATTGCGTGCGCCGTGTCCAGCTCCATAAAGAAATATAGCCAACATCTTGTCCGGATGCATATTTTGGCTCCTCTTCATTATTTTCCTATCTAAAAGCATGTCTTGTAGCTTGAAAAATTGCTCACTTGTCATACGGAACATGTCCATGGGTCGCTCAACATGGCCTGCCAAGTCATGATGAACCCAATCTAAGCCAGACAATGACAGAGTATGCTTTGATTGTCTAGGTATTTGATGGCTTTGTTCCCACATCACTTCCATTGCTTCAATGGTTGTCGCATACATGACTCCCATCATTATAGAACCCATCTTGTTCTCCTCGCAATCTTGGAATGTGTGATTGTCATCCATCTATAAAATTGAAGAGATATTCAAGTAATTTATTCATCGAACAAGCCAATGTACGTACTGAAATGAATTTCAAACAATGCACTTGACATATTCATTATGAGTTCGCAAACACTTGACATAGATTCAGAAAGCCTATAGTTCCTCAAATCCACCCTAATACCATCCAACACCATCCTAACATTCCCCATCCAACACCATCCTAATATAGTCACTCAACTCGTCAACCGGACCATGCAGAAAGACCTTCAGAATGTCACGGAATCCTTTATCTGCCAGTCGAGAAATGAGCCTAATACGCTCTCTCGAATTAAGGTTCGGAAGCAAGGTAGTTAGTGTTGTAGCATAGTACTCAATGTCTTGACTACTGTTCTCCTTTGCCAGCTTCTTCTCCTCGATCTCCATGAATCGGTCCATGCTCTCCTTCATTTCGCTCATACTTTGCATAAACTGATCATGGTCAAGAGCATTGCGACGTCGCTTCCCGCTTGATGAGCCACCACCTTCAACTGTACGTGTCGTTTTCTCCTTTCCTGCCACGTCACCTCCCGCAGCAGGAGAGGGACCTTCGTTACGAGCCATCTCTTGGTATGTGTTTGCGTAAAGTTGTGACTGAGATCTACCCCTTGCACTCTGCACGTTGGTTTGTGTTTGAATGGGTTCCTGGTAGGAGCTCCCTCTAATATGCATTTCAAACAACGGAGGTGCCGACACATCACCCAGACTCGAACCTACATTATTCTGTGTAACTGCAGGGGTTGACATTTGCTCATTAGAAAATGCATAACCAACTTGTGGTGACTGAGACTCATCATATAGTCTGATCTCATCGTCCTGCTCTAGGGTGGTCGATTGCCAACGGCTTGAGGTGGCATATGTCCCCTTTGCTACCTCTCTACCAACTATGGGCTCCATAAGCTTGTAGTATGGAAACGACTTCCCCCGCAAGGCTTGGAAATGTGTGGGAAGCTGTGTGGATGAATACACGTATTTATTTGTATTAGGCATGGGGACAAAATTACTAAATTATTAGCGTAAATACTAACCTCATCCCATGCGCTATCATCCCAACCCCATCCACTCTTATTCATCAAGGTTGTGTATGCCTGAAACATCCTTTTCATGTTTTTCCATTTGTTCTGTAATTGATCCTTTGTTAACGACATATTGCATGTTTTGTTGAATTCAATGACTATCTCCTTCCAACAAGTCCTCGAAAAAGATTCATTGACGTATTCACCATTGTCGTAACATTCTCGAAGTTTCTGAACGAGGACTATAGAATGGTCAGCTGCCCAATTTCCCAAACGAAGGGCCATAGTCTTTCCACGATATTGAGTTGGTGTCGACATTCTACAAGGATTTACGGTGAAGACGTTATAAAATGTTGCATAACATTTACTTTAATTAGTCAAGTGTAATTTAATGGAAGATAGTTACCTACCGCTGATTTCCTTGAGTTGAGTGATTGCCATATAAATAATATTTGGTTTCTTGTGTTCTTACATTGAATATCATTTGCAAGAAACACATAAACATATGGCAATAGTCCTAAACATTATTAACACATAACCTCTTCCTTTTTTGATAGGTGCAGCGACTGACTCGACTACACTCATCTGGGACTATGTATGTTTTGGAAAGAGACTCCATGATAAACCTAAAAATGATTAGGGAAGATACGTCAATGTCTGCTTCCAAATAAAAGAGACTCCTACACTTTATCAATAAAGAATATGCTACTTCCAAGATTAAAATGTTTGCCTACCAATTATCAATATTTCTTCTATCAACTAGATAAAAGAGCCTAAAATAATATAGATACCATTTTCTACATATATTTCAATGAGATGCTGGCAATAGTTCTTATGAACAAGCAAAGTACCTTTGACACTATCTTCCCCTCTTATCAGAATGGTCATACTTGCACAAAAGTCCCAACTCTAAGAGGATCTAAATCAATGAAGAGGCCCTTGCCGAGTTAATTCTAAATGCCAAATAGTGCAGATTCACATGCGTCTCAAACTGTGGCCATGAGTACAAGAGTAGGAAGCAGCTTCAACATGTGGACCTCTAGGTTGGGATGGACTGTGATGGCTGTGAGCTCAAAGTAAGGATGGATTGTGATGACACACTAATCAATTTCCAGAGTAGAACCCATTCTTAGACCTACATTTATTAGTTGCTAGAAAAAAATATCATCACATCGAAGGCTCATGTAGCATTCAGAACCTAAAATCAGATCGACTAAGAAGCTCTCCAACAACAACTCAACATCTAGACCCACCCAGACACCACATAAACCCAACTCAATCCGCAACCCAATATCTGCTACTTTATATATGGAAAACCTCCAATCTCAACCATTAGAAAGATGAAAACCAAACTTGGAAGATCTCATTTCATCTGTACAACACTTTACCAACTTGGAGGATTTCGTTTCATCTCGGAGATATGTCTACTATAGATGCTGGTGAGAGATCGCAATAATAGCTGCACAGGCCCACGACCGCTAGAGGGTTGGCAGCGTTGATGGAGGGGTCGCTAGGGCCGGAACCCTCCGACCGGCCAGAGGTGATGGTGGAAGCCTTTTTAGGTTTGATGGTAGAGGGAACGAGATCGTGTCGGCTCTAATACCATGTGGAAGTTTTGGAAATTGATTTATTAAATTGAAAAGAGATAAATCAACCCCTCTTTATATAAAGAGAGGGGATTGTACTAATAATCCTAATACTAATTCAAAAACAAACTAAACACAAATAAAATCCTAATCAAAATAGAAAGAGATAAAAAAAAACTACTTTGCTTAATTTAAATAATCCTAACATGAAGACCGACTTTTCTCCTTTTGGAGAAACAATCATGTAAATATTCATCAAGAGAGCTAGGAGCTATCACATGCGTTAAGGTTTTCACCATTTGTTGAGAGCATACATATAGCACTGTAGCAAAAAGAAGCTCTCATCATCATATATATAGGATGTAAGGTCAACTCAGTTGGCCAGATTTTCATCTTTGATCTCAATTGTGTCACTCTAATCTTCCCCTTAAGTTCTTGTTTATTATTAGTTGTCATCCTATAGACAGAGCAACTCATGCATAACATAATGCAGAAAAGTTTTTAATTAAATCCCCAAAGGGGAATGACTATCTCATTCTTCAAGACTTTTTTTATAGGGTTGAAAACCTATAATAGTTGCTTAACTTGTTAGTTCATTTGGCTTATCTCATCTTAGAGTTAAGAGTTTGGAGCCTAGTTTTCATATTGTTAATTACTGTACATTATCACCTATGTTTGATTGCCAACTCCAATGCCACCTCTCTTTAGCCCACCTTTCAGAGCATTATCTTGCTTATATTTTTGAAAAACTACCTAAAGGAGGCTTACATAATCTACTTTTGTGTTGATGATAGAGATAAAATAGAATCCTAATCAAAATAGAAAGAGATAAAAAAAAACTACTTTGCTTAATTTAACTAATCCTAACATGAAGACTGACTTTTCTCCTTTTGGAGAAACAATCATGTAAATATTCATCAAGAGAGCTAGGAGCTATCACATGCGTTAAGGTTTTCACCATTTGTTGAGAGCATACATATAGCACTGCAGCAAAAAGAAGCTCTCATCATCATATATATAGGATGTAAGGTCAACTCAGTTGGCCAGATTTTCATCTTTGATCTCAATTGTGTCACTCTAATCTTCCCCTTAAGTTCTTGTTTATTATCAGTTATCATCCTATAAACAGAGCAGCTCATGCATAACATAATGCAGAAAAGTTTTTAATTAAATCCCCAAAGGGGGATGACTATCTCATTCTTCAAGACTTTTTTTGCAGGGTTGAAAACCTATAATAGTTGCTTAACTTGTTAGTTCATTTGGCTTATCTCATCTTAGAGTTAAGAGTTTGGAGTCTAGTTTTCATATTATTAATTACTGTACATTATCACCTATGTCTGATTGGCGACTCCAGTGCCACCTCTCTTTAGCCCACCTTTCAGAGCATTATCTTGCTTATATTTTTGAAAAACTACCTAAAGGAGGCTTACATAATCTGCTTTTGTGTTGATGATAGAGATCTTTCTTTCATACATTTTTACATCCACTTTTGACTATTGGCCCATACCCACCTTCTTGTATTTAAATTGATGAAAAATAGGCCCTTTGGCTCTCCAAAAGAAAAAACTCCTGGGACCCCTTTATGCTGAGACCAACAGACGCTCAGAGCTGCTTGTCACCAAATCATTGGGTACAAGGAGATTCAGGCATGTGATATAGGGATCTAAATAATACTAATCCATATGTGTAAAACTGTGGTCCCCATGGCCATTAACTCTCCAGAGAAATTGGAGTTGCCCTTAACTCTCAAAGTTATTATTCTCAAGGACCAAATCTTCAAATTACTTAATTCTTTTGTCTAGCCTTTCTGAATACTTAAGGCATGCATATCATTTAGCAATTAAAGAGATGGAAATGAAGCTGAAAAACTGATGATCCCAATAAGAGCTCTAGTTATGTGGCATGTGTATTGGAATCTTGTAGCTTTTTAGTTTTATTTAACATTGCAATATTGATTATATTTTTCATATTTAGGCGTTTGAGATTCCATTTTTCAGAATCAACTTGTGATGCTATTTCAGATCACCTCTAGTAGCATTTGTCTGAATGAAAATCATTCCTCATTTTTACGTAGGGGATGCAATGATAACTGTCCAAGTCAATGCAGCTAAGATATGGTAGTATATCCATGATTCTCTTTGATGTAAAGGTAATGGTTAATCATGTTTCCACAACCAGTAATTATGTTAATATTAGTATAGTAAAGGAGTCATCCAAGAGTTGACCTCTGCAGAAGGAGCATAATTACATGGATGGCAACAGAGGAAGGAGTGTGTAAGCTAGTATATTTATCTCAAGCAAGATATTAGATGATCAGCAGGAGTTATCTACTCTGAAATGGAACGAAATGAGAGACTAAACTAAGTTGCAGTTGCCAGGAAAAATGGTTAATAAGTATATTAAAAAATGAATGCTATTTGCAATTGGGCTCTTGATTGAAATTGTAAAAGTGTACAATTCTCTCTCTCTCTCTCTCTCTCTCTCTCTCTCTATAGAGCCATTGTAACAACAAATCAAACTGAGAAAAACCAATATAGCTCAAAACCAATGAGAAGATGTCTAGTTAATGTGATCTCAGCAACCTAACCGATTCCAGAGCTGCGAAAAGCAGCGTGCAGTGTGTGAACAGGGGAAATTGGAATGAGATGGATTGACTCAAGTTGGAAAGGAAGGCGGGGAGGAAGGAAAAGGTCTAACCTTTGGCGGAGGTGAGAATGAGATCACTTGCTGCATACTGCTGAGCTGTCCGTCCTTCTAGGCATGTAAGAAAGGGTGGCAGAAGCTGCAAGGCCCAAATGCAGTGGTCTAGACATTGCAGAAGTGGTCTAGAAGGGGGCTTTTATGAGAATGCCTGTAAGGGGGTCTGGACATTGCAGTGGTCTAGAGGCAGGGCTTTTTTCTCTTGTTGATTCCATCTCGTTGATAGGTACCAAATGCAAAATGCACATCATTCTCATCTTTGAGAAGATAGAAAAGCTCCTTTATTACTTGGGACAATGGGCATCAGGGGAACTGGGAAGGGACCCTTCTTTTTTCCCTCTTGCAATTCTTTTTCTTTTTAATTCCCCCTACCAAACCTACCCTATTTAACATCCAATAGGATCAAACATATCAACACCTGAGGCAGAGAGATTACAAAAAAGTGTTGTAATAACATTCTCCCATGAGGCACATACATATAAAGAGAGAATCCCATCATGAATTGTAACCTCCACCTAAATTAACTTGGTCAGGGAGTAATGCTAGAGAATCAGACCTAACGGATTTCCCTCAACTTCATGTGGAAGTGGAAGTAGTAGTTTGGAGAGTATTGCTCGGACGGTTGTTAAAAAGAAGGTGAAAGGACTTTAGCAGCAAGGCTTATTGGGTCCTCGTTGAGGGATGAAACCGACGAGAGCAGATGGAGGAGAGCACTCCAAGACATCAAGGAGATAGATAAAGAACATATAATGTCAGTAATGAAGTGGAGCTATCTTCCTCTCCCCAATCATTTGAAGCAGTGCTTCTCTTTTTTATTCGTTTTCCCAAAGGATAAGAGGTTGATTAAAAGTGAGGTGATTTTATTCTAGATAGCACATGGTTACGTCGTGCAATGTGAAGAAGGCAGCATTGGTGGTCAGTCACTAGAAGAAATATGGAAAAGCTATTTGGATGATCTGGTTAAAGCATCCCTCATTGAATATGAATATGATGATGATGATGATTGCTATAGAATGCATGACTTGATCCATGATTTTGCCACGGGGCAGATAGAGAGTTTTCTAGAGCCTGCTCTAGAATGGATGATCTGTAGGAGCCTGCTTCTATAATATTGAAGGGAAGATAGAGAGTTTTCCAGAGCCAAAGGCCTTGCACCATGTGTGTCTTGGAGGGAAAGCAGAATTACCACAAAACTATCTGCTAAAAGACAATCTCCTCACCACCATGGTCTCCTCTGCCAGTCAAGTTTATTTGGAGGAAAAAAACTACAGGCCAACATACATTGTAGCAACACAACCATGGAGAAAACAACATGACATCCATGGATAAAGAGTACGAATAACAACTTTTATTAAATGCATACCTTTCTAAGCCTTCAAACCGAGTGAAGCAAGTAACTGCAAAACATTTTGGCACAGAGAATAAATTGAATCAATTAGAATGTGGCTCTAGAGGTTAGGGCAAGCTAAAAAGAGGGTTGAAAACCAAACAGCCATAGAAGCTACCACACCTAACTATCAATTCCAAGCACCACTCAAGGTCCAATAGAGAAACACGGTGTTAAGAGCCAAGAAGGAAGTGTTACACATATATATAGGAAGAGAACAAATTAAGAAGAACAACATAATACCTCCCAGCAAGCAAAGAGGACCTGCTTTGCACAGCTTCACAGGGGAGGAAAAAATGAAGGAACTTTGCAGAGGATTAAAGCCAAGGGCATACCCATTGGAAGAGGAGGACGGTTGCAACGGTAATGCCTGTTCACGAGGCCATTGGAGCACACGATTGGGCGTGACAAGGTCGAGGCCGAGACCCATTGGACCGCGACTACAGCAAGGTCACGAGCGATCAAAAGGGTGAGGTCACGAGGGCGAGGCCTACGATGGACGGTGAGGCCGATTGGAGAGCGAGAACCGCGAGGGTGATGACCGTGAGGGTGACGATGGGTGAGGATCGTGAGGTTTCTGTCGAGAGGCCAATCGAGAATGCGGCAGAGGGAGAAAGGTCACGAGTAATCAAGGCCGAGGCGGTGGGTGGGGGGGCATTAGGGCGAGAACCGCGATGGGCGCGTGAGGAGTGGAGAGTGCGACATTCCGGAGTGAAGAGTGATGTGAGTGTCATGGGTGTTTAACACAGGTTTTCTTAACACCGATGGCAACCGGTGTTAGGAAAATCGGTGTTAACACCCCCTAACCCATGTTATGTGAAAGGGGGTTAACCCCCCAAGTAAATAGGGGTTAACCCCTGTTTTGGGGGGTTAACCCGTCACGTAAACTGGCCCTATAAGTTGGCTTCTTAAGGAAGTCAAAATATAATTAAATAAATACAGTAGCGAATTTTAAAAAGAACCCTTCAACTTTTCATTATTTAACCTTTTTGTTAACAATAAAAGGTTGAACCCTTAACAATGCCTCTTAATCAATTATTAAGTGATCCTAGGGTTATAATTAGCCTATTAAGGGTATTAAAAATTTAGACCCTTGCAGACAGTGCGTGATGATGTGGAGGGTCGTCGGCCCTATTGGAGCTTGCTACGGCCCAAGGGTCGAGGTGTCGAGGAGATGCGGTGTTGCTGGTTGTGAGGTAGAGAAATGAACTAGAAGAGGAGGGTCTTTGGCTCTGTTGGGTCGTGTGTGCGGGGGAGATGCGGTGTTGTTGAGATGGTGGTCTCTCGATTGGGTGAGCGGTCAAACGGGAGAAGATGAGGATGATCGCAAGAACGTTGAAGCAGCAAGGATAAAAGCTTCAAGGAGAGAATGGTCGTGGAGAGGAGGCATGGTCGTTGTCGAGAAGTTGACGGTCACTATGGAGGCGTGCAATGGTGAAGAAGCATGGTCGCATGGTAGATGATGGGTGGAGTACGGTGGTGAGGCATGGTCGCGGTTGTGAAAGGTAGGCTTGTGGTGGATGGTTGTTGTGGATGGCTCCCAGTCGAAGAGGATGTGCAGCGGTGATGACCGTTGAGTCGAGGTGGCTTGCGATGATGGTTACGGTGCAACCCACACGTTGTCATCGTGTGGCTTGCCGCAATTGCTGCGGGAAGGAGATCCGAGGAGGAGCAAGACGCGGTCAGTGGCTTGCGGTCAGAGGAAGAAGAGGATGTTTTCCTCCATGTAGAGAGGGAAATCATGCATCGTCCTCATGTGCCTTTTATAAAGAGAAAAAGAAAAGAGAGAATAAGAGAATGAGAGATTAACGGAGAGGGAGTGATGACTAAGGGGTTTTTTTTTTGGTAAGAGAGAGATTGACAAAAACAAAATTAGGAAAGAGGCATTCAATGAGATTTCTTGAAAAACTTTGATGGGAACAAATATAAATTCTTTCTCGTGTTTCTTATTCTACAAAGATTTCTTTCTCAACAAAACTTCTCATAATTTATATGTAAGATGTTATTTCGAATTATCCCATGTAATAAGAACACACATGAATGATTAATTATATACAACATGTACTGCATCAAAGAATTACGTAAAAATACTAAATCATGACTCCACTAACTTTCCAATGTATTATATGCTTAAAGTCCCATTAATCTTAAAATTAATTGCTCTTAGGCACAATTAATGTTTACTAAAGTAGACCCATCAAATACTCTCATGCCTAGGTTTTGCTAATTTCGAACAAAATCATATGGATCAGACTAGGTCTCTAGGCTAGATTTTCTCGTCAGGATGCCTTATTATGCTGTACCTCTAGAGACTAGAGTGAAATACCAACTCTAGGCCTGAAGGTACTCAAATACCAACCAAGATACGAACCGGACCAACCACAGCCTTGGGTTTGCTGCAAAGGTTTTTGAGGCCTGCAAAAACTGCCCAAAGGTTCATTGACCCAAGCGGTTAAAGCGCCCGTGCACATGTGCAGAAAGCTTAGGTTCAGTTTACCAGTGCTTTTTTAATAAGAGCGTGAGTGGGATATTTATTTTGAGAGTTTTCTCTCTTTTCTTTTTAAGTTCCCCTAAATCGAATATTGGATTGGTCCTAAACACTATCTACATCGGATTCCTTGTCCCCACCATCAATCCTTGCAGGGTCCTTAGCAATCGATGCTTTAGGATAGCACCACCTATGGCAACTCCTAGAACCTCTGCTTTTGACACTTCGGCATAGTGTCTCTCATAGCATTTTGTAGCTAAATTCAGACCTAGCAATTGAGATTTCGGGATAATGTTATTCATGGCACCTGAACTAGCACAAGGTGCTTCCATGACCCTGGTAGGATATTTAGATATCCTATGAGACAAGCACCGAGGATACACTATGTTATAACACTTCTTTGAGGGGAGTATTTTTTCATTCCTCCTCTTCAAGCTAAGAACTTGTCCAATCAACTTGTGTCATCGAGTCGCTCCTAAGTCAAATCTTTGAGAAAACATTTTTAGAACATAATTTTTTTTGGCATTATTCTTCATTATGCGCACTGAACCAGACCGATGTGTGATTTTTGGGTGCTTAGATTACCAAGTCCTGCAAACCAAACGGCAGGCAATGGGGCCGAATAATCCTTAAGCCTTAGACTTAATACATCACCCTTGCAACTTCCTTAACCTCTTGAGGAATAGTCTAGATCTTAGCAAATATGTGAGTGTTTAAGCCTTAGAACAACCCCAAGAGGCGTAAAGTTGGTATCCCTCACTTATCTCTTTTTTAGCACTTTAGGAATGAATTCATCATTCGATCCAATCTAGAACTTAGGTACGTTCCACAGCCAACTGTTGGGACTAACACAATTTTTCCTTTCCTTTCTATACTTTCCTCCTCAATATATTTGTAGTTTAGCTCAAAAAGATTCCCTCTCTTTTTTTTTGTGTTTTCGAAAATACATAGAACTACTAATGCCTTAACTACATGCATGCAAAATATGTATAAATGCTATGTACAATATCAGGTTATACCCCCCATGCCTAGATCTGACAATGTCCACATTGGAAAGCAGAAGCAAGGAAAGATATGACCTGAGGTAGAGAGTGTTTGGAGCTAAGGCTCCTCCAGCCTATAGGTGTCCAATACTTGGCCATCAGAAAGAGTAACATACGGTTTCAAACGTTGGCCATTTACCTTGAAAGTCTCAGCATATGAGAGATTTTGGATCTCAACTGCACTATGTGGGAACACCTGCGTGACAGTGTATGGTCCATCTAAACAGGACTTAAGTTTCCCAGGGAATAGCTTGAGTCTAAAATTGAACAACTAGACCTGTTGGCTGGGCTCAAAGGTTTTGTGGAGGATGTGTTTATTGTGAAATACCTTAGTGAACTCTTTGTAAGCTTGAGCAGTCTCAAAAGCCTCATTCCTCAACTCTTCAAGCTCAGTCAGTTTTAATAAGCGTGCTTTGCCTGCGTTTTCAAGTTCCATGTTGACATTCTTGATAGCCCAATAAGCCCTATGCTCAATCTCAACAGGCAAATGGCAAGCTTTGTCATACACTATACGAAAGGGAGACATACCCAAGGGGGTCTTATAAGCAGTTCCGTAAGCCCATAATGAATCACCCAATTTTTTTGACCAGTCTTTCCTGTCGGGTCTTACAATTTTCTCAAGAATTCTTTTGATCTCCCTATTAGACACCTCGACCTGTCCACTTGTCTGCGGATGATATGGGGTGGCTACCTTGTCGGTGACACCAAGACTTCTGAGTAAATGGGTGAAGTGTGCATTCTTGAAATGAGGCCCCCAATTACTATGATCGTCCTCGGACAGCCAAATCGGGAAATGATATTGGCTTTAATGAAATTAAGGACCACAGAGTGATCGTTGGTCCTAGTCGGAAAAGCCTCTATCCACTTTGACACATAGTCAACTGCCATGATGATATATTCATAGCTATGAGACGAACGGAAAGGGTCCATAAAATCTATGCCTCAGACGTCGAATATCTCGATCGAAAGAATAGGTTGCTGGGGCATCTCATCCTGCTTTTCAATCGTTCCAGTTTGTTGACAACGAAGACATGCCCCCACATAAATATGTGTATCCTTGAATAGTGAGGGCCACCAGAAACCAGACTGGAGAACCTTAGACATAGTCCTCTTAGCACTTAAGTGTCCTCCATAGTGTAGTGTGTGACAGAAATTCAAAACACTCTATTGTTCCTCCTCTGGAATACACCTACGGAAGACTTGGTCAGGGCCTATTCTAAAGATCTCGGGGTCCTCCCAGTGATAATGCTTAGTGTCAACGATAAATCTATCTCACTTCTACTTATTCCACATATTGGCGATTTCACTAGTGACCAAGTAGTTAACGACATCAGCATACCAAGGGGTCGTTGGTTGTACTGCCATCACTGTTTCGTCAGGAAAGGTGTCATGAATGTCTCCTGACGGGGTTGAAGCCTCAACTGGGATCTTGGATAAATGATTGACGACTACATTTTCGACCCCTTTCTTGTAACGGATATCCAGGTCGAACTCTTGTAGCAACAAAATCCATCTAATAAGTCTTTCTTAGCAAGCAAATGCTTCAAGGACGAATGATCAGTATACGCCACAACCTTAAATCCCAGAAGATAAGACCTAAACTTCTCCAGAGCAAATACTACCGCAAAAAGTTCTTTTTCTGTCATAGTGTACTTTTATTGTGGATCAGTAAGGGTCTTGCTGAAATTGCACTAGAGGAGGGTGAATAGTGAAATTATAGAATATTATAATACAAAAAGATTCAATCACACAATGCACTCAATTATTTTTAGGTGGAAACCCAAGATGGGTGAAAACCATCACCTAAGCCAATCTCTTGACTTAGGATTTTCGATCACAAGGAGATCAATCCACTAACCACACTACTTAAACGAGGGTATTGTACCTCAATTACAAATCCCACCTCCGATTCCTAAACGGAGGTTTCTCCCTTCAAAATGAAGAGACGGGGACCCGACAAGCTGTATACCCAAAGTATAGAAATTAAGAGGTAAAATAACACCTATAGAGCACCCCAATAATTTAGTTGCTTTCTTATCTACTAAGCATGAAAAGAACTCCCTGATGATTTGCAAAACGGAGTGAGCCGGGAGTATGGATTTGCCCTTTGATCAGAGTATTAGCATAGCACAAGGGCAAAATGGAGCTTAGAGTAGTGAGCAAGAGATTTTTCTAATGGAATTGTATCTCAAGAGGTGTGTAATGCCTAAGAGGAGTTGTAGTCTATTTATAGGCAAGTTTGGAACCTTCAAGAACACTTGGGAGAGCTCTTCTAGCCGTTGGAGACAAATCCAAAGAGTTTAGGATGAAATCCACACAAAATTAGGGCAATGATGAGTCTGACAGCAACATCAGACGTCTAATTATAGGATCAGACGTCTTACAAGATGTCTGATTTTACCTCTGGTCATCTAATATTGCAGGACATCCTTAACTGACTCTATTGGATCAAAAGAAGGACGTCTGATATTATCTCATAAGACGTCTGGTTATTTCATTGGACGTCTAATGAATGGTGGATTCATTCCTGTTATCATCAGATCCAAACAGGGTTCTAGGTTTAGAGGATCAGACGTCGTTATGGATGTCTGAGAACATTACCAGATGTCTGGAAACCTAAATACTCTTCCCCACTTCTTCTGCCAAAAGATTATGTGGTCATAAAGAGATACGTACAGAAAATCATGGCCAACGGTTCAAAGGCAGATGTCTGGAAGTGTGTCAAGACGTCTGGAAATTATTTTTGCCTAGGCGAAGTCTAACGGTTAGTATGAGGACGTCTGGGTAAAGAATCAGACGTCTGTGCAAGGTTATCGACGTCTGAAAGTGAAGTCCTTCGACTGATGTTTATGAGGAGACAAACAAAGGCAGAAATCTTTGAAATTAGACGTCTGATACACTTGTCAGACGTCTTAAAGTGGAAAATCAGACGTCTGACCATTGTCCTGGACGTCTGATAAAAGTATAAGTGTTGGGTTTTTGTTTCTAATTTATCCTAAGTGTAGAGAGCCTAAGTTTGCTATTTATAGGTTTTGTTTGGGGCTCTTTACAATATTTCTAGACTCAAATAAAATGAAAATTACAACCTTTGAAAGTTTACATGAAAAAGCCTAAGACCTAATACTTATGCTACTCATCTTCACGCTTTTAATCTCCCGTCTTGGAAAGCTTTTTCAAATCCTGCAAATATGTTATTACATAGAGAAAATAATATGCTACGCTTTATTTTTTATTTCATTTTCTTCATTTTGTAAAATCATCAAAATATTATATACGAGTGGTTGAACTAACAATCTCCCCCTTTTTGATGATTTTCAAAATATAGCTTTAGGTTCCTATTTCCTCCCCCTAAAGGTTGTACTTGGTAGTCTTTATCTATTTAAGAAGTTTTTATATTATTCCTTAAGTTCTTACCCACATTCTTCTCCCCCTTTTTGAATATCATCATGAAGGGTTGTTAAAGGGAGTTGAAATCCAAACTACAAGAGTGATGTCTACAAAGTAGAGTGCATGAATAAAATTGCATGTTTAAAAGATGACAAGGCATTAAGGAAAATTGATTAGGAATATAAATATTTAAGCATGGACCAGCTATTTGTTCCCAAAAAAATTAAGTACGGGGTCAAGGCCCCTTAATACAAACTTGGAACAAAAGGCAGAAAAATAGAAGCACTAAACTATTCTTCTTGATCTTGGCGGCGGTGGTGACGAGTGGGTCCTTGTCCCATCTGCAAATTTTGAACATCTGATCTAAGTTCGTCGATGTCGCGACGCATGCTTCCCATGTAGGTGTACATCTCGTCGATTCGATGCAGCAGGAGGGAGATGTTGGAGGAGAGGGAATCTGTGGCTGGATCCCATGCTTCATCAAAGCTCGAGCGGGGAGCTTCTATTTGAAGGGGCCATGGTTCATGGAGGTCTGGAAAGGGTGGAAGGGGCTCTTCTTCCATGGGCTGGTCGGCGGGCTCAAGATGCTCCCTAAGTATATGCATCTTGGCGGCTGTGGCCCGGTTGTAAGGCTCAATTTTCTTGTCAACTGCTTGGTCAGTTATGGAAATCCGATGGGTTGAAAAGATTTTGGATAGAATAGACCCAAACGGAAGTGATGCCCCGAGGTCTTCATTCATGACGCGAACAATGAGGTGGCAATAATTGAAAGGAATATGACGGACGGCCGCAAAAAGGAGCGCCTTGTGTTGGCGCGAGATGTAATCAAAACCTCCTGATTTGTTTAGGAGTCCCACCCAAAAATGCGAGAGAGTAGACATGGAAGGGGTTTGAGATTTTTGCATGGTAGGGTGCCAAGGTTTTCAACATATTTTTCAGGGAGAACTAACTCTTGATTGATGATTTCTAGGTCGTATTGCTTCAGAATGTCATTGAAATCATTTCCCTCATTGGGGATGGCTAGAAGGTCGGAAATAGTTTCGGATGTGATGTGTATTTCGCGACCAAATAGGCGAGTATGGAGTTCAAGTTCATCGTTGCTGTAGTCCTCAATGATGTTGGCATAAAAGAGACAGCAAAGATCAGGGAACACACCAAGAGTTCCAATGCCGAAGTGGAATTGACGGTCAAAATATTGAAAGAGATGGAGAGTTTGGAAGTGTTCCCGAAGGTTCAAATGGGCAAAATCATTCCAAACAATAAAACGAGGGCATTTAACTTTGGCATTCGCGAAACGACGAAATCGCTGCCTAGCGATGTCGCCCTGCAATTGATCTGCCAAATAAGTGGAAGAGGAAGTGGAAGATCCCTCAACTTGCTTCCTTCGGGGAGGCATATTTGGTGGAATGGGCGGTTAGGTTTTTGAAAAAAATGGGTGGTGTCTTGAGGATAGAATACCTGCAAAAAAGAAACATCCATACAAGAACATTCAACCAACCAAACAACATTCACCCAAAACATAGATTCAAACAATGCAATCATCATTGAAAAAATATGTGGCAGTATACCTTGAGGCAATACAACTTGCCATGTAGTTGTGGCAATATACCTTTGGATTTAAGCCACTAAAATGTCGGCTTGAACCTCATGAGGTAATACCCTTGCCATGGAAGATGCAGCTAGGGCTAACAGGGTTTTCCTGACCGAGGGTTAGGGTTCTAAGGCTGATAATGATATGAAATGTTCAAGTAGGTCAAGTGAATCAAGAAGCTACTAGATGCTGCAAGGCCGTGGGTAAAAGAGCATGGAGATGCCTTAGGAGTTGAGAGGGTATACCCACAGGAGGAGGGAAGCCTCCAAATGCGCGGTCGAGAGGCAGGGAGGACACGCGCAGAGGAGTAGTAGTTCCGTCAGTCGTCGAGGAGGCGCGACGGTCGTCTGGCGGCGAGCAAAACTTTGCCAACTGCTGCTGTGGGCCGTCGGGTGTGAGGGAGAGCGGTAGGGATTTTGGAGTGGAGAGTGGGACCTTTGCGAAGGGGATCTTATATCCCAAGGTCACGGAGCAAGTCTCCCCCTGAAGTTGGGGAGATTTGCATTTCAAACCGTCCAGAGAATAGTCGCGATGCACAGATTTTTCCCCGATCAGACGTCTGGGGATGATGTCAGACGTCGGGATTTGCCTGAGGGATTTTAGCCCTTTCCATGGTGACGTCTGTTTTATTCATCAGACGATAAATTAGACGACTAATTATAAAATTTGACGTCTGATTTCTGCAGGCATCCTTCCCTGGAAAATGATTTATTCTCCAGGTTGTCGTTTGATTTCTGTCTCAGATGACACAGGAGACGTCTAAATATAATATTAGATGTCTGATTTCTGCAGACAGACCTTCCTGGATTTTTGCCTAAAGTTACAGGGTCGTCCGATTTCCCTGTCAGATGACCTGTGCGACGTCTAACCGCAGATTCAGACGTCCGACAAGTAGTACATGTTCTGTCTCCGAGATAGATGTCTGTCAACACATCTGGACGACGCCACAGATGTCTGTGAGAGATGCCAGATGTCTGATATGACTGTTTTGTTAGATAAAATCGTCGTCTGTCCCGGATGTTTAGACGACGAATTTTTATGTATAAGACGTCTGATGATTTAATCAGACGTCTGATATTGGACAGAATGTGCATTTGGATGTTTGAACTTAGCGACTGAGAATGTGCGGCGACTGAGAATGAAGGCTTCTAACTTAGTGAAATCAAGGTTCTATCTATGCTCATGACAAAGGAAGTTCCATTAAATCACTAAATTCTTCAAATATCACTTAGCTTACATATGCCTAGTTTCCTTTGTATATAATTAAAGCAATCATAATTCAAAGGTTTAGTGAAAATATCAGCTAATTGCAGTTCAGTACAAATAAATTCAACTTCGATTTCTCCCTTAAGTACATTATCTCTCAAGAAATGATATCGAACATCAATATGTTTTGTGCGAGAGTGATGTACAGGGTTTTTCGAGAGGTTGATAGCACTGGTATTGTCACATAATATTTTTATCTTATTAATTATCAAGTTAAAATCCTTCAAAGTATTTTTCATCCAAAGCACTTGGGAACATGCTAGTGCGGCGGCTATGTATTCAGCTTCTGTAGTTGATAAAGCTACACTAGATTGTTTCTTTGAGAACCAAGAGACTAGTGATTCGCCCAAGAATTGGCATGTCCCACTAGTACTCTTCCTATCGGTGTGGGTACCTGCGTAGTCCGTATCGCTATATGTAACTAAGTTGAATTGTGGACTCCTAGGGTAGAATAATCCATAATCAGATGTGTCAACTAGATATCTAAATATTCGTTTCATAGCATTTAGGTGTGATTGTTTAGGGTTTGATTGAAACCTAGCGCATAAGCAGGTATTAAACAAAATATCAGGTCTACTGGAAGTTAAATACAGTAAAGATCCAATCATATGCTACGATAGAGCTTTTGATCTATGGGCATACCTGATTCGTCCAAGTCTAGGGAAGTTGTGACACTCATAGGAGTGTTCTTCCCTTTACTTTTGTTCATATCAAATCTCTTCAGCATCTCCTTTGTGTATTTTGATTGACACACAAAGGTTCCAATTTCGAGTTGAGTGATTTGCAAGCCCAAGAAAAACTTGAGCTCACCCATCAAACTCATTTCGAATTCTTCCTGCATAATTTCTATTTTACCAAGGCCAATAATATGGCCCTAGTGGTTGTTGCCAAATGTAACTGTTCCTCTATCCGTAGGTTGGAGGTCCAAAAATAGGCGCTTGTCTCCCGTCATATGTTTGGAGCATCCGGAGTCCATCACCCATCGGCCTCTTTGGTGGCGGTGGTCTCCTTGTCTTCCTCCTTGTAGACCTTCTTCCTCCTCAGGTTCCTCAGATTTAGACTTAGAACCATCATTTGTTGCCATTAATCCCAAGCATGCCGTTTCTTCATTTGTTTCCTCCTCCTCTTCTTCTTCGGAGGTGGAGTCATCCCACGTTGCTTGAAATGCCTTCTTCTTGAATCCTTTCGGTTTGGAGATCTTCTTTTAGTCAGAAGACTTCTTGGGTTTCTTCTCATCATCCCTTTTGAGTAAGGGACAATCTTTCCTTATGTGACCTTTCTTTTTGCAATTATAGCAAATTAGAGGATCTTCCTCTCTTTTCCTTCCCTTGATCTCTCTTCTATTTCTGAGAAACTTTTTAAACTTTTTAGCTAATAAAACAAATTCTTCGTCATTGGTACTTACCTCATCATCTGAAGTAGCTTTGAAGGCTAAGGTCTTCTTCTTTGGCTCCGACGATATTGATTTCTTCTTTTGCTCCATTTTTGATTCGTAAGCCATGAGATTCCCAAGTAGATTTTCCATGTCTAGATCCTCTACTTGGTTGGCTTCTTCTATTGCCGTTACCTTCTGTTCCCACTCAGGTCCAAGGGAGCGAAGGAGCTTCCCTTGAAGAAGCTCCCCCTTTATAAATGTCTTTCCTAAAGACTTGAGGTTATTCACGATTAACGTGAATTGGGTGTACATGTCCCCAAGTCTTTCATTCTCCTTCATAGAGAAATCTTCGAATTCCTACGATAACAAGTTTATCTTTGAGGATTTAACTTTAGATGTACCTTCGTGAGTTACCTCCAAGGTTCTCCAGATCTCATGGGCGATTTTGCATTGGCTGATGCGGTTGAATTCCTCCGAGCTGAGAGCGCAGTAGAGTGAGTTCATTGCCTTGGCATTTAGTCCAAGGTGATGGATTTGCTCCACTGTGTAACCAATTTCTGGTTTCTCGGGAATGACGTATGCGGATTCGCATTTCTCCCAAATGGAGAAATCGTTGGCTTGAAGCCACATCTTCATTCTCAGCTTCCAGTAAGTGTAGTTGGTTCCTTCGAAGAGTGGTGGTCGAGTGGTGGATTGCCCCTCCAATCTGCTTGTGGAAATGGCCTTCCCCTCCATATGATCTTTCCGCGGATGTTACTCCTGTAGGCGGAAAACCTGGCTCTGATACCAAATGAAATTGCACTAGAGGGGGGTGAATAGTGAAATTATAGAATATTGTAATACAAAAAGATTCAATCACACAATGTACTCAATTATTTTTAGGTGGAAACCCAAGATGGGTGAAAACCACCACCTAAGCCAATCTCTTGACTTAGGATTTTCGATCACAAGGTGATCAATCCACAAACCACACTACTTAAACGAGGGTAGTGTACCTCAATTACAAATCCCACCTCCAATCCCTAAACGGAGGTTTCTCCCTTCAAAATGAATTGACGGGGACCCGACAGGCCGGATGCCCAAAGTACAAAAATTAAGAAGTAAAATAACACCTATAGAGCACCCCAATAATTTAGTTGCTTTCTTATCTACTAAGCATGAAAAGAACTCCCTGATGATTTGCAAAACGGAGTGAGCTGGGAGTATGGATTTGCCCTTTGATCAGAGTATTAGCACAGCACAAGGGCAAAATGGAGCTTAGAGTAGTGAGCAAGAGATTTTTCTAATGGAATTGTATCTCAAGAGGTGTGTAATCACTAAGAGGAGTTGTAGTCTATTTATAGGCAAGTTTGGAACCTTCAAGAACACTTGGGAGAGCTCTTCTAGCCGTTGGAGACAAATCCCAAGAGTTTAGGACGAAATCCACACAAAATCAAGGCAATGATGAGTCTGACAGCAACATCAGACGTTTAATTATAGGATCAGACGTCTTACAGGATGTCTGATTTTACCTCTGGTCGTCTAATATTGCAGGACATCCTTAACTGACTCTATTGGATCAAATGAAGGACGTCTGATATTATCTCATAAGACGTCTGATTATTTCATTGGACGTCTAATGAATGGTGGATTCGTTCCTGTTATCATCAGATCCAAACAGGGTTCTAGGTTTAGAGGATCAGACGTCGTTATGGATGTCTAAGAACATTACCAGCCTAGGCGAGGTCTAACGGTTAGTATGAGGACGTCTGGGTAAAGAATCAGACGTCTGTGCAAGGTTATCGACGTCTGAAAGTGAAGTCCTTCGACTGATGTTTATGAGGAGACAAACAATGGCAGAAATCTTTGAAATTAGACGTCTGATACACTTGTCAGAGGTCTTAAAGTGGAAAATCAGATGTCTGACCATTGTCCTGGACGTCTGATAAAAGTATAAGTGTTGGGTTTTTGTTTCTAATTTATCCTAAGTGTAGAGAGCCTAAGTTAGCTATTTATAGGTTTTGTTTAGGACTCTTTACAATATTTCTAGACTCAAATAAAATGAAAATTACAACCTTTGAAAGTTTACATGAAAAAGCCTAAGACCTAATACTTATGCTACTCGTCTTCGCGCTTTTAATCTCCCGTCTAGGAAAGCTTTTTGAAATCCTGCAAATATGTTATTACAGAGAGAAAATAATATGCTACGCTTTATTTTTTATTTTATTTTCTTCATTTTGTAAAATCATCAAAATATTATATACGAGTGGTTGAACTAACACTTGCTAGCATAGTACAACACGTGAGGCTTTTATCAACCCTCTGACCAAGGATTGCTCCCACAGCAAAATTTGAGGCATCGCAATCAACTCAAATGGGAGGGTCCAATCAGGTGCTTGTAGTATAGGCATCGTTATTAGGGCCTCCTTCGAGACTTGGAAGGCCTCAACACACTTTGCATTAAAAACGAAGGTAGTATCTTTCTCCAGTAAGTCATAAAGTGGCCTAGAAAATTTGCTAAAATCTTTAATGAAGTACCTATAAAAGCCAACATGGCCCAAGAATGATCATATTTGCTTGACATTGGTGGGCGGTGGAAGCTTTGAAATGGACTCAATCATGGCTTTATCCACTTCTAAACCTCGCTCAGACACTACATGCCTAAGAACAATGCCCTGCTGAACCATGAAATGGCTTTTCTCCTAGCGAGCACCAATCCTGTCTCTTCGAAATGGGTGAGAATTTTTTCTAAATGCAAGAGACAGTGATCAAATGACGTGCTGTAGATGGAAAAGTCATCCATGAAGACCTCTACGAACTCATCAATCATGTACAAAAAGATGGACATTATACACCGCCAAAATGTTCTCGACGCATTACATAGACCAAATGGCATTCGACGGAAGGCAAATATGCCATAAGGATTTGTGAAAGTAGTGCTCTCTTTGTCGTCTGGAAAGATGGCAATCTGATTGTACCCAGAATATCCATTGAGAAAACAAAAGTATTTATTCTCTGCCAATCTCTCCGATATCTGATTAAAAAACGGTAAAAGGAAGTCTTTCTGGGTAGCGGTGTTAAGGGAGCAGTAGTCTATGCATACCTTCTAGCCTGTTGTGGGTCTGGTGGTGACTTTCTCCCCTTTCCCATTGGTCTCAACCGTGAATTCCGCCTTTTTGGGTACCATGTGAATAGGACTTACCCATTTACTATCAGAAATGGGGTAGATTATCCCTGCATCCAACAATTTCAAGATTTCCTTCTTCACCACTTTCCGCATGTTGGGGTTTAACCATCTGTGCATATCTCGGAAGGGTTTCATAGAGTCATCTGTGTAAATGTGATGCATGCAGAGAGTTGAGTCAACCCTTTGGATGTCTACTATAGTCCAAGCAATGTTTCCTTGTGCCGTTTTAGGCATTCAATCAATGCTCCCTCCTACATTTCAGATAGAGTAGTCGAAATAATGATAGGGAGTGTGTCATTGAGCCCAAGGAAAACATACTTGAGGGTCTCTGGGAGTGGTTTCATCTCCAAGTTGGGGGCTTTCTAAATCGAGGGAATTATGTTTAATGTCCCCACCTTTGGCAGCGGATCTACCTTGATTGCCCATGGCAGGGAGAGGGACTTAGCTTTGACACCCAACAACTCTTCTAATTCCGTCATATCTCCTTCTCCTTCTTTCAGACTCGGGGTATGGTCCTTAGAAATGACCATTTGGAGAGGATCATCATACAAAAGAGCTGGTGTCGTCTCCTCTACTATTTCATCGATCACCTCAATTTGGGAACAATCTTCCAACCTGGGTTGTTTATAGGCATCAAACACATTCAGTCGGATTTTCTGGTTCCCGAAGCCCATCTTGAGCGCCCCTGATTTGCAACTGATGGACGCATTGGTTGTAACCAAAAAGGGATGCCTTAATATAATTGAAGGTTTGGTGGGCATGTTGGATGGGTCAGTATCCAATATAAAAAGTCAATGGGAAAGAAGTGTACCACTCTCACCAAGGCATCTTCTAAAAGCCTGCGTGGTGTCTTAAGTGATCTATCAGCTACTTAGAGGATAACAAGACTAGGCTTCAATTCACCTCCTCCTAATTTCTCATAAACCAAGCTTGGCAATATATTAACCTTCGCACCCAGATCAAGGAGAGTCTCATCGATGCATTGCTCTCCAATGACCACATAAATATACGGGGCTCCTGGGTCCTTCAGTTTGGGGGGTGTACCTAGTTGTAGGATTGAGCTAACTAGGTCGAGCAGGACGACCTTAGCCTGGACCTGTTTCCTTGATTTTCTCTTCTGCGTGCATAGGTCCTTCAGAAATTTAACATAGGATTAAAAGAGCATCCAATAAAGGCAAGTTAATGTAAACTTGCTTAAATGTCTCCATTATTTCTCCATCCTATCTTTGGCTCCAAATGAGCCAGCAAAAGGTGCCTTAGGGGTAGATAAGCCCTCAGGGAAGGGCACTCTCAACCTCTGGGTGGAGGGGTTGTCATGGCGGGACAAAAGTGGAATGGGGACAACATCCTTCGGATAGGTGATTTCAAGTGAGGAGGGGCTAAGTGGCTCTTCCTTGGTGGATGTGTAAGTTAGTGTCAGGTTGGTGGGAGGGGTGACTGTAGGAGTGATTTCAGGTTTGGAAATTTCTTTTCCACTCCCTAGAATGGTCACATCCTTAGCATGCTCTCTTATGAAGGGCCCTTTACCCCTAGGATTCTCCTTAGATGAGCTAGGTAACATCCTAGGATCACATTGTATAATAGCCTCAACAAGGTGGCCAATTTGAGATTGCATTTCTTGGATTACCTTATTCTGAGATTGAATGATCATACTCTAGCTTTCTTGCATGGCCTTCATCATAGCTTTAAGGTCATCCATCTTAGAATTATTAGGTTGAGAAGGAGGTTGAAATTGTTGTGCCTGAAATGGTTGGGTGGGTTGGGCTCTTGAGTTCCCTAAATTGGAAGCATCACCTTGCTTCCATGAAAAAATGGGATGGTTTCTCCACCCAGGATTGTAGGTGTTTCCAAAGGGTTGTTCCTGGGAGGTGGATGAAACCCTTGGGTAGCATTTAGGTCTGCCTGAACTAATTCGGAGAATTGATTAGCTAAATGGCAATCAATAGTGGCATGAAGAGTGCTTTGGCAAATGGAGCATTCAGAAATAGCCTAGACTTGGGAAGCTGATTATGGGAATGTACCGGGGTTTGACATGAGCCTTTCAAAATTCTGGTTCAACAATTGGATTTAGAAGGCTAAATTCTGAGTAGCCCCAGCTTCACTAACTTCTCCTTTCTTTTGGAGGATGGATGATTTTCTATCCTGATAGGTTGAAGTCAAGTGGATAGAATTTTCACTCAGTGACTCAAATAATGTCCAAGCCTCATCATCTGTTTTGGTAAGAAAGGTTCCAGCACAAGAAGCATCCACTATTTGTCTATGCCTATCAAATAGTCCAGTATAGAACCTCCCTACCACTTGCCATTTAGGCACTTGATGATGGGGACATAATTTAATCAGATCATTGAAGCACTCCAAATTCTTGTGGAATTGTTTCTCATCTAATTGAGTAAAACCCATGATCTCCCTCCTGAAGTGGTTGGTTTCTCTCATTGGGAAGCATTTCTTCAAGAATTCTCCCTTAAGGGCCTTCCAATCATTCACCCTTGCATCTAAGGTGTGATACCATTGTTTTTCCTTGTCCTTAAGAGAGAAGGGAAAGAGGGTCCTCATCAGAGCTTTGTCAGTAAAGTTCTAAAGTTTCACTGTGGAGCAGACCTCAGTGAATTCCTCTAAATGCCAGTAGGGGTCCTCCTTGGTAGTACCATAAAAGGAGGGCAACAAGGATATGATACTGCGCTTAATCCTATGGATTATCTCTTGCCGATCTTCTCAGTGCTTGAGCAGGTTGGTTTGTCAGAATGAAGTATTCTTTTAGGGTTTTTTTATTAATTTGCTCTCTGATCAGCCATCTCTTCTCTCTTTTCTCTTTGGTGGGCTCTCCTAAGGATTCTCTCAGGCTCAAGATCAAACACTAGACTATCCTCAAGAGAGCATCTACCAAGCATACAATATCTACCAACCACAATTCAAGTTCTTACCAATTAAGTGCAACCCCTAACTCAACAAATTGGTCGAAAAGGGTCAAGGTGATGTCCTTCCGTTCCCACGTAAGTGGTATAAGAGGAAAGTAGCTACTTGAGATCCTGACTGATAAACACGCATGTATTCATGATAGTCCTAAGCCTAGAATTGCATTCCATAGTATAAATACTGCATAACATTCAACATACTGCATTTAGTGTAATGTGTATAAATTGTATAGTAATTCCTTCATTATTGTGGCCAAGAGACAAGGCATGACATTTCAAAGCTTCAAATGAAAAATCCGACTGTACGGATGAATCCGGAGCGACGATCGCAGTCCGGCAATGCGAAAATCATCTTGATCCGAGCATCATGGCATCCTCTGTAAGCAAGGAAAGGTGGATGGTCCAGATGGTGCCACATAGCACCATCCAGATCACCCAACATCGCCCAGCCTCCTCCAAAGTGCCTCAAGAGGAGATCCTAGCCATTGGATCTCAATCCAACGGTTGAGAATCCATCGCTCGACCCGCCGCTCAACTCCAAAGGAAGAAGGTTTGATGAAATCTCGATCGTTGGATCTTCATCCAATGGTTGAGAATCGGGGAGGCAGCAACCCTTGGCGCGACCATCCAGTGCTTTGCCCCATTGGTAGCGTGCCCTCTCCTCAAGGAAGAGGCGTGGGTTCGAGCATCGATTCGCTGCAGCCTCTTCATCGCCAGCAAAATTGGACGACTTGATCTTGATCGAGCGGTTAGGATTGCACACGCGCAATTAGATGCTCGCTCGATGACGTGAGGATGCACGCCAGATCAGACGCGTGCAATCTGGGGTGCCCATTTAAGATGACCATGTGCGCTCTCTGTCATCGGATCTTCGCGAAGGGACGATGTGCGCGCATTCAAATTTCATGAAGGCGCGATCCGTGTGTGCCCTCAGCTGCACGATCGCGAATCCAACAGCTGACATTCTTTCCCCCTCCAGCAAGCATGCGATTCAAGTTTAAGCGCACACGACCTCCACTCGATCTGGGTCATCCACTCTCAATCTAACGGCTGTGGATGCTCTAGCATTTGCCAGTTGCGATGCACGAATGCACTAGCGCCAAGCGCGCGATGTGCACGTGCATGCGTTGCGCGTAGTACAGCTATGTGCGGGTGGTGCATGCGTGGCGCGTGTCGTGTGCGTGGCATTGAAGTGCATGGCCATGGCAAGCCTCTTCCCTTCACCTATTTAAACCCCCCTTCAACTCCCCATTGAGCTTCATCTCTACCTAGCTATTTCCCACCTACCCAAGAGCTCCAAGAAGCTTCCTAAGCTCCCAAGAGCTTATTCCCAAGCTCCATGGCCTCCTGTTAGTGTAATACGCCCCTACTCCACCAAATATTCAACCTTACTATCACCTCCTTCATAGGAAACCACAGAGTCATCCCCTCACCTCCATTCAGGTAGATGATCACCTCCACCTCCTCATCACCATTCCCACAGCTCGGTTAAGCGGCCCTCTACTCAGATTCCTCATGCACCTCATCCCCGACATCTAGCACCTCATCTCCTCCATTCAAGCTGCCACCAAGGGTCGTCGTCTCACCAGACATCCGCTTTGGGAGATACCTTCTCATCTTCATTCTTTTGTTATTTTGTTTAGCATATTTTTGCTTAGTGTAATTGTAATAAACTCCATTCTCAATATATCAATTTCATTTCTCTGTATTTAGTTTTAGACTAGCTTAGCTTGCTCTTTGTGCTGATATTCTACTCTATTTATTCAAGTAGCTAGTCTTATCTCAAAATACTAAAGAAATAACAAAACCCTAAAAATACCAAAACCAAACAAAGTAAAACGCAGATTTCAAGAAACAAATGTTGCCTCCCCGTGTTCGACCCAGGACTCCTTTTCGAGTTTTGGTAAATTTTATTTGATAGCGAGTTTTGCGACTGTGATGACAGGTTTCCCAAAACCTTAACTTTTCTTCGCAAAAACCCACTCATCACTGACCAATATTGTTTTGAGGAGGCTGAGGTTAAATTGGTTGATATAGATGGCCAAATAAGTTATTCAATGTAGTTATGCAACCTAAGTTCAACCTTCACGTGCCTTAGGACCTACACCTTGCTTCAATGACACTCTCACGTGACTTAGTGAGAAGTTACTCTAAGGACGGAACTAAGGGATGCAACTAGGGAGAACCCTTCCTTTGAGGCAATGTGAATGCGGTGCCTCTTAACTACCCTTTTGTTCCTTTAAGGGTTTTCCCCCTCCTTGAAGTATCGAAACACTTGGTCACAGGATAATACGACCACCACAAAGTGAAATAGGAGGGTCTGCACTAATAAAGAGATCGATGCCTATAGCCTTAAGGGACTGAGACTTAGTGCAGTGCCTATAGTGCGTGCTCAGTGTAAGAAGTGTGCATCATACCGAAAATCAGTTTTATTTAAGAGGAATAGGAATCACACACAAGTCCCTTTTTATCAAATCAAATGTGATTTTGTTTTTAAGGCTAAATCTGATTAGCAGTCCCAATTTCAATTAGGTGACCACTGAATTAGGTCAATTCAATCAATTTGGTGGTCTTGAGATTTAGTCCAAATGCAATGCACGAATAGGAGCTAAATGCAAAGATAAAATGGTATACCTGACTCTAGCAATCTCCATTTAGATATGTATGTAATGCAAGGAAAGAGATCTAGTATAATGCTCAATCACCCCTGAATGCATTCACCTAAAGGTATGTAGCTCCTAAACAGGTAGCTCGATGTTTTCTCTCTTTTTCTTTTAGAGTAGGCAAGAAGAGCACCATAGATAAATAGCCCTGGTCGCTAAATAAAATAGGGGCAGACCCTCGAAAACTAGCCCCGATGCTACAAGGGTGAGAAGACTAAAATGTAATAAACTTAGCGACGAAGGAGAATCCTCTGTGAAAGCGGGATCCAGGTCTCCTCTTCGAGTCCTCTCTACGTGTGTGGGCATCGCTCAAGGTCGACATCATGGCTCAACTGCACCTATCGTCTTGTCAGATTCCTCGCATAGAAAAATAGCAACTGCTTAGATCAATGTGCACCTCAGAATAGATAAGAAATAAAATCACGTAGAACTATTGTGTCTGTTGCCTCCCCAGCAACGATGCCAATTGATCGAGAAATTTTTTCGCTTGAAAGATGATATCAGAAAAATAATACATTACTGTGGTGTAAATTGCATGGTGGAAAAATCCCAGATAAAAAATATTTATCAGTGAAAACTAACCACGAAGTTAGGATGTTGTATCCACAGGGAGGAACAGACCAATAAACTCATATATCTCACATCCACAATTGCAAATTTATAGAGAAATCCATGGAATATTTGATGCGTTCATTCTTGAATGCGAGAGAGAGAGAGAGAGTGAATAGATCATATGCTCATGAAAATAGAGAAAACGTGAGGGTGTCTTAGCAAATTCCCATGCAATGTATTCAATAATCAAAATCAAAACTTGGCAATGGCATGAAATGTAAAATTTACTGTTCCCTTTATTGTTGTAAAACAAGGGATGAATCCCCCTTGTGTGTGCGTGGAGGAGGAAGCACGGCTGGCTGCACCGTGCTCGGAGGAGGTCGAGGATGAGGAGGCCATTCCATTGGTGGTGATGACGTCAACGGAGGTGGTCGGAGTTCGTCGGACGGATGGAAGGAGGTCACCGGCGGTGGGTTCATCCACGCATGTGTGTGGACTGCGGGAGGTGCTACTGAAGGCGTGGCTAGGCTCGTGATGGCAAGGCGAGTCCAATGGAGTCGATGGTGCACCGAATGGAAGGTTGTGGTGGTGGCTGCATGGAGGGTGAACCCATAGGTGATGGGTTCTTCTCTGTTGATAAAGGTTGAGGATGATGGAGAAGAACATGGTGCACGGTGATGTAGAGGGTCGTTGGCCCTATTGGAGCTCCTACTGCAACCAAGGGTCGAGGTGTCGAGGAGATGCGGTGCTGCTGGCCGTGAGGTAGAGAGATGAATGAGAGGAGGGTCTTCGGCTTTTTTGGGTCGTGTGTACGAGGGAGATGTGGTGTTGCTGTGGTGGTGGTCTCTCGGTTGGGTGAGTGGTTAGAGGGGAGATGAGGATAGTCGTGGGAAGGTTGAAGTAGCGAGGATGAAAGCTTTGAGGAGAGAATGGTCGCGGAGAGGAGGCATGGTCGTTGTCGAGAAGTTGACGGTCACCGTGGAGGCATATGGTGGTAAAGAAGCACGATCGCATGGTGGTTGATGGGTAGAGCATGATGGTAAGGCACGGTTGCAGTTGTGGAAGGTAGGCTCGTGGTGGATGGTTGTCGTGGACGGCTCGTAGTCGAGGAGGATGCGCAGCGACGATGAACATCGAGTTGAGGAGGCTCACGGTGATGGTTACGGCACAAGCCACACGCTATCACTATGTGGCTTACCACGGTCGTTGCGAGGAGATCCTAGGAGGAGTGGGACGCGGTCGGTGGCTTGCGGTAGAGGAAGAAGAGGATGTTTTCCTCCATGCAAAAAGGGAAATCATGCAACGTCCTCATGTGCCTTTTATAAAGAGAAAAGAATAAGAGAATGAGAGATTAACGGAGAGGGAGTGATGACCGAGGGGTTTTTTTTTTTTGGTAAGAAAGAGATTGACAAAGAAAAAATCAGGAAAGAGAGATTCAACGAGATTTTAAAAAAAAATTTGATGGAAACAAATATGAATTCTCTCTTGTGTTTCTTATTCTAGCAAGATCCCTTATTGATTTATTTCTCAACAAAACTTCTCATAATTTATATGTAAGATGTTATTTTGAATTATCTCATGCAATAAGTACACATATGAATGATTAATTATATGCAACATGTATTGCATCAAAGAATTACGCAGAAATACTAAATCATGACTCCACTAACTTTCCAATGTATTATATACTTAAAGTCCCATTTAATCTTAGAATAAATTATTCTTAGATACAATTAATGTCTACTAAAGGAGACCCATCACTTTGCACGGCCTCCCTCCCTGTGGGTGGATGCGCAAACGTGTTTTGCTGAGATGGAGTGGCCTTTTGGAGTTGGCGAGTCAAATCATCCAACTTCTCAATAATGGAGACCTTATTCAATCGACTGGCCACTAACTCCAGATCAACGGATGTGAATAGGTGATAAACACTAATTTATCATCATCCTTAATATCCATTCACATCTAGTTCCTAAGGTTTTGTTAATTACTGATGAGAACCTCATCATGAGCCATAACTAGCTCATTTTGACCCAATACAAAGGATAAAAGCTCCTAAATATCTCAAAGAAAAGGCTTAACTCAGAGAATTCTGAGTTTGAGAGGAAAACCAGTCATAAGGGGTAAAAGTGCAATTTTACCAGTATAATCTGCATACAGGGTAATTCAGGGCCCAAACACAGGTCAGAACAGCTTAATAAGAATAAAAGTGGGATGAGATGATCTAGCAAGGGCTACAGCACTTTCAAGGAACCAAATGATAATCTGTAACCCTAAAACAACCCACTTCAATTCACAAAGTTCGAGGCAAAGTAAAAATAGAATAAACCCTCTAAAATTCATAGAAAAATATTCTCTAGGGTTTAGAACCTTCAATTTGGCCTTTAGAACCCATTTTGACCTACATTGAGAACCATGCCCAATTAATAACTTAATTTGGGTCTTTACGCAAATTGACCGGTCAAACAAGGTTTAATATGAAAATGAAATTTACCATCAGATTCCTTAGGTTCTAATTAGTCATGTATAAAAACTTGAGCCTAAGAAGAAACCTCCTTGACCGACTTTACACTTTGGTCCTCATATATTTACTCTTTGGCCCTCAACTTTTGAACCCTCGCATTTAGGCCCCTAACTCTCCTTCGTTCTTTGCAAACAGGTCCCTCCTGCAAAACCCTGCCAGCACCATGCTCCGGCGACCTTGCGCGGAGCATGGCGCCGCGCAGGGTGAGGTGGAGGACCTGGCAAGTGTACCGGGGGTGCCCTGCGTCGTCAGCCGTCGCAGGAGCACCCCCATGGTCACTGTAGCCCCCCATACCGGCCGTGCGAACGCACGGACGGTATGGGTTCGAATTCCGACCATGCTCCGGCGAGGGAGACACGTCGTCTCCCTCCGCCTTCCTCCCTGCTTCAACCCTATAAATACCCCCCGCCGCTCCACCGACCAAGGCAGCCTGGATCTGACGGAGAAAACCCCCAGCTTTCGTCTCTTCTTTCTCCGGCAGACGCTCACCAGCTCCGGCGACTTCCTCTCCCTCCACCTCTTCGCTCTGCCGCACTACCAGCAGCAGAGACCTCCTCCCCTGCTCTTCCCGCGCCACGCCGCACCCAGCTGGCGCCTCTCCAGCCTTCTGCTCGCCGCCGCCCCTCTCCCTGAGCATCATCTTCTCCGGCGACAGTCGATACGACTGTCGCCCTGTTCCTCCCCCTTCGTCCCTGCAGTTAAGTTAGACTTACTCCCCTTCTCCTCCTCTTTCTTTCCCCGCTTTCGATTTAGTCAATTAAGCCCTCTACCGACCCTGTTCACCCTCATCCTCTCCGCCTCCGACCACCCTCCGGCGAGCCGCTCCCATCACCTCAGCGACCCACACGGCTCGCCGAACACCGCAGAACTTCCGCCTCCTCACCCTGATCATCTTCCGCCCCTCCACTTCCCACCAAACACCCTCTGCAGACCCACCGAACACACCCACTCCCTCGCTCACAGTCTGACCTAGGACGACCTAACAGCTCCATCTCGCCCCCTGCAGACCCCCTGACGACCTTCGCCGTGCCACGGCGAAGGTCCTCCGCCTGTCTGATTTGGCCGAGAGGCCGTGCCATTGGTTTCAGGTTCCAGGCCTTGGCCGCCATTGGCGAGGAAGCTCGAAGCCTGCTCAAGGTTGCTCCAAGCCGAGATATCCCAGATTGAATAGCCACGGCCAGCGCGGAAGAGACTCACGCACACACCCTGGCCCTCGATTGGAGCTGTACGCCTCAACAGCCGATGCAATTGGGAGCACTATCCCTGCTGCAGGCGTAGGAGAATTGGGGTGGGACATTTAGTCCCACCTCGGAATCTCTCAAAGGCGCGCGGACACATAAATTGAAAAACTGCCGTATGCTGTTTGCCTCAGTTACCACGGGGTGAGGTCCCTCTCACCCGACCCGACCCGACTCGGCCTCGTCCGTGACCACGCTCCGCGGACCTGGCCCGACCCGATTAGACTGACCTGCACTCCTCGCCCACCACGCACGCCGGTGGGCCTGGACCCGGGCCTGACCCGAACCCGATTACCCGATAGCGCTCTGGGAGAGCTTCCGAGGAGTGATTTCAGAGAGAGAGATACGCGGGGGAGGGGGGTAGAGTAGGTTTTTGCCTTGACGAATAAACTCTGAAGTGTGCAGGCCAAAGAAGAAGAAGCAGACCCGCTGAAGAAGAAGGAGCTGCTGCACTGTAGCGAAAGCATTGTTAAGCCGTCTCAGCACTGGCGCAGACGACGGAAGGTCAACAGCCAAAGAAGACAGGCTGAAGAAGAAGGAAGAGCAACGGCCATCGCGAAAGAAGAAAAAGAGAAGTCAAGGCAGGTGAAGACAAAGAAGAAGAAGGAATGAAGAGAAGCAAGAAGCAAGAAAAGAAGAAGATGATCTGACGAAAAAGAAAGAAAGGAAACAAGAAGAAGGGCACGAAAAAAAAATCTGAAGAAAGCAGAAGAAAAAGAAGAAGAAGAAGAAGAAGAAGAACAGGAAGAACCAAAGACAAAGAAGAAGAAGAAGAAGAAGAAGAACAGGAAGAACCAAAGACAAAGAGGAAGAAAGAAGAAAAGAACAAGAAGCCAATTTTTCATCTCTCTCTCTCTCTCTCTTTATTTTTGTAATAGAACTTGTATATCTCTAGAATACAACTTGCTCCCTGAGTTCGACCTCGGGAACTCTTTTATTTTTCCGAGTAAAAAATTTTATATGATACGTTGGTAACAACCGGCTTTACTACAACGACATAACACAAACCGGTAGAAACCGACGCAACCACCATCATTTTGGCGCCGTTGCCGGGGAGCAACGGCTATTCTAGAGGTAAACATTCCTGTATCTTTTAAGTTCTAATAATCTCCTCTCTTTTGTGCAGCTATAGGAACTCAAGAAGACAAGCAACCACACAACTACTCCGAAGACAGGTAAAATCTTTTCTCTCACTATTAACCCCTACACTCTAAAGAGGAAGAAAAGAAAAACAAGCAATATAGGGCTAACCTGTCTTCCATATTTAGTAACCATAAAAGTTGCATGTTTTCAACTCATTATTTCTGCACACTATTAAGGGTATTTAAGGGCTAACACATTCTTGCTTGAGCCCTAATTACCCAACAAAGAATTAACTGGACCAAGTAGAGCCAACCTAGGATCCAACACTAGGGATTTAGAGACACACTCCTTAAGCAAGAATTGAGAAAACCAAATGAAGTGTGCCCAAGCCCTTGTCTGAAAATACCTATTCAAAGAAAATCTAAAACAATTGGCTCTCTAAACACTTGAACCCTAAAAGACAGGACCTAAAAGCTCTTAAAGAAAACAATAGGTAAAGTTGACCCCTTGGGTTAACCAACCTTAAATTAGGTCACTCTTTGCACTTAAAAAGACTAAAGTTCAAGTGGAACCTTAAGCACCCTGATCTTAAAATTGGTAGACTTAAGAGGTCAAGATCCCCATTCTGGTCTACCTGGAACCGCAGTGACAAGAGAGGTCGGGTGGGGGAAACCCTGTAACCCGTGGGGACGCTCTACCGTGTAGGGGTCTTCGCGGGACTCTCCCTCTCTGGCTGCCCAGGTAATTCTCAGGTGGACGATCTTTCTGATCAAGGGGTCCATCTGCCCCGCACCTCTATAGTCACCCAACACATTTGTGGGTGTCTTGATTGGGTCCAGCACCTTCTGAACTTACCTCTCCCAACTGTGCATGTACGGAAGGAGGTCTCTAAGACCACCCTTAAGACCTCCTTTAGAAATTCACTCTCGTCAAGGCCAAGCCTCGACGCCCGTGTTTGTGCAGCAACACCCTCACATTATTCTCTCTTCTGATTCAGAACCAAGCTCTTCTTCTTCCCCCATCATGGCTCAGCCAGTTGAGGAAGAAAATAATCTGGAACACCAGCTCCAGCGACTCAATGACCTCTTCCAAAACTTCGTGCACCCACCACAGCGTCCTATGATGCGGGACCACTACAATCCTGCTGCGGTGGCAATTGAGCCTCGAGTTAGAATCCCGATTGGAGGACCTGATTCCGAACTAAAGCCCAACATGATTCACGCTATACCTAAATTCCATGGGCTTAATTCTGAAGATCCCTTCCAGCACATCAAACAGCTTAAGCATCTGGCCCACACTTTTGGATCAGATGCGCAAAATCGGGATATTCTTCTCATGAAGATGTTCTCCTTTTCTCTTATGGACAAGGCCGCCCATTGGTATCAAACTCAGACCCGGCCGATCAACACTTGGGAAGAACTTCAATCCGAGTTTTTGAAAAAGTTCTTTCCCGTTGGTCGGACCAACGCCTTACGCCATCAGATTACACACTTCACTCAACAATCAGGAGAACCTCTCCATGAGGCATGGGATCGTTTTCAGGATCTCATGAGGAAGTGCCCCCATCACGGAGTTCCTAAATGGGAACAAGTCCAATCTTTTTACCAGGGACTCCGTGAGGACATCCGCCTTTTCGTCAATGCAACCTGCGGAGGAAACATCATGGGTCAACATGAAGACACCGTGTGGGAGATTCTCGAAAACATGTGCGAGAACTCCATCAACAATGACTCCATGGGATTATTCGACAGGACGAATACCCGCGCAGCGACGAATCTTAAGGGAGCACATGAGACGCAGGGCCTGTCCGCATCAGTCGACCTGGAATTAATGGCCAGTCGATTGGACAAGGTCTCAATTATTGAAAAGAAGGTGGATGAGCTGACTCAGCACTTGCAGCGAGCCACCTCTGCGCGTAACTCCTTTGCACAACCTCCTTCCACACAGGAGACTGTGCAAAACATCCTACACCGATCCTCCCCTGGGATGGATCCATATCCATCCCCATCTGATTCTTGGACTGGAAGATCATCCGATCCTTTCTTCACCAGCCGGGGGAACTCCATTCCCCCTTTCCCTGATTCTCAGGAGGTTCCTCAGACTTGCGAGGACCTCAACGCCATCCAGAACGACCCATTCTCCAACACTTACAACCCTGGATGGCGAAACCATCCAAATTTTCAGTGGGCGGGAAATTCTCAAACCCGAAGACCACCTTTTCAGTCCCGCCCACAGCCCTCTCATCACTACCAGCCGCCTCAGCCTCGGCCCAACCCTACTTATCCATCAGGGCCAAATCAAGATCAAATGTCCTTAATCCTTCAGACTCTGGCTGACATTCAAAAATCGAATGCGGCCATTCAAAAACAGCACAAGGACGAGCTTACTGAAGTTAAAACTCAGCTGGCCCAGTTGGCAAATTCTCGCCAGCCAGGCACACTCCCTTCCCAACCCCTTCCTAACCCAAATAACGTGCCAACCCAGAAGCGCGTTATGAACCCAAATTTAGGCCACGCTCAATGGATTTATCAGGCCCCTACTGCCCCATCTCCAGACGAGATGGAAGCCTCTACTTCTCGTACGGGATTTCAGCAGCAGCCACCCCTCCTACCAAATCCAAACCAAAATCAGGCCGGATTAAATGCTGTAACAACACGTAGTGGTAAGACAACTCAGGACCCGCGTTATCCAAACCACTCCCAGCCTGATAATCATGACCCTAGGATAGTTATCCAAGGTACCGTTGTTCCAGACCCACAACCAGGACCTATCCTAGAGGAACCAACCAAGATCCCGTTTCCCGAGGCCCTGACCAAGGGAAAGAAGACCACCAAACCCGTGGCCCCTGAGGAGGACCTGGTCAAGCTCTTTGAGCAGGTCCACATAAACATCCCCTTGATGGATGCAATCCACCACGTACCAGCTTACGCACGATTTCTAAAGAATATATGTACACCCCAGCGTAAGCCGCGAACCAAGGGAGGGAGCCCAATTATTCTGTCAGAGCAAGCCAGCTCTGTAATCCTTAGTAGACTCCCACCCAAGGCAAAAGATCCTGGAACTCCCCTGATCTCCTGTAAGATAGGTGGTACCCAATTTGATAGAGCATTGTTAGACTTAGGAGCATCTATAAATCTGATACCCACATCCTTACTTGACCATCTGGAAGAATCTGAGCTGAAACCAACTGAAGTGACATTACAATTAGCAGATCGATCTATAAAGTCACCAAAAGGGATTCTCGAGGATGTTATCGTAAGAGTGCGGGATTTCTATTTTCCAGTGGACTTTATAGTCTTAGACATGGATGCACCTGAGAACCCTAGGGATACACCAATCATTCTAGGGAGACCTTTCTTGGCTACTGCTAGAGCCAACATCAGCTGTGAGGAGGGCCAAATAGAGCTTAAGTTTGGAGATCAAACACTGAAAATTGATATATTTAAGGCCCAACAAGGAATTAATTGCGGCGTCATCGAGCAAATTTGTGACATCAAGACTTTGGTTGATGAATCACACCTCCAGAATGACTTGAGTATTCCTCATCAACCACAGAAGGATCTTGACCCGCAAATAGAGGAGTCAAATCCAGATGTGAACAACCCAGTAACTCCCACCCTTGAACCTCACATCTATACTGAACCACCCGCTGCTGCTGAAAACCCCATCCTCGAACTGAAACCCCTTCCTGCTCATTTAAAATACATCTTTTTGGGTTCTAATCAGACCCTTCCTGTGATCATCAATTCCAACCTTAGTCCTGAACAGGAATCCCGTCTGATTGTTGTCCTCCAGCAACATCGCAGAGCCATCGGATGGACCCTCGATGATTTGACTGGAATAAGTCCCTCTTATTGTACTCATCATATCTATTCAGAAGAGGGCACACGACCTTCTCGTGAAATGCAGAGACGCTTAAATCCCAATCTGCAGGAGGTCGTGAAAAAGGAGATCATCAAGTGGTTAGATGCCGGGATCATCTACCCGATCTCCGATAGTCGTTGGGTGAGCCCAATTCAGGTCGTGCCTAAGAAGGCAGGACTCACCACTATAACGACTGAGACCGGAGAAGTCATTCCTACCCGATTAGCCAACTCGTGGAGAGTCTGTATAGATTACCGTCGACTCAATTCCTCCACGAAGAAGGATCATTTCCCACTACCCTTCATTGATCAAATTCTCGAAAAACTAGCGGGAAATAGGTTCTTCTGCTTTCTTGACGGGTACTCCGGTTATAACCAGGTGGCAATCCATCCTGAGGACCAAGAAAAGACCACATTCACCTGCCCCTTCGGAACATACGCTTTCCGAAGGATGCCTTTTGGTCTTTGCAATGCACCCGCTACTTTTCAGCGATGCATGCTTGCCATATTCTCAGATATGGTAGGTAATTATCTGGAAGTCTTCATGGATGACTTTTCAGTTTTCGGAGCATCATTCGACGATTGCCTCCAGCACTTGGTCCAGATACTCAGGCGGTGCATCGACGTGAATTTGGTTCTTTCCTGGGAAAAGAGCCATTTCATGGTGCCTGAGGGAATTGTCCTGGGACACTCAATTTCGGAGAAAGGTATCCAAGTGGATCGAGCTAAGGTTAATCTGATTTCTCGCCTTCCTATGCCTAGCTCGATCAGGGACATCCGATCCTTTTTAGGGCATGTCGGTTTTTATCGACGATTTATCCCTGATTTTTCAAAAATCGCACGCCCCCTGACCACTCTTCTCTCCAAGGATGTTCCCTTCGAGATCTCCAAGGAATGCACTCAAGCATTTGAAATCCTGCGTGACCGAGTCACCCAAGCCCCGATCCTACAGTCCCCTGATTGGTCTCAACCCTTTGAGATCATGTGTGATGCATCCGACTTCGCTGTAGGAGCGGTTTTGGGGCAGAAAAATGACAAGAAACCTGTGGTCATTTACTACGCCAGCAAAACACTCGATGAGGCTCAGCGTAACTATACAGTTACTGAGAAAGAGCTGCTAGCTGTAGTATTTGCCCTAGAGAAATTCAGATCATACCTTCTGGGTTCCCATGTCATCATATACTCGGATCACACGGCTGTGAGGCATCTCCTTGCAAAGAAGGACGCGAAACCTCGATTGATCCGATGGATCTTGCTGTTGCAAGAATTTGACCTCGAGATTCGCGATAAAGCGGGAAAACAAAACGTGGTAGCTGATCACTTGTCCCGTCTTCCTTCTGAAATGATAGACCCTTCCGGACCCATCACTGAGCATTTTCCCGATGAGCACCTGCTGACTATTGGTACTAGCCTTCCATGGTTTGCTAATATTGTAAATTACTTGGCATCTCATCAGACCCCATCCGATTGGCCGAAGGCCAAGAAAGACAAATTACGCTCCGATGCCAAGTATTACATTTGGGAAGACCCGTACCTCTTCCGCATAGGTGCCGATCAGATCATCCGGAGATGTATCCCGGAAGGGGAAGTCAACAATATCCTCTCTTTCTGCCATGACCAGGCATGCGGTGGCCATTTTGCCGGGCATAAAACCGCATCAAAAGTCCTCCAGTGCGGCTTTTACTGGCCCACACTGTTCAAAGACGCATACAGTCATTGCAAGGCATGCAGTCGTTGCCAGACTTTGGGCAACATGAGCCATCGCGACATGATGCCTATGCAACCGATTCTAGTATGCGAAATCTTTGATGTTTGGGGGATTGATTTTATGGGCCCCTTTCCTGTTTCGGATGGTTTCGAATACATTCTGTTGGCTGTGGACTACGTGTCCAAATGGATCGAAGCCATACCGACCCGAACCTGTGATCACAAAATCGTTCTCAAATTCATTCATCAACACATTTTCTCAAGGTTCGGGATTCCTCGTGCAATAATCTCTGATAGGGGGACCCATTTCACAAATGCTCAGTTTAGGTCACTGATGACCAAATACGGGGTGTCTCACCGAATCTCTACTCCTTACCACCCCCAAACTAATGGTCTAGCTGAGCTGTCGAATCGGGAGATCAAGAAAATCCTACAGGTCACTGTTCGACCTGACAGGAAGGACTGGTCGTCCCGACTTCCGGAAGCATTGTGGGCCTATAGGACCGCCCACAAGACCCAATTGGGCATGTCTCCCTTTAGATTGGTGTACGGAAAGGCATGCCACCTTCCCGTCGAACTGGAGCATAAAGCCTATTGGGCAGTACGGAACTGTAATCTAGATCTTTCCAAGGCTGGGACCCACAGAAAACTCCAAATCAGCGAGATCGATGAATTACGCACAGACGCGTACGAGAACTCGCAAATCTACAAGGAGCGGGTTCAAGCCTTCCACGACAAACACATCTCAAGAAAGATCTTCCATCCTGGTCAAAAGGTCCTACTCTTTGATGCCCGACTCAAACTCTTCCCAGGAAAACTGAGATCTAAGTGGGTCGGACCATATTTGGTCCGACAGGTTTTTGGAAATGGAGCAATCGAAATCAGTCCACTCAGCCACGATTCTGAACCTTTCATCGTGAATGGTCAAAGACTCAAGCCGTTCATTGATGTAACTTCTACTGATTTGGCTGAGGCATCTTATATCCTCCGTTCCCCTTGAGCTTATTGCGCCCAGCCGATGGCGTAAAACTCAGCGCTTAACGGGAGGCAGCCCGTCATTCTCTTTGAAAACCTGAAACTTGTTCTGACACCTTTCAGCACTCGAAGTTCACCCTGAACTAAGACCCCCTAGGTTACAATGAGGACATTGCAAATCTTAGGCATGGGGGGGTAGGAAAGTGCAAAAACTTGTAAGAAAAGGTTTCAAACAAAAAATTCACATATGCCAAAAATACCATAAAAATTAAAAAATTTTTCGAAAAAGAATAAGAGGAAAAGAGGAGAAGGAAAATTTTGTGAAGGAGAGAAGAAACAAAATGAAAAAGGAGCACAAAATTATAAGAAAAGTTGATAGTCATTAGTAAGGAACTAAGGAATTAACCTAAGTTCTAGACCTCATTCAAGAAAATAACTGAAAAGTGCACAATAAGATTAGTAAGAATGCAAACCTTAGGCATTCTTGAATAGACTCTTAGTACTCATTAAGATCTGGACACTCCTCAAGAGGTTGAGGAAAATGAAAAGCTGAAGTATTAGGTCTAAGGCTTAGGAAGTATTCGGCCTCGTTAACTAATTTTTGGTTTACAGGACTCAGTAACCTAAGCACCCTAATCTCACACACAGCCTGGTTCAGTAAGCGTAAAAATCAGAATCACGCAGAAGCGTCGCAAAAATCTGAAAAGAACACCTAGAATAGGAATGGCCGATCAACACAAGTTGATTTGGACGAGTTCCCAGCGCGGAGAGGCGGGAAATCCCCTCGAAGATGCGAAACAAAATATCATCTCCTCGGTGCTTGTCTCTTAGGATATTTACATATCCTACGGGGGGCATGTAAGCACTCTGCTGGTTCAGATTCCATGGATGGCATTATCTCGAAGTGTCAATTGCCAGGGTCTGGATTCGGCCACGGAATACCATGGATGGGATTATCTCGAAATCTCAATAGCCAGGGTTCCGGGGGTTGCCATGGGCGGTGCTATCTCGAAGCATCGATCGCCAGGAACCTTTGAGGATTGATGATGGGAGCAAGGAATCTGATACAGACCGTGTTGAAAAGCTAATCCTAGGCTAGAACGAAAAAAAGAAAAAGAGAGAGAAAACTCTCCAAACAGAAAAACTTTCTATCTCTCTCTTACAAAACGCACTGCGAACTGGGCCAGGGCTAAAATCATTTCAAGCACGGGTGCTTTAACCACGAAGTCCAATAAACCTTAGGTTAGTTCTTGCGGGCCTTAAAAACCTTTGCTGAAAGACTGAGGCTAAGGCTAGACAGACTTGGATCTTGATTGATACTAGAGTACCTTTTAGGCCTATGGTCAGCATTCTAACCTAATCTATGCTTAAATAAAAAAGGCACTTATCTAAAACCATTGAAAACTTCATGGTCTAGAACAAGGGTTGAAACCTTAAGTTTTTTGCTAAGGGACTAGCAAAAGCTAGGCATGGGGGTATGATGAGAACCTCATCATGAGCCATAACTAGCTCATTTTGACCCAATACAAAGGATAAAAGCTCCTAAATATCTCAAAGAAAAGGCTTAACTCAGAGAATTCTGAGTTTGAGAGGAAAACCAGTCATAAGGGGTAAAAGTGCAATTTTACCAGTATAATCTGCATACAGGGTAATTCAGGGCCCAAACACAGGTCAGAACAGCTTAATAAGAATAAAAGTGGGATGAGATGATCTAGCAAGGGCTACAGCACTTTCAAGGAACCAAATGATAATCTGTAACCCTAAAACAACCCACTTCAATTCACAAAGTTCGAGGCAAAGTAAAAATAGAATAAACCCTCTAAAATTCATAGAAAAATATTCTCTAGGGTTTAGAACCTTCAATTTGGCCTTTAGAACCCATTTTGACCTACATTGAGAACCATGCCCAATTAATAACTTAATTTGGGTCTTTACGCAAATTGACCGGTCAAACAAGGTTTAATATGAAAATGAAATTTACCATCAGATTCCTTAGGTTCTAATTAGTCATGTATAAAAACTTGAGCCTAAGAAGAAACCTCCTTGACCGACTTTACACTTTGGTCCTCATATATTTACTCTTTGGCCCTCAACTTTTGAACCCTCGCATTTAGGCCCCTAACTCTCCTTCGTTCTTTGCAAACAGGTCCCTCCTGCAAAACCCTGCCAGCACCATGCTCCGGCGACCTTGCGCGGAGCATGGCGCCGCGCAGGGTGAGGTGGAGGACCTGGCAAGTGTACCGGGGGTGCCCTGCGTCGTCAGCCGTCGCAGGAGCACCCCCATGGTCACTGTAGCCCCCCATACCGGCCGTGCGAACGCACGGACGGTATGGGTTCGAATTCCGACCATGCTCCGGCGAGGGAGACACGTCGTCTCCCTCCGCCTTCCTCCCTGCTTCAACCCTATAAATACCCCCCGCCGCTCCACCGACCAAGGCAGCCTGGATCTGACGGAGAAAACCCCCAGCTTTCGTCTCTTCTTTCTCCGGCAGACGCTCACCAGCTCCGGCGACTTCCTCTCCCTCCACCTCTTCGCTCTGCCGCACTACCAGCAGCAGAGACCTCCTCCCCTGCTCTTCCCGCGCCACGCCGCACCCAGCTGGCGCCTCTCCAGCCTTCTGCTCGCCGCCGCCCCTCTCCCTGAGCATCATCTTCTCCGGCGACAGTCGATACGACTGTCGCCCTGTTCCTCCCCCTTCGTCCCTGCAGTTAAGTTAGACTTACTCCCCTTCTCCTCCTCTTTCTTTCCCCGCTTTCGATTTAGTCAATTAAGCCCTCTACCGACCCTGTTCACCCTCATCCTCTCCGCCTCCGACCACCCTCCGGCGAGCCGCTCCCATCACCTCAGCGACCCACACGGCTCGCCGAACACCGCAGAACTTCCGCCTCCTCACCCTGATCATCTTCCGCCCCTCCACTTCCCACCAAACACCCTCTGCAGACCCACCGAACACACCCACTCCCTCGCTCACAGTCTGACCTAGGACGACCTAACAGCTCCATCTCGCCCCCTGCAGACCCCCTGACGACCTTCGCCGTGCCACGGCGAAGGTCCTCCGCCTGTCTGATTTGGCCGAGAGGCCGTGCCATTGGTTTCAGGTTCCAGGCCTTGGCCGCCATTGGCGAGGAAGCTCGAAGCCTGCTCAAGGTTGCTCCAAGCCGAGATATCCCAGATTGAATAGCCACGGCCAGCGCGGAAGAGACTCACGCACACACCCTGGCCCTCGATTGGAGCTGTACGCCTCAACAGCCGATGCAATTGGGAGCACTATCCCTGCTGCAGGCGTAGGAGAATTGGGGTGGGACATTTAGTCCCACCTCGGAATCTCTCAAAGGCGCGCGGACACATAAATTGAAAAACTGCCGTATGCTGTTTGCCTCAGTTACCACGGGGTGAGGTCCCTCTCACCCGACCCGACCCGACTCGGCCTCGTCCGTGACCACGCTCCGCGGACCTGGCCCGACCCGATTAGACTGACCTGCACTCCTCGCCCACCACGCACGCCGGTGGGCCTGGACCCGGGCCTGACCCGAACCCGATTACCCGATAGCGCTCTGGGAGAGCTTCCGAGGAGTGATTTCAGAGAGAGAGATACGCGGGGGAGGGGGGTAGAGTAGGTTTTTGCCTTGACGAATAAACTCTGAAGTGTGCAGGCCAAAGAAGAAGAAGCAGACCCGCTGAAGAAGAAGGAGCTGCTGCACTGTAGCGAAAGCATTGTTAAGCCGTCTCAGCACTGGCGCAGACGACGGAAGGTCAACAGCCAAAGAAGACAGGCTGAAGAAGAAGGAAGAGCAACGGCCATCGCGAAAGAAGAAAAAGAGAAGTCAAGGCAGGTGAAGACAAAGAAGAAGAAGGAATGAAGAGAAGCAAGAAGCAAGAAAAGAAGAAGATGATCTGACGAAAAAGAAAGAAAGGAAACAAGAAGAAGGGCACGAAAAAAAAATCTGAAGAAAGCAGAAGAAAAAGAAGAAGAAGAAGAAGAAGAAGAACAGGAAGAACCAAAGACAAAGAAGAAGAAGAAGAAGAAGAAGAACAGGAAGAACCAAAGACAAAGAGGAAGAAAGAAGAAAAGAACAAGAAGCCAATTTTTCATCTCTCTCTCTCTCTCTCTTTATTTTTGTAATAGAACTTGTATATCTCTAGAATACAACTTGCTCCCTGAGTTCGACCTCGGGAACTCTTTTATTTTTCCGAGTAAAAAATTTTATATGATACGTTGGTAACAACCGGCTTTACTACAACGACATAACACAAACCGGTAGAAACCGACGCAACCACCATCATTACATTGCATTATCTCACTGTATTTATCATGCATTTGCATTTAGGCTGTAAAGCATGCATTAGCATTTATTTTACATTATCTTATGTAGTTACCATTTGATTGCCAGGGATAATGCTTTGGAAATCATAAAAGCCCAGGCAGTATGGAAGGCACAAGGAGCAAGTGTGAAGACACCTTGGGAAGGCTCCTTCCAGCTCCTCCTCTACTTAGCTAAGCTACTAGCTAGCTTAGCTGGCTCCTCTACTACTCCATCTCCTACCCTACTCCCTCTCCACCTTAATGGCCATTCACCATCATTAAAACCACCAACCATTGGTGCCTAAAATACACTCCTTGGCACCCTTTCACATGTTACCAAGGAAGCTTCCTAACCACCATCCATACTAGCCTATAAAAAGATCCCCTATCCTACCATTCAAACCATCCTTGGCTAGCAAAAATATTTCCTATATTATACCCATATCCCATGCCCAAGGAGGAAGAGAAGAGAGGTGATCAAAGGGAACACCTACCTTGTCCCTTTGGTGTTCACTTTCTCCTATCTTCTTCCTTGGCTCCACGCCAAGGAGCACATCCACCTTGGGAGGAGAAGCACTCAAGGAGCAAGGAGCATCCTCTTCAGGCCCAGGAGTTGCTAAGTCCGGAGCGAGGATATCTTCAAGCATTTTGGGAGAATCTTCTTACTCATTTTTCTGTCATCTTTATTGTAGTAGTTTAAAGCATTCCTCTACTTGGGGATTAATTATGTGGTGCCATTCACACAATTGAGCTTCCTAGGTACTTTTGTAGACTCCACTACTTCATTTCTTAATTCCAAAGTGCATTTCCATATCTTGTTGTCATTATTTTATGTGCTTTAAATTTTAATTTTTCTAGTAGCTTTAGTGCACTACTTCTCCTTTCTAATTACCCTAGGAGCACCTACTTAGGGTGAGCTTAGAAAGGTAGATTCTATCATGATCACTTAGGCGTAGCCAATTCATCTTTTAATGCCTTGATTATTTCAAAACTGTAAAATTCGCAAAACTCAAAGTACAAAAATAGAAGTGTCAATTTGAGTAGGCAAGAGAGAGAACAACTATTTTTTTTTTAGAAGGAAAGAACAACTATTTAACTAACAAATTGGCCTTATTGTACGACCCTAGATACTCACCATGTCTAGGAATATAAATTTAAGAGTTGTTCGATTTTATGCGTTACAATGATTAAAACCCGCATTTAGAAAATCGTGGAAAATCTCGCATCAATAGGTCTTGTGTCTCATGTGTCCCTATGATGTTTGCCAATGTGTGGGTAGTCGTCTGATTGAACGTACCCATAGACTCATTGTTTTTGAAATTTTTACACATATTCTCGAGAATCTTCGAAACAGTGTCCTCATCTTTACTCATGAAGTTGCCTCCACAGGCTACATTGACAAATAATCAGATCACTTTCATGGATTCCCTGGTAAAAGACTGGACCTGTTCCCATTTAGGAACTTCATGATAAGGGCATTTCCACATGAGATCTAAAATGTGATCCCATGCCTCATGAAGTGGTTCACCCGCATTCTATGTGAAATGCGTGATTTGGTGCCTCAAGGCATTCGTGCGTCCAATTGGGAAGAATTTCTTGAGGAATTCAGCTTATAAACCTTCCCAAGTGTTGATCGGTTGAGTCAGAGATCGATACCAATGGGTAGCCTTATCCTTCAAAGAGAAGGGGAACATCTTCGTGAGCAGGGTGTTCCAGTTTTGAATAATTGGCCCAAGAGTTTGAGCGAAATGTTTTAACTCTTGGATGTGTTGAAAAGGGTCTTCAAAGCCCAATCCATGAAAGTGGGGGATCACATTGATGATATTGGGCTTCAATTCAATTTCAGGTCCCCTAGCCAGAATCTGCTCCTTGGGTTCTATGGCAACAACTGTGGTATTATAATGTTCTCGCATCTGTGGGCGTGCTCGAGGATTGGCCAGTGCGTGGATCAAATCAGTAAGAGTCTGCACTGGTTTGCAGGTTTTGAATCTCACCACCTCCTTTAAGATCTTGATTCTCCATGGAAGTAGAGGATGGAGAACTGGGTTCAAATGTAGATGGATTAGAAGAGAGGTCAAGTGGATCAGAAAAGACCCCAAACAAGTTGGTTGGGGTTTGATCCTGATGAGAATGAATCGCTAGTGGAGGTCTTAAGACTAGTCTTAAGGATCTCCTCCCATACATGCATGACAGAATCAGATGAGAGGCTGGAATTATTTTGGACCCAATCAAGGCACCCAAAAAGATTGGATGCCTAAGGCTGTTTGAGGCAGTGGATCTTTGGATAAAAAATCCATACACCCGAGAATTACTTGGGTAGCCAAGAAAGGAGAGTCTCTCAAAGACCCTTACGCGGTAGAGCATCCCCACGGGTTACAGGATTTCCCCCATCCAACCTTTCTTGTCACCACGGTTCCAAGTAGATTGGAATGTGTGAATTGAGACCTACGTGTACCAATTTTAATCCTACTTGTGCCTTGAATTTCACTTGAATTTAGAATTGATTTGAATTATGATCTAATTTGGAGGTTGGTTGATTTACAAAGTGAACCAACTTCACCTGACCTGCCCTAAAGTTGACGACGAAATTTGGGTCAAAGCATCCAAACCACCCTGATTTGGTTCTCAAACAAGTTATTAGGTTCCGACTTTTAATGATTCAAGTGATTATAGAGCCTTGATTTCAGGGTTTACTTGTTAAGTTCAATTCAACCAAGGGCTTGGGTAGCACACAATGCGACCATGGATTTCCTTTTTAGTAGGAAAATGTGTACTCGTCCTTGAAGCCCTAACATAGAAACCCTAATTTGACTCTATTTCCAAGTCCAATTACTTCCAAAGATGGCACCTTGGGCTCAATCAAGAAGGTGAATAGCCCAAGGAGCTTTATGTCCCTAATAGGTGAAAGTATCAGGATTGGGGATTTCTAATCAGAATTCGGATCAAATCAAATTTGATCGCAATCAATCGAGATAAATCAGGAAAACTCTCACCTTGAATGATAATTCCTAGAAAAGTAAGCTAGGGTTTGATCCTAATTTCTTCTTGTTTCCTTTTTTATCTTTTCTAGGAAAGGAGGGCATTATGGAAGAGAATCAAATGATTACCTACCCCTAGTGTGGTTGATCCGAGTGGATGATCCTACGTGGTGATTCACCTCGAAAACAACATAAACAATGCCAATAGAGCAAGTTAGAAACAAGTCAGAATGAATATGACTAGTGGTCAAAATGCGCATTGCTCCCCGACAACGACACCAAAATATTGTGCTAAAGTTGGGTTTAAAATACGCGTCATAGTATAGGCAACTAAAGCGACGAAACACTTAAAATTTATAATGCTTGAAATTTTGAGTTTCGATGTCATTCACAGGGAGCAATAGATCGCAATTCAAACATTAATCAAGTAATCAAGCAATGCTGAAAAGATTGATATAATAAAAGATATGAAAGGTGAATATATATAAAGCTCAACAAAAATATGTATATAAATCAAGTGTTTAAAGGGTGAAAATTTTATTTTTGCAACTATAGATATGAACCCTTGTCAACACTTAGTTGAATTTCAGCCAAGCCTTAATCAGATGTTGCTTAATAGGTCTCAGACGGCTTAAAGTTCAAGCCCAAGTCAAGGCCCAACTCTATCTAGAGCAAAACCCCCTATTTCTTGGCCTAAACCTTCCTCTCTCTCTTCCTAATCGAATCTGACCCAGACCCACGTGGCGTGAGTGCAGGTGAGGGCGTGCAATGGGTGTGCTTAGGGGACCCGACTCCCCATGTACTGGGTGAACAGCTACTGGACGAAATGCTTTATGAACCAATTTCATATTTGGCTGAACACGATGTAGGACTAAAGGTCCCCTTGTTCTTCACGTGGCTGTAGCGTGTGTTGCTTAGTCCGATTGAAGGTGCAACTACTGTTTGTCTCCTAAATTGGAGGTTTGGGAAAGTTGTTTATTCTATTCCACGGCTATTGACAGTGGTTGCAAGGTGGTTGAACATCAGACGGCGGTGGTTGAAGACGAGGAAGACAGTGGCGACGAAGATGACCTGAAAATAATAACATGGGCTTTTAGCCCCAATTAAAAGGCTCAGTGGTATCGTCGTGAAGCGAGGAACGTAGTGGTGGTGATTTGGTGTTTCGTGGCTCGAGGTGGCCGAACGGTGACGGTAGAGGTGGTTTTGAGTGGGTTTGTCCAACCGAGCATCTAGTAGACCAAAACTCTCAATAAGTTGACAGCTTTTGGTCACAGAGGTAAGGTGGAGGTTATGGTGTAGGTGGTGTGTGGTTTCATGGTTCGAGGTGGCCAGATGGTGAAGGTGGAGGTGGTTTTGAATGGGTTGTCCAGCCAAGCATCTTGTAGAACAAAACTCTCAATAACTTGAGGGCAGTTGGTTACAAAGGTGAGGTGGAGGTTATGGTGTAGGTGTTGTGTGGTTTCGTGGTGTGTGGTTACCGTGTGAGCTCGTCGGAGCTTCGCCGGTTGTGGAGAAGAAGGGAGGAGAATAGTGAGGTGGATGACTCAAAACCTACGTCTAAGGGTCTAGAATAAAGCTAGGAAGGAAGATGAAGAGATTGGGGGTCTTATCAAAGTGAGAGGAGGTGAGACCATGGTCGGCGTTGACTAGTTGAATGCGAGGAAGACGACGGAGATGGTGAGAGGAACGACAAGGAAGAAGAGGTCAGCGACGCTCTTGCTTTGGCCAGCAAGGATCGCGAGAGAAAAGGGGAGATAGTGGTGGTGTCAGGTGGTCGTGAACACACATGGAGGAGTGGGGTTGGACAAGCTCGCTGGAGTGTGTGAGAAGGTGGCCAAAGATGAGGGAGAAGTGGTTTTCTCAGCTAATTCACGACTGAAATCTCCTTGGGAACATGGTTGGGCTTTTATAAAGGCAATTGGTGCCCTTAATTGCTCGAAATTCTCGAGATTTCCTAACAAAAATTTGGTAACTCCCATCCAATGATTTCGGTCTAATTAGGGCCAACAGCTCCAAATTGGAGCATGGGATCAAGGCTATGGGTTTAGGAAGGTCTGAACACCAATCCCTCCAATTTGGAGGGATTTGGTTATGATTTAAGAGAGATTTTTCCAATCAAAGCATCGATGATTTGGGTTCTTTTCCCAATGTTTGAACTTTAGGATTCGGGGAAGAAGAAGAGGAAGGCACGCGGGGGGCCTCTTTGAAATGGTGACGAAAAGATGGGGGCCTAAATGTAAGGACAATGTAGAAAATAAGGGCCCTAGTGTGATAAATAAAGATTTGTGGACTAAAGTGCAAACTAGGTCAATATATACTCTGATTGGACTCAAATTTTGGAGTTAACCTAATTTGCGTCCAAGGAATCTAATAGTGACCTCAAATTTAAGTTTTGACCATGATTGAATGGAAAATTTACAAAGAAGCCCAAAATAGAATAAATTCTTGCTGAAGTCCCTATTTTTGGTCAAAATGTGTTCAATTGGTTAAAGTGAAGGTACCAAATCTCTTATAATATTTTTCAATGATTTTCAAGAGATTTAGATTGAATTTATTTCTTCCAAAACCCTTTCAATGTGAGTGAGGTTGTTAATTAGGGATTTTGTGTAGTAAAATAGTCCTCAAATCTCATAAAATCCTGATTCAGTTAATTTAAGCTTACTTCTTGGGAAACTAAGCTCATTTGACCCTGGATTAAGCCCTAATTAATCCCTCAGTTAATCTACAATTGTGATTAGGTGTTAAAATGGTAGAATTAACTTATTTTTTTGTCTTCTTCTCAAATTTAGTTCAGAGTGGAATTATGAACCTCAGATGAACATTAAGGAGCATTTATTACTGTAGTTAGGCTGAATTAGGCTTATTAACACCAATGATGGTGCTACCATCAGCAACTAATACAAAACAGGTCTAGGTACCGGTACTCATTGTGTGTAATGGTACTTAGCACTCCTAGATGAGTACCAACCATATAACTGGTATCGGTACTCATCTTTAGTACTAGTACTTGTCACACACAGGTTGTGCTCAGAGTCTAAATCTATAACTTACATGTACTGGTACTAATGATAAGTACCGGTACTTGTTAGGTTTAGGTCAACTCCTTAACTCAAGAGTGTAAGTACCATATATCAGTACTCATCATGAATACTTGTACTTCTTGTTTACAATTTGAGTTAAGTACACAAACTTGTGCCCTGCATGCACCGGTACTTATGACCAGTACCGGTACTTGCAACAAGTACCTTATTCAAGATTTACTAAGCCAAGTTTTGATTTTTTTCAAAACAAAACGATCTTATAAACGATTTTAGATTTTGAAAAACAACATTCGTTGCAAATATAGAACCTAATTATCTCTAATTGATTTTAACTCCTAATGGTGGCAGTTTTCCCAACCGTGGCTAGTCTTAGTTTGTTTTAATGCTTATTACAGAAGTGTCGTTGTGGTATATAATGAGACAGCTACGGTTGTCGTTACCATTACAATTTTACTCGGAAATAGTTTCCCGAGGTCGAACTCAGGAAGCTACTGGAATTCTAGAAGTACAATGTTTCTATATTACAAAAATAAGAGAGAGGGAGAGGGAGAAATAGATTTGTGTCTTGTGGCTTTTTCTTCTTCTCTTCTTTCTCTCTTTGCTTATCTTCTTCTTCTCTTCTTTCTCGGGTCTTCTTCCTTGGTCTTCTGGTGGCCTTTAGTTCTTCTGTATTTCCTTTCTTCTTTAGTTCTTCTTCTTCTTCTTTTGTTTATCTTCTTTCTTCCTTCTTTTCTTTTCTTTCACTTCAGCTGCGGAACCTTTTCTTTTCTTTTTCTTCTTCTCTGCTTTGTCTCCCCTAAAGCTTCATTTGTCGTCTGATATCTTAGTCAGACGACTTAAATGGCAGTCTGCTACAATGCTTTCCCTCTCTTTTCTTCCTTTGCTGCTTCTCCTTCTTCTCTTCTTCTTCTTCTTCCCGCTTCTTCTTCTTTGGCCTTCTGCCTTGCTCAGCTGCAAGGCTTCTTCTTCTTCTCCCGCTCCTCTTCTTCTTCTTCCTGCGGCCAAGTGTGAACCTTCTTCCCTCGTACCTTGTCCCTGCACAAACCACAGCAAAACCTAACCCTTCCCACTACCCGCACGTCTCTCTCTCTTTGTAAATGGCTCATAAGAAGCTCTCCCAGAGCCGGGTTATCGGGTCGGGTATGCGTAACCGAAACTAGGCATACCGGCGTGTATGGTACGCGAGGAGTGCGCAGGTGGTGTCGGGTCGGGTCCGCCGGATCCGCGTGGTGAACTCGCGGACCGGGCGAGTGAGTGGGGTGCGGGGCCTCACCCCAGGTGTCTCGGAGGCAACCAGCAGAAAACACGAAATCAATTTAAACCAGTGCGGGGTTTCGAGAACTTACGATGTGGGACTATTCTGCTCGCCCTTCTCGCGCGCACCCACAGGAAGACCTCCTCGCTCTCTGCTCAACTGCAGCCACTATCGGTGCCAACTGCTGAAGCAGAATTCCTCGCAGACTTTGCCCCAACCTGCAACACCTGGAATCCTGAAGCCCCGACGCCTGGAACTCGCCTAGAAGCTGGTTCAGTTGTCGTCAATGGTGGCTGGGGCTCCGACCCTATCAGAAAGAAACACGGCCTCTTGGCCTAATCAAACTACATGCAGACCTTCGCCGTGGCACGGCGAAGGTGGTGGAATATGCAGTAGGTCGCAGGACGGCCTAGGCATGCGTGCCTAGGTCGACCTGTGACCGGAGAAGTGGTTGTGTTCGGCAGTGTTTTGTGTGGGTGTGGAGTGGCAGTGAAGGGGCGAAAGTGGTTCAGTGTGATGAGGCGGAGGTTTTGGGTGGTCGGCGAGTCGTGTGGAGTGGCGGAATGATGGGAGCAACTCGCCGGAGGTTGGCCGGAGGCGTGGAAGACGAAGGTGGTCAGGCGTTGTCGAGGGGTGGTTTGAATAAAAAGATGTGAGGAAAAGAGAGAGGGGAGTACAGGGAGTATCTAGAACTTAGCTGTAGGGACGAAGGGAGCTGGAGCAGGGCGGCAGTCGTACCGACTGTCGCCGGAGAAGAAACACCCAGAGGGAGAGAGCGGCGGCGAGGAAGAGAACAGGAGGGCGCGCGCTGGGTACGGCGCGATGCGGGAAGATCAGGCGAAGATGGCTCTGATGCTGGTATTGTAGCAGAGCGACGAGACGGAGGAGGAGGGGCCGCCAGAGCTGGTGGGTTTATGTTGGAGTGGGAAGAGAGGAAGGGTTAGGGTTTTCTCCGTCAGGATCGAGCTGGGAGAATTGGCAGGCGACACTGGTCCTTATAAAGGCGGTGGCGGAGGGGTGGGCACAGGGAGGCGACGTGCCTCCCTTGCCGGAGAATGGCCGGAAGTGCGACCCATACCTTCCGCGCGTTCGCACGGAAGGTGTGGGCGTTGACAGATGGCATGGCGGTGTCCCTGCGATAGCAGACGTCGCAGGGAACACCGGGTTTAATCTACAGGACACCTCCCCTACCCTGCGCGGTGCCATGCTCCGCGCAAAGTCGCCGGAGCATGGCGTTGCGCAAAGACTTGCAGGAGGGACCTGAATGCAAAGAACGACGAAGAAACTAGGGGCTAAAATGCAAGGGTTTCGAAAGTTGAGGGTCAAAAAGTAATAGATAAGGACCAAATTGCAAAGTCAGTCAAGAAGGTTTCTTATTAGGCTCAAGTTTTTATGCATGACTAAATTTGACCTAAGGATTTTAATGGTGAATTTTATTTCTAGGTCTGACCTTTTTTGACTGGCCAATTTACGTGAAAACCCAAATTAAATCATTAATTGGGCATGGTTCTCAATATAGGTCAAAATGGGTTTCCAAGGCCAAATTAAAGGTTATAAACCCTAGAGATTATTTTTCTATGAATTTTAGAGGGTTTATTCGATTTTTACCCTGCGTCGAACCTCGTGAATTGAAGTGGATTTGTTTTAAGGTTACAGAATGTCATTTAATCCCTTGGATTTGTTGTAGCCCTTGTTGGATCAGATCATCCCACTTTCCTTCTTATTAGGTTAGTTTGACCTATGTTTGGATCCTGAGTTACCCTGTTTGCAAATTATGTTGGTGAAATTGCATTTTTACCCCTTATGACTTGTTTTCTTCTTAAACTCAGAATTCTCTGAGTCAAGCCTTTCTTTGAGTTATGTAGGAGATTTTTCTCGCATATCTAGGTTAGATTGTGTTAGTTAGGATTCATGATGCGGTTCTCATCAACTCCTATATCAATTCTTGTGTTAGGAGGCATACAAAGTCTAAGAAATAAAAAATAAACTTATGTGAATCTTCTAACAATTATGGCCATCAACATCTCCATCATTATTCATTGTCTAAGCCATCTTGATACCTGTGCATTAAGCTCACAAAAGCTTCTTAGATTAAAAAGGGGTTTTGTTAACACCAAAACTTAAAAGAATGTGGAACTAAGTTCCAACAATCTCCTTTTTGGTGTTTACAAAACAATAGTAATATACATATTATAAAGATAAAAACTAAACAAGAGAAGGAATAAAAAAACTCCATAGGAGTAAAACTTCCTCCTCAAACTAAGCTCCCTCTTCAAATATGTATATTTGCTCTATAACTTCTCCCCATTTTTGTCAATCAAAAAAATTCAAAGAACATAATAAAAGCCTGAAGGAAAAATATTTGCATCAACAAAATTCAAATGCTAAAAAGAGAATTTTTCATGACAAAGGAACAAATATTTGCATTAAAGCCCAAGCATAATAAAAGTCTAAGTCATAAGCCTGACATAGAAAGCTCCATTACAATCATCTTAGCATAACAAAAGTCTAAGCAAACAACAACACTTCCCAAAGATAAGTCCATACATCACCAAAATGCATAGGCTACTAAGTAAACTAAGAAAAGCTAAGACAACTACACTCTAAGACAAGTGATGCCTCTTGCGAACATATTGGTGTTGAAGAGTATTGATGACTGCCATATCATCACCATCATCAATAACAAAACTACCCAATCATAAGTCCATACATCACCAAAATGAGTAGGCTACTAAGTAAACTAAGAAAAGCTAAGATAGCTACACTCTAAGATAAGTGATGCCTCTTACAAACATATTGGCATTGAAGAGTATTGATGACTACCACATCATCACCATCATCATCATCATCTCCACCATCGTCGTTGTCATCGTCACCATCTTCATCTTCATCGTCATCTTCATCATCATCTTCATCTTCATTTACTTCTTCATCTTCATCAGCATCATCTTCTTGATATGGAATATCTTCATCATGCATTTCTTGATCTTTATCTTCATCATCTCCACTAAGAAGAATAGGCACTTCTTCCTCCACTTGGTGAGTATGTTCATATAGATCTTGAAAATGTTTTTGTCATCGTTTAGTAAATTCCATTGAAGCCTTAGGTTGAGTACGCTTTTGTTACTTAGCTTGTTGTGTGGATTGAGAGTGGTGGAAGGACTCAAGAGAAAGAGTAAGATCATGGAACTTGCATTCCATATGACACATACCAAAATTGAGATTGGTTAAATTTTGGCTGATGTAGTTAAAAGTGTTAATCATGGTGGGATTCGTTCTGGGTAAATGAGAGAGGTTAACCCAAGGTACTTTGGCTTCTGGACAAGGATATGTCATAGGTACAAACTCAGAAGACAACCTTGGGACTTAATGAGAAGAGGATTGAGCATTGGGTTCAATTTGCTCATCTTCCTCATCACTAGAGGACTCACCTCCAATAGGCTTCACCCCCATTTTCTTGAGAGTGGACCACTTGAAGTAGACCACTTTTCTAAGAGGGGTAAAATTGGAGAGATCAACCCCACTCTTGATTAGTATATATGAGACCAAGATATCAACGGGTAATGGAAGCACAGTAGTGAGGGTGAAGAAAATGAATGAATACCATGTTCCATTTTACAAGAAATTTAGCGCTAATAGCATAGATAAGAGGTAAAATGTCAACAGAAACTTTGTGAAATCCTACGTATTTAGCTCTTAAGTTCCATGCTAAGATACAGAATTGAACACAAGAAAACAAGGTCATATTAGGAGCAACGAGAGTCTTTCCCTTACAATTAGGTTGAAGGAGCTTTTCATGCATTTAGGCTGATGTAAATTTCTCTTTAAGAGAACTAAATTCATGGCCCTCATTTGGACATTGGGTAATGGTAGATAAGAATTGTTATGATCCAAATCGGCTCCACATGGAACCTGGGTCGGATCGCCTCAACTATCCCAAGACTTAATCGCTCAACAAGTAATAAACCAAAATGTAATAATTTCCACACATGCGGCAAAGCTAGAAGCATAAATAGAAGATATAAAACTGTAGAGTAAATAGTATCTGAAAGCAGTACCACAAGAGAATAACACGTTTACATCATTGCCATCACAACATACTAGAAAGATGGAAAATTGAACTACTAATTCCAAATTAGACACTCACGACAACAAAGGGAGAGTCAAACTACAGCAAAATCGAAAGGAAAAACTAAGGTTGGGCCCGGTTAGGCCCAACTCCCTCTGCAGTCAGTGGAACTGGTTGCTCACCTCCCCGTCCTGGACACCAGTGTAGACGTCAGGAAAAGTTGAGTAGAGTGGCAAGTGTACATTCAACTAACACAATCTCAACTAAAGAGAAAAGTAGTAAACATTTCAGGAATTTTTCACGTTTTGTTTCCATTACTAGTTACTAGTTGTTTTGTGATTTCAGTTATTCTAGCAAAGGGTCCTATTACTCTTGGTTCACATGTTCCCTAGCAGAACGATCTTGCTACAATTTTCCTGTGATGCAGAACGTGCACGTGGTGCTCTCTTCGCTAAGAGAACACCCTGTGTTTTTCCTACACCCGGTCTTCCACCTCGGGGTCATAGTCGTGACGTAATGGTGACTATGGCACGTGCGATAAATGCACAGGGCACTACCTTGTACTGGCACGCGGTCAGTCTTTTCCGCTAACGGGTATGCTCTAAGTTGTACAACACAAAATAACACAGAGGCCGCGCCCCTCACTAGTCTATGTACCCTCGCCCGACTATCCCGGTTGACCCCGTGGGCCTAACAGGAGTTGGTATAGGAAGGCCATTCCTACCCTAGATCCCAACCCGAGGGAAGGCTAACTCTCTTCCTACACAAGGGGTAATTAGCTTGACGTGCGAAAGACGTGTTTGTTTAAAAGGATCGTTATAGTTCGTGCTCGCAACGTCGGTTTTAAAAGAAGAAACGGATGTGAGTCTGAGTGTCGATCACAGGGTGGCGTAAAAATCGAATTTTCTTTGTCACTTAATGTCACGGAGATAATGAGTTTTTGCTTGCGAGAGGACGTCGTAGAAAAATGATTGAGAGAGAGTAGGGTTAGTTCTTTTAAATCATAGCAATTACTCAAAGCAAGATGGAGAACAACATCAACACTATATTAAACATGCAAATTAAGTTTTACAAATACAACATTAGCTAAATGATTGAATAAAAAGGAAGTAGAGCTAGATTAAAGGGAAAGAAAGAGAGAGAGGGGAGACGGTGAGGTGGCCACGGAGGTGGAAGGAGGTTCCGTCGGCAACTCGTCGACTCCGTTGACTACAAGGGAGGCTAAAGGGGGCTAGGAGGGTGTTACAACACTTGCAAGGTGAATTCAATGCCTTACATGGGTGGATGATAGGGGTTTATATAGGGAGAAGAGGTTTCCATTCTAAGTATGGGCTTTAGCGACGTCAGGGATGTCGCTAAACTCATGCTAAAAGCATCGGTGAAGCCTCCTTCCCAACGGTCTCGTGCACGTGCTGTGCCTCTTCACGCATGATCCGTGTGCGCGCGCTGTGGGTCGTTCGATCGAAGATTGGATGATCGAGATCGCTCGTGGGTCATGTGCTTAGATCGCACTTGCTATGCTTGCGCCCTGCACATCATCACGGGCGTCTGCCTCGGATGTGCGACATTGCACTGCATCGCCTGCTGCCAGCCGCTCGATCGCGCATCAATTATCGAAATCGCGCGCCAATCCCGCCTTGATTTTGCACTGCGGAGGCTGCCTCGAACCTGCGCCCCACTGTGCGGGGGTGAGGCACTTTCCACTACGCTACGCTCGCAGTTGTGTCATGGAGATGCGGAGGTGGTGTGGTGCGGGCGACCGTTGGATGAAGATCCAACGGTTGTGAGCTGTTGTGGCCGTGGGGTGCTGAGGCTGTGGGGTGCGAGGAGAGCGCTTCTCAGGCATCCGATCAAAGATCGGACGGCTTAGATTCATCCTGCGGTGGAAGCGCTGGTGTTACGCTGTGGTTGAGGAGCATGGGGATGCTGACACGTGGCGGCTTCATGACGGTTGACCATCTGATCAATGGTCATAACTTCTTAGGCCAATTGTGGGAGCTCCGGATGTCGGATTTAACTGATTTTGAGTCCTTGGACTCCTTTCATCGCTCTGAGTCCATCTGTGCAGTTCGATCGCTCATTTGAGGCCTATTTTGACATGTACTTGTACACATGGCAATTGATAATGCATTATAAGCAGTTTTGTTGTGCAATGCATGCGATTCTCCTATTCCTATTTATGATGTATCCTCTGTACATTTTACCTTTAAGATCGTCCCCTTTTGGAAGAGTTAACATTGTAAAATGTAGTGTTATCATACCCCCATGCTTACACCTTACTAGTCCCTAGCAAGATTTATTCTAGCCATTATTTCCAGTCAGAATTCAAGAAGTAATTACTTAGACATTTTGTAACTTGTCAATAGTAGGAAATATACTAAGATCCTGATCTACAGAGACTAAGCAGCACCCAGGTGTCTGCCAAAATATGAATCACCTGAATCCTTACTTTAAGGCATGTATATATATATATATATATATATATATATACATTTTTTCATCTTTTCTTATTTTTAGATTTTTGGAGTTAAGAGTGTGTTGGTAACTTTTTATGGCTACCCAACCCACCCAAAACTCAGAAAAACTCTAAGTGCTAAGCATCTTTGTGTGAAGATAGTGATAGACTCACTCAACGATAATTTAGACAAACTTCGGGTTTCTATGCCCCTAGATGACCGGAAAAGGAAGTGTTTCGCCTGAAGGTGTATTTGTTCGATCGGTAGCTTTCTCTCTACGTTTGTTCTACTCGGGGTCAACACAAGGATTTTTCCAGCGTATATCTCCTTGGCTTGCTCTACTTCCCTGCTTCTTCCTTAAGTGTTTTGGGTCTTTTTGTGCATTTAATGAGCTGGGTTCGAGACAACCGACCAATGGGTTGTTACCCACGATCACTTGCCAGCCATACTCGTGCGGTGAAGTGTGGCTTATTTTGTTCTTTTTTTCTTCTCTTCTTTTTTTTTTTTTGGTAGTTGGCTTCCCTGATCTTAAATTTACCTAGAGGCAATAAAAAGAAGGTGGTCCCGTGGCTGGGCTCTGGACAACCTATCAATGGGTTGTTACCCATGACAACTTGCCAGCCATACCACCTTAGAAAGTTCATTAGCTACCCAATTTCTGTCAAAATCTCCGAGGAGTGAGTCTGTGCAAAAAATGTGTGCAGATGCTTAGACTAAAAGTCCTTCTGAGTTAGAAGGCGAGTTGATAAGTCATATATTTATCACCTTATTTAGTTGGTGGATTAGAATAGATTAAGGTTGCAAGGATTTGAAGCTAAATCCATATTTTAACGGACACTAGGGCTGATTAAGCCTGAAGGCCTGAAAAGTCTAAGTGTTCAGGTTCTTTTTGTATTATTCCCACTATTGACAAATTTCCAATGCTTAAGTTTTTCTTCCTAAATTCAATTTTTTTTTCTATTTAGACTAATTAAATGAACTCAGAATCATGCAATGTACCACCCCCCATGCTTAAGTTGGACAATGTCCTCATTGATAAATACATGGATGCACAGGGGTCAAAAAGATATTACCCGAGTGAAGTAGAATACCAAATCAGTCTGAATCTTCTGGGTTTCCTCCCAGGAAGCGCTGAGTTTAATACCTTCAGCTGGGCGGTGCTTTGTGTCATCCTTCAATGAGGGTGACAACCTCTTTTGGGGGAACTTGGGCGAGGAAGTGTTTTAATCTCTGGCCATTGACTGTGAAAGTGTGCCTAGTATTTGGATCAGCAATTTCAATCACCCCGTTGGAATAGGGCTTGACCACTCTAAATGGTCTTGTCCACTTGGACCTGAGCTTCCCTGGAAAGAGTTTTAGACGGGCATCAAATAGCGAAACTTGCTGATTAGGCTCGAAGGTTTTTCTATGGATGAGTCGGTCATGGACGACTTTCATTTTCTCCTTGTATAGCCGACTATTTTCAAAAGCGTCCCGACGAATTTCCTCGAGCTCGAAGAGTTGGAGCATCCTATGTGCACTGGCTAACTAGGAATCCATGTTACATTGCTTAATGGCCCAGTAAGCCCGATGTTCCAACTCGACAGGAAGGTGGCAAGCTTTTCCAAAGACCAGGTGATAAGGTGACATGCCAATCAGGGTCTTGAAAGCGATCCGGTATGCCCATAGGGCATCATCCAGTTGTGCGGACCAGTCCTTTCTGTCAGGTCTCACAGTCTTCTATAGAATATTCTTGATTTGCCTATTTGAGGCCTCGGTCTGCCCATTTGTTTGCGGATGATACAGGGTAGCAATGCAGTGGTTAACCTTGTATTTTCTGAGTAGGGCACGGAATTGGGTGTGGATAAAATGACTTTCACCATCATTGATCATGGCCTTTGGTATTCCAAACTGGGAAAAGATGTTCTGCTTAACAAAGTCCATGACAGCCTTATGATCGCATCGGCGGGTGGAGACGGCTTCAATCCATTTGGAGACATAGTCAACAGAGACTAAGATGTACTCAAAGCCGTTGGATGGTGGGAAGGGGCCCATAAAATCAATACCCCAAACATTGAAGATCTCGATAATCAAAATGGGCTGGAGGGGCATCATGTCTTTTTTGGTCATGGTTCCCAGAGTCTGGCAGCGAGAGCAAGTCTTAGCGAAGTTGTGTGCATCCTTAAATAAGGAAGGCCAGTAAAATCCGGACTGCAGAACCTTTGCAGCCATTTTCTTTCCTAAGAAGTGGCCACCATAAGCTTGGTCATGACAAAAAGATAGCACACTCTGAACTTCATCCTTAGGGATACACCTCCTGATGATATGGTCGACACAGAGGCTAAACAGCAGGGGATCATCCCAGAAATAATGCTTGGCCTTGGCCAAGAACTTATCCCGTTGCTGTCTGGACCAGCTGTGCAGGGTCTAACCGACAACTAGGTAGTTGACATAGTCAGCATACCAAGGTAGTTTCTTGTCTTGCATAGCCAGAATGTGCTCATCGGGAAAGGTGTTGGATAAAGGCAGGGAGGGCCCAATGTGGTCTGGGTGGAGTCTGGATAGGTGGTCAGCCATCACATTCTTTGATCCGGCTTTGTCGCGGATTTCCAAGTCAAATTCCTGCAAGAGCAGGATCCATCTGATAAGCTTGGGCTTCGCATCCTTTTTAGCCAATAGATGCCGGATGGCTAAATGGTCTGTATATATGGTCATGTGGGATCCCAGAAGGTAAGATCGAAACTTTTCAAGTCCAAAAACTACAGCGAGTAGTTCTTTTTCTGTGACCATATAATTTCTTTGGGCCTCGTCCAACGTCTTGCTTGCGTAGTAGATCACCACGGGTTTCTTGTCTTGTCTTTGTCCCAGGATAGCTCCTATGGCAAAATCTGATGCATCACACATGATCTCAAAGTCTTAGGACCAATCCGGAGGGTGTGGTAAGCTTGGATGCAATCAGAGGTCATGTGGAATAGGGCGTCATTGGCCAGAAGGTCAGTCAGGGGTTTGGAAAGCTTGGAGAAGTCTTTGATGAACCTTCGGTAGAAGCCAACATGTGCAAGGAACAAACGGTTCTGCCAGACCGAGTTAGGCGGAGGGAGTTTGGAAATCAAATCAACTTTAGCTGGATCCACTTCAATGCTCCTATGTGATACGATGTGACCGAGGACGATCCCTTCTTGAACCATGAAATGGCTCTTTTCCTAACTTAACACCGAATTAACCTCGATACATCATTTCAGGATTTTCTCCAAGTTGCTCAAACAGTGGTCGAATGAATTCCCAAATACAGAGAAATCATCCATAAAGACCTCTAGGTATTCACCCACCATTTTTGAAAAAATGGCTAGCATGCAACGCTGAAAGGTAGCGGGTGCATTGCACAACCCGAACGGCATACGACGGAATGCAAATGTGTCGTACGGGCAAGTGAATGTGGTCTTCTCTTGATCTTCAGGAGCAATTGCGACTTGGTTATATCCTGAATATCCATCCAGGAAGCAAAAATACGTTTTCCCTACCAATCTTTCAAGAATCTGGTCAATGAATGGCAGGGGGAAAATGATCTTTCTTGGTTGCTTCATTGAGTTTCCTATAATTAATACACACCCGCCATGTGGTGGTGGTGCAGGTGGGGATGGATTCGCCACGTTCATTGGTGACAATGGTGAGCCCGACTTTCTTCGGAACCACTTGAGTGGGGCTCACCCAGGGGCTATCGGAGATGGGATAGATGATGTCAGTGTCAAGCCATTTGATAATTTCCTTCTTAACGACCTCCCGCATATTTGGGTTTAACCATCTCTACATATGATGGGAGGGTCATGCCCCATCTTCTAGGTAGATCTTGTGGGTACAATAGGTGGGGTTAATTCCTCTTAGATCTGAAATAGTCCAGCCAATGGCAGCTCTGTGTTCTGATAGGGTCATTGTTAATCTAAGTTCCTGATCCCTAGTTATGTTGGCATTGATAATTACGGGGAAGGTTTGGTTAGGTCCCAGGAAGACATACTTGAGATTCTCGGGTGGCAGCTTCAATTCAGGTGTGGGCAGCACAATGTTTGATGGAAAGGGGAAAGGTGGGAGTTGATCAACATCAATTTCCTCGAATGGTGTTGGTTGATGGTAATCAGCCCTATAGAGGTCCATGGGCATAGATGGCTATGGGTCAGAATAGTTGTTACAGGATTGGTAGTCCGAGACAGAGCTAAGGGTGAGGCATTCCTCGACTAAAGGTTCCGCGGGATCATGTTCCTCTATACAGTCGCAATCAAAAGACTTCGTCGCCTAGAAGATATCCAACTGCATTTTCTTGTCTTCAAAGGAGATTTCCATGCATCCCGTGTCACAATCGATTTTGCCTTAGCCGTAGCTAAGAAGGGTCTGCCTAGGATGATGTGTGTGTTCTGTAGTTGTTCAGGGACTTCCATGTCGAGCACCAAAAAGTTGACCGAAAAATAGAAGTCCTTGACCCTCAAAATTACGTCCTTAACAATCCCCTTTGGGGTTTTCACAGATCTATCAGCCAATTGGACGGTAACAGGTGTGGGTGTCAACTCTCCGAATCCAAATTGGTGGTATAGGGTTGTAGGAATCAGATTGATGGAAGCACCTATGTTTAGGAGCACTCTATTAAATGTCATGTCCCTGGTATTGCAGGATATCAGGGGTGCTCTTGGATTAGTTCGCTTGAGCGGAAGGTTGCTTGATGTCACAAAACTTGCTTGCTCTAAGAGCACAACCTTCCTAGGTGTTTGAGGCCTTGGCTTACGTTTTGGTGTACAGGCATCCTTTAGGAACTTGGCATAAGTCAGAATGTGCTTGACAGCTTCGAGGAGCGGAATATTAATCTGAACCTGCTTAAAGATCTCCAAAAGCTCCTCAGTTTCCACAACACTTTTCTTCTTCTTGATTGTCTCCAAGGCCTCGGGATATGGTGTCTGAATGTGGATAGGATCTATTTCTAGGTCCTTGGGTTTTTCCTGTGCCTCTTTTAAGGCAAGTGTTTCAAAAGGTGAAGTCTCAGGAAGAGTCGGCCATTTGGGATTTTGGATTTTGGTGCTGCTTCTCAAGGTTACTGCATTTGCAGAGGCATTGGGACCATGGGTTGATCCTTGAGAAGACGAGGACGAAGAAGCACCAAACCCAGGGGGTGTTTGTGGGGCTGGCTGGACCATGTGAGCCTGCCTGGGATTGCCTTGGCACCCTTGCGAATTGGGGCCTCTGTTAATCATGTTTTGCGGGTTCGGTTGTGGCTGGGAAGGTAGGGATTCTTGTTGTTTGCAGTCCAACAGCTGGCTTAACTGTCCCTTTACTAAAGCCATTTCTTTCTGATGTTTTTGGTTCATTTTAGCCATCATCTTTATCAGGGTGTCCATTTGGTTTTGTGGGGGAGGGGCTGCCCTATTCGGATTATATGGGGGTTTAACTGGTGGTCCTTGCTGATAGGGGGGCAAGTTTGGCTACTGGTTTGGCCTGGGCTGGTTCTAGAATTGAGGCAATTTCTGGCTTGTCTAAGCAAAGTTTGGGTGATTACGCCATCCGGTGTTGTAAGTGTTGGAGAAAGGGTCAGGTATGGAATAACCTTGGATAGCCTATACATCTTCAAGGATAACAGATGTCGAGGGGTAGGGAAGAGAGTAATCAGGGGTTGAGGGAGCAAAGGTCCCTCCCTGGAACGTGGTCAGGGGTTGTTCCAGGTTCATTTGGCTTAGGGGCTGGACCAGGTCAACATTGTAAGCTCCCTTTGCTAGGGAGAAGGTCTATAACGGGTTCTTGGTCTGGTTCAGTAGCTCATCTATCTTTTTATCCGCCAATTCCACTCGATCCATTTTCTTGGCAATGATATCCATGTCAACCATTCCAGAATTTGCTTGTACCTCATAAATCCTACCACGGGGTTGACTGGATCGGCTAAACTAGGTCATGGAGGCATTGTTGAGAGAATTTTCCCTCATAGACTCAAAGGGCTCAAACACGCTCTCCTCGTCTTTGTTTAGGAAATTCCCCCCACATGAGGCATCGACGAAGTTCCGAAGGTTGCTGTCTAGACCGTGGTAGAAGATCTGAGCCAATTGCCACCTTGGTACTTTGTGGTGTGAGCATTTCCTCAATAGTTCATTAAATCTTTCCCACGCCTCGTGGAACTGTTCCCCGCCCTGGAGTGTAAAGGTAGTAATGGCTCTTCTGAGGGCATTGGTTTTTCCTATGAGGAAGAATTTCTTTAAGAATGCATGCTTCAGTTCTTCCCAGGTGGTGATGGGTCTACCTAGGGCTCTAAGCCAGTGAGAAGCTTTGTCTCTTAGTGAGAAGGGGAACATCTTAATCAAAACAATGTCAAGGCTAATGTTCTTAGGTTTCACAGTCCGGACGATCCAGTCAAGATCCTTTAGGTGCTGGAAGGGATCCTCATTTGAGCTTCCATGGAAGTGTCTCTGAATCAGACTTAGGACATTTGGTTTCAGCTCAAAGTCATCTCCCCCTTGGGGGATCCTAAGGTGCGGCTCGATTCGAATAGCGGAAGGATTGTAGAAGTCGCGAAGGGGCCTAGGTTGGTCCTGGAATGGTGGTGGATCAAGTGGCGGTTGCCCTTGTGGGCCTTGGAAAGGTGGTGGTGGTTGCCCTTGTGGGTTCTGCAACCGGTGTATGGCTTGCATGATGGTGTGGATTTGCTGCTGAAGCCGGTGGTTTGCGTTGATCTAGGCCTAGATGATGGCCATTGTGTCTGGTGGGGGTTGGTCCTCAACCTCATCTACTCTAGGTTCAGCCATGTCTCTAGCAAAATCAGGTCGCCTGGATTCCCGTCCCAAAACAAACAACTCGGGATGAAGTGAACGTCTCCCGTGCATACACTAGAGAAGAACAGGAGGGGATGCGAAGAGTGACAGATGCGAGAAGTGTGTGTGCACAACCAAGCAAACAAGCCTAGTCCTTATGGTGTATTCCTCAGGAGACCTAGAAATCTCCAAAGGGGTGATTAAGTCCGTAAGCACTGGACTTCCCTTCCCAAAGCTAATCTAGCTAGGTTGATTATGAGGGGATTGTAGGGAAGGTTCTTCCTTTGGCTTGTACCGTCGGTTCCATAGACCCCACAACCGCGGTCGTTTGACACTTCCTCGCAGCCTAGCCACTTGATTCTACTAAGGGAATGAAAGCCAAGTGCCCAGCGAACAAAATCACACCTCTTGAGATTAAACCTAGTTCTGCCTAGGGCACGTCTACTCTATTTTAAAAAGGGCTAGGACAGTGCTTGTGCTAGGGATATGTGATGAGGCGTTGATTGGGGCGGTGCCTCTTAGTTTTCCAATTTCAGTGTGTGTGGTCCTATCAAAACATGGTTTTCAGGCAAGGATTTTTTTTTAAGATGTGATATCTTTTAATGTTTGTCCTTACTTTTGTGTCTTTTAGGGTTGACGTGTCTTAATGTTTTCAGAAAAGTTTCAAGTGGGCACGCCAAGTTTTGCACACGATTGGTGAGAGTAGATTTCCTTTGATGTGAAGAGGCTCTAAAACCCTAAAGTGCTCATCTTAGTGTTCATGCAACTGCTATTAGATGAGTTGATTTTAAGGTTGAGTGGTGCGGCCCATGTCAATTCACGGTGGCTTCGCAAACACCACTAAAAAAGAACACTCCAAAAAGGTTAGGTCATTAAGAATGTTAGAGTGTATTTTTTTTGGTTGGGTGATGTGTTAAGGATGTGGATCAGGCAATCATGCACCATGCTAATTTTTTTTAATTTTACAATTTTTTTAGATTTTTTTAGGCAAGCAAACAACCACGGGTGAAGAATTACTCACAATCGGTCCTTGTTGCGCTTACTCCATCTTTACCGTCACGAGTTTCATTGCTTTGCCGTCCAAGCGCCGAATCCCTGCAATCATCAAGTAAAAGGAGAAATTGCGTTAGATGATGTGAGCATGGATGTAAAATGGAAGTGACATAATAAATCCGTTGCCTCCCCGGCAACGATGCCAAAAACTGTCGTGCAAAAGACGTGTTTGTTTAAAAGGATCATTATAGTTCATGCTCGCAACGTCAGTTTTAAAAGAAGAAGCGGACGTGAGTCCGAGTGTTGATCATAGGGAGGCGTAAAAACTAGATTTTCTTTGTCACTTAATGTCACGAAGATAACGAGTTTTTGCTTGCGAGAAGACATGGTAGAAAAACGAGTGAGAGAGAGAAAGAGAGAGAGAGAGAGAGTAGGGTTAGATTCTTTTAAATCGTAGCAATTACTCAAAGCAAGATGGAGAACAACATCAACACTATATTAAACATGCAAATTAAGTTTTACAAATACAACAATAGCTAAATGATTGAATAAAAAGGAAGTAAAGCTAGATTAAAGGGAAAGAAAGAGAGAGAGAGGGGAGACGGCAAGGCGGCCACGGTGGCAGAAGGAGGATCTGTCGGCGGCTCGTCGACTCCGTTGACTACAAGAGAGGCTAAAGGGGGCTAGGAGGGTGTTACAAAACTTGCAAGGTGAATTCAATGCCTTACATGGGTGGTTGGGAGGGGTTTATATAGGGAGAAGAGGTTTCCATTTTAAGTATGGGCTTTAGTGATGTCCGGGACGTCACTAAACCCATGCTAAAAGCATCGGTGAAGCTTCCTTCCCAACGGTCTCGCGCCCGTATTGTGCCTCTTCACGTGCGATTCGTGCGCGCGCGTTGTGGGCCGTTCGATCAAAGATCGGACGGTCGAGATCGCTCGTGGGTCGCGCGCTTGGATTGCACTTGCTACACTTGCGCCCCACGCGTCATCACGGGTGTCTGCCTCGGATGCGTGAGATTGCGCCGCGTCGCCTGTTGCCAGCCGCTCGATCGCGCATCGACAGCAGAAATCGCGCGCGCCAATCCCGCCTTGATTTTGCGCTGCTGAGGGCACCTTGAACTAGCGCCCCACTGTGCAGGGGTGAGGCACTTTCCGCTACGCTACGCTCATAGCTATGTCGCGGAGATGCAGAGGTGGCGTGGTGCAGGCGACCGTTGGATGAAGATCTAATGATTGTGAGCAGTTGTGGCCGTGGGGTGCTGAGGCTGTGGGGCGCGAGGAGAGCGCTTCTCAACCGTCCGATCGAAGATTGGACGGCTTAGATTCATCCTGCGATGGAAGCGTTGGTGTTACGCTATGGTTGAGGAGCACGGGGATGCTAACACGTGGCAGCTTCATGACCGTTGATCGTCAGATCAACAATCAGAACTTCTTGGGCCAATTGTGGGAGCTCCAGATGTCGGATTTAGCTGATTTCAAGTCTGTTGGACTCCTTTCGTCGCTCTAAGTCCATCTATGCAGTCTGATTGCTCATTTGAGGCCTGTTTTGACATGCACTTGTACACATGGCCGTTAATGATGCATTATAAGCAGTTTTGTTGTGCAATGCATGCGATGCTCCTATTCCTATTTATGATGTATCCTCTGTGTATTTTACCTTTAAGACCATCTCCTTTTGGCATAGTTAACATTGTAAAATACAGTGTTATCATAGCTCTTCTCAATATATGTGTACATGAGGGCCAGCTCACTCTCCACAGAAAGGGATGACTGGCTCTCCTCAGTACGTGCGTACCTGAGGGATAACTAACTCCCGTACTAGAACCCAACCAACAGTCGTACCTTACAGTAGGTGAATTATTTCATCATTATCAGAGTTTCATACCACAACAGATAAGTTATTTTTCTAGTTCTCCCTAAGGTTCATTTATAATTCCTTTAATTCTGTTTCAAACACTAGCGAATAACATGCATTTCCATTCATATTTAGATTTCAAACATGGAAGTAGACAATTAGATGCATTATAGTAAAAGTCTTTATCTCAACCGTTAGGGTTATCATTTTCTTACAACAAGCGTTAATCATTCTTCACATGTATAACAGGTATAAAGCTCATAAATTAAGAGTTAGGGCATGCATGTGTGTGTGTGTGGTCGTACCTTACAGTAGGTGAATTATTTCATCATTATTAAAGTTTCATACCACAATAGATAAGTTATTTTTCTAGTTTTCCCTAAGGTTCGTTTATAATTCCTTTAATTCTGTTTCAAACACTAGCGAATAACATGCATTTTCATTCATATTTAGATTTTAAACATGGAAGTAGACAATTAGATGCATTATAGTAAAAGTATTTATCTCAACCGTTAGGATTATCATTTTCTTACAATAAACGTTAATCATTCTTCACATGTATAACAAGTATAAAGCTTATAAATTAAGAATTAAGGTATGCATGTGTGTGTGTGAGTCTATAAGACAAAGTAGTTACCGATTTTATTCACACATCACATTTGTGAAAATCTTAATAATTCATTAAGTAACTACTTGTAACATGCATTCAAAATGGAACTAAATACATCGGGACAAGAGGGCCACTCTACCTAGGTATATGGGAGATATGGGGACACGAAGAACTACACCGAGGGTCCCCGCAGATCTTGTACGTGCTCGAGACTCGAAACCTACACCAAACCAAGATAAGGGTAGGGACTTATATCAAGTAGGCGACAACCAATGTAAAGCATTTAAATATGATTTCAATTAGGACACCGAGAAAAATAAATAAGGGGGCGACTACTCTACCTCTACTCGTCGGTGAGAAAAGTGTCTTTTGATGCCGACCCTTAATCTAAGTTGCACGTGGGTCACGAGAAATAGGCTCAGATGCGTGTCCCGAGGCATCTTGTGCTTTGTCACCTTGGAATGGTGCTTCTTCGAAAATTCTTCAATTACCTCGGGACCCCAAACCGCAAACAGAACAAAGAGTTCTTCCATTAACACTCGTCTTCTCCCATAATCTCGTCAGAACTATTTACTGACGTAGAACCTAAAAACTATAGTCCGAAACACCAACTTTGCCATCAGAAACAAAAACGAAAGCACTCCATCTCCCATCCTCCTATAAGCTGTGGAGTTATAAAATCTCCAATTAAATGATGAGTATAGATTGAGATCCTATTCTCAGCATAGAAATCAAGAAACTATCTTCATCCTATAAGCTGCAGCAAGATTGAATTTTTTTTTTTTTATTAGCAGACGTGTTCGAATAGGAGTTCAAAATTGCAAAGCCCCTAAAAAGGAGAAAATATTACAACCTTTTATAGTTTAAGATGCAGAAATATCAAATCCTATTAACCCGTTAACGCAGCTCTTCATCCAACAGAATTAAGACATCCTACTTAAACTTGAATCACTTATCCAAATCCAACCCAATCTTATTCTCAATCCTAAAAATCACAAGACTCTATCTTTCACTTTACAACCTTTAGCAAGATTGGGGCTATGGTGAACAGATGAGTAGATGGTAGAATTGAAGCCATAAAACCCCAACCTTGCTATCAGCACCAAGACTTAAAGGATTCCATCTTCGTCCTTTGCAGGTTTGCTCAAACCAGATATTTACATTTTACCCGGAAACAATACGAGGAACAAATTCCACGACGAAGGAGAAAAAAAATCATGTTTTCCCAACTTGAGCACATAAAAAAAAAATCCCACCTGTCATCTCACTTCAGAGTTGTGCAGAAGATACCACACACAAAGAGGAAGAAAGAGGGGCAAAAAAAAAGACCCAACCACCATCAAAATTCCACCTTTCATGCACCGAACACCGACAGCAATGCATCCAAAGTGTACCCAACAAGTGGAAACCCCAGTCCCACCTACCTTCCAAGCGAGGAGCAGGAGGAAGGTCTCGAGGCCCCACGCGCCCCTGTTGATATAGTCCCCATTGAAGACGTAGAGCCTCTCCCCCAAGGGCCACCCCACGCTGAATCGTTCGCAGCGTGACCTCAGCCTCACGCAGTGTGACCACGATCTCATGCAGCGCCCCTAGAGCCCACGTGCGTCTGCAACTTCGCCTTCGCGCCGCTGCATTGCCTCGCACCCACGTGTCGCTGGAGCTCAGTCACAAGTTTCTCCCCCCACGTGGCTCCTCTCATGCTCTCCTCTTCCACTGGAGATGGAAAAGGGCACTCCTGATAAGATGATTTTTGATTTTGAATAATGTGATTAAGATGATTTTTTATTTTAGGATTAAAGTGGTGGAAAATCATTTAACAAAACAATTAAAATTAAAATTAAATCACTCACAGGAGAGCGGGTCGTGTCCACAGGGAAGCAATGACTTATTTAAACTTGCAATTAAGTAGAAATCAAGTTTGCTGGAATATTCGTCAAATCAAATAATGCCTATGTAGCTCTGAATGTAAACTTTAAATTTATGGAGAAGTCAAGGGATGTTAATGTAAATTTTACGTAAGAAAATTATCCATGTACAATGGTATGCCATGTACTTTTCACTTGCATGCATACTAAAATGTAATTCAAACTTAAATACAATGCACATAGAGATGGATAATAAGGCTTAACAATTCTCTAGAAGTATAAGTATGAAGGCATAAATTCACCACAATTTAATTAATCAAATAAATCAAGAAAATGAATGTGGCAATGGCAATTCTTGTAAATAGAAATGCAAGTAAAAACAAAGGATTATACCTCTCTCCTCGCACACGGGAGAGATAGTTGTTCGACGGGTTTTGCGTGTTTTAAAAAAATATGCGTTGTAGTACTGCCACGAAAACGATTATCAAAGATTTTTTTTTTATTACTTGAAATTGAAAAACTTCCGAGGTCGAACTTAGGGAGCAAATTGGTATTTGAAACCAAAAATCACAAAACTTGAAAGATAATGTTTAGTAATAATGTGTATATAAAGGCTAGAGAAAAAAAAAGATAAAAAGAAATGAATTCTTTTTCTTTTCTTCCTTCTTCTCCTCTCTTTCTTTTTCTCTTTGCTTTCTCTCTTCTCTTCTTTCTCTGTCTTTCCTATCTTCAAACATCTGATTCCGTGAATTAGACGCCTTAAGTAGTGTTCTGCTATAGTGCTTCTTTAGGCTTTTTCTTCTTCCTTCTCTGCTGCGGCAGCTCCTTCCTTCACTTTTCTTCTTTTCCTCTTTGGCTTCTTCTTTTCTTGAGTTGCGGCGCCTCCTCCTTCCTTGGCTTTTGCAGACCTTCTCCTTCAGATGCCCTTCGTCTGCAGTCCTTCTTCTTCTTCGTTGGCTCCTTCCTCTGCCTTCTTCTTCTCTCTTGTGCGGCTAAGTCCTCAGCTTCCTCTTCCTTCAGCTGGCTTCTTCTTCTCTTCCTCTTCCCCGCAGCTGCTTCCTCTTCCACCTTCTTCCTTGCATAACACAGAGAAGCAAAACCTACCTCTACCCTCCCCACGTCACTCTCTCTCTATTTCGTTCTTAGGACACAGCTCTCCCAAAGCCTCTCGGGTAAACGGGTCGGGTACGCGTGCCCGGGACCAAGCCCACCGGCGTGCGGTGGTGGGCGAGGTGTGAAAGTCGGGTCGGGTCAAGACCAGGTCCATGGGGCATGGTCGCAGACGAGGCTGGTCGGTCGGGCGAGAGGGACCTCACCCTGTGAGTTGGAGGCGATAAGCCTTATGTAGGAATTCAATTTATGCTGCTGCGCCTGCTCACCCACTTCCGAGGTGGGACTAAACGTCCCACCTACCTGTCGCGCGCGCCAACAAAGGTTGAGCTTCTCAATTGAGCTGTGCGAGGATCCTCGAAGTCAATCAAAGGCTTGGGTGTGTGCGCGAGACTAAGCCGCGTGACCTGGGAGTGTAGGCCTGGAACAGCAAGGCTTGGGCAAAGCTTCAAGCGAGCTTCGAGCTGTGCTTCAATGGCGGCGAGCCCTTGGAACCTGAAAGCACCAAATCGTCCTCGCTGCCATGTTAAAAAGCTCAGGGAGCTTCACCAAGGTGCGGTGAACGTGCAGGGATGGTCGGCGAGGCATGGGATTGCCTGTGGGAGCATGCCTAGGGCACACTGTGTGCGTGCAGGTGGGTGTGGTCGGTGGAGGTGTACAGAGTGTGTGGCGGTTGGTGAAGGTGCGGAGGATGATCAGTGAGTCGGGGCGGTGCTTAGGGATCGGTCGGCGAGGGGTGGAACGGCCTGTGGAGGTGGAGTGGCCTCATCAGAGTTGGTGGTTGGAGGTGAAAACGATGATGGTGGTAGTGGCGGTCAAGGGATCGAAACGAAAAATTGATAAGGGGGAAATATAGAGGGGAGGAAGAGGAACTTAACTGACAGTTTTGGAGCGAAAGGGGGAGGCAGAGGGTGAGCGGCGAGTACTGCCGTCGCTGGAGACGAAGAGGCTGAGGGGAGAGATGATGGCGACGACAAAGAGGGTCAGGGGACGCGCGCTGGTACAGCGCAGCGTGGAGGAGAACGGTGGAGCTGGCTTCGCCACTGATACGGTGGCAGGGCGACAAGAAGAGGGAGGGAGAGTTTCCGGAAGCTTCGGGCAGTCGACTGGAGTGAGGAGACGAATTTGGGGGTAATCTTCGGCCAATTCGAGCTTGAAGGAAGCGGCGAGGTCTGTGCTTCCTTAAATAGGCGTAGGTAGAGCGGGAAGCACACGGAGGAGGCGAGAATGCCATGCTGGAGGTAAGGCTAGAGGGAGATCCATACCTCTCGAGCATTCGCACGAGAGGTATGGGGGGTTTCAAGGCATGGGGAGCTGCCCATGCGGTAGGGGGCTTCGCAGGGAGCTCCCCTTTCAAATCTGGGGGCGGCTCCCCATGCAAGCAAGGAGAAAACCTCCGTGCAAAGTCGTCGGAGGTATGGGTCCATATTGCGATGGGAGAGGGACCGAAATGAAGAAAGAAATGAAGAAGTTAGGGGGGGATTTGCAAGGGTTTCAAAAAGTTGAGGGTCTGAATGTAATTTGGAGGACCAATTTGCAAAGTAGGTCAAGAAGACCTTCCCTTAGGTCCAAATTTTGGTATAAACCTAATTTGGACATAAGAAATCCAATGGTGAAGTTGGATTTTAGGTTTGACAACGTTTGACTAGATATTTTGCACAAAAACCCAAATTAGGCCAAATATTAGGCATGGACCCCAATCTAGGTCAAAAAAGGTTCTAAAGGCCAAATTGAAGGTTCTAAGCCTTAGAGGATATTTTTCATGGATTTTAGAGGGTTTAGTTGATTTTTATCTTGCCTGGAACCATGTGAATTTAGGTGGATTTGTTTTAGGGTTATGGAATGTCATTTAATTCCTTAATTGCACAATAACCCTTTTCTGACTGAACCATCCCACTTTTTCTCTTATTAAGTCCAATTGACCTATGTTTAGACCCTTAGAAATCCCGTTGATGCACTGCAATGGTAAAATTGTAGTTTTACCCCTTGTTTTATGTATTCTCTTCAGATCAGTATTCCCCTGATTTAGGCCTTCCTTTAGGTTATGTAGGAGATTTTGTTCATTTTATTAGATCAAAGTAAGCTAGTTAGGGTTCATGATGAGGTTCTCATCATGGCTCATTCGGGGAGCTGCTCCTACAAGAGGTCGGTTGAAGCGAGGCCTTCGCGGCGGTGGCGGTGGCGCGTCGTGAGATGGCTTGGGTCGGTTGGATGGAGGAGAAAAGCAGCGGTGACGGAAACGGTTGCTGCTGCTCTTACGCACGCTGCGGCTAGAGGGTGCGTGGTGAGTGCTGCAGATAGCGACGTGGAGAGGTGTGGGTGCATGTAGAGAGGTGAGCGTAGGCTGGAAGTGGGCACGCGTGCTTGTGGGTGTGCGGCAGGGCTGAGGGTGCACTAACTGGAGGTGCGGGTGACAGTTGAGGTGCGGGGGAAGAAGAAGGTGCGCTATGGCTGGAAGTGGGCCCGCGCGCCTGTTGCGGTGGAGGTGCAGCGCGTGCGGGTGGTCTGCTGCAGAAGATGAAGTGTGCTGAGGGAGGCACTCGTGGTGGCGCGCTCGGTAGGGCTGAGGTGAGGGGAGGAGGTTGCAACTCTGTGTGCTGCAGTGGGCGTGGCGAGGGTGCTTGGGGCATGCAGCAGTTGGGATTTACGTGTGGAAGGGAAAATGTAGCATGGTGATGTAGGGACTCTTGGCGGTGTGGGCTGTCACACCACACACCCACGGTGGTGGAGTCGCACTACTGCGGTTAAGGCTAGTGGTGAGGAGTGGATGAGAAAGGAAGTTCTCTACGCAGTGAGGAAAAGGGGTGGTGGCCTCCCCCTGAATGGCAGCCATTCCTCCTTTGTAGCCACAGCTACAAAGATTTGAAATTCAAAAGGCCACTATCGAGTCAATGCTGGACGAGTGAATGTGCAGAAGGAGGCGGAGACGGAGTGGTTACCTACAAAGGAGAAGAAAAAAGAATAATAAAATAATTAGGATTATTTATACATAACTCCTTAACTTCTATGTTAATTAAAACAGTGTATGTAATGCACCTAATTAATTAACTAATCAAATGTATGCAATCCTAGGTTAATTTTAAATGCATGAATTATGCACTTAAGCTAAAAATATGAATTAATTTATTTACATCCTTATGTATGCTATCTAAATGTTAAAATTAACTTAATGTCTAGACACTTAAATACTTAAATAGCCCACAAATATGGGCTAATCAATGCCATCCGAGGAAGGTGTGGGGAGCGCATGGGGTTACGGAGGGGACTTTTAGGCCTACTTTATGGAGGGGGTTAACCCCAGTTTACGAGAGGGGATAACCCAACCCCCTTTTGGGTTCTTAACCCGGGTTGTCCCAACCTGGGGTTGCATACGGGTTATCTTGCATCCCTCATTTTCTCTCTCTCTGATGTGGGTCCTCGCGTTCTGAAATTGTCAAAGTTGCCCCTCTTCTCTCCCAACCCCCTTTTGGGATCTCCTCTCCCTCCCTCGAACGATGGCGCGGAACCTAGAGGTCCCCACATCGAATCCATTAACGATTATCGGTAGAGCGGAAATAGGGCTTTCACGGCCTGGTACTCCTTTGGCGCCAATCGATGCTGGTTTTAGGCCGTGTTCTTGGTCTGATTGGTGAGCAGTACCCGCCTATGCTGTTCTTCCTGCAAGGGAAGGTTAGTAAGTGGCCATTACTCCGTTGTCTTTACCCAAGTTCTTCCTCCATTTTATGAGATGTCCGGTTCCGAGGTCATGTTGCTCTGTTAACCCGCGAATCCAGCCAGTGTATCTCATAAATACACAATCTGATTTCGCCTTTATTGATTCCCATGGTTGACCATATGGGCATTGGATGCATTCTTGGACTTGGTTGACGCTTAAAACCTCTATAAAAGATCCCCTATTGCGTTCCTCCTCTCTACGCGAACCTGAAACCCTAATCAGATGGGTTTTCCCTCTTTTCTTTGCTTTCTTTCAATAGTCATGTTGTGATTTAGACTGTGTTTTTAACTATGGGCTATTCTTGTTGAAGGATGCCTTGCACAATTGATATTGGGTTTGGCTTGCTAGAGAAGGGGTTCGGTGGCAAATTCATTTGAGGTAAGGATTTTTGTACACCAACCATTGCTTCATGTGGGTGTCGGCATATACCTTTGTTGGTTGTTTAACTTGTACTTGGTCAATTTTGACTCTTTAATTTCCTCTCTTCTACCTGTTGGCCATTGGCTGTAAGACCACTGCAAGCCTGTCTGGAGACTTCATATGTTGCCTATAAATATCTAGTAATTACTAATGCCTAACCTTCTGAAAAATCAGCATAAACTTCTGGACTATTGCAAGCTTGTGCTTATATGTAACAAGCTTAGTAAAAAGATTTGGTTTAGTTCTTATAAAATCCATAAGAACCCTAAATTTTTGTTGTGAACATTGGAGCTATCTGTATGATCCAGAGGGTTCGAACTTTGCCTCTTCAAGATCAGAATAGATAGGGAAAGCCAATCCCATTTATGTTCCGAGATGTGAACCACACTCAGTCAATTGAAAAATATCATTTTTCCGGCATGTGGCTGTTACACTGTGGGCACACAAGATACTGAAATAAAATGCTATAGATTAGGTGGGGAAATTATAGACTAAGCATCATGAATTTCCAGATTAAGAAACAGACAATAAATACATTTCTTATCTTATTTGCATATTGAGAGAATATTCAAGAATCAAGCGAACTATTCTTAACTTGTTCAAAGGTTTATTCTCAGTGGTTTGCACGCTCAGGTTAATTAACTAAAGAAACATGATGGTAAGATTATATATTGGGAATCCTGTAAAAAGTATCTCTTGGTATGTAAAGAATTAATATTAAAGACAAATATGAACTCAAGGGCTTGCATCTGTTGACATTGATAATGATCAGTGGCAGCAGTGCTAGAGTGACCAAGCTTTTGTGTCCATGATCTATGTCATATGCTTTCCTTATTACAAATCTTTCAAGTCAGAATCCTATATATGCAAATTATGTGCTCTCTGAAATTTGATATGAACTAGTAAATGAGCACCAGCTAAAAGACAGAGATCTTGGTTTCTAATTTTTTAAAGGGAATTTTACACACATTCCTTTGATACTTTGTACTTAAAAAGTTGTTCTGTTATGCAGACCTCTTCATTAGGTGATGTTCTATTATGATTCCAGTCATTAGGTGATTTCTATTATGATTCATTAGGTGATGTTTTGTTATGCAGACCTCTTCCTTTGATACTTTGTACTCTAGTCATTGATGTTCTATTATGATTCTTTTGCATGTTATCCTGATCTTCATGTTTCATTCATCTGCATGTCCTCTAATACTTGATGTGTATTCTATATATTCAGTCTATCTTTGAACCCCTTGAGTACGAATTTGGACCTTTTGATACTTGCTATATTTGATATTGTAGATGGCTAATATTGTAGATGATAGGTGCCATGAGATAATCTCATTCTGATTGTGTAACTGGTTCTATAGACTTGGGGGCTTGGGTCATGAGGTGGTTGTTAGGAACTGTGGATGAAACTAGAATGCAAAAGAAAGAAGTGCCAGTCCTATTCTTGCTCAAGTTTCATCTGTTGCTGCTGATGGTCCTATTCCTCTACTTTGACCAGCCTGAAGGAAGAAAAGGAATGGTCAAGACTCAAGCTGACACTTGTCAATAGTGCATAAGTGCTCTTTACATGCCCCGTAATCCTTCAATCATAGCATTTAAACATGCCTCCATTAGCAAAAATGCTAGTTGTTTGATGTGAAGTTACATGCTAACCACTTTTTTGTGGTGGAGGAGATGAATAGTTAATAAAGAACTGTGGTATATGATTTTCTTTGAGGGTGCTGGACATTTGTTGACGTTCAGTGCTGAATCAAAGGTGGCCAATTTAGGAAAGAGGTGGAAGGATGGTGCAATGGCATTGGTTGGGAATCATGACACAATGTTGGTGAACAATTTAAAGGTTTTGATTAAAAACCATGGATCTTAACCCATAATTCAAATAGTATTTTGCAGTGGCATCTTTATAAAAATGAAGGCTATGATGACATTTATGAAATATCAAGAGTTTAAGTTAGCATTTATATAAAACTCTACTGAAATAATCTTCTATTTCAATTTCTCATAAAATATGCAAGATAAATTATCTAGATTCATAACAGATAGGAAAGAAAAGAAATGTCCAAAAGTCCAAATCACAAGAGAAGCATTTTCTTGGGAATCGAGGAGCCCAAATCACTTGATTGGTTTTGCATTCTTGAAAGCAGCATTGGATGGGCTGAAGACACTGGAGATCAGTGGGTTTGAAAGGAATTTACTTGTACCAAATGGCAAATCAGGGCTCTTGGAACTTAAATCTCAGGGGTGCTTGGTTCTGCAATTGATTCTGTAGACTTAGGGGCTTGGGTCATGCGGTGGTGTAATTGTTCTAACATTTTGACGGATTCAGTAGAAAATATTTCATGATCACATAAGAATCAGGATTCTAAATCTACTTCCTATTTGGCAAGGTTTAAAAGTAAATTTCATCACTACAAATCAATACAATCTTCATCCTCTTCTCAGAATGTCAGTAACTTACTGTTAATTACAATGTCAGTAACTTACTGTTAATGAATAGTTCTCTAACTCCAATTAAACTGTTAATTGAAAATTGAATTTCACTAAGCTTATATCATCACTATGGAATTGCTTTATGTAGAAATGATTTCCATCAAAAACATGGATTGATTTCAGTAAGGTTATATCATAATTTTCAGTTTCTAGGAATAATTTCAGTAAGCCCTATCAAGGCTTTGCTTCTTTTATTTGAAAATCTTGTTCTACTTATTCTGAATTCCACGCATATCTTGTAAGGGATAGTTCCATTAGATGTAAGGGAGATTCTGGTTTGCGAGTCTGCATTACATCCAAGTTAGATTTGTGTCTTTCGTAAAGAACAAACACAATTCTGCCTTTGTTTCGCCTTTTTTTTACTCTTCATATAATGATTTCCCACATCAACAAACTTACAGTTAGTGAACATAAATAATTTTTAGGTGGATTGTTTATATGGAATACCCCCCTGATCTTTTGGGAAGACACATGGCTGACGCATGTAGTAGGGTTAGCCATTGTCTTTATCCTAAAAGGAAGACATTGTTTCAACATGATAAAAATTTTCTTCTCAAAATGATCGTTGCGAGTGGTTTAATGATCCTTGCTTCGGAGATGCAAGATCACCACAACAATGATGTTGACAAACAAAATTCCCAAAGAAGATATAGAGTTAACATTTCTTTGAGGATTAGCTTACGACTTTCTGATTGCATTGGGTAACTTCCGCATGTAGGATGAATGGAGATGGTTTCAATCGTGGAAAGGGTGTGCAACAACTTCGCAGAGGGGGAGTCCCCGAATTGGTAACTGGACACTTGAGAAGGATAGGTTACTGATTAGGCTACTATGTGACCACTATGATAATGATTTCATTAACGGGTCATTCACTAAGATCGGGTGGGGTCAAATAGTGAATGAGTTTAACTCGGAAAGTGGGTTGTCTTACATAAAGGATCAATTACAGAACCGGTTCAAGAATCTTAAGAAGGAGCACAACGCATTTGTAGCATTGATCAACAGGAGCAGTTGGGGTTGGGATGATCATAGGAGATGTCCTGTCCCGTACAAAGAGAGTTTATGGGATGAGGTTTGTCACAATACCATCAAATTTGTACTATTTGACGTAATATTTCCACGATTTATAATTGTTCCCATTTACATGCAGCTTCCAGAGCATTTGAGAAGATTACGTGGTAAGACTTTTCCTTACTACAGGGAATTCAAAATCATTGTTGGTAAAGAGACTGCTAGGGGAGTCGGTGCAACTTCCAGTCTTAGGCAAACAGATGTTGGCGTGGTTGGTGAAAACGGAGATGATGGTGGTCTCAACCTGTCGCAAATGGAATTCTCACTGAACGAGAACATGACGATGTCCTCGCAGACTCCCATCTCAAGGAACTTTAACACCCCACAACCAGCATGTATAGAATGTACGGTGCCCTGGGATCTCAAAGGGGGTATAAATGTTATGGGTAGATCACCACCATCAAGGTTGACACCGAAACCATCGGAGCACAGTTCGGGGAGCAGTGGGAAGCGTCGTTGTAGTTGTGGCACATCTTCGGAAGAGGTGGACAGGGTGGTGACAATGATGGACGGATTCCTGACATTTAGCAAGAGTAAGCGACTTCGGGAATTTGAAAGAGAGGAGATTGATAACTATGTCCTTGGCTTGACGACTACGCTACCCGACCTACCAGTGGGTCCAAGAGCAAGGGTGGTTGCTCGTCTTTTCGATCCCTCGTTTAGAGATATAATGAGGGTGTTTCTTCATGGTAGCACTGAGGATCTGGCAGAGTTGGTGAAGATGATCATGAACGGGGATATCTAACATTGATCTCTACTCTACTGTTACCTTTAGATGGTTGTTAGTTTTACTTTTACATCGAACATGCTCCATGGTGTCTTAAACATGTATGGTAGGATTGTGCTTCAGTGATGAGCAATGTAGTGCCATCAACTTCGATTATTATGGACAATTTTGTTGTTTTAATTTCCATTGACTTTTCTTTAACTACATTTAGATGTATGAAGTCTATTTGTAATGGTGCTCTTCCTATGTTATTTACTTCTTTTTGATACTGCCTAATAGATGGAGGCTGGTAGAGCTTCGGTTGACAACGATGAGTTTGGGGATGTGATCGTAAATGTTATGTTGGAGGAAACTATGCATTACGTTGCAGATGAAATCCAATGTACTACCTGTGTTCCATATGTATCAAAACACACTGGAGATTTAAAGGGATTGGTCTGGGTGAATAGAGTCCTAGAAGGACATTATGAGCAGTTATTGGAAATGTTTCGAATGAATAGTTCCCAATTCATAAAGTTACGGGATATGTTACTTGATAAAAATTATTTAAAACCAATAAAGGAGACGCATCCAAGTGAGGCCCTTGCAATCTTCTTATATGGCGCTAGCCAAGATGCTATGAATCGTAACATGCAAGGACGATTAGAAAGATCTTCAAGAACTATCAGTAATTACTACAAGGAGGTGGCTCGGGCTATCAAGAAACTTCAATTTGACTTTATTGCCTTTCCTAATGATTCAACACCAATTCCGAATAAGATAAGGAGGAATAGGGACCTCTATCCATACTTCAAGGTAAGGTGCTCTACATCAAAAAATATAAGTTTTTTCATTGTAACGAACTTGAATTGTACGAGGCAATCTTTGCAGGATGTGATTGGGTCTATAGATGGAACACATATTGAGTTGTGCATAAATCCTGTCGAAGCTAGGAGGTATTGAAACAGACATGGTTGGTGTTCACTAAACGTATGTGTTGCATTGTTGGATCTATCCATTCAGTATGTGGCGAGTGGATGGGAAGGATCCGCTGCTGATAGGGTTAATTTACAGCGTGGGTTAGCTAAGTTGCAAAAGGGGTTAACCCCTATTTCTGTTTACTTGCAAATAGGGGTTAACCCTTATTTGTGTTTACTAAACAGGTGTTAGGAGTGAGGGTTATCCTGTGATGTGAAAGGAGGGTGTTTACTTGGAAATTGGGGTAAGAATGGGGGATAAGTTGGCCAAAGACATTTTTGCCCTTGGGTTGGTAGGTAAGTTAGTTGGTGTTATTTTTGTTTCAAAAAAGAATTAACTATTTGAAATGTTGAATGAGAAGAAGAATAATGTGTAGAGTATCTGATTAATTTATTAGTTATCAATATGCATAATTGGTAAAGGTCAATAATCAAGTTTAACAAGAGGAAAAAAAAAAGAAGAATCAAAAGGGTTAATGTAGAAGACCTCTATGCATGAACTTTCTTTTTTTCTTGTTAAGGAACTCGAAACATTATTGGGGCTCGAGTTACCCCTTCTATTATTAAACTCCACAAGATAAGAGTACATGCAATGCTCTTGTAAGGGAAAACAAAGAAAAAGAAAGAAGATACAAGTAAAAAGTGAAGCACAAACTTTGCTACAACTCTTCAACTTGTATGAATTGTAACTATTTTCCATGCATGTGAACAAACTATACTTTAATAAAATTCCTTGTTAGAACATCTCCCATTCGCATGCTGACAAATTGATACAAAAATCAGCAGCAGCAATTGTCATGCTTGCAATAGCAAGGTATGATTTGAACCCAGTGATGGCATCTGGAGCAAATTGGATCAGTTCTCCATGCCTTGGCAAAACTTCATGTTTCTCTCCTAACAAACATAGTCCAAAATTTTCCAGCAACAAAGAACTTTTTTCATGGGCTATCTTGAAAATCTATAATATACGTATCCATCATGGATGAATGATACACAAGAAGAGCTACTTCTCCAACATAATCAGAATAACAACTGCACTCCCCAAGAAAGGTAGTGAGAAATATAATACATAAAATGTAAAATTCAACTTCAAAAGATTAGACAAATGATAACAGGACTTATCTTTTGTGCACACACTAGTATATGGTGTGTGCACTTCCCAAATATCTTCTTTAGCCAAGAAAAACCATTTCTATTTCTAGAAATCAGGCAGTAAAATTTCATATCTCCTGCAATAAAGAAACCATAGCCTAAGCAAGAACCTCATTTGAAATAAAATAAGGAACTTTACTGAATTGATGTGCACACACCACAAAGGTGTGTGCATCTCCAAATTTATGTCGGCAAGGAAACAAGTTTGGACATCAGCCTAAGTCATCAGCAATCCCTTCATTGCTAGAAGGCAATTTTTCCTAATAGCAAAACTAACAAATCATTGCTAGAATGCAAGCCCCTATGATCCTGCAACAGGCTAAATGGCCTCATAATCTCATAATCATCGACATTGCAAAATCAACAATAATTTGCATATAAGAGAAAATGATTGCTGAAATGCAACAAGGTAAACGACTTAAAAATAATCTACATTGCAAAACCACCAAACAAATGCCTTTCACTAGTGGATGTTAAGCAGCCAAAAGGCCTCGGAATAATCCACATTGCAAAACCAGCAAATGATTGCTAAAAGGCAACAAGCTTAACGACCTCACAATCATCGAAATTGCAAAAGCAACAAATGATTGCTGGAATGGAAAGCCCTCTAAACCTACAACAGGCCAAACAACCTCAAAACCTCTTCATCCACAATTGCAACGCTAAATCAAAAGTAATGAGTGCGATAGCTAGACTAAAAACATAGAAGCAAGGCTAAAAACGTACAAATAAGGGTAAACAATTAAGTATGGCTGTATCAAAATTGAACCAATACTGAGAATGAAGCAGCAAAATAGTATCAAACTCAATCCATTCTCTCTTTATTCAATCTAAATCAAATGAAGGCTGAAATATGAAGAGAGCAGCAACATAAGATTGAAACTGTCAATATCCATCATAAATGATTTTCCCCCATTCTTTTGATATATTGAAATATTCTAGACATGTTGTTCATCACACTAAGATTTTCCTTAGAAAAGGTAGTATGTAAATATGAAAAAGGATATTTTTGGATGTCACATTTACAAACAATAATTAATGTAATTGGAAAAGGAAAAGAAAACCACTACATTATTTTTCTAGAAATAGAAAACTACAATTGTACATAGTAATCCATAAGGTATGCAAGCTACAGAACATTTTTTTTCACTCTTAAAAAAGACTTGTCTGAATAAGGTGAAGATTTCCTTGGTTTTTCGCCTAAAAGGCAGAAGTGATCAATAAAGTACTGTTATAAGACTTTTGAGAATTAAATCATATCTTCGATTGGTTGACGATTTTAAAATAAGTAGTTGAAAAAAGAATACTAGCAAAGCACCTGTAATTGTTGTACTCCATACTACTTCCCTTCATATCTTACAACTGGTAGCATTTCTCTACATGAGGCCACCTCGTTTAATTTGGATGTTAGCTGTGGAAATGGATAGCCATAGACATGGTCTTGGATTGTGTTTTGTTTATTTGACAAATTCCTAACACCATACAAAGTTGTTAAATTGATGATTTTATAATGCAAACCCCACCATGACTCTTTATCTAATAAGTAAATCTTAGGTGCTATATCCCCTACATTAAAAGGAGTTTATCTTCTAGCATTACCCACCCTACACCTAAGCATACACCTATGAAGGACAAGATTAGACATGTGTAGGACAAGACTTCCCACTCCTGCAAAATCTGGATAGCTTGGCATACCATGGCATACCCCTCAAGTGATTGCATGTAAGAACACTTCTACATCCACGATGATTCGCACTCTTTATTTGCTTTACAACTAGTTTATCCCAAGCATGCAGGGTGTCATTCTAGCTGGTTACAGATGGTTGCCTATCTATTGATAAAAAAATCATTTGAAGAAATAGTGGGTTCAATTATCTATTTCAAACTAAGCTTAAGCTTAGATTGCCCAAGCCCATGCTTTGCTTTATTGAACTTGATCTAGTTTAAGGCCAATCTAAGCTAAGTTCAAATTTGCAAATTTGAGCTAAGTTGGACTTGGCAAGACTGATATGTCCCTTTGAAAGACCTAGTTACTTTTATAGAACTACCTAAAATAATCACAACCTCGCCATTAACACCATCAGCCAGCAACATTCAAGGTTTTTTTCTTCTTCCAGGAAGGTCCAGCAACACTTATTTTAAAACCCATTCTTTTTTGATGCCCCCACCAAACCAATACAACACCAATTAAAGTATCCTTTAACATGCCACTCACCCTCAACCCACATAATAACATTAGAACAGTAGCTTTGATTCAATGTACCTAGTTTCACAAGTCTAACTTGCCCCTGATCTCCCATATGCTTGCATGTACACTAATGCACACTCATGCTAAGCCACAATGCAAAGTTCCCATGTAAAGACATGATGAAGTTCTTACCTCCATGGTAATTGCAAACTTGCAACCCAATCAAGGAAAAAATCTATGTCATGCTAATTTTTTATGTTCCTTTTTCCTTTTCATTTTATAAGATGTCAACTGGAACACCCCATAAATAGTACTTCATCAGAAACTAAAAAAAAAGTGAGATGTGGTCAAAACTAATACTAGATAACTCAGAAGCATTTTGGATGGTTGATTTAGGTCCATTAGGCCTAAAAGCAACAAGTTACAAATGGTAACTTTTCTTTATTAGACTAGGATCTAGGCTAGAGTTATTACATTACTTCTTGCAATTTTGCACATGGGAGGCTTTCCTCTAAAGTTGCATTAGCATGCACGCATCTTTAGTGATAGATCAAGACTTTATTATTTTAAAGTGTACTTGTTAAAGTAATAATTTTGGTCGATCATGCAGGTGAAGCAAACATTCCAATGTTTCACTCTGAAGATTAACAATATGACAAGTAGTTGATGCCCCAAAGATTAGAATGCCACTCCACATTTAATTGTCCTATATTTTCCAGGTACTCTATTTGCCATGAAGAAATGCTTGCAAGAGTATTAGTCATATTACTGATATTTCAGGCAAAGAGCTCCAAATATGTAACTCTTCTATAGTGATGACCAATCAATCATCACTCCACACCACACAATAAAGAGAAATACTATACTGACGACTACCAGAACATAATACAAAAAAATTGATAAAAAGGAACACCCACCAATTTTTTGAGCTTCTAAATCACATCTATCAACAAGGACTTTTCTAAAGCAAAGCAGATAGAAATTTCAAAAAACAACAAAAAGTGCAAAAATTGATGGGCATACATTCACGCATATTCCCCTGGTCAGAAGTAAACAAATTGGTAAAGACCATGAGGGCAACACAGAAGAACAACTGGTCCACATCACAGGAACAACAACCTTTTCCTAAGAGGAGCACCACAAACAAAATCACCAAAAATTAAAGTACTAAAGGGTTGCATTAGAGGAGGAGCAAAAATTTAGCAGCTTTCGTGGGAACAAACTTATTGTTTGATCACTGACAGGAATGATCTCCTCAAGCTTAAAGAACAAAATATAGGTTCCCTCCCTTTCATTGTTATATATATATCTTAGTTTGCTAAACTACACGAACTTATACATGTCAATTATAGTTCTCACCCACCAAATAAGTAAATGAATAATGATAATTTGAGGTGAATTAAAAGTGGGACGAGCTAAGAAACCGATACCCTACGTCATCACGATTATATCGACACTTATCTGCGAAGCACTTGCTTTACGCCAACGGCTGCCCCAATGACCAACCCGCTGATGGCCTTTGCAATGGTGGCGAACCTCAGGTTGAAGGAAGCCTTGTAGAAGGCGTCGGTGTCAAGGTAGGCGATGACGCTAGCTATTGACCCATTCATCGGTGTCCCTGAGGGTGACCTTGCTGCTCTCCATGCCAGCGTACATGAGGCTGATGACACTGAGGAGGTTACCGAGGCGGTGGACTACCCCTTCTGTTGCGACAACCATGATTGAAACAAGGAATGGTAGGTTTTGATTTTGCATCTTCATACGGATGAGCGAAATCATAGAGGGGCATCTTTGGCATAATGGGAAAGCGATGATCACGACGAAGATAGAGAAAGCAAGGGTTGAGGCAACCCTTGTTCAATCCCGGGTTACGATAACCTATGTTATCTATCCAAAGAGGGGTCAGGTTATACCCCTTAGTAATAGGGCTTAACCCCCAAAAAGATGGGTTAACCCCCACCATAAACTAGGCCTTAAGGGGGTGTTGGGTAGGGGTTTAGGTTTGGGAAAATTGTGGATTTGGCCTCGCAAACTTGCATTTTCCCTATGGAACCCAAAGAACATAGATTGGGGGTGTTAAAAAAAATCCATAACACCTCAAAAAACCCACGAAATCCATAGGGACCCTTGGGAAGGGTCATTTCAAGAATTTTGGTGTGACATTTACCATTGTCTCGAAAATATTTAAAGTTAACACAAGATGACCTCGATTTTCTTATTCTTGAAGATTTTCAAAGAAGAAGCAATTGACATCATGGTACACTCCAGGAACATTGGCAAAAAAATGCCTCATCAAAGAAATGCATTAAGTATTACTCAGAAAGACAATCAATAAAATTGACAAGATGGAGACTAAAATCTTTCCATTCAAAGGACCTACAATGGTGAAGCTTTAAACCTTTGTAAAAATCAAACTTGGCTATAGCATTTTCATTATTGCAAAATTTATGAAAGGCATCTTGTGGTGCCTTAGCCTTGGCCTTACATTTAGGTGCCATCTGATTACATCAAAGAAAATGGAAGACATAATCAAATGTATTAGAAATATGAACTAACAAATAAATAGAATGGGTGCTAGTACTAATCACTAGTATTGATCACCATGTATCGATATTGGTCAGGAGTATCGGTATCGGTTGGTATACAGATCCAACCAATGAATGGGTAGGTACCGATACTCACCATCAATATCGGCACCTGTTACCATTAGAAGGCAGCTACTGTAGCCAACATGTATTAGTATCAATGATGGGTACCGGTACTGGTTGGTATCAGTTGAAAAAAAAAGATTTACAGTAGCAGTAGGTCGTGGAAAAAGAAGAAAAACAAAGATCTCATGACCTTAAGAAGGATAAACATGAAAAGAATCTAAAGAGAAGAAGAAATCACCTTAGGAGAATGATTGAAGGATGAGATTTCCTTGGAGGGGCTTTGGAGAGTATAAGGAGGCAAGGGATTTGAAGGGTTTGAAATGGGAGAAGTGTTTGACAACCCTTATCTTATATGGGATGGGTCATGTGCTTTGCACATGACCACTTAAGTGGTTAAAGGAAGAATATTTAGAACCTAGGTATTGATTGATGAATTCAATCAATCACCTAAGTTAAGCATACACATTGCAAATAATACCCTGAAATTTTCAATAAGATGGAAATATTGCAATATACCCCTCAGGGGTGAGATTAGGTAAATTGTAATTAAGTCAAGATTTTTGATAATTACAAAATATTTATAAAATAATCAAATAATTAATTTTAAATTTCTCTTATAGTACAAAGTCCCAGTTTTCTTATAAAGTAGAACCTTTCTACTGTAAGAGGTTTTGTAAAAATGTCTACTAATTGGTTTTGGGTATCTATGAATTCTAAGTGAATGCCACCTTTAAGCACATTATCTCTAAGAAAATGATGTTGACCATCTATGCGTTTGGTATGTGAATGATGTACTTGATTCTTAGATTGATTACACTAGTGTTGTCACAGAGAATTTTAAAATGCGCAAAATTCAATCAAAAATCAAACAAAGTCTGTCTCATCCAAATGACCTAAGAGCGAGCGACTGAAGCAGTAATATATTCTACTTCGGTTGTAGAAAGTGAAAATCATGTCTATTTCTTAGAGAACCAAGCTACCAGAGATTCTCTAATGAAATGACAAGTGCCGCTAGTGCTCTTTCAGTCTGTTCGACTCCCCGCATAATCTGCATCACTATTAGATAGAAAATCTAAGGTCTGTGCTTTGGGATAGAAGTGACCAAGTTCTCTTGTGCCATTAAGGTATCTAAATATTCTTTTTACTACATTAAGTGAGATTCCTTAGGTTGGGAATGGAATCTTGCACATAAACATGTGGAAAAAAGAATATCATGACTAAAGACTGTAAGGTATAGTAGTGAGGCTATCATACCCCAGTATTTCTTTTCATCTACTTTCTTGCCAAACAATTCTTCACCAAGAGAAGTAGATTGAGCAATTGAAATCTATTTTCCTTTTACATTTTTGAAGTCAAACTTCTTGAGAATTTCAAGAACATACTTGGTTTGACTAATGTAAATTCTTGTGTCCAATTGTTAGATTTGGAGGCCTGGGAAGAACTTGAGTTCGGCCATCATACTCATCTCGAACTCAGTCTTCATAGTCTCACTAATGCTTTAACATAGGGACTCCTTTGTTGATCCAAATATGATATCGTCTATGTATATCTGGACCAATAGGATGTCATTTCCTTCTTCCTTTACAAATAGAGTGGAGTTAACACTCCAATTTGATATCCATGCTCAAGAAGAAAGGACCTGAGTCGATCATACTAGGCCCTAGGAGCTTGTTTAAGTAACGCCTTGTTGAGCTTGTATACATGCTCTAGGTGTGGTGGGTCCTTGACCCTAGGAGGTTGATACGAAATACGCGTGATTTATAAAAGCGGGTTTTTAACGTCGTTGTAACATGCAAATTCGCATATGCTTTTAAATTTATATCCTAGATAGGGGAGTATCTAGGGTCGTCCAAGGAGGCAAAAATTGCAATTCAATTCTCTTGCTAAAAACACATCTCAACTTTCTTTTTGGTATTTTAAATATATATAATTTTTTTTGTCTTTTGAAATAATACGGGCAAGTGCGAATTGTGACAAAAGAGTCCTAACACCTAAAATGCTAAGCTGAAACTAAAGAGATTAAAAAGTCCACTACCTAAGCTCACTCTAGGAAAGTGGAGGCCTAGAGTAATTAGGGAGTGGAAGTAGAATAAATGCTAGAACTACAGTAACAATTGCAACAGAAAATTAAAAAGAAGGCAATTTAATTAACTCAAATTTGTGTTCTTTTTCCAAGACAAGTAGAGGAATGCTTCTACTAGAAATAAAAAAATTTAAAAGCAATAAAAGAAACACAAATCCTATTGCAAAAATTGGTGAAGAAGGGAGTCTTCTTGCTCCAAGCCTAGCTGCTCCTTGGCTTGAAAAGAGGGCCTCCTTCTTCTCCTTCCTTGAAAGCTCCTCCAAGGTGGAAGCTATCACCTTCAATGCTCTCCTCCAAGGGGTGGGCGTGCACCACCCTTAAAAGCTCCTCCAAGGTGGCATGGACCACCTTCAAGATCTCCTCCAAAGATCTTCCTTTCCTGGCTTCTCCTTTGGCTGGCATGGGCACAAGAGAGAAGGGAAGAAGGGAAGGCACCAAGGGGACAAAATATCCCCTTAATCTTCTTCTTCTTCTTCTCTCTTGGGCATGGGCTTTTAGGTAGAATATGAGAGTGAAATTGCTAGCCAAGGATGCTTTGAATAGTGGTGGGTATTGGTCTTTTTATAGGGTAGGATGGGGGGTTAAGGTGCCCCTTGAAATGGAGGGCTAAGATGGAAGGATGGAGGTGGTTGGTGATCCTATGGCCAAGGGCATTTGGCGCTAACCCAAGGGACTCCTAGGGGGTGGTTATGTGTGGTGACAGCCCTTGAAGTTGGTGCCAAAATAGCTTCTAGAAGGGGGTCTTAGGTGGCACCAAGAAAGGTTCTAGAAGGAGGGGGTATGTGGAGGGTGGAGATGGGTTTAAGGGGAATTGTGTGGTGGAGATGAAGGGGATTTTTTGAGGGAAAAGTGGCGCCAACAAGGGGGTAGTTAGGGTGGTTTTGGCACCACTTTTAGGTGTCGTTTGGAGGTGGTGGGTAGGCTAGGTTGGTGCTAAATAGGTTAGCTTATGTGGAGCTTAGGTGGAGCTAGTTGGGTGGAGTTGTTAGGTGGGTTTTTTGGGGTGGTACAAGCTAAGGAAGTTGGAGCATAGCTAAGCTAAGATAGGCTAAGCTAAGCTAAGCTAGCTTAGCTAATGGAGGAGCAGACGAGGAGGTGTTGGAGCTAGGGTTTGGAGGGAGGAGCTATGGAGGAGAAGTCTGGAGCAGGCTGCTGCTGAAGAGGTTGGCATGGAGCTACTCTAGCTGGCCTAGCTTGCTAGTTCTTTGCTAGCTGCTAAGCCAAGCTAAAGTGAGCTGGCTTCTACCATGATGAGCTGAGGTGAGCTAGGTCTGGTGCTCCCGGGGAGGATCAAGCTAGTTGAGGCAGCTAAGGTAGCTTAGCTCAACTGAGTTGAGCTAAGCTGAGTCCCCGGGAGCTGGACTTGAGCTTCCTGAGCTGGGATGAGTTCTTCTTCAGCTGGCTGGAGTTGAGTGGAGCTGGATGTAGCTGGATCTGAGCTGGGGTGAACTCCTGTCAACTCAGTTGAGTTAGCTAGAGCTTCCTGTGGACTAGTGGGAGCTGAGATGAGCTAGACTCAGCTAAGTTGAGCTGGATCTGAGCTGACTTGAGCTAGAGTGAGCTAAGATGAACTCTCTTGAGCTGCCATTCAGTTGAGATTAGCTGAATGGAGCTGGGATGAGCTAACCCTAGTTCAAGTGAGCTAGGTTCCAGCTGTGGTGAGCTGGATCAAGTTGAGCTCCAGCTAGTCTGAACTCCTTCACCAATTGCCTTCTTGAGTGCTAGGATTTTAGGGATCTGTATATCTGTTCATCCCTAACACTCAAAAAAACACATTAAAATAACAAAAGAAAATGCAATGCATGCCTAACCTAGTGAATGCCTAAATGTAGCCCAAAAACCCGTTTGCGGAATAAAATCCTAAGCGCTAGGTTTGTTTTAATGCATAAGAACGATGATAAACTGGCGTTTATCAGAGGCTAATGGATATAAACTTCTTCCTTAATGTATCCATTAAGGAACATGCTCTTGACATCCATTTGATATAACTTGAAGCCCTTTGCACTTGCAAAAGGAAGTAGCATCCGAATGGACTCCAAGCGGGCTATAGGAGCAAACGTCTCATCAAAATCAATTCCCTCCTATTGATGGTAGCCTTAAGCTATGAGTCTAGCCTTGTTCCTGATCATTGCACCAGATTCATCATATTCATTTTGGAACACCGACTTGGTTTCAATGATGGAATTACCCTCAGGAGCAGGTACCAAGTTCCATACATTGTTTCATGTAAATTGTAGTAGCTCCTCCTGAAATTGAACTAGAGGGAGGGTGAATAGTGAAATTGAATAATAATAGCTAAATAAAAATTTAATCACACAATTGAGATGCATCATGTTTAGGTGGAAACCGAAACTAGGAGAAAACCACGACCTAAGTCAATCCCTAACTTAGGAATTACAATGACAAACATGATCAATTCACTATCCACACCACTTTAAACGAGGGTGGTGAACCTCAATTATAATACCCACCTCCGATCCTGAAGTGGAGGTTTTTCCCTTCTGAAGGAGGAGATGAGGATTCAATAGGCCAGATTCCCAACTACAACAAGTATATAAAAATGAAAATAAAAAGCACCCTATAGAGCTCCCCAAAAGATAAGTAGTTTAAACTAGCTACTAAGGGTGAATGAACTCCCTGATGATGATGGCCATAGCACAATGGAGTGAGTGTTTTCCCAAGAGAGAGTGTTGCACAGTAGTAGGGCAATTTGAGTATGTAGAGCTAGTGTTTTGCATGTGAATTATCTCTCAAAGGTGTATTTTTCCTAAGAGGAGGTTAAGGGGTATATATAGGCTTCATAAGAACCTTCAAGAAGGCATGGGAGGCTCCTCCTATCCATTGGGGTTAATCCCCAATAGATTTGGTCGAAATCTAAATCAAATCAGGCTCATAATGACTTTGACAACAGAATCAAACGTCTAATTTTTGGGCTAGATTTACTTCAAAATAGAGTTATGAACTTCTGATGAATATTTAGGAGCATTTATTACAGTAGTTAGGCTAATTTAAGCTCATTAACACCAATAATGGTGCTACCATCATACCGCTATGCCTAACTTTTGCTAGTCCCTAGCAAAATCCTATGGATAAAACCAGATCTCTAAGTTGGATTTTAATCGTTAGGACGCTTACTGAGCCACGTCTCTAAAAATTAGATCAAAATACCAACAATAAGCCTAGAGGTACTCAAGTACCAGCCTAGATCCAGACCTGACCATCCCCAGCCTTGAGTCTGCCGCGAAGGTTTCTAAGGCATGCAAAAATTGCCTAGAGGTTTGTTGACCCCAGTGGTTAAAGCACCCGTGCATATGTGCAACAAGTCTAGGTTGAGTTTGCCAGTGCATTTTTTGATAAAAGAGAGAGAGGGATGTTTATTTGACAGTTTTCTCTCTTTCCTTTTCAAATTCCCCTAAGTCCAACATCAGATTGGCCATAAACACAGTATATGTTAGATTCCTTGTCCCCATCATCAATCTTCGCAAGGTCCCTAGCAATTAATGCTTCAGGATAGCACCACCCATGGAAACCCCTAGAACCTTGGCTTTCGACACTTTAGGATAGTGTCACCCATGGTGTTCTGTAGCTAAATTTAGGCCTTGGCAATCGATATTTCAGGATAATGCTACTCATGGCACATGAACCAACATAAGGTGCTTACGTGCTCCCGGTAGGATATTTAGATATCCTGGGAGACAAGCACCGAGGAGACAATATGTTATAATGCATCTTTGAGGGGAGTATTTTTCATGCTTCCTCTTCGCGTCAGGAACTTGTCCAATTAACTTGTGTCTTCGTGCTACTCCCTTGTCAAATCTTTGGGAAAACATTTTCAGAGTAAAACACTTTATGGCATTATTCTTCATTAAGCGCACTAAACTTGACCAGTGTGTGATTTTTGACTGCCTAGGTAACCAAGTCCAGCAAACCAAAGTGCAGACAATGGGGCTGAATAGTCCCTAAGCGTTAGACTTAATACATCAGCCTTGCAACTTTCTCAACCTCTTGAGGAATAGTCCATATTTTAATAAATACAAGCATATTTAAGCCCTAGAATAGGCCCAAGAGGCCTAAGGTCGGTATCCTTCATTTATTTCCTAAGATTTAGCCCTTCAGGTCTTAATTCATCGTCTGATCCATCCTAGAACTTAGGTAAGTTTCATACTCAATCATAGGGACTAACACATTTTTTTTCTTTTTGCTCCTTTTTCTCTATTTTTCTTTTCTCTTTTTCCTCCTCAAATCAACTTTTTCAATTCAGCTCTCATTTGTTTTTCCTCCTTTCATCCTCTCCTTGTTTTTTTCAACAAAACCTTTCAAAGAAATGAATTTCACAGTGTTCTGCACTTTAATACCTCCTATGCCTAAGATTTTCGATGTCCTCATTGTAAATTATATGGGTTTGAGTTCAGCTTAGATTGTACATTAGAATAGGTTCAGATGGGTGGGTGAATAGTTCGGGATGATTGTTACGGATGAAGATGAATGAGATTTTGTATGCGAAAAGGATTGAGTTAAAAACCCATCGTTGCAGTGTGTAAAAATCCGCTACCAGATAAATTTAACCGAAATCTGGTGAGTCCCAAGTCGAACACGAGGAGGTGAACATTTGATTTAAAATCGATGTCTCTTTTTATAAGCAGAGTAGTTGGTTGAAATTAATTTACACAAGCTAAACTACTTAAAGAATAAACAATAGAAGAAAGAGAGAGAATAAAACAAAGAAAGAGAAAAATAGAGAGAGGATGAATAGGTATTTCATAACCATAGAATCATGTCCATTACATCTACTTATAAAATTAAAACTATATTATGAAGCAGTAAAAAGATAGGAATGGGAAAAATCCTCCTCGACGGTCGCTTGGAAGGCGAGCTGCGTTGACAGAATGTTCAGAAGATGGTGGTGAGAGGCTAGATGAGGGAGGACGAAGCTAGAGGACAGAGGACGAAGAAGCGTAGTGTCACAGTGAGATCTGCTTTCCGAATGGTGGTGAGAAGACAACCATGGGATGCTCCACGAAGGGGATGATAAGATGGACAAAATTTTCTTTTTTCTTTTTACTTTAGAGGAGCATCCCGAGTTTGGGACTAGCTCCTTATAGCTTTGGAGAGGAGAGATTGAGAAAGAAAGGGATGGATAAAATGGAGGGAATGTGGGCTCTTTTTATAGGCTTTTGGAGGGGGTTAAAATGGTCATTTTAGGTCATTGTGATCATGTGTTCATGGCATAAGGCAAGGCTCGTGCCTCACACTCCCACGTTCACACGTCGCACACATTGCGCAGTGCACAGGATCACACTTCAAGCCTTGATTGGATGGCTGACAAGAGCTACGGACATCTTAACTCATGCTAGGACTCCTCGCACGCTAAGATTGGTCACTGCTGGATGGCCATCGCATGATTGATCGCACAGGCGAGAGGCATTTCTGAGATCCACTTAACCATGTGGGAGAGAAGCTCGATCATTGGATGCACATGTTGATAGAGCGAGATCGATGTTTATAAAAGCTGCATTGTAGTATAGGTCAAAATTGCTTGAAAATAAATAATATTTATTACTCGAATATCAGAAATGAGGTCCGAGGTCGAACGCATAGAGCAAATAGGAATTCACACACTAATCTAAATAATGTAAATGAGCACAAGGATTTAAACCACAAAATGATAATAAATACTAATCTGCCACATTAGATATTTAATGAATTCTCATGTATTTTGAGGCAATAAAAAGGTAGAGAAGCTAAAATAATGGTGATTTAAATCATTGATTATTCTCTAAGTATATATATCAAGCATTCAATATCTCAACAGTATCAAGTATCAAGCCCCAAATCAGTCGTTGGGTTATTGAATCAGACAACTTATCCAACAAGTGCTACAATGCTTCCTTAGCACTATTCTTCTTCTCTTCACTTCATATGGCCTTCTTCTCCTCTCTACTTCTACTTTTCTCTTTTCTTCTTCTTTAGCTTTCCTTCTTTCTCCCTTTACGCATGAGCCTTCTTCCTTCTCCTCCTCTTCTTTCTCTTCTTGCCTGTCTTTAGCCTCTTCTCCTCTTCGTCTTTCTTCACGCACAAAGGGCGGTCATCTCAGATTTGACTAACTGTTGCACAAGGCAAAACCCTCCCCTGCCCCGCGCTCTCTTCCTATCTCTGGGATCCGGCCTCCTAGGGCCTCAAGTTAGGGTAGTCATGTAAAAGGGCAGACATGCACCCAGGACCAGGCTCACCAGTGTGGGTGGTGAGCGAGGAGTGCTTAGGTTAGGTGGGTTATCGGGTCGGCCAGACCCGTGTGTAAGGTGTCGCGGGCGAGGCACGTGTGGGTACGTGCGGGAACCTCACCCCCTGTGCTTGTTGAGGTGATAAGCCTTAAGCATAAAATCAATATATGCGGCGTTGTGATGTAAACTTGTTTATATCACATAAACTGTCTATTTACATGTGTTCTTAAGTATAGAATTGCATCACATATTATAAATATTGCATAACATACATCATCATGCATTTAGGGTAGTCTGTATAAAATTTAGGTTAATTGTCTCCTTTTATGGCCAAGGATAGGGCAACTTGTTAATCAGGGCTTCGGACTGAAGATCCAATCGTACGGATCTGATCAGGGCAATGATAGGAGTTCAACGACTCCAAGATTGCCCTGATCAGACATCCGTAGCACCAGATGTAGTCCCAGGAAGCTCAGGAAACAAGGGCCAAGATGGTGTTAATCTGCATCTCAGACGACAAATCTGACCGCATGGATGGGTTCAAATCGACGATCGCAGCCTAACGGCGCGAAAATCGGTCCAATTTGACACCCGTGGCACTGTCTACAACACACAGAAGTTGGACGGCTAAGATGGCACCACGTGGCACCATCTCAACCGCTCGATCGGCCTCAGGAACCATAGCTGCATCTCCAAGGGGCCTTCCATCATGTGATCCTAGCCATTGGATCTTGATCCAATGGCCAGGATTAACTCTGAAGCACCGATCTCCTCTTCAAAAGGCTTTGGGCACAGATGATTTGGATCATTGGATCTCGATCCAACGGCCATAGATCTGAGTGCTTAAACCCACTACGCGACAAAGATGAGGCTTCAGTGTAGTGGTCGCACCCCTGTGGGCGACGTAGGGGTTGCGAGTTCGAATAGCCTTGCGCTTGAAATCAGAACGAAGAGCGGGGGTGCGTCAATTCTGGCCGTCAGATGGCAATCGTGAGGAGACGTGGTGCAAAGAGGAGCATTGATCTCGTACGCGCGCGATGACTCACGTTTGCATGCCTCATAGCACACACGGGCGCGCGGCAGGGGCATTTGAACGGGCGCTGTGAGGATGACTTTAAGTCGTCCGATCTGCTGATATCGTCTAAACGTGGGCGTGTTTTAGGTGTGGAAGAGGAGCAGGCGCACGCGCAACGCGCACACGTTGCCCATGGTGGGCCTTAGCGACGTTTAATTCCGTCACTAAAGGTCCTTAATTAATATTTTGAAGTTAAAATGTCCAAATTACCCCCAATCCTTGCAACTATAAAAGGAGACCCCTACCCTATGAATTTCTCATCCCTTCTCTTCTCTCACCCCTTCAAAAGCTCTAAGAGCTTATCCCAATCTTGGGATGCTCCTCTAGAGTAGAAATCATAATTTTTCCACCTTCATCCCCCTTCGTGGAGCATCCCGCAGTTGTCCTCTCTCTGCATTCGGGAAGCGGATCCTGCGACGACAACGACATGCTACTTCGTTCCCGTTCCTCCTGCTTCATCCTTCCCACTCCGTTCCCCGTCTTTCAAGTGTCATCCCGTCCGACTTGTCTTCTAAGCGATTGTCGAGGAGAATATTTCTCTCTCCATTCTCTTTATTGCTTTCTAGAGTAGATTTATTGCTTCCTAGTGTAGATTTCCCGCTTTTTAGTCGTAATGAGTAGTGTAATGAACAACTTGTGATAGTGAAATCTCTATTTATTCTACCCCTCTTTTGGTTTTATTTGTAATATTCTCTCTCTTTCTCTTCTATTTATTATTTGTTAAATAGATAGCTAGTTTTCGACTAGCTAATCTATTTCATGACAAACAAATAAAACACGTATTTTTAATCAAACGTCCGCCCCCCTGTGTTCAACCCGAAACTTCTTTACAGATTTTCAGTATAAATTTTATCTGTTGAATGGATTTCTTCGCAACTTGAACTACGACGACGGGTTTTCAAATCTAACTGCGAACGCGTAGTTTTCCGCTATCAACATTTTGGCGCCGTTGCCGGGGAGGTGACGCTATTTGATTCTTCGCATTTTTCGACTTACGAATCGTTTACCTTACTTCTCTCCTTTCTTAATGTGATTGTAGGTACTCTTTTGAGATGAGCAAAAGTGGTAGATTGGAGTAAAGTGCTGTTGAAGGTTCTGTAAATTTACCCCCACCTCCCACCCATTAGTTTTCATTCCACCACATAATAACACAAACATAAATCAACCTAGGTGTTCTTATAAACCCTAAGATTAGTTTTGATTGTTTGTTTGATACCTACACCTGCCTTACCCTCCGCATTTAAAAAGAAAAATTAAAAAAATCTCACAGAGGTACACAACCTCATCTGATTTCAAACTCAACCAGTAAATCGATCTTTGGAATCGGTACACACACCCAAACACATAATCGAGTAGAAATCAGATTAGGTTTGTGCTTAATTAAGTGGTGCAACAGGCCAATTGTTTGAGTTGATTGGGCCTCACCACTTCAACTAAAATCAACTCATTAAGTAGCTGCCACATAGGTTCAACTCTTAGGGATTTACCAGGCACTCCACATTCTTTTAAGCTTCAAAGGAAAACATCTTCACCTGTGCTTTCAAAACCTGGTGTGCTAACAAAACTTGATTGAAAATACCTAAAGTTGAATCCCAAAAGCTACTAAGCAAGATTTGAACCCAAAATTCACCGCATAAAAAATAATCTTGCTTGAAAATCACTGGTTGTGCACGCACACACACATCAATCAATCATTAAGGGCACAACCCAGATAAAGGGCCCATCACATTCTAAAGCACATTTAAACCTAACCCTAATTAAAATAGAGTAGACGTTGGCCTTAAGGATTCGACTTGCTCTTCGAAGCTCAGAACGAGATTATTTTCGATTAGTCTATTTCTACCATTTTTTCTAATGTCTAGCTAGGGGAGCAGAATCAAATGATTGCGGCTGGAGGGTACACTAGGAACCGGAGGCACAAGTCGAAGGAAGAACCTTCTCCTCAATCCCTCCCTCTAACTGGTTGGATTGAACGGAAAGAAGTAGATCAAATCGTTTCTTTATCTCAAGACGGGTTTTGGGAGTCCATAGGTCTTTAGTCTAGCCCACTTAAGGACATGTTTGATTGTTTGTATTGTAGGGTGCCTTTCTTCCTCCCATTTGTCATGAATCCTTCCATATTCTACACATATTCCTGCTCTTTCCCTCCTGTTATGACTTATCCTCAATATGATGATTATCCTGACTTGTACTGTAATCAACCATCTATTAGTTGGGATAACTCCGATTGGGGATACAGTTCCAAACTTTCATGTTCAGGATCTGACCCTGGACACCATCATCAAGATTTTTATCCTTCTCAGAGCCACATCGATTATAGATCGTCATCCCTTCATGGACAACCTAATACGATTTACAATCAAGAAGGATACCCTGATCCTTACCCATCCCCTGAATACACTGCCTTTAAGTCATCATCACCTTATTAACAACCCAAAATGACTTATTATCATGGAGGGTATCACGAATCTCAATTCATTAACTCCTCTGCATTGATCCCAAACCCGCCCAACCCTGAACTAAGACATTTGGTTCAGGTTAACCAGGTTCAAGATAAGGTTTTGGCTAACTTGAGGAATACTATACAATCTTTAGAAGCTCAGCCAATACCTTGCACTGAAAAATTGGAGCCTCTGATTGAAATGATTGATGATTTGGATAAGTATTTGTTGGATTGGCTCTAGGATGTTAAGGATAAGGACCTGGGTGAGTTTTTACTTGGGAAGTTAGTGAAATTGAGAATGAGATTTGTGGTTGCTTTAGTTCAATCATGGGATGATTCTCAGGATGAACCCCCTTCATGAGAGCTAATGTCAGAACCCGCTCAGGCACTTGTTGGGGGGACACGTGTTACGAGGCTGACCAAATTGACCTAGAGCAACCAATTAATGATGATCTGATTTCTTCACCTGAGATCCCTAAGTCGAGGTACGAGGAAACGTATGTCTCCATGGATCATAAAGTGATGGATGATTTTGGGACGTACATTAATACGGATTTAGATTTCTTTGATTCTGAGGGTGAAGAATCAATTTGCGAAGTCTCACGTGAGTTTACAGAACACGATTTCTATGAGACGATTGGGCCTGCGGAATCAGTTAAATCATTTGATAGATTAATAACTGAGGAAATTGATCTTAATGGGGCTCACATGACGGATTCAGAATTGCATTTTCTGAAGGATTATATTCAATGCCCCGATTGTCAGTTACACCCCATTGAGCTTACTAATGATTCTATTTTTGAGATAACTAGACCCAAGTCAATTCTGATTCAGCCACATCTTTTAGACTTGGAAATTTCAGACGAGGTGATTAATATACAGGAGGTTCCGGAATTTGACATTCTGAAGGAGGATAGGAGTTGGGAAATATTGATTTGGGAAGTTAACTCTGGAGGAAGCAGAAGACCAAGTCTAAGGGTTTCAATTAATCTGACACCATCAAACTAGGACCCTTACGACATTTGTTTTGAGGATATCCAACCCAAGCACACATTCATTGATTATCCTTTTGATCTCGAATTCTCTGTAACCCGACTTTTTGGTCTTGGGTTGCATCCTCATAAATCGCAGGCCCGACCCCGCTTGCATACTGATTTCAGATTCTAGGTAATTTTTATCTAAAACCTTAGATATACTCGACCATGGGGTATGGGTCTGCATCATAATCTGGTCCACATCTGTGGACATCTGCTGTTAGGTCATAAGGTGGATCTTTTTATTCTGATTTTGACCTGCACTTGTGAATTCGTTATTTCTTCTTCTTTGTATAGTGTGCCTAGCTAAAGGCACTAAATTCAGCACATATACAGTTTCTGTTTATCTCGGAGCGGACCCGTTATTCACGCAATTCAGGTGCTTTCTATTTTACTCCACTCTGTTTCATGTCTTTTTAATACAATGAGGATAGTGCAGTAGATAGGGATGGGGGGTGGATATTCATCTTTGAATTATTTCGTTAGCTCTGTAGATTCGTTTTGCTTTTATAAAAAAAAAATTGTGGAATTAGGAAAGAGAACTTGGGCTTTAGAAAATTTTCAGTCTTAGGAAATAAAATTGTATGATTTGAACACAAAGACCCTTTAGGTCTTTGAGCTTAATCATCCTGGGTATCCACTAAAATGTGGATTTGTTTATCAAATCCTCGCCATCCTGAATTTGATTTCAATTTGATTAAATAAGTTGGGGTGATAAGTACATGACTTATCAACTCGCCCTCTGATTTGAGGGAACTTCAAGTCTAAGCATCTACACACTATTCACATTGACTCATTTTCGTCGATTTTAATGAAAATTGGGTAGCTAATGAACCTTCTAAGGTGGCATGGCTGACAAGTTATCGTGGGTAATAGGCCATAGGTAGGTTGTCCAGAGTCCAGCCACTGGACCATTCTTTTCTTGTTGCCTTTAGGTAAATCTTAGATCAGGGAAGCCACCTACTTAAAAAGAAAAAGAAAAAGAAAAAGGAGAAAAGATAGAAAAAGAAACAAAAAGAAATAAGCCACACTTGGCCGCATGAGCATGGCTGGCAAGTTGTTGGTGGTAATAGCTCATCGACCGGTTGTCCAGAACCCAGCTCAAGAAATGCACTAAAAATTCCAAAACACTTAGGAAGAAGTAGAGAAGTAGAATAAGTTGGGGAGATATACACTGGATTCACCCTTGTGTTGACCCCATAAAAATAAAAGTAGGGAGAAAGCTACCGGTCGTATAGATACACCTTCAAGCAGATTTCTTTCTAAGGTCGCTGATGAGAACCTCATCATGAGCCATAACTAGCTCATTTTGACCTAATACAAAGGATAAAAGCTCCTACATATCTCAAGGAAAGGCTTAACTCAGAGAATTCTGAGTTTGAGAAGAAAATAAGTCATAAGGGGTAAAAATGCAATTTTACCAGTATAATCTGCATACAGGGTAATTCAGGGCCCAAACATAGGTCAAAGCAGCTTAATAAGAATAAAAGTGGGATGAGATGATCTAGCAAGGGCTACAGCACTTCCAAGAAACTAAATGATAATCTGTAACCCTAAAACAACCCACTTCAATTCACAAGGTTCGAGGCAAAGTAAAAATAGAATAAACCCTCTAAAATTCATAGAAAAATAATCTCTAGGGTTTAGAACCTTCAATTTGACCTTCAGAACCCATTTTGACCTATATTGAGAACCATGCCCAATTAATAACTTAATTTGGGTTTTTGCATAAATTGACCGGTCAAACAAGGTTTAATATAGAAATGAAATTCACCATCAGATTCCTTAGGTCCTAATTAATCATGTATAAAAACTTGAGCCTAAGAAGAAACCTCCTTGACCGACTTTACACTTTGGTCCTCATATATTTACTCTTTGGCCCTCAACTTTTGAACCCTCGCATTTTGGCCCCTAACTCTCCTTCGTTCTTTGCGATCAGGCCCCCCCTGCAAAACCTGCCAGCACCATGCTCCGGCGACCTTGCGCGGAGCATGGCGCCGCGCAGGGTGAGGGGGGGGACCTGGCAAGTAAACCGGGGGTGCCCTGCGTCGTCAGCCGTCGCAGGGACACCCCCTTGGTCGTTGTAACCCACCATACCGGCCGTGCGAACGCACGGACGGTATGGGTTTTTGTTTCCGGCCATCCTCCGGCGAGGGAGACACGTCGTCTCCCTCCGCCTTCCTCCCTGTTTGATCCCTATAAATACCCCCCGTTGCTCCACCGACCGGGGTAGCTCGGGTCTGACGGAGAAAACCCCCAACTTTCTTCTCCTCTCCCTCCGGCAGACGCCCACCAGCTCCGGCGGTTCCTCCTCCTCCTCCTCTTCGCTCTGCCGCAATACCAGCAGCAGAGACTTCCTCCCCTGCTCTTCCTGCGCCACGCCGTACCCAGCTGGCGCCTCTCCAGCCCTCTGCTCGCCGCCGCTCCTTCCCCTGGGCATCTTCTTCTCCGGCGACAGTCGATACGACTGTCGCCCTGCCCCGGCCCCTTTCGTCTCCGTAGCTAGGTCAGGACTCCTCCCCATCTCCCCCTCTTTCTTTTCCTCACTGTCTTTTATTTGATTAAACCCTCGACCGCTCCTGTTCACCCTCACCTTCTCCGCCTCCGGCCATCCTCCGGCGAGCCGCTCCCATCACCTCAGCAACCCACACGGCTCGCTGACCACCGCAGGACCTCCGCCTCCTCACCCTGATCAACCCCCACCCTGCCACTTCCCCCACATCACCCTCTGCAACCCCACCGAACAAACCCATCCTCCGACCCACAGTCCGATCTAGGGCAGCCCTTGCACGCCGCCCCACGCCTCGCCACCACCCACACGAGCTTCGCCGCACCCTGGCGAAGCTCCCGGCACTTTCTGATTAGGCCGGGAGGCCGTTCTTCTGTGAACAGGCCACCTGACCTCCGCCGCCATTGCCGTGCAGAAGGAGCTGCTTCCTCCTGCAGCTACAGGCGCGCCACGCTCAGCGCCACGCCCAAATTCGACTCCCAGGCCTTGCGAGGCGTTTCGACAAAACACCAGGCTCGCAGCTAAGGCAGAAGGCTTCGCGTGACGCCGCGATCTCCCGCTACTTTCCCCTCTGCGGGCGCGCAATTGAGGTGGGACATTTAGTCCCACCTCGGAAAAGTCCGAAGAGGCGCAGCGATATAAGACGGAAAAGTGCTGGAGGCTTACTGCCTCAGCACACGGGGTGAGGTCCCCTTCACCCGCCCGGTTACCCGGTCTCGTCCGCGCTCACGCCCCGCGGACCTGACCCGACCCGACCCGACTTAGACTGACCTGCACTCCTCGCCCACCACGCACGCCGGTGGGCCTGGACCCGGGCACGACCCGTACCCGATTACCCGGCAGCTCTGGGAGAGCTTTCCCAGGAGTGGTTTCAGAGAGAGAGAGACGCGGGGGAGAGGGTAGAGTAGGTTTTGTCCTCTGACGTAAGCTATGAAGTGTGCAGGAACAGGTGAAGAAGAAGGAAGACACTGTAGCAACAGGCAGTTTAAGTCGTCTGATTTGGAAATCAGACGACGGCCTGAAGGGAAAAGAAGAAAGAAGGAGGGTCGACACCTCTGCAGAAAAAGAAAAGAAGGAAGAAGGAGATCTGAAGAAGAAAGAAGGAGATCTGAAGAAAGAAAGAAGAGCATCACCCCTGCAAAACAAAGAAGAAGAGCATCACCTCTGCAGAACAAAGAAGAAAGAAGGAGATCTGAAGAAGAGCATCACCTCTGCAGAACTAAGAAGAAGAAGATCTGAGACGAGGAGAAACAAAGAGAAAGAAAAAAGAGACACCAAATTCTTTCTCTCTCTTTGTTTATTTTTGTAAAAGAAACATGTATATCTCTAGAATACAACTTGCTCCCTGAGTTCGACCTCGGGAACTCTTTTATTTTCCGAGTAAAAAAATTTATATTTGAAATGATAGCAACAACGGGCTATATTACAACGACATAACAATAAAACCCGGTTATCTCTCGAAGCCATCGTTATCAATTTGGCGCCGTTGCCGGGGAGCAACGGCTATTCTAGAGGTAAACATTCCTGTTTCTTTTTAATAAATCTCCTCTCTTTTGTGCATAAAACTACAGGAAATCAAGAAGACAAGCAACCACACAACAACCACTCCGAGGACAGGTAAATTTTTCCTCTCGCTATTAACCCCTAAACTCTAAAGAGGAAGAAAAGAAAAGAACAAGCAATATAGGGCTAACCTGTCTTCCATACTTAGTAACCATAAAGAGTTGCATGTTTTCAACTCATTAGTCCTGCACACTATTAAGGGTATTTAAGGGCTAACACATTCTTGCTTGAGCCCTAATTACCCAACAAAGAACTAACTGGACCAAGTAGAGCCAACATAAGATTCAACATTAGGGATTTAGAGACACACTCCTTAAGCAAGAATTGAGAAAACCAAATGAAGTGTGCCCAAGCCCTTGTCTGAAAATACCTATTCAAAGAAAACCTAAAACAATTGGCTCACTAAACACTTGAACCCTAAAAGAAAGGACCCAAAAAGCTCTCAAAGGAACAAGAGGTAAAGTTGACTCCTTGGGTCAACCAACCTTAAAATTAGGTCACTTTCTCACTCAAAATACCTAAGAGTTCAAGTGTAACTTTAAGCACCCTGATCTTAAGCTAAAATTGGTAGACTTAAGAGGTCAAGATCCCCATTCTGGTCTACCTGGACCCGCAGTGACAAGAGAGGTCGGGTGGGGGAAACCCCGTAACCCGTGGGGACGCTCTACCGTGTAGGGGTCTTCGCGGGACTCTCCCTCTCTGGCTGCCCAGGTAATTCTCAGGTGGACGATCTTTCTGATCAAGGGGTCCATCTGCCCCGAATCTCTATAGTCACCCAACAATTTTTGGGTGTCTTGATTGGGTCCAGCACCTGCTTATCTCATCCAGCCCTTCAGTATTTTTCAGGAGGTCCTTGAAACCTCCTATAGAAATTCACTCTCCCCGAGGCTAAGTGATGAGAACCTCATCATGAGCCATAACTAGCTCATTTTGACCCAATACAAAGGATAAAAGCTCCTACATAACTCATGGAAAGGCTTAACTCAGAGAATTCTGAGTTTAAGGAGAAAACAAGTCATAAGGGGTAAAAATGCAATTTTACCAGTATAATCTGCATACAGGGTAATTCAGGGCCCAAACATAGGTCAAAGCAGCTTAATAAGAATAAAAGTGGGATGAGATGATCTAGCAAGGGCTACAGCACTTCCAAGAAACTAAATGATAATCTGTAACCCTAAAACAACCCACTTCAATTCACAAGGTTCGAGGCAAAGTAAAAATATAATAAACCCTCTAAAATTCATAGAAAAATAATCTCTAGGGTTTAGAACCTTCAATTTGGCCTTCAGAACCCATTTTGACCTACATTGAGAACCATGCCCAATTAATAACTTAATTTGGGTTTTTGCGTAAATTGACCGGTCAAATAAGGTTTAATATAGAAATGAAATTCACCATCAGATTCCTTAGGTCCTAATTAATCATGTATAAAAACTTGAGCCTAAGAAGAAACCTCCTTGACCGACTTTACACTTTGGTCCTCATATATTTACTCTTTGGCCCTCAACTTTTGAACCCTCGCATTTTGGCCCCTAACTCTCCTTCGTTCTTTGCGATCAGGTCCCCCCTGCAAAACCTACCAGCACCATGCTCCGGTGACCTTGCGCGGAGCATGGCGCCGCGCAGGGTGAGGTGGGGGACCTGGCAAGTAAACCGGGGGTGCCCTGCGTCGTCAGCCGTCGCAGGGACACCCCCCTGGTCGTTGTAACCCACCATACCGGCCGTGCGAACGCACGGACGGTATGGGTTCTTGTCTCCGGCCATCCTCCGGCGAGGGAGACACGTCGTCTCCCTCCACCTTCCTCCCTGTTTGATCCCTATAAATACCCCCCGTTGCTCCACCGACCGGGGTAGCTCGGGTCTGACGGAGAAAACCCCCAACTTTCCTCTCTTCTCTCTCCGGCAGACGCTCACCAGCTCTGGCGGTTCCTCCTCCTTCTCCTCTTCGCTCTGCCGCAATACCAGTAGCAGAGGCTTCCTCCCCTACTCTTCCCGCGCCACGCCGCACCCAGCGGGCGCCTCTTCGGCTCTCTGCTCGCCGCCGCCCCTTTCCCTGAGCATCGTCTTCTCCGGCGACAGTCGATACGACTGTCGCCCTGTTCCTCCCTCTTCGTCCCTGCAAGTAAGCTAGAACTACTCCCCTTCTTCTCCTCTTTCTTTCCCCGCTTTCAATTTGTTCAATTAAGCCCTCGACCGACCCTGACCATCGTCACCCCCTTCGTCTCCGGCCATCCTCCGGCGAGATGCTCCCATCGCTCCACAGCCTCACACACCTCGCCGACCCTCACCGAACCTCCGCCTCATCACACTGAGCACCCCCCACCCCTTCACTGCCACTCCACACCTCCGTAACGCTTCCCCCAACAAACCCATCCTCCGACCCACAGTCCGACCTAGGGCAGCCCTTGCACGCTGCCCCGCGCCTCGCCACCACCCACACGAGCTTCGCCGCACCCTGGCGAAGCTCCCGGCACTTTCTGATTAGGCCGAGAGGCCATTTTTCTGTGAATAGGCCACCCGACCTCCGCCGCCATTGCCGTGCAGAAGGAGCTGCTTCCGCCTGCAGCTACAGGCGCGCCACGCTCAGCACCACGCCCAGATTCGACTCCCAGGCCTTGCGAGGCGTTTCGACAAAACACCAGGCTCGTAGCTAAGGCAGAAGGCTTCGCGTGACGCCGCGATCTCCCGCTGCTTTCCCCGCTGCGGGCGCGCAATTGAGGTGGGACATTTAGTCCCACCTCGGAAAAGTCTGAAGAGGCGCGGCGATATAAGACGCAAAAGTGCTGGAGGCTTACTGCCTCAGCACACGGGGTGAGGTCCCCTTCACCCGCCCGGTTACCCGGTCTCGTCCGCGCTCACGCCCCGCGGACCTGACCCGACCCGACCCGACTTAGACTGACCTGCACTCCTCGCCCACCACGCACGCCGGTGGGCCTGGACCCGGGCACGACCCATACCCGATTACCCGGCAGCTCTGGGAGAGCTTTCCCAAGAGTGGTTTCAGAGAGAGAGAGACGCGGGGGAGAGGGTAGAGTAGGTTTTGTCCTCTGACGTAAGCTCTGAAGTGTGCAGGAACAGGTGAAGAAGAAGGAAGCTGAGGAAGACACTGTAGCAACAGGCAGTTTAAGTCGTCTGATTTGGAAATCAGACGACGGCCTGAAGGGAAAAGAAGAAAGAAGGAGGGCGACACCTCTGCAGAAAAAGAAAAGAAGGAAGAAGGAGATCTGAAGAAAGAAAGAAGAGCATCACCCCTGCAAAACAAAGAAGAAGAAGATCACCTTTGCAGAACAAAGAAGAAAGAAGGAGATCTGAAGAAAGAAAGAAGAGCATCACCTCTGCAGAACTAAGAAGAAGAAGATCTGAGACGAGGAGAAACAAAGAAAAAAAAAAGAGACACCAAATTCTCTCTCTCTTTGTTTATTTTTGTAAAAGAAACATGTATATCTCTAGAATACAACTTGCTCCCTGAGTTCGACCTCGGGAACTCTTTTATTTTCCGAGTAAAAAAATTTATATTTGAAATGTTGGTAATAACTGGCTATACTACAACGCTATAACAAACCACGTGAAGCCAACGTTTCACTAAGCCTCGGCTCCTTTGTTTTTGCAGAAATCATTCACATAGCCCCTCTTTCCTCTGATTCTGAACAAAATCCCCTTCTTCCATCTTGATTCAAACTTTGATTCTATCTCTTGATTCCACCACCTGATCCAATTATGCAGCCTAATTACCTAGCAAGACTACCATTCAAAAAACCTGAATATCTGAGATCCATGAAAGATAAGATGATTGAGGATGCCCTTGAAATCTATGAAATCAAACCCTCAACACCAGTAGAAAACATTCAGGTTGATGTCCCAACAACCACAGCTTTCATCATAAACTGTGCCCAAATTCTATTGACTGAAATTTCAAAAGGATCAACCCGAGATATGCTCATGACAGGATACATTGAGATGGAAAAATTACACCAATCTGAATACCTTCAATGCTTGACAAATCCTGTACTTTGGGAACAACACCAAGATGCCCTTATGAAACGGGTAGAAATGATGAAATCAGTAGAACAAATTATCAACCAGAAATACCCGTATATACCAGAAACAGAGGATGAACCATCTTGGAACAGTATTAAGGGACAATCCAGTTTCCCAGATCTCGGGATTGAGGCACAAAGTGGTTGTAAAATCCCAACCCAGATAGAAGACAATGTTGAATTAGGTTGGGATATTGCAGGAGAACACAATGATGAGCCAAACTTAGACCATGAATTGCCAAGCATAGAATTTCAAAACTCCTGCAATAATGAGATCAAAACTGAACCTTCTGAGGGTATAAATTCCGCCCCTTACTTTGATAAGGTGGCCCTCGAAGATCATTCGGACTTAGGTTCTAATAATTCTACCCACATCCTAAGCCTAGAACCTAGATCTGAAACTTATTGGGAAGATTATGAGGCCCCTTATGAGAAAGATCAAATTTTTACAGAATATGATTCCGGGCCTTTATTTGATGAATATCCCTCTCCAACATCTTCAGAAAATCTGATCGATTTTCCAGAGAACATGCCAATTTATGATACAGAGACTGAGGAGTTGGACGAGTTGGATTTTAATTGGGTCTATCCTACCAGCTTGGAGCTTGAGCCTAGACAGAATACCTTTTCGAGCCCAGAATTGACATATAGGCTAGACCCCAATCAGGCTGCTGATTCCACATTTGATGATTTTTGCTGTGGTGGAATTCATGATCATGAATCTCATTTTCGCCAACTCTTCGACAATTTCAAATCTGACTATAATTGCGGAGAGATTCCCCTTCCTGAACACGCCAGGCCTATCTACGACCTCAGTTCTCATGACTCTAACTCCGACTCTGAGGTCCTGATTCCCGAGATCACCGATAACACAGAATCATTCCTTTTCGATCCTCAGGAACCAAAAACAGAAAATGCCAAGAGTGATTGCAACCAAGAATCCAAATTTTTTCTCGAATCCGATTCCTTTCATCCTACAAACACTCTTCCGGCATTTGATAGTTACCCAGAGGACTCTCTACAGAAAACCACCTATCATCTGTTTCTAGAAGAGCCCTCGTACACAATGGCCACCTCGTCCGCACACACAGAACGGATCAAAACCTCTCCCAAACCCCGACCCGCAACCGGACTCAATTTCTATTCAGATTCACCTCTCACCGAGACGATTGCATTTCCACATCGGGTTTCGAACATTGATCAGACTACACACCATGCTCTATCATTCTCTGATCACCCCTGTAGGGTTTCCGTGTCATTCATTGATTATTCTACGGGTCCCTACTCTGACCAGGCTGATTCGACTCAGCCAAACCCTGCGTTTACACTTCCACATCCATCTGAGCTTCATAGTTTATGGTGGGCTCCACACCTTTTTATCCACATCTATCAACCCGCCAGATTGATTGGGTTTGGGCTGCATCATCAGCCTGTTGATCTGAACAAGCACCTGGTTGGACCAACCAGGCTCTTAATCAAGGTGCTTGTCTTACAAAACTCCGCTGATTTGACCATCCCCTCTCCATCGCATTTCCCGCTTGGCTGAAGGCATCAAACTTAGCGCTTAACGGGAGGCAGCCCGTCATTCTCTTTGAAAACCTGAAACTTGTTCTGACCCTTTTTGCACTTGAAGTTCACACTTTGAGACAGCCGACTCCACCTCAGGTGCTTGCATCTGAGATTAGAAATCGTCCGCAACAGTCACCCCGACCCATTCACTCATCAAAACAGCTATCCTAATGTATGAACTTAGTTGAATAAAAACCCCTAGGTTACAATGAGGACATTGCAAATCTTAGGCATGGGGGGGTATGAAAGTGCAAAACTTGTAAGAAAAGGGTTTCAAACAAAAAAATTCACATATGCCAAAAACACCATAAAAATTAAAAATTTTTGAAAAAGAATAAGAGGAAAAGAGGAGAAGGAAATTTTGTGAAGGAGAAGGAGAAAAGAAACAAAATGAAAAAGGAGCACAAAATTATGAGAAAAGGTGATAGTCATTAGTAAGGAACTAAGGAATTAACCTAAGTTCTAGACCTCATTCAAGAGAATAACTGAAAAGTGCATAATGAGATTAGTAAGAACGCAAACCTTAGGCATTCTTGAATAGACTCTTAGTACCCATTAAGATTCGGACACTCCTCAAGAGGTTGAGGAAAATGAAAAGCTGAAGTAGTAGGTCTAAGGCTTAGGGAGTATTCGGCCTCGTTAACTAATTTTTGGTTTACGGGACTCAGTAACCTAAGCACCCTAACCTCACACACAGCCTGGTTCAATAAGCGTAAAAATCAGAATCACGCAGAAGCGTCGCAAAATTCTGAAAGGAACACCTAGAATAGGAGCGGCCGATCAACACAAGTTGATTTGGACGAGTTCCCAGCGCGGAGAGGCGGGAAATCCCCTCGAAGATGCGTAGCAAAATATCATCTCCTCAGTGCTTGTCTCCTAGGATATTTATATATCCTACTGGGGGCATGTAAGCACTCTGCTGGTTCAGATTCCATGGATGGCATTATCTCGAAGTGTCAATTGCCAGGGTCTGGATTCGGCCACGGAACACCATGGATGGGATTATCTCGAAATCTCAATAGCCAGGGTTCTGGGGGTTGCCATGGGCGGTGCTATCTCGAAACATCGATCGCCAGGAACCCTTGAGGATTGATGATGGGAGCAAGGAATCTGATACAGACCGTGTTGAAAAGCCAATCCTAGGCTAGAACTAAAAAGAAAAAAAGAGAGAAAACTCTCCAAACAGAAAAACTTTCTATCTCTCTCTTACAAAACGCACTGCGAACTGAGCCAGGGCTAAAATCATTTCAAGCACGGGTGCTTTAACCACGAAGTCCAATAAACCTTAGGTTAGTTCTTGTGGACCTTAAAAACCTTTGCTAAAAGACTGAGGCTAAGGCTAGACAGATTTGGATCTTGATTGGTACTAGAGTACCTTTTAGGCCTATGGTCAGCATTCTAACCTAATCTATGCTCAAATAAAAAAGGCACTTATCTAAAACTATTAAAAACTTCATGGTCTAGAACAAGGGTTGAAACCTTAAGTTTTTGCTAAGGGACTAGCAAAAGCTAGGCATGGGGGTATGATGAGAACCTCATCATGAGCCATAACTAGCTCATTTTGACCTAATACAAAGGATAAAAGCTCCTACATATCTCAAGGAAAGGCTTAACTCGGAGAATTCTGAGTTTGAGAAGAAAACAAGTCATAAGGGGTAAAAATGCAATTTTACCAGTATAATCTGCATACAGGGTAATTCAGGGCCCAAACATAGGTCAAAGCAGCTTAATAAGAATAAAAGTGGGATGAGATGATCTAGCAAGGGCTACAACACTTCCAAGAAACTAAATGATAATCTGTAACCCTAAAACAACCCACTTCAATTCACAAGGTTCGAGGCAAAGTAAAAATAGAATAAACCCTCTAAAATTCATAGAAAAATAATCTCTAGGGTTTAGAACCTTCAATTTGGCCTTCAGAACCCATTTTGACCTACATTGAGAACCATGCCCAATTAATAACTTAATTTGGGTTTTTGCGTAAATTGACCAGTCAAACAAGGTTTAATATAGAAATGAAATTCACCATCAGATTCCTTAGGTCCTAATTAATCATGTATAAAAACTTGAGCCTAAGAAGAAACCTCCTTGACCGACTTTACACTTTGGTCCTCATATATTTACTCTTTGGCCCTCAACTTTCGAACCCTCGCATTTTGGCCACTAACTCTCCTTCGTTCTTTGCGATCAGGCCCCCCTTGCAAAACCTGCCAGCACCATGCTCCGGCGACCTTGCGCGGAGCATGGCGCCGCACAGGGTGAGGGGGGGGACCTGGCAAGTAAACCGGGGGTGCCCTGCGTCGTCAGCCGTCGCAGGGACACCCCCTTGGTCGTTGTAACCCACCATACCGGCCGTGCGAACGCACGGACGGTATGGGTTTTTGTTTCCGGCCATCCTCCGGCGAGGGAGACACGTCGTCTCCCTCCGCCTTCCTCCCTGTTTGATCCCTATAAATACCCCCCGTTGCTCCACCGACCGGGGTAGCTCGGGTCTGACGGAGAAAACCCCCAACTTTCTTCTCCTCTCCCTCCGGCAGACGCCCACCAGCTCCGGCGGTTCCTCCTCCTCCTCCTCTTCGCTCTGCCGCAATACCAGCAGCAGAGACTTCCTCCCCTGCTCTTCCTGCGCCACGCCGTACCCAGCTGGCGCCTCTCCAGCCCTCTGCTCGCCGTCGCTCCTTCCCCTGGGCATCTTCTTCTCCGGCGACAGTCGATACGACTGTCGCCCTGCCCCGGCCCCTTTCGTCTCCGTAGCTAGGTCAGGACTCCTCCCCATCTCCCCCTCTTTCTTTTCCTCACTGTCTTTTATTTGATTAAACCCTCGACCGCTCCTGTTCACCCTCACCTTCTCCGCCTCCGGCCATCCTCCGGCGAGCCGCTCCCATCACCTCAGCAACCCACACGGCTCGCTGACCACCGCAGGACCTCCGCCTCCTCACCCTGATCAACCCCCACCCTGCCACTTCCCCCACATCACCCTCTGCAACCCCACCGAACAAACCCATCCTCCGACCCACAGTCCGATCTAGGGCAGCCCTTGCACGCCGCCCCACGCCTCGCCACCACCCACACGAGCTTCGCCGCACCCTGGCGAAGCTCCCGGCACTTTCTGATTAGGCCGGGAGGCCGTTCTTCTGTGAACAGGCCACCCGACCTCCGCTGCCATTGCCGTGCAGAAGGAGCTGCTTCCGCCTGCAGCTACAGGCGCGCCACGCTCAGCGCCACGCCCAAATTCGACTCCCAGGCCTTGCGAGGCGTTTCGACAAAACACCAGGCTCGCAGCTAAGGCAGAAGGCTTCGCGTGACGCCGCGATCTCCCGCTGCTTTCCCCGCTGCGGGCGCGCAATTGAGGTGGGACATTTAGTCCCACCTCGGAAAAGTCCGAAGAGGCGCAGCGATATAAGACGGAAAAGTGCTGGAGGCTTACTGCCTCAGCACACGGGGTGAGGTCCCCTTCACCCGCCCGGTTACCCGATCTCGTCCGCGCTCACGCCCCGCGGACCTGACCCGACCCGACCCGACTTAGACTGACCTGCACTCCTCGCCCACCACGCACGCCGGTGGGCCTGGACCCGAGCACGACCCGTACCCGATTACCCGGCAGCTCTGGGAGAGCTTTCCCAGGAGTGGTTTCAGAGAGAGAGAGACGCGGGGGAGAGGGTAGAGTAGGTTTTGTCCTCTGACGTAAGCTCTGAAGTGTGCAGGAACAGGTGAAGAAGAAGGAAGACACTATAGCAACAGGCAGTTTAAGTCGTCTGATTTGGAAATCAGACGACGGCCTGAAGGGAAAAGAAGAAAGAAGGAGGGTCGACACCTCTGCAGAAAAAGAAAAGAAGGAAGAAGGAGATCTGAAGAAGAAAGAAGGAGATCTGAAGAAAGAAAGAAGAGCATCACCCCTGCAAAACAAAGAAGAAGAGCATCACCTCTGCAGAACAAAGAAGAAAGAAGGAGATCTGAAGAAAAGAAGAAGAAGATCACCTCTGCAGAACAAAGAAGAAAGAAGGAGATCTGAAGAAGAGCATCACCTCTGCAGAACTAAGAAGAAGAAGATCTGAGACGAGGAGAAACAAAGAGAAAGAAAAAAGAGACACCAAATTCTTTCTCTCTCTTTGTTTATTTTTGTAAAAGAAACATGTATATCTCTAGAATACAACTTGCTCCCTGAGTTCGACCTCGGGAACTCTTTTATTTTCCGAGTAAAAAAATTTATATTTGAAATGATAGCAACAACGGGCTATATTACAACGACATAACAATAAAACCCGGTTATCTCTCGAAGCCATCGTTATCAGTCGCTTAGGGGCGTAGAAACCCAAAGTCTATTTTGATTGCCGATCAACGAGTTTATCACATTCACAAAAAGATGCTTAGAACTTAGGGTTCTTATCAAGTCTTGGGTGGGTTGAGTGGTCGTAGAAAGTCGCTTTGTAACCTTGAACTCAAAAATCCAAAAAAAAAAAAAAAAAGAAGAAAAAGAGATCCCTCTTTGAATAAGGCAAGAACTTAAGGCGGTCTGCATTTGGGCTGATACCCGGGCACTGTTGTGTCACTGTAGTTCAAATCCTAGTAGAAATCCCTAAGTGTTGAAAATAACTATTGCCCAAGAAATCCGACTTAATTCTCTTATAAGTAGCATGTAGTTTTGCTAGGGACTAGCAAAAGATAGGCATGGGGGTGTGATGTAAACTCGTTTATATCACATAAGCTGTTTATTTACGCATGTTCTTAGGCATAGAATTGCATCACATATTATAAATATTGCATAACATGCATTATCTTGCATTTAGGGTAGTCTGTATAAAATTTAGATTAATTGTCTCCTTTTATGTCTAGGGACAGAGCAACTTGTTAATCAGGGCTTCGAACTAAGGATCTAAGCGTACAAATCTGATCAGGGCAATGACGGGAGTTCAACAACTCTAAGATCGCCCTGATCGGACATCCGTAGCACCAGATATAGTCGCAGGAAACTTAGGAATCAAGGGCCAATATGGTGTTAATCCACATCTCAGATGACAAATCTGACTGCACGGATGGGTTTGGATCGACGATCGTAGACTAACGGCGTGAAAATCGGTCCAATCCGACACCCGTGGCACCGTCTACAACACATAGAAGTTGGACGGCTAAGATGGCGTGGTGCCATCTCAACCGCCCGATCGGCCTTAGGAATCGCAGCTGCATCTCCAAGGGGCCTTCCATCGTGCGATCCTAGCCGTTGGATCTTGATCCAATGGCCAGGATTAACACTGAAGCACCGCTCTCTTCAAAAGGCTTTGGGCGCAGATGATCTAGACCGTTGGATCTCGATCCAATGACCATAGATCCACGTGCTTAAACCCTTCGCGTGATAAAGACGAGGCTTTAGCACATCGATCGTGCCCCTGTGGGTGACATAGGGGTTGCGAGTTCGAATCGCCATGCGCTTGAAATTAGAACAAAGAGTGGGGGCGCATCGATTTTGGCCGTTAGATGGCAATCGTGCAGGCGGCGAGTGGAGACGTGGCACAAAGAGGAGCGTTGATCGCGTACGCGCGTGATGACTCGCATCTGCATGCCTCATTGCACACACGGGCGTGCGACAAGGGCATTTGAACCGGCACTGTGAGGACAACTTTAAGCCACCCGTTCTTGAGATTGGACAGCTTATATCGTCCAAACGTGGGCGTGCATTTTAGGTGTGGAAGAGGAGGAGGCACGTGCGCAACGCGTACATGTCGCCCACGATGGGCCTTTGGTAACATTTAATTCCGTCACTAAAGGTCCCTTAATTAATATTTTGAAGTTAAAATGTCCAAATTACCCCCAATCCTTGCAACTATGAAAGGAGACCCCTACCTTACAAAATTGTCATCCCTTCTTCTCTTCTCTCACCCCTTCCAAAGCTATAAGAGCTTGTCCCAAACCCGAGATGCTCTTCTAGAGTAGAAATCATAATTTTTCCACCTTCGTCCCCCTTCGTGGAGCATCCCGCAGTTGTCCTCTCTCTGCATTCGGGAAGCGGATCCCGCGACGACGATGATGTGTTGCTTCTTTCCTGTTCCTCCTGCTTCATCCTCCTTCCCACTCTATTCTCCATCTTCTAGGCGTTGTCTCGTCCGGCTCGTCCTCCAAGCGATTGTCGAGGAGGATATTTCTATATCCATTCTTTTTACTGCTTTCTAGAGTAGATTTACTGCTTTCTAGTGTAGATTTCTCGCTTTCTAGTTGTAATGAGTAGTGCAATGAACAACTTGTGATAATGAAATCTCTGTTTATTTTACCCCTCCTTTGGTTTTATTTGTAATATTCTCTCTCTTTCTCTTTTATTTATTATTTGTTAAATAGATAGCTAGTTTTCAACCAGTTAATCTGTTTCGTGATAAACAAATAAAACACATATTTTTAATCAAACATCTGCCTCCCTGTGTTCGACCCGGAACTTCTTTACGGATTTTCGATATAAATTTTATCTGTTGAACAGATTTCTTCGTGACTCGAACTATGACGACGAGTTTTTGAATCCAACTGCGAACACGTAGTTTTTCACTATCAACACGTTGCTTGGTTGTCAGCTTCCGAGGTGGGACTAAGGTCCTACCCTTCCTTCGCGCAGCGCAGCAGCGGGGTTCTTCATTCAATTGGAGGTGATGCTGCTACTGGATTCCTAAATTGAGGACCTGGACACGGATGTAGAACGAATCTGCATCGCCTGGTGCAAGCACCTGGAGTGACTGCGTCTTGGAGCAAGCTTGAAGCCTTGCTCGAGGCTTCGGCAATGCCGGCGGAGGACCTGCTACCTAAAACATGAAATAGGGCCTCGTGGCTATGTTAGAATGCCTTAGGAGCTTCGCTGAACCACGGCGAGTGTAGCGAAAGTGGTTTCATGGAGGATGGTGGTCTGTGGTGGCTGGACGATGAAGGAGTTAGGCGAAGAACGGTGGGTTGGTTGACAGGTGGCTGGGGTGGTTGAGCGGCCCAATAGAGTTAGGGCTTTTGTAAAGGTGGATGTGGCGGAGGTCGGGGACTTGTCGGTGAGGAGGATGAAGTTGTGTAGCGAGCGGAAGTCCTCGCCGGAGATGGAAGAGATGAGGGTGAGCGGCGGTAGCGGAGGTCAAATTTGGGAAAAAGAAGAATAGGCAAACTTAGGGAAGGAGAGGAAACTTAGAGAACCTAATCTAACGATTGAAGGAGGTAGAAAACCCATGCTGGTGTGATGGTCGGATGTGGGGAAGATGAATCCTTCGGGAGGGGGACAGCGGCGAAGAAAAGGGTCTCTGATGTGGTTGTCGAGAGGCGGAGGAAGTCGGGGAGGAAGAAGATGCTCCCAATTTGGCCGTTGGGAGGCCGTAAGACGACGGGGGAGGATGCTCACTGGAGCTAGGTTGGAGGAGGCTGGAGGTAGGGTTAAGAAGAGGGTTTTTGGCCAAATCCTAGTTGACGAGCGCGACCATGCATTAGGCGTGCTTAAATAGGGCTTAGGATGAGGTTCCAAGCTTGGAAACAAGCTTGGGAACCTTGGAGCTTACACAAAAATATGACACCCATTCCTTCAAAGCATTCGCACAAGCTTTTGGGAAGGAGTTGGGATCCAAGGTTGGTCCTAATGGAAAGAGGATTTCCTAAAGAATCTTCGGTTTGATTTTGGGAAGGTTTCATCAATCAATCAAGGAGTTCTCTCCAAATGAAGCTCTCTAGAGTAGGATTCATGACCGATAATGGTGGAGGGACCTTTTTGTGAAGATGATGACAAAATTGGGGGGCTATTTGCAAGGAATTCAAAAAGCTAAGGGTCTGAATAAGATAGAAAGAGTCTGATTGGACTAAAATGCAAACTTGGTCAAGATGATCTCAGATTGGGCCCAAATTTTGGTAAAAACCTAATTTGTACCTAAGGAATCCAATGGTAAAGTTAGATTTAGGTTTTGACTTTGTTTAACTGGTTAGTTTATGTAAAAACCTAAATTAGTGTAAATGTTAGTCTGAGACTCTATTTTGGGTCAAGATGGGTTCTAATGGTAAAATTGAAGGTACCAAATCTTAGAGAATATTTTTCTATGAATTTTAGAGGATTTAGGTGAATTTTATCCTGACCAGAATCTCAGTTAATTAAGCAGGTTTATTTTTATGGTTTCGGAAGTCATTTAATTCTCAAAACATGCGAAAATCTTTTTCTGTATGTAGTAACCCACTTATTGGACATTTAAGGCCATTTGACCCTTAATTAACCCCTTATAAAACCCATGGTTATTCTACATTCAAGATATGATGGTAAAATTGCTGTTTTAACCCTATTTTCTTGTATTTCTCTCAGAATGGATTTGCAGTGACTTAGAGCTCTTTGATGGTTATGTAGGAGCATTTATTCCTTGATAATTACTAAATTGAGTGAGTTATGGCTCATGATGGTGTTCCCATCAGCGCATCACACGCTTGACATGCCTCTAGCTGCGGAGACTCATGACTGACTAAGAAGTTGGCTGATCATGAATCGTGCTAGCCAGTCAGTCATGGGATGCGCTTATTGCTAAGGGTGTGCTACCAAGGGTGACTGGTTGGCTTCTCAGCTAACCGGTCACCCATGGAAGGCGGAAACTGGCTAGGTAGGTCAAATTAGTGACTGTTGATCGTTAGATCAACTGTCCACATTCGCTAGACTATTCTAGGAGCTACGGAGGTTAGATTGAGATGATTTTTGCACCATTGAGCTACGATCATTGACCACATGGATTTGTCATCTGAAGTTTGGATTTTCACCACCTTGCCCATTGACCTCTAATCTTCCTCAGACTGCATCTGATGCTATAAAGGTCCAATCATGGCAATTTCGAAGGCGTTGGATTCCAATCGTCGCCCTGATCAGATTCGTACGGTTGGATCTTCAATACGAGGCCCCAAAATGATGTCGTCCTATATCTTGGCCGTAGTAAGAGGTGAATTACTATACAATTTGTACAAATTAATCTAAATGTATGATGATGCATGTTATGCAATATTAATAATCATGATGCTTCTTTAGCCCTAGGAACCTGCATAAATAGGAATTTTAAGCCAAGTAGATGTGTACACATCAGACGATTTCAAGCTCCCACACTAATATCGGAGGTGAAGTCATCTATTCTAAGGGACGAACCCTAAAGTGCAATATGAATTCAGCTTAGAAATGGGTAGGAAGGGTCTCGATTTTTTTTTTCAAATGACGGGTTGCCTCCCGTTAAGCGCTAAGTTTAAGGCCATCAGTTGGGCGCAATGCAGCTCAGGGAGAGTGGAGATCAAAAGATTCAATAGCCAGATTCAAATTGGTGAGCTCGAGGAATGGTTTCAGTCTCTGACCATTCACAACAAACTGATCTGAGTCATGGCTGAGTCCACTAATTTCAACAAATCCATTTCCAAAGATCCTTTAGACTAGAAAAGGTCCAATCCATTTCGATCTCAGCTTTCCTGGGAAGAGCTTAAGCTTGGCATTAAAGAGAAGCACTTTTTGACTAGGATGAAAAGATTTTCACGATATGTGCTTGTCATGAAAGCCCTTAATCTTCTCTTTGTAGATATGTGAGTTCTCGTACGCATCATTATGTAACTCCTCGATCTTGCTCATTTGCAACTAGCGGCGGATCCCGGCTTCCCTAAGATATAGATTGCACTTCTGTACTGCTCAATAGGCTTTATGCTCCATCTCTACAGGAAGGTGACATGCCTTCCCATAAATGAGTTTGAACGGAGACATTCCCAATGGGGTTTTATGGGTGGTCTTATAGGCCCATAATGCTTCCAGAAGTCGAGATGACCAGTCTTTCCTGTCCGACCAAACAGTGACTTGAAGGATTTTCTTGATCTCTCGATTGGAGAGGCTAGCCAGTCCATTAGTTTGTCTTAGTTCAACCCCTCATAAATAATATTTTGATGATTTTACAAAATAAAGAAAAAGAGATAAAGCATAAGCATAGCATATTTTTCTCTATAATAACACAATTGCAGGATTCATTTTGTTTTCCAAGTCGGAGGATTAAAAGTGTGAAGACTAGATTAGCATAAGTGTTGTCATAGGTCATAGGCTTTTATGTAAACTTTCAAAGGTTGTAATCTTTATTTTATTTGAGTCTAGAGATATTGTAAAGAGCCCCCAAACATAACTTATAAATAGCTAACTTAGGCTCTTTGCACTTAGGATAAACTTGAAACAAAAACCTAAAACTAAGACACTAATCAGACGTCCATAACATCTGTCAGACGTTAGATTTTCAACTCTAAGATGTCTGATCATTGTTTCAGACATCTAATTGCCTATAGCATTGCCTTTACATTCTGACTTCTTAGGCATCAGTCGAAGCAACCTTCTGTTAGACGTCCATAGCCTCATCCAGACGTCGAATACATTGCCTGGACGTCCTTAAACCAACCGTTAGACTCAAGTACCCATTTCCTTTGTGCTATAGCGGGCAAATACACTTTTAGATGTCTGCACATGTCTCCAAACGTCTATCAATGGAATGTTGCCCATTTATTTCTGTGCAAATCTTATAAGAAACCAAAGATCAACTCTTAGATTACCGAAGCATGTCATTATTTTTCCAGATGTCTAAGTAATTTGGCAGATGTCCAGAATAATGTCTGTTCCTTAAAATCTAGAACCTTGTTTGGATCTGGTCAAAATAGGAACGAATCCACTTGAAATTAGACGTCTAATATTTTTTATCAGACGTCTTATATGAATATATCAGATGTCCCTGTTTTGATCCAATGACAATAGTAAGGCTGGTTAATAGAATCAGACGTCCATAAATGTAATCAGATGTTTTACAAGACCTCTAAATCAAAAATCAGACGTCTGATATTCCTGTCAGATTCATGATTGCTATGATTTGTGTTGGATTTCGTCCCAATCTCTTGGGACTTGGCTCCAATGGCTAGGAGACCTCTCCCAAGCATTCTCGAAGGTTCCAAACTTGCCTATAAATAGACTATAACCCCTCTTAGGCAACACACACCTCTTGAGATTCAATTTCCTTAGAAAATCACTTGCTTACCACTCTTTGCTTCCTTTTATCCTTGTATTGTGCCAACACTCTGATTAAAGGGCAAACCCACACTCTCGGTGCACTTCATTCTGCTGATTCTCAGGGAGTTCTTTTTATGCTTAATAGATAAGGAAGTCATTAATATTTTGGGGTGTTCTACAGGTGTTGTTTCATTCTTATTATTGTAGTTTGGGTATCCGACCTGTCAGGTCCCCATCTCTTCATTGTGAAGGGAGAAACATCCATTTAGGGATCGGAGGTGGGATTTATAATTGAGGTACACTACCCTCGTTTAAGTAGTGTGGTTAGTAGATTGATCACTTTGTGATTGAAAATCCTAAGTCAAGGGATTGGCTTGGGTGGTGGTTTTCACCCATTTTGGGTTTCCACCTAAAAATCTTGTGCCTCTTTTTGTGATTGTATTTTTGTCTTACAATATTTTCTAAATTCACTATTCACCCCTCCTATAGTGCAATTTCATTTGGTATCAGAGCCAAGTTTTCTACTTTTAGGAGTAACATCCGCGGGAAGATCACATGGAGGTGAGAGTCATTTCTACTGGTAGATCTGAGGGGCAATCCACCACCTGACCACCACTCTTCGAAGGGACAAACTACACCTATTGGAAGCTGAGAATGAAGATGTGGCTTCAAGCCAACGATTTCTCCATTTAGGAGAAATGCGAATCCACATATGTCATTCCCGAGAAACTAGAAACGGGATACACGGTGGAGCTGATTCATCACCTTGGACTGAATGCTAAGGCGATGAACTCACTCTACTGCGCACTCAGCTTGGAGGAGTTCAACCGCATTAGTCAATGCACAATCGCCCACGAGATATGGAGAACCTTAGAGGTAACTCACGAAGGTATGTCTAGAGTTAAATCCTCTAAGATTAACGTGTTATCGTAGGAATTCGAAGCCTTTTCTATGAAGGAAAATGAGAGACTTGGGAACATATACACCTAATTCACGTTAATCGTGAATAACCTCAAGTCTCTAGGAAAGACATTTATAAAGGGGGAGCTTCAAGGCAAGCTCCTTCGCTCCCTTGGACCCGAGTGGGAGCAAAAAGTCACGGCAATAGAAGAAGCCAACCAAGTAAAGGATCTAGACATGGAAAATTTACTTGGAAATCTTATGGCCTATGAATAAAAAATGGAGCAAAAGAAGAAATCTGTCACACTGAAGTCAAAGAAGAAGACTTTAGCCTTCAAAGCTACGTCGGATGATGAGGTAAGTTCCGATGATGAAGAATTCATTTTATTAGCTAAAAAGTTTAAAAAGTTTCTTAGAAATAGAAAAGAGATCAAGGGAAAGAAAAGAGAGGAAGAACCTCTAGTTTGCTATAATTGCAAAAAGAGAGGTCACATAAGGAAGGATTGCCCCTTACTCAAAATGGATGATGAGAAGAAATACAAAAAGCCTTCCGACTACAAGAAGTTCTCAAGCCCAAGGGACTCAAGAAGAAGGCATTCCAAGTAACTTGAGATGACTCCACCTCCGAAGAAGAAGAGGAAACAAATGAAGAAACGACATGCTTGGGACTAATGGCAACGAAAGATGCTTCCGAATCTGAATCTGAGGAGCCTGAGGTAAACTCCTATTCTCTAGATGAATTACAAGGTGCTTTTGATTCACTATATCTAGATCTTAAGGAAACAAAAATTAAAAGCAAAGCTTTAAAAGAAGAAAACTTAGAGAGTAAGAAATTGATCAATGATCTTGAAGAGAAGAATCTAATTCTTACTAAAGCAACCACTACCTTGAATATGCAAATAAGAAACCTAATGATTAAAAAAGAGTCATTAACAAATGATTTGTATACAGCAATGAGTGAACAAAATTTTCTAGATAGAGAAGAATTACTCGACAAAATTCATGTGCTTGAAAAATCAAACTCCTTTAAAAAGGATGAGAATAGCTTACTTAGAGTGGAGATTAGAGGACTAGAAGATAAACTAGACATAATGAAAATAGAGATAAATTACCTTAAAGAAACATCAAATCAACTTCTTGAGGACTTAGACAAATTTACAAAGGGGAAAGGTACCTTGGACAAGCTCATTGCTCATCAAAAACCTTCGTCAAGTAAATTTAGTTTAGGCTTTTATGAACCTAGTCAAAGTAAGCCGAAAAAGGATCCTACTCCAAAGGGGACCACTAACAAATATGAATCCACATTATAATGGATACCGAAAAGACAACTTTCACTTTGTTTTGTAGGGTTCAATGGACATTATAATGTCAAAAATTGGATATACAAAATAATGGATGGATGACTCAAAGTAGAAAGACCTAAAGAAACACCAAGTCACCAACGAAGATCTTTTGTAGGAGCAAAGGGATCTACAAGAAAGAAGATAAGAAGACCACCACCATCAAGGAGGTCGATGGGTGATGGACTCCGGGTGTTCCAAACACATGACGGGAGACAAGAACCTATTTTTGGACCTCTAACCTATGGATGGAGGAACAGTTACATTTGACAACAACCACAAGAGCCATATTATTAGCCTTGGTAAAATAGGTAACCCTCTCTCTCCCATCTCAAATTTCTCTCTAGTTAAAGGACTAAAACATAATCTTTAAGTGTTGTCAAATTTGTGATAAGGGATTTAAAGTAGTATTTACTTTAAAAATATTTGAAATTATGTATGCATTGATGAGAAACTCATCATGGTCTCTAATTACCCCTAATTAACTAGTCTTTCTAGTTAATTAGCTAGAAATATGTGAATATATGGGTTAATTATTAAATAAGGGATAAATAGTAAAGGACCTTAAAATAGGTTAAAAATGCTATATTGTCATCCAATTAATATTATTAATAATCTAATTAATAATTATACTCGAAATATTATCAATAATTCATTTAATCAATGTGTTAACTAACTTAAGCATAATATATACCTAAGTATGTAATAACTTAAGTAACACTAAATAAATTAATCTAAAAAGGTCAAAAATGTAAATTCAAGGTCTAAATATAATAATTGTCTTATTTATAATCATATATAAAAAGTTGAAAAAGATTTAAATTAAAATAAACCTTGAAAACCTGAGTTTACATTTTGGTCCTTACATTTTATTTCAATCGAGTCCATATTTTCTGCTTAGGTCCCTAGGTTTCACTGCGAATAAGTCCCTAGACTTCTTCTTCTCTTCTTCACCCGTCTAGATGGCTGACGACTGAAGGTGCATCCATCGCCTGATCACAGCCAATCCGACGTCATCTCTTCTTCTCCAAGCTCCTAGAGCTTGTGCTCACCATCCCCTTTTCATCCACTGGTCTGGATGACGCCTAAATCCTATTTTAGGGTTGGAGATAACCTCATCGGCATCAGAGAAGACACCGGCGGTTATACCACCTCCTTCTCAGTCGCCGTCAACTATAAATACCCCTTGACACTCTCGATTTCCACCAAGTTGGCTCCCTTCCCTCTTCTTCACTGAGCTGACCCAATAGGCTATTCTCTCCAAAACTCCGGTAAACTTCCTTCGCCTCATCCGACTTCTTCCATCCATCTTAAATAACTTTGGATCTCCGCCAAAGTCAGCCGCGTCTTCTAACAAGCGCTGACTAGGAGCTCTCCTCTGCTTCACCTCATAATCGCCGCTGGAGATCTTTTGACAACCCTCTGATTTGCTCCTCCATCATGAGCCTTCGATGGAGATCCTCTATCCCCTTCGTCCAGGTAACAGTAGACTAGGTAGGTAGGTTAGTTTAGTTAGTTAGTTAGGTAGCTTAGGTAGCTGTAATGTAGATTTAACTTTCATCTTCCTCTACTCCGACGAGCTCCTTGAGCTTGTCAGGAGCGATAATTTTGTCTTTTTAAGTCGCTGTCCATCTTCTTGAATCTTCCATGATCATTTCTATAGCCTTTAATTACTAATTTGATCACTAAATCGCCTAAACCACTTCCACCTCCACCGACTACTTCTACTGTACATGACAGCAGTAGTTGACCTATTTTTCACCTTCATTGGATCCTCCATCACCTATTCATCTCCAAAGGATTCTAATCATCACTTTAATTCTATTGAATACCACATATGACCTAAACGCCAAAATTTAATTAAGCTCCTGAGCTCGCTGTCAATGGCGGCTCAGGAGTAGTTGAAATCATTAATTATATATATTTATGATCGCAATCATTTGTTGACCTGTTTTATCCACTCAATTGAGTGGGAAAACAAGTCTTGAGCCTTAACCAACTCAGACTTTATAAAAATTGAATTCACTGTTAAATCTTTATTCCAATGAACAATTGAAGGAACTAACTTGATCCTGAGGTTCCTTGTGACCTCAGGAATCTTTTCAAATCTTTAATGGCACAATTCCACATTCTGTATACAATTTCACCCTTTTTCTAGACTCACCAAAGCTCCGGTGAGTCAAATATAGTTCTTCAGCCTGTAGAACTTGGTGTGAAACTCCAGATCAATGAAATGAGGATTACTTATTATTCTAAGGTATTTTCTTTGAGGTTTTAGTGTCTGGAGTTGTTGTTAGGTCTTCATCTTCTCCAACTCCAGTAGAGTTGGAGAAGTCTGACAGCTAGTTTTAAGATGCATTTAATAGGTCTAAAAGCTTCAATGCTATGCACTGAATTCATTTCCATACTTAAACGAGTGTAACAACCTCTAGTTTGTTCTGATGAACAAACTACTTTAGAATCTCAAGCGATGATCTTAAAACCCTAGGAACTTCAGTTAAAACACCTATTTAAGGGTCTGAGCATGTTCTTGAGACTGAAGGGATGTTGTTTAAGGTGTTAATTCCATGAGAAAAGGTTTAAATCAGAAAGTCAAAATTTGAGGCTTATTAGTCAAACATGAGTCTGAATCTTGAGATCTAGATTCAATTTGACGAATTGATGAGTTCAAGTTGTTTCTGGGATGCTTGTGAATGATTTTAAAGAGCTTTGAGTAAGCTCTGATGGTTTATTTAGTAGAATCCAATTTTTGTCATTTTGGGTTATTTTTAAACCCAAATTGATGACAGTAGATTTTTGATGAGTTTTGAATGTAAATTCTGCTCAGATGGATTGGTAACAACCTTTAGAAGTTGTTTTAATTGATTAAATAGGTCTTTAGTTGTCTGTTAGGACTTTTCAAAGTCCTAATCACAGTTCTGAAGCTTTCAGAGAAGCTTTGAGCTCCTGCACACTTCTTGAAGCTCCTGAGAGCTTAATATCCACACTAGTAGCTGCGAAATTCACCTCCTAACCTATTTAGAACTTCAACTGGAAGTGAAAGTCTAGTCTGTGGACTTAGAGTTAAGAAATCCACTTTCCAGGCCATTATAAATGTAGAAAAACCAGTATCTTCGCCCTTCACATCGAAGAGCATAACTTCCCCTTTGAATCAAATTGACACTTCAATTTTGTAGAGCAACTCAAGAGCTTTCCAACAAGCTTTTATTTGCTTGGAATGGAGCTTTGAGCTTGGAGAAATCGTCACTCGAAGTTCAGTCTGGGAGGGGATAAATTAGTCCCACCTCGGGTAGATCTGAACGGCCGCATGGGTATAAAATTGTTTTGTTACATAGCCACTTCAGTCGACAAGCGCATGATGCAAATGAACCAAAGAGCATGTGTGTGTGTGTGTGTGGGCATGTATGTGCCTGCTAGTGTGTGCCCTCGGAGGGCATGAGCGAGGCTTGGGAGGCTGTGAGCCAGTTTGGCTCGAAACTATGAACTGAAAATAAACTGAAGCTTAATGAATCAAGCTTAGACCTAGTAGGGTCTGGTCCCACCCTGAGAAGGGTGCTGTGTATCCTCGAATGGTCCAAGCCGCCAATAAATAAACCTAATTTTTGGTTGAAGAGAAAAAAAACCCGATCCAGTTCAGAAAAGAAAGAAGGTTTAGAAGGAAAGGAAAGTTGTAAGGAAAGTTGCTAAGGAAAAGGCCAAGGCTCAGGAAGAAAGGCTAAGGGAAATGCGAAGAAGGAGCAAAGCAAAGGAAGAGAAAGGAGAATTCGTAGAAGGAAAGGAAGGATTAACAGGCACTAAAAAGACAAGGCAGAGAAGAAAAGAGAAAGAAAGAAAGGGAGAGGCTGAAGATACAAAGAGAAGAAAAGAAATGGTTTAATTTCTTGCATTATTTTTAATTCCTTTTGGAGTTTAATGTTGTAATAAGGCATATTTCAATTAGAAAGACTTTCTATTGCCATAATATCTTTGAAATAAATAGAAATTAACATGTTTACTTGTTGTTAAAGAAGATCATTTGTGTAAATATGTTTTCTTATGGAATTTTGCATATTTCTTAAATTTAAAATCATTAGGCAAAGTTCATGTTGTTAAAATTAAACTTAATTATACCTTCTATGAGTAACCTAGATTGATTGGTGAATTCTGAATAAGCTATACCTTCCAGCGAATGACTTGGACTCAACCAGTTAAAAGAAATAAAATCTAAAATGTTAGGTTAACTTGACCCTATACTACTCAACCGACACAAATTCGAGTTAACCTAAGTTACTTTCTTCTACACATAATTAAGCACAATTAACTTAATTAACTGTGTTGAGGAGAGGATGACATCATGCATCAACCAATGAAACCCTTCTTAAGGTAACTAGATTTAAAGATATTTATATTGTAGAATTTGATAATGATAGCACTTATGAATGTCTTGTAGCAAATAATGGGTTAAGTATATGGCATAGAAGAGTAGGGCATGTTCATATGAAGCTAGTTCAAAAACTAGCCAAACAAGAACTAGTTCGAGGTCTTTCTAAAGGAAAATTCTTAAATGAGCTTATCTGTGATTCATGTAAATTAGGTAAAATTATGAAATCTAGTTTTAAAAATAAAGAAGCTATATCCACATCATGACCATTAGAACTACTTTGCCTGGATCTGTTTGGACCAACAAAATATGAGAGCCTTAGTGGATGCAAATATTGCCTTGTAATTGTAGACGATTTTTTAAGGTTTTCATGGGTCTCCTTCTTGAGATCCAAAGAAGGAGTATTTTCCGTCTTTTCTATTTTTGGTAGGAAGGTTCAAACTGAAAAAGGTTACCAAATCACTCATATTCGTACTGATCATGGGGGCGAGTTTGAAAATTCCTTATCTGATGATTTTTGTCAAGAGCATGGTATTGCTCATGAGTTTTCTTTCCCCCGAACACCACAACAAAATGGGGTAGTTGAGAGAAAGAACCGTACTCTTCAAGAGTGTGCTTGAACATTGCTCATAGACTCCGGGTTACCGAAGTACTTTTGGGTTGAGGCAGTTAACACGGCTTGTTACGTGTTAAATTGTATCTTAATTAGATCCGGGTTGCAAAAAACTTGTTTTGAATTATATTATGGGAAAATACCCAAAATCAGTTTTAAAGTTTTTGGATGTCGATGCTTTGTTTTGAATACCTGCTTTAATTTAGATAAATTTGATGCCAAAGGTGAAGAAGCCATCTTCATTGGTTATTCTTCACGTAGTAAGGCATATCAGGTCTTTAATAAGATCACATTAATAGTGGAGGAAACCCTTCATGTTTCCTTCGATGAATCTCCTCACTCTTCCTTTATTGACCGAGTCAATATCGAAGATGAAGATGATTCTTCTATTGATGTGTCTAACATTCCAAATTCCACTATCCATAATCTTCCAAAAGATTGGATATATCAAAGGGATCATCCCGAAAGTCAAGTCATTGGAAGTGTTTCCGATGGCGTTAAAACCCGATCTTGTTTTAGTTGCTCTTTCGATCTCTCCACCTTTGTATCTCAAGTTGAACCCAAGAGTGTCGAGGAAGCATGCTCCGAAGAACCTTGGATGATGGCCATGTAGGAGGAACTCAACCAATTCCAAAGGAATGAAGTTTAGGATCTAGTACCTAAGCCTAAAGGGCAAACGGTAATAGGAACCAAATGGGTATTCTAGAACAAGTTGAATGAATCCGGTATAGTCTTTCGAAACAAGGCTCATTTGGTAGCACAAGGGTACAACCAAGAAGAAGGAATTGATTTTGATGAGACCTATGCTCCCGTAGCTCGACTCAAATCAATTCGCATGCTTCTTGCTTATGCTGCCTTCCTTGGTTTTAAACTCTTTCAAATGGACGTTAAGAGCATGTTTCTTAACGGATTCATTAAGGAGGAAGTTTTTGTAAAATAACCTTCTGGTTTTGAGTCTCATGATAAGCCTCATTTTGTTTATAAATTAAACAAGGCACTATATGGTCTAAAGCAAGCTCCTAGAGCTTGGTATGAGAGGCTCAAAGATTATTTGTTAAATGCAAAATTTTCTATAGGGGAAGCTAATTCCACATTATTCATTAAAAGAAAAGGGAAAGACATTTTATTAGTTTAAATATATGTAGATGATATTATTTTTGGTGCTACTAATGAATCTATCTGTAGAAAGTTCTCAGAGATTATGTAGGAAGAATTCAAAATGAGTTTGATGGGTGAGCACAAGTTTTTCTTGGATTTACAAATCACTCAACTCGAATTCGGGACCTTTGTGTGTCAATCAAAATACACAAAGGAGATGCTGAAAAGATTTGAAATGGCGAAAAGTAAAGGGAAGAACACTCCTATGAATGTCACAACTTCCCTATACTTGGACGAATCAGGTACGCCCATAGATCAAAAGCTCTATCGTAGCATGATTGTATCTTTACTGTATTTAACTTCTAGTAGACCTGACATTTTATTTAGTACTTGCTTATGTGCTAGGTTTCAATCAAACCCTAAACAATCACAATTAAATGCTACAAAATGAATATTTAGATATCTAGTTGACACATCTGATTATGGCTTATTCTACCCTAGGAGTCCACAATTCAACTTAGTCACATATAGCGATGCAGACTACATAGCTAGCCGCACCGATAGGAAGAGTATTAGTGGGACGTGCCAATTCATGGGCGAATCACTAGTCTCTTGGTTCTCAAAGAAACAATCTAGTGTAGCCCTATCAACCATGGAGGCTGAATACATAGCCGCCGCTCTAGCATGTTCCTAAGTGCTATGGATGAAAAATACTTTGAAGGAATTTAACTTGATATTTAATAAGATAAAAATATTATGTGATAATACTAGTGCTATCAACCTCTCGAAAAATCCCGTACAAAGCATATTGATGTTCAACATCATTTTTTAGGGATAATGTACTTAAGGGAGAAATCAAGGTTGAATTTATTTGTATTGAATTGCAATTGGCTGATATTTTTACTAAACCTTTGAATTATGATTATTTTAATTACATACGTAGGAAACTAGGCATATGTAAGCTAAGTGATATTTAAAGAATTTATTGACTAAGTATAATTTTGTTTGTTATGAGCATAGAAGGAGCCTTGACATTACCAAGTTAAGAACCTTCAAACATAGTTCAAACATCAAAATGTACATTCTATGCAATATCAGACGTCTGATTAATACCATAGATGTCTTATACTTAAAAATTTGACGTCTGAAGATGTGGAACATACATCGATTTTATATCTGAGAAGAGTTGAGAAAAGTGCTATTCCAGACGTTCGTTATCATCCACAGACGTCAGGATAGTCGTCCAGGTGTGTTGACAGATGTCTATTTTGCATCAGGATTTGAATTAAGATGTTTGGATTTAGACATCTAATGATTTAGTCAGATGTCTTGCAAGTAGTTTGATGAAAAAATCAGACGACAACCTGTAGCTTTGGGATGAGATCTAGGAAGGACTGATTGCAGAGATCAGATGTCTAATTTTAACTTTAGATGTCAATTCAGACATCTGATACAGAAATCAGACGACAACCTAGAGAATAAACCATTTTCCTGGGCGGTATGTCTGCAAAAATCAGATGTCTAAATTTTTAATAAGTTGTCTGATAAGTTGTTTGGTATTAAAAACATATGACGCTGTCAAAAGGGTTAAAATCCCAAATGGCCAATCCCGACATCTGACAACATCAGCAGACGTCTGATCTGGCCAAAATTTGCTACTTCATGTCTGTTCTCTGGATGGTTTTGCAATGAAATTTTCCCCAACTTCAGGGGGAGACTTGCTCAACCCCTTGGGGTATAAAAGGCCACTCATTGAGGACCCACTTCCCCCATGCTCAAAATCCCTAAAACCACAAATCCCTTTCCCACTTGACGACCGCCGGCTGCAAGTTGGTGCTGCCCATCTTGCCGTCAAACGACCGCTCCGCCTCCTCGACAACTGGCAGTGCAGCTGCTCTCCTACGCGCGTGCCCCACTCTTCCTCCGTGCATCTGGAGACCCTCCTCCGTGGGTATAACCTCTTAAACCCTTAGGGTATCTCCTTCTACGGCTTTGATCGAGTCCTTTTAAAGCCCTCAACTTTTTTTTTTTCTCTCTTTGATTTACAATTAGTTTAAGGTTTCCTCTTCCATCATGCTTCTTTTGCCCTAGGAGCTAAAACCCTAGAACAAAACCTAGAGATTGGAACTTGTTTCTTTTAGCTTGAATGAATGTCTTTTTGGATGTTAATGGCAAGGGTATTACCTCAAGTGATTCAATTTGACGTCTTAGTGGCTTGAGTTCAAAGGTATATTGCCACAACATTATGGCAAGTTGTATTGCCTCAAGGCATACTGCCACATAATTTTTTCTGTTGTTTTCTGGTATCAATGTTGTGTGCATGTATGGCACTATATTGGTTGAATGACTGGTGTGGGATTGTTTTTGCAGGTGTCCTATCCTATAACACCAAACCCCTCCCTCCAAAACCAACCCACTCAACCTACCCAAAATGCCCCCCCGTCAGAAGCAAGCCGAGGGCTCTTCCACCTTTTCTTCCACCTATTTGGCTGACCAACTACGTGGCGACATCGCTAAACAACGATTTCGTCGCTTTGCAAATGCCAAAGTCAAGTGCCCTGGATTCATTGTATGGAATGACTTTGCCCATCTAAACCTTCGGGAACATTTTGAAACCCTTCATCTCTTCAACTATTTTGACCAACAGTTCCACTCTGGCGTTGAAACTATTGGTGTGTTTTCTGATCTTGTCTGACTTTTCTACGCCAACATCGTTGAAGACTACAACAACGATGAACTTGAGTTACATACCCATTTATTTGGGTGTGAAATTTATATCACCTCTGGTTCTATTTCCACCCTTCTTGCCATCCCTAATGAAGGAAATGACTTCAATGACATTCTGAGGCAATATGACTCAGAAGTTATCAATCAAGAATTAGTCCTACCTAAAAAATATATCAAAAATCTTGGCACCCTACCATGCAAGAACCTCAAACCTCTTCCTCGATTACTCTCTCGCATTTTTGGGTGGGACCTTTTAAATAAATTGGGAGGTTTTGACTATATCTCATGCCAACACAAGGTGCTCCTTTTTGCCGTTGTATGTCACATTCCCTTCAACTACTGCCGCCTCATTGTTTGTGTTGTGAATGAGGACCATGGGGCATCTCTACCATTTGGGTCAATTTTATCCAAAATGTTTGCAAGTCATTGGATTTCCATCAATGACTAGGCAGTTGATAAAAAGAGCCCTACAACCAGGCCACAGCCGCCAAGATGCACATTCTTAGAGAGCATCTTGAGCCAGCTGAAGAGCCCGCTGAAGAAGAACCACTTCCACCCTTTCCAGATCTCCATGAAGAACGTCCTCTTCAAATAGAAGCTCCTCAATCGAGCTTTGATGAGACGTGGGATCTTGCCACAGATTCCCCCTCCTTGGGCATCTCTCTCTTATTGCGACGAACTAGCGAGATGTACACTTATATGGGAAGTATGCACCGTGACATCGACGAACTTTATACCGACGTTCGCAATCTGCAGATAGGTTAAGGACCCATTCGTTGCCGCTGCCGCCACGATCAAGAAGACTAGTTTATTTCTTTTGTTTTCTTGCTTTCTGTCTTTCCATGGTGGCTTGTATTAAGGGGCTTTGACCCCATACTTATATATATTTTCTGGGAACAATAGCTAGTTTGTGCTCAGGGCACATACATTCTTTTCCTAGTTAGTTTACTTTAATGCTTTGCCATTTTTATTATACTTCAACATGCAGATTTTATTAATGATCTCCACTTTATAAATGTCATTATATAACACTTATTTAAGATTCAACCCCTTTTAAAACCCTTCATGATGATATTCAAAAAGGGGGAGAACTTAGAGAAGAACTTAGGAAATGACATGAAAAGGTACGAAAAATCTTTTCAAAATTGGTATAGATTACTAAGTAGAACTTTTAGGGGGAGAAAATAAGAACCTACAGATATATTTTGAAAATCATCAAAAAGGGGGAGATTGTTAGTTCAACCCCTCATAAATAATATTTTGATGATTTTACAAAATAAAGAAAAAGAGATAAAACATAAGCATAGCATATTTTTCTCTATAATAACACAATTACAGGATTCATGGAGTTTTCCAAGTTGGAGGATTAAAAGCGTGAAGACTAAATAGCATAAGTGTTGTCATAGGTCATAGGCTTTTATGTAAACTTTCAAAGGTTGTAATCTTTATTTTATTTGAGTCTAGAGATATTGTAAAGAGCCCCCAAACATAACTTATAAATAGCTAACTTAAGCTCTCTGCACTTAGGATAAACTTGAAACAAAAACCTAACACTAAGACACTAATAAGACGTCCATAACATCTGTCAAACGTTCAATTTTTAACTTTAAGACATCTAATCATTGTTTCAGACATCTAATTGCCTATAGCATTGCCTTTACATTCTGACTTCTTAGGCATCAGTCAAAGCAACCTTCTGTCAGACGTCCATAGCCTCATCCAGATGTCAAATACATTGCTTGGACGTCCTTAAACCAACCATCAGACTCAAGTACCCATTTCCTTTGTGTTATAACGGGCAAATACACTTTTAGACGTTTGCACATGTCTTTAGACATCTATCAATGGACCGTTGCCCATTTATTTCTGTGCAAATCTTATAAGAAACCAAAGATCAACTCTTAGATTACCGAGAAATGTCCTTATTAATTTTCCAGACGTCTAAGTAATTTAGCAAACCTCCAGAATGACATCTATTCCTTAAAATCTAGAACCCTGTTTGGATCTGGTCAAAATAGGAACGAATCCACTTAAAATTAGACGTCCAATATTTTTATCAGACATCCTATATGAATATATCAGACATCCCTGTTTCGATAAAATGACAACAGTAAGTCTGATTAATAGAATTAGACGTCCCTAATTTTAATCAAAAGTCTTACAAGACGTCTGAACCGAAAATCAGACATCTGTTATTGTTGTCAGCTTCATGATTGCTTTGATTTGTGTTAGATTTCATCCCAATCTCTTGGGACTTGGCTCCAACGGCTAGGAGACCTCTCCCAAGCATTCTTGAAGGTTCCAAACTTGCTTATAAATAGACTACAACCCCTCTTAACACACACCTATTGAGATTCAATTTCCTTAAAAAATTAGTTGCTCACCACTCTTTGCTTCCTTTTGCCCTTGCGATGTGCCAACCCTCTGATTAAAGGGCAAATCCACACTCCCGATGCACTTCATTATGCTAATTCTCAAGGAGTTCTTTTTATGCTTAATAGATAAGGAAGTCATTAATATTTTGGGGTGTTCTATAGGTGATGTTTCATTCTTATTATTGTAGTTTGGGTATCTGGCCTGTCAGGTCCCCATCTCTTCATTGTGAAGGGAGAAACCTCCATTTATGGATCGGAGGTGAGATTTGTAATTGAGGTACACTACCCTTGTTTAAGTAGTGTGGTTAGTGGATTGATCACTTTGTGATCGAAAATCTTAAGTCAAGGGATTGGCTTAGGTGGTGGTTTTCACTCGTTTTGAGTTTCCACCTAAAAATCTTGTGCCTCTTTTTGTGGTTGTATTTTTGTCTTACAATATTTTCTAAATTCACTATTCACCCCCCTCTAGTGCAATTTCAGTTTGGGGGTGATAAGGAGTTGAAATACGATGTGACACCCCATACGTTTTCATCAGGGACTAGAAGTGCACATTGGTGAAGTGGGTCTCTCTGTTGGAGATGATAGTGCGTGATACACCGAACCGAGAAAAGATGTGTTAGTGAATGAATTTGATTACAGCTTTGTGATCATTGGTTAGAGTCGGGACAACTTCAATCCATTTGGACACGTAGTCCACAGCTAGGAGGATATACTCGAAACCGTCCAAATTCGGGAAGGGACCCATGAAATCAATCCCCCATATGTCTAAAACCTTACACACAAGAATCAACTGCAAGGGCATCATGTAGTGGTGGCTCATGTTGCCTAAGGTCTGGCAACAAGCACATGCCCTATAGTAATTGTGTGCATCCTTGAAGATCATAGGCCGATAAAAGCCGCACTGGAGGATTTTCGCTGTGGTTTTGTGCCCAGAGAAGTGCCACCATAGGCCTGGTCATGGCAGAATGATAAAATTTCATTGACCTCGGAGTTGGGAATGCATCTTCGAATGATTTGATCTACACTAATGCAGAAGAGATATGGATGTTCCCAGACATTGTATTTGGCATCTGAAATCAATTTGTCTTTCCTGGTTTTTGGCCAATTAGATGGAATTTGGTGTGATGCCAAATAGTTAACTATATCAACATACCAAGGAAGTCCTGTATTAATGGTAATAGGTGCTCATCTTGAAAATGCTCAGTAATAGGTTCGGAAGGGTCAATGACCGAAGAAGGGAGGCAGAACAAATGGTCAGCTACTACATTTTGTTTTCCCGCCTTATCGCGAATTTTGAGATCAAATTCTTGCAACAACAAGATCCATCAGATTAATCTTGGTTTCGCGTTAAGAAAGTGCTTCATTGTAGAGTGATCTGTGTAAATAATGACGTGGTATCCCAGGAGGTATGATATGAATATCTCCAAACCGAATACTACAGTCAGCAGCTCTTTCTCCATAGTCGTGTAATTACGCTGAGCCTCGTCCAATGTCTTGCTAGCATAATATATTACCACCTCTTTCCCATTGATTTCTGCCCCAGCACTGCTCGTACTGTGTAGTCACATGCATCGCACATGATCTTGAAGGGTTGAGACCAGTTAGGGGATTGTAGGATTGGAGCTTAGATAACTTGGTCACGCAGGATTTCAAATGCGTGAATGCACTCACTTGTCATCTCGAAAGGAGTGTCCTTCGAGAGAAGATTTGTTAAGGGGCACACAATTTTTGAGAAATCAGATATAAATTATTGATAGAAACTGATGTGCTCGAGAAAGGATAGAATATCTTTGATCGAGGAAGGCACAAGTAATGTGGAAATCAAATTCATCTTAGCTCGGTCCACTTGGATACCTTTCTCAAATACAAGGTGTCCAAGCACGATGCCTTTTGGAACCATGAAATGGCTCTTTTCTCAGGAGAGAACCAAGTTCACATCAATGCATCTTTGGAGGATTTAAACCAAGTGCAGAAGGTAATCATTGGAAGATTGACCAAATACCGAGAAGTCATCCATGAAGACTTCAAGGTATTTACCTATCATATCAGAGAATATGGCTAGCATGTAGTGTTGAAAGGTGGCAAGTACGTTGCATAGCCCGAATGGCATCCTGTGGAATGCGTACGTACTGTAGGGGTAGGTAAAGGTGGTCTATTCCTGATCTTCAGGATAAATTGCCACTTGGTTATATCCGGAGTACCCATCTAGGAAATAGAAAAATCGATTTTTCGCCAGTTCCTTGAGAATCTGATAATGAATGGGAGAAGGAAATGGTCTTTCTTCGTGGTGGTATTCAGTTTAAGATAGTCTATGCAGACTCTCCATGAGTTCACAATTTGAGTTGGGATGGTTACTCCATATTCGGTCGTAATCACGGTGAGCCCTTCCATTTTAGGCACAACTTGGATGGGACTCACCCAGTGGCAATCAGAGATAGGGTAAATAATTCCTACATCGAGCCACTTGATAATTTCCTTTTTTACAAACTCCTGGAGATTCGAGTTTAGTCTTCTCTATATCTTGCAAGACGGTCGTGTGCCCTCTTTGGTATAGATACAATGAGTGCAATAAGAGGAATTTATTCCAGTCAGATCATTTAGAGTCCATCTAATGGCTCTAAATGCTGCTGGAGGATAGAAATCAGCTTTGCTTTCTGATAAGGAGTGAGTCGAGAGTTGATAAACACAGGAAACGTTTGATTTGAACCCAAAAACACGTATTTCAGATGATCAGGGAGGGCCTTGAATTAAAGCACCAAGTTATTAGCAGCAGGTGGGGGTTCAGGGTTGGCTTCAGAGGATAAGGTGGAAGTTAGGGATAAATCTAGATTAGCCTCAGGCTCCATGATCTATGGGTTAGAATTTTCTTGTGGTTGAGGTTCTTAGAGAATTAGGTTCACCTCGGCAATCGGGTCCTCAACCAAGGTACCTGTGTTGCAGACTTCTTCGATTTTCCCATAGTTTATTCCTTCTTGGGCCTTAAAGATATCGATCCTTAATGTCTTATTCCCAAATTTTAGCTCGATCTGGCCCTCTTTGCAATTTATATTCGCCCTAGCTGTAGCTAGGAATGATCTCCCTAAGATGCTCGGTGTATCCCTCAGATTTTTAAGAGTATCCATGTCTAACACAATGAAATCCAATGGGAAGTAGAAATCTTGTAGCCTAACTAGAACATCTTCGAGGAGTCCTCTTGGTGACTTTATTGATCTGTCAGCCAACTGTAGAGTCACCTTAATTGATTTGAGCTCGATCTCCTAAAAGTGATCTAGTAGGGTGGTAGGGATCAGGTTTATGGAGGCTCATAAATCCAATAAAGCTCAATCGAACTCTAGGTTGCCTATCTTACAGGAGATCAGAGGGGTGCCAGGATCTTTCACTTTCTGCCAGAGTTTACTCAAAATTATAGAGCTAGCTTGCTTAGACAACATAATCGGACTCTTGTCTTTGTTTCGCGGCTTATGCTTCGATGTACATAAGGCCTGAAATCGTGCATAGGTCGGTACATGGTAGATCGCATCCATCAAGGGAATGCTTATTTGGACTTGCTCAAAGAGCTTGACCAAGCCTTCCTCAAGTGCCACAGGTTTGGGTTCTTGTTTCCTTTGGTCAAGGCCTCGAGAAATGGAATCTCTATTGGTTTCTCTAGGATTGGTTTAGGCATTAAATTTGGAATAGGTGTGTCCTGGATATCCATCTTAGGTGTGGGTTCTGAACTACCAAGACTGGAGTGGGTAGGATAAGGTGGGTCCTGAGTAGTTTTGCCACTGCATGTAGTGACAGTGTTTAGGCCTGCCTGGTTTAGACTTGGAGTTGAGAAGAGTGGTGGCTACTGTTGATATCTAGAGTATGATGTGGAAGCCTCCAACTCGTAAGGTGGAGGTGCAGAAGGGGCTTGATAAACATGATGAGCTTGGCTCTGATTTGAGTTCATAACGCGCCTATGATTCAGCACATTATTTGGATTCGGTAGAGGTTGTGAAGGAAGTGCACTAGGTTGGCGAGTTCCAACCATTTGTGCGAGTTGGTTGCGATCCTTTGTGATTTTCGCCTTATGCTATTTCTGTATAGCCGCATTGGTCTTCTACATATTAGCGAAGGTTTGCAAAATCAACCTCATTTGGTCCTCCTTGCTAGGCTTGGTTTGGAAGTTTGGGTTGGGCCTAGGCTAAGCAAGATAGTATGGTTGCAGAGCTTGTGGTCAGGGTTGGAATTGAGGTCTCGAGTTTTGATTTTTTCCCGACTATGCGAAATTCAGATGATCCAGGGTTATATGAGTTGGAGAATGGATCATTCTGGATGATGTGGAGATCTTTGCAGGTCTGAAGTGCTCCAGAGTAATCAGAGTACAAGGGTTTAGAGATCCCCAAACCCGAGAAAGATGGTTCAGAGATTCCTTCGAAACTAGGATCAAATGAGGTTGGATACGCGTCCATCCCCTGACATGCAAGGTGGTGAATGTTATGCACGACCTTCCTACCTAAGAATGGATGTGCATACGTGTTTTGCTGCGAAGAGGTGGCTCTCTGTAGTTGGAAAGTCAATTCGTCTACCTTCTTCTTGATAATGGAGACCTTACCCAGTTGACTGGCCACCACTTTTAGATTGACAGATGCGAATAAGTCTCACGTTTCATGTAACCCTCATGTGTTTGTCAATGCAAGAGTAGTTGTCCGGTCGAACATACCCATAGACTCATTGTTTATGGAGTTCTTGCACATGTTCTCGAGAATTTCCCAAATGGTGTCTTCATGCTGGCCCATGATGTTGCCACCACAGGTTGCGTTGACAAATAACCTAATGTCCTCATGGAGTCCCTGGTAAAATGACTAGACTTGTTCCCATTTAGGAACTCTTGATGAGGGCATTTCCGCATGAGATCAGGAAAGCGATCCCATGCCTCATGAAATGCGTGATTTGATGCCTCAAGGCATTAGTGTGACCCACCGGGAAGAATTTCTTTAGGAATTCAGCTTGTAATTCCTCCCAGATGTTGATATGTCAAGTCAAAGATTGATACCAATGGACAGCTTTATCCATCAAAGAGAAGGAGAACATCTTCATGATCAGGATGTCCCAATTTTGAATAGGTGGTCCAAAAGTTTGGGCCAAATGTTTCAAGTGTTTGATGTGTTGAAAATGATCCTCGAAGTTTAATCCATGGAATTTGGGGATCACACTGATAAGATTTGACTTCAATTCTGTATCAGGTCCTCCAGTCGTGATTTGGACCCTGGATTTGATAGCTACCGTCGCGGGATTGTAATGATCTCACATCTGCGGATGTGGTTAGGGGTTCATGAATGCATGAAGTAGATTCGTGAGATTTTGCAATTGGTTATGAAAGTATGGTACCTGTCCTCCTCCATTAAGATCTTGATTCTCCATGGAAGCGGAGGATGGAGAGCTAGGCTTAGATGTGGAATGACAAGAAGTGATGTCGATCTGATTGTAAGGGGACCCAAACAATTGAGCTGGGGCTTGACCCTGATGAGAGTGAACTACTAATGGAGATCTCATGATTGGTCTTAAGGACCTCCTCCCATACATGCACTACATAATCAGATGAGGGACAATGTGTCTTGGACCCAATCAAGGTACCCGAAAAGGCTGGGTGATTAAGGTAGTTTGAGGCAGATGGACCTTTGGATCAAAAACTCACCCACCTGAGAATTACTTAGGCAGCCAAGAAGGGAGAGTCCCACAAAGACCCCTACACTGTAGAGCGTCCCCATGGGTTACAGGGTTTCCCCCACTCAATCTTCCTTGTCACTACGATTCCAAGTAGACCATAATGTGTGAGCTGAGACCTAAGTCTACCAATTTTAACCTTGCTTGTGCTGTGAATTTCACTTGAATTTAGAGTTGGTTTGATTTGTGACATAATTTGAAGGTTGGTTGATTCACAAAGTGAACCAACTTCACCTGACCTATCCTAAGGTTGAGGATGAAGTTTGGGCAAAAGCACTCAAATCACCTTGAAGTGGTTCTCAAACAATTTATTAGGTCCCAAATTTTAATGATCCAAGTGATTATAGAGCCTTGATTTTAGGGTTAACTTTTTAGGATCAATTCAAACAGGGGTTTGGGTAGCATACAATGCGGGAATATATTTCCTTTTTAAGAAGGCAAATGTGTACTAGTTCTTGAAACCCTAATGTGGAAACCTAGTTTGGCTCTATTTCCAAGTCCAATTTCTTCCAAAGATGGTGCCTTGGGATCACTCAAGAAGGTGAATAGCCTAAGGAACCTTATGTCCCTAATAGGTGCAAGTATCAAGATGGGGATCTCCAATCAAATCAGTCAAATTCGATCAAATCAAGAAACTTTTTCCTTTAATGATGATTACTAAGACAATAAGGCAAGTGGATCCTAATTGATTTCCTTTTCAATCTTTCCAGGAGAAGAGGGGATTATGGAAGAGGGAAGAGTAGTTACCTATCCTTGGTGTGGTTGCTTGAGCGATCAATTTCGTGATGGTTCTCCTTGCAACAACACAACAAAAGAGATAGAGCAAGTTAGAATCAATTTAGAATAAGAACGACTAGTGGTTGAAGTGTGGTTGCTCCCCGGTCTTAGAATCAACGGTGCCAAAATGTTGGCCCTAATTTCCATCGTCTTAGAAAAATACGCGTTGTAGTATAGTAATGAAAATTGAATCAACACTTAAAATTTATAAGCTTGAGAAATATGAGTTTCCAAGGTCGTTCGTAAGGAGCAAAAGATCGCAAATCAAACATTAATCCAATATTCAAGCAAAACTCAAGATATATAAAAAAATATATTCAATGAATAGAAAAATGTATATCATAGTCAACAAACAAAAATAATGAGAAGGAAGATATATATGAAGCCCAAAAAAGATGGTGGTTGAGACCACCAATGAAACTCTTAACACTTAGGCTATTCCCAAACTCAAGTATCAAACATTGCTTACTAAGGTCTCAAACGCCTTAACTCCTCAACCTAGAGCCTCAACACTTAGCTTTTTTATCAAATCAAACCATGACCCAATGACTTCTGAAGCAAAAACCCCTGCTTTTCTCTCAACCTTTCCTCTTTCTCTCTCTCTTCTTTCTCTATTCAGGTAAACGGATCTGGACCCAGGTCTGCGTGCGTGTGCATGGGCGAAGGTGTGTGTATGCCCATGGGGGTAGGGACTTGACCCCAGTGTTTCAAAGGTGAACATCTTACGCGCTCAATTCAATAAGTATTAAAAATTTTTTTAGCGCTCCACGATGTGGGACTAAAGCTTGCTGCCTCCTTCTTCACTTGCAGTTGCTGTGAATCTTGACCAATTGGTGATGCTGCTGGTGTTTGTTTTCTAATTCAAAGCCTAGGTGGCTTCATGGTGCCCATCCACATCTGTTGGAGGTGGAAGCGGTGTTGAAGATGAATGAACGACGACGGACGGCAGTGGAGATGAAGGTCGGTCCGGCGAGTACCTATAACACGAAACACAGGCTCTAAGCAAGAATTGCATTTGTAGTGGAATTTTGGTGTTTGATGGAGGGGTGAGGTCGGATGGCGTCGGAGATGACGGTGAATTGGTGGGTTGTTTAGTGAGGTGTGGGAGTGATCAAAGCTCCAAATTGGCTTGGGGCTTTTGATCTATGGAGGGTGAGGAAACTTTTCACGATGGTGGTTGGGTGTTTGGGGTGGTGTAGCGGTGGCATGGACTCGCCAGAGTCGCGTGGCCAGAGGTAGAGAAGAGGGAATAGGTGAGATAGTGGTCTAAAGCTAGTTCTAAAGTCCTAAATCTAATCTAGAGGAGAGGGATATGAAAACCTAATCTATTTGATGAAAGGGGAAACAATCCTTGCCAGCGTGACTTACTGGATACAAGGACGAAGAACTCCTCAATGAAGGGGGATGACGATGACGATGCGGGGTAAGAAGCCCTAGCTACGTGCCCTAGTGGTGGAGGAATGTGAGGAAGAGGATGGCACTCCCAATTTGGTGGTTGGGTGGCCGGAGGTAGGAGAGCAACTAGGTTGCTGGAGTGAAAGTTTGAGACAGCCAGAGGAAGGAGGGAGAGTGATTTTTGGCCTGAACTTGGCTCCGTAGCACATTGGGATGTAGGGGAGCTTATGTAGAGCTCAAATGTTCCCTCAAATTGGAAGAATTCGCGAATTGGAATTACTATTTTGGCAACTCAAAATCCCACATTTCTTGAGCTCGCTTGAGCTCTGTGCTTCAAATTAGGATCTGAGACTTGTTTTAATGGGAAGAGGATCTTCTGTTAATCAATCCCTCTAAATTTGGAGGGATTTGGACTTGATTTGGTGTAGAAATGTGTGATTGAATGATCGTGCATATGGGTTATTTATGGTTGCTCTTTCTGATTGAAGGTGGCATGGACCTATTCGTAATGAAGATGAGAAGTTGGGGGCATCTTTGTAAGGAAACATGGAACCTAGGGGTTTAGATGTGATAAATAGAGATTTCAAGAGCTAAAATGCAAACTAGGCCAAGATGGACTCTGATTGGGCCCAAATTTTGGTGTTAACCTAATTTTGACCCAAGGAATCTAATGGTGAACTTAGATTTGGGTTTTGACCACATTTAACTAGGTAAATTGCACATGAACCCAAATTAAGGAAAATTCCCGTCCAAATCTCTTTTTTTGGTCAAAATGGGTTCCGATGGTCAAAGTGAAGGTACCAAAACTTTAGAACATTTTTGAAGGATTTTTAGTAGGTTTAGATTAAATTTATCTCTACTAGAACCCTTACAATTTAAGTGAGGTTGATAATTAGAGTTTCAAGTAATATTTTAATCTTTAGAATGCATGAAACCCTAATCTGATCGTGTGCAAGCCCACTTCTTGATCTTTTAGTGCATTTGAAATTGAATTAACCCTTGCTTAACCCCTTAGTTAATCTACATTAATGATGAGATGTTAAAACAGTAGAATTTACCCATTTTATTGTCTTCTTATAATCACATCAGAATAAAGTTATGAATTTTTGATGAATATTTAGAAGCACTTATTACATTAGTTAGGCTAATTTAAGCTCATTGACACTAATGATGGTGCTACCATCACACCTCCACACACCAACAGCATTTCCCCCTACAGACACCCACACTCTCACTCTCACAGCCACACCTTCACCTCACTTAGTCGGCTACAGCTTCCCTCTCCCCTCTCCTCTCTTCCTCTCTTCCTCTCCATACGTAGTCCCCCTCTCACTAGATGAGAGGGCACGCTGTGTGCAAGAGTAGGCTTACCATGGTTGCAAACACCACGGTGAGTTCCACCACCGCCCAACTCCCTTGCGAGAAGGTAGGCATGGTGGGTTCTCTTTTATTTTTTGTTACTTTTGTTTATCTTATTTTGTCTCGCCATTAATGCTTAGCTCTGAGCTCCTACTTTTGTTTTCTCCTCTTGCCACTAACCTACTTCTCATTTATTTGGTGATTGGCCCCACAACCACGTCCTCTAGCTGGTTACAGGACCACGCACTCACCCATCGCACCCTTTCTCTCTCTCTTCAATCCACCAACCAGGTGAGAAAGCCAGCCGGTGGATTATCGCGCCAGTTGGTTGATTCCTTCTCCACGCTCTCCTCGTCCACTAGCTGACTCACATGTTCACCGGTTAAGTTTCTCACTTAACTGGTGAACACTCCATTTGTGCCTCACTCTTTGCCCTTCCTAGCCGATTACTGCACGCTCCCACTCCCTTACGTGCACATACCCCTTACACCCACTCAGTCCCCTTTGCACACACACACACATACACACATATATACATAGACACACAACCACACACATGTGCCCATACACACACACACACACATATATATACTTCACACACACCCACACATATTCACATATATATATAAATATACTTACACACACATATATATAGATACATACTTATAGATATAGATTTATACATATACATATATATCTATATATAGGTATTCGTACACACATTTCCTCATTCGCACATCCACTTATACATAGTCCCATCCATGATACCGCACACTCATCCATTCACCGGGCATTGCATTACGAGTGGGTACGCACTATGCATCTGCGATCCACGCGCACATCGAGCCATTCCATAGACACTCCCACACATCCACTCTACACCCGCACGCAGCACGTAGTTAGGGCTAATCACGTCTCTTTAGACAATGGTTAACCTAGCATTGTGCTACATTTCATTGAATCTTTAATACAATTTCTTCCCCCCACTATATATTAGATAGTTTTACATACATACATACATACAAACATATATATATATATATATGTATGTATATTTTATATATATACATATCTATAATAAGCTAAGTAATTTCATTCCTTTCCATTTCGCATTTCCTTTTCGCATTTCTTTTTCTTAGTCTCTTTATTTGTTGATTAAGGAAAGACCAAAAAATTATAAAATAGAAAAGATAACTCTTGATCTTGCAGGTACCTGATCTTGCGTGTAGCAAGATCGTTTTGGACTTGATTTTGGCAATTTGCCACGGACCTAATTTTAAGGGTGTACTTCAAGAACAAGAATCACAAAAAATCTAAAACTAAGAAAAACAAAAAATATAATAAGCAAAAGGAATTGATCTGTCTTTAGGAATTGTGTAAAAATTGACTAATCTAAACTTGCCTCCCTGAGTTTGACCCTGGGCCTAAAGTTGACAATCTTAAAATCTGATTTAGACCAGGTAAATAAATTTTGATAAACCTGTGTAGAATCGCCTGTAGGTAACAACTTCCACTATACACTTTTCGATTCTAATATCACTTAATTAAATAACCCTACTCACGTTCAATCATAAGTTTTCTGGCATCGTTGCCGGGGGGCGCTCTTCGGATTCATTTCTACTCTTTTCCTTTGGTTTCTCTTCTCCCACCCATCTCTTCACGGGTGTTCTTGTTTGTTTTTGTGCAAGTGAACCTGTTGCGAGGACGAGACATGTAGAGGAGGTCAGAGAAGTGGACGAGTCCAAGGCGAGAGCGGGAGAGTGAAGTCACTAGTGCTGCCTAGAGCTTCGCACACATTGCTGAGGAGGTAGGTGTCTTTGCCTCTTAGCAACCTATCTCATTAAAAAGATAAAAAATAAATTAAAAAAAAAACCCTAAAAAAAGAGTGTATCTTCTTGGGATTTCTCGAGGCGAGTGGATTAAAATCCACTGTTTGATTCTTTTCATCACATCTTTCGCCCTTGATTTCCCACTTATTCACGTGCAAAAAATTCGGGAATCTCGACTATTTGATTTTTCGTGACACGTGATTTTATTTAAGGTGAATTAAAATTGATTGGTTGTTACATTTATTTGCCTCATTTATCATATTCGGGATCCACTACTTTGGTTGGGGAGGTTTGGAATCAATTTAACTCCAATGCCACCATGACCTTACATTTGACCTCTGATTAGATCCCGAATCTCAACCCCAACATTTTCATTTTCATTTTCATATCTTGGGGGTTGTGCCTTTGTGTGGATTTTCTATTGTGGTGATTGGGAGCACTTTGATTAAATTGATTGGCTCCCATTCACATTGAATTAAAAGGGATTCGTGCTTCCCCACTTAGAAATATCCATTTAGGGGCCCATTGCATTGTAGCATGCATTAACCAAATCAAGTTGAAGGAGGGTTATTTGGGCATAAAGAGCTTGTTTTTTTGAAACCCATGAGATTGGTTGAATTGATACTTCATTTGAATCCTAAAAGTCATACTACTTAAGGGCGAAATTCTAAAAGACATTCACCAATCTAAACTTCAACTCGGGGAGATTTCCCCATTGCATGCTTGTTTTACACACATATCAATCAATGCACTTGGGCATTACTCGTAAACAATGCCCTTCATATTCCAAAGCACTTGTATCCTAAGCCTCTTAACTAAAATTGGTAGTAACTTGACCCCCATTAAGGTTTGTGAAGGTTTTCCCCTCGAAGAGGGGTGACGTAATAAAATGCGGAAATAAATATAAACAATATCACAGAATAGACAACCACACAAAGTACACAAAGATTTTTATAGGTGGAAACCCAAACTGGGTGAAAACCACCACCTAACCCTCTCGAGTTAGGATTTTCCGATCAACCTAGTTGATCAAATCCACTAACCGAATCACTTTAAAACGAGGGTGATTCAACCTCAGTTACAACCACGCTACAAGTACGAGGGTAGCGTTCCTCAACCCCTTCTCTCCACGAGAAGGATTTTGTCCCACGAAGGAGACGGGAATTCGCAAAGCGAATACCCAACTAAATAACAAAGATAAAATAAACAACAAGTCCTATAGAGCCAACAAAGTAATTATAAACCTAGCTTCTATAGGAAATAGGATGCTTCCCTTTGAAAGGAGTGCGTCGATGACGCGGATGCGTGTACCACGCGACGGCGCAATGTCGCTCTCGTGAACAACGGCGGGAGAGCGGGTGCGCAAAGCTTGATGCTCTCAAGATGAATGGAACTTGAGCTTGGAGAGCAAGAGCTATCTAGGACACAAGAGAGTGGAACTATGTTGCTTAAGTGTGTCTTGTGTTTCTCTTAGTGTATATCTTGTGTATCTAGGTGTGTCTTAGTGTGTGTTTGTGTTGCAAAGGTTCCCCTCTATTTATAGAGGCCTTAGGAAGGCTTTGGAAGGCTTAGGAAATGTTCTATAGTCGTTGGGAACAAAGCCCAAGGGAATCAGCTCGAAATCAGGAACAATCATTGTTCTGACAGGCTTATCAGATGTCTAATATTGGCATCAGACGTCTGGAACTTCACTTTAAGATGTCTGATTTCAAGGTCAGACGTTTGATTTTGGGCGGGTCTCTCCCTGACTTGGATCAGATCTAAACAGGGTTTTTGCGCAAGTCCATCAGACGACATATAAGACGTCTGACAATATGTCTGGACGTCTGGAAACCTACTTTTACTGTGGGAATGGATTTTCCAAACGTTGCAACGGCTAGAAAATCTCTGAGAAGAGATTTTGGGTCAGCCGAGGCAAAACGGTCAATTATCAGACGTCTGGAAAGGCCTAAGGACGTCTGATAAGGCTCTAACGGTCATATTCTTGAGTGCCTGCTAAGCTAGCCAACGGTCCTCTATCTGGACGTCTGGCAAGTCCATCAGACGTCTCCTAAGACATCTGGTATAAGGTCTGGACGTCTGATTTCATCAGACAGAACTAGTTATGTCCAGCCTAACAGATATCAGACGTCTGAAACAACAGTCAGACATCTTAAAATACTTTATCAGATGTCTGATTTGAGAATTAGACGTCTGGAAGTGTTGTTTGAACCCTATATTGGTTTTCTAAGTGTTCTACAGAAAACCTTAGTATCCTAGGGTTGTGCAGGTGTTCCTAGGACTACTGTTAGGGTGCTTTGAGGCTCTTTAACATAATATTCTAAGAAAAATAAAAAGAGCAAGAAAATAAAGACAAGAGATACAAGAAAGGATTAAAAAGAATCTATCCTATTCTTCTTGTCTTCTATCTTCAATCTGTCGCTCCACGCGAACCTCCTCTGTTTTCCGTCAAGCTCCTCCAATCTGTCCTGGATGCGAGCTCGAACTCCGTTTAAGCACGTCTACATTTGCAATTGACCTGAAATCTAGGACTCAAATTGCAAATGTTAAATAACACGTGTTTTGTTATCATCAAAATAAATGATCGTGGTGCTCTAGCACCAACAGTTTGGAGATCTAACTACCTACGTGTAGAGCCTACACGCTGATACAGGTTCCCGTGTGCTATCGAGTATCTAAGATTGGGGCAAACAGCCTTTCAATCTGGCCTGGTGGTTCCACGGTGACTGTACTTGGTTCTGTAGGTCACGATAGTAGGTAAATTAGATCTTTAGATCTTAGGTCACATTTAGAGGTTAGGACTTTGATTGATTGATTTGTCATCAAGTGCACCTATTTGGCATCTCTTCTCTCATCCCCTTCTCTTCTTAACCCCTCAAATTCTTCTTCTGGTAGTGCATGTTTGGGAGGTCACAAAACCCTAAACTTGTTGAATTGTCTAAAAATTCTAGAAGGGTAGAATCTTGTGAATCGTCCCCCTCCTCTGTAAACATGGCTACTGGCCCATCCCCAAATCTCAAGGGGGGAATCCTCTCCCTCCCTATCCACTAGGTAGTGGAGGAGTCGACCTATTAACCCGCCTCTAAGCCCAAATGGCATTGTACAATGAACGGATTGAAGCCATTAAGGAAACCTTGGAGGAAATGCAAAACCCTCCCGAATGGGAGGAGCCTAGGTCTTTAAGTTCTTATCAGAATCCCGCTGCAACAGAGACCCAAGGACAGGTTCGCGTCCCCGTGGGTGGGGAAGATTTTGAGTTAAAATCAAACATAATTGGCCTAATCAATTTCCATTATCATGGACTTGCCAGTGAAAACCCTTTTCTTCACTTTGAGGACTTAACCTACTTAGCTGAAACTATTAAACCAAGAAACATCAGGTTACACAGTCCTCATGAAAATGTTCTCATTTTTGTTGCTAGACAAAGTTGCGCAATGGTTGTGCACAATTGGAAAAGTCATTTGTTCTAGGGAAGAGATGCGTACAACGTTTCTCAAGAAATTCTTCCCAATTGGGTGCACTAATGCACTTCATCGTGCTATAACTTCTTTCACGCAACAAAACGACCAACAATTTCATGAGGCCTGGGAGAGGTATAATGAAGTTCTTAGGAAATGTCCACACCACAGTCTACCTAAGTGGCACGTAGCCCAGATTTTGTACTATGGGCTAAATGAAACTATGAGGCAGATTGTGGATGCTTCCTACGGAGGTAATTTCATGAATAAAGATGAGGATGGAGTGTTTGAACTATTTGAGAACATGAGTGAAAATTCTATGAGCAACACTTCTATTGTCGCCTTTAATCGGACCAGCGCACCTCGTAGTGGAGTACACAATGTTGACATGGGACCCTCCCATTCGTCCACTGGCATGAATTTAATTGCACAAAAATTGGACAAAGTCTCCCTCGTTCATAAGAACTTGGATGAACTCTTGGCCAACCCTGCTTGTTCTGTGGCTTACACCCCAATTGCTCCATCACGTCAAAAACCCAATCATTCCTAAGTTAGGCTTATTTCGAAGAATCCTGCATGGCTTGCACCATCTTGCCGAGTATCATGTCGAGCGACTCAGTAAGTAAGGTGGACCTAGCTTCTGCTAGCCAGTATTTTGACATGGAAGAACAAACCTCCATGTACTTGGATGCATTATCTTATGCGGAGTCGTCTTCAGAATTCGAAGATGTATGCGCCCTGGGGAATAATTCGTATGCTGCTACTTATAACCCAGGGTGGTGCAACAACCAAACTTTGCATGGTCCAAAAACCCTCAGCGCCAAAATCCCACTGGTGGACCAATGTGATAGTCTGCTCCTGTCATCCCAAGGGCCCAATGTTATCCTCTGGCAAATCCACTGCCGGACCCTTATGTACCTCAAATGGATCACGTATCAAACCCTCTTGATAAGTTGATGCAAACGATGATGGAGATGTCTAAGCACCATGAAGAGAACATGATCTCCCTTCAACACCAATTGGTGCAACAAAATGCTAAGATCAGTCAACTACGCATGATGACTCGATCTTAGGGCATTCTTCCTTCCCAACCTATCTCAAACCTGTGAAATTTCATACCTTGTGGTCCACAATCATAGGTGCGACCTTCTCAAGGGCAGGTCCACTATATTCTGCATGCTCTAAGTGCTCCATTGGGATTTCAAGCTAATCCCGTAGCAGCACATCAACCTTATGTCCCTGTTGTGAGCCCTCCTCCACCTTACGATCCCACTGGACCTATGACATTCAATGCTATTACTATGAGGAGAGGTAAACAAACCATTGATCCGCCTCGACCTGATGCTGGCCCATCTTCTTCATAGTTGATTAGCTAGATTTTATACGTGAAAAGGATTGAGTTCAAAACTTGTCATTGTATTTACATAAAAAATCACTATCAGATAAATTTTACCGAAACTCAAAGTGAGTCTTGGGTCGAACACGAGGTGGCAAACATTTGATTTAAAATCTGTGTTTAAAAATTATTGTCATAAAGCAGATTAGCTAGTAAAATTAATCAACGCAAGCTATACTACTTAAAGAATAAACAATAGAATAAAGAAAGAGAATAATACAAAGAAAGAGAAAATTAGAGAGAGGATGAACAAGTCTTGAATTTAAATAAACCAGAGTCTATTACAACTACTTGAAGAACATAAATCTACAGTAGAAAGTAGTAAAAAGATAGGGATGAGAAAAATCCTCCTCGACAACTGCTTAGAGGATGAGCCATTCTAATGGTGCTCGAAAGATGAGGATGGGATGCTGGAAGAAGGTGGATGAAGTCGCAAAATGGGGATGAAACGTGGGATGTTGCTAACACGAGATCCAATTCCCAAAGGGTGGTGAGAGGACAACGACGGGTGACCCATGAAAGGGATGAGAAAATGGACAAAACTTTATTTTTCTTACTATAGAGGAGCATCCCAGGTTTGGGACTAGCTCCTTAGAGCTTTGGAGAGGTGAGAGGAAGAAGAGAATGGATAGTGAAATGTGTAGGAGGGGTAGGCCTTTTATAGGTGTAGAAATGGGGGCAATAGAGTCTTTTCCAAGGACTTAATATTAATACATGGCCTTTAATGACTCATGTAAGCATTACTATAGGCAAAGGTGGCCGTTGGCGAGCGAAGGAAGGGGAGCCACCAGATCTCCATTGCATGGTTCTTGGTTGTGCACGTAGTATGCATTTGATTGCGTGTTTGATCATGCGTGCGACCGCCTCAACTATTTCAACTTGCAGAAGAAGAATCGTTTGCAGCCATTCGATCGTGATTGAACTGCTGTGAACACATGATTGTCGCACCTTAATAATGTGCAGAGCATACGTCTAATCATGCATTCACATCGTGCCGCTCCCAATGCATCACATAGCAGCCTCCATCGCTGCTCGATATGCATCCGACAGTCGAATTTGATATCAGAGATGCTCCATAGGTTAAATTTGTTGAGCGTGACTGGAACTCGTGCCCAGCGTTTTGCTGCAGCGCCTTAACCATTGGCTAAGCTCCCCTTTGTGTCATGTTCTTGAATTTCCCATCCGTGCACTTTCAACCATTGGATGATGATCCAACGACAGAGATCAAACATTGGGTGGCCCTTTAGAAATGTGAAGGTTAGCTACGAGCGGCTCGGACAGTCTAGATGATGCCACATGGCACCATTTGGATCGTCCATCTTAGATGCATGTAGGTGGCGTCATGGACGTCGGATTGGGTAGATTTTCACTTTGTTTGGTTGCGATCGTCGATTCGGATCCATTCGTGTGGTTGGATTTGTCATTTGAAGCTTCAAATTATGTTACCTTGCCCCCTCACCATTGATCTTCCTCGGACTGCATATGATACTACAGAACTCCGATCAAGGCAATGTTGGAGGCGTTGGAGTCCGATTGTTGCCCTAATCATATTGGTATGGTTGGATTTTCAATCCGAGGCCCCAAAATATATTGCCTTCTCCCATAGCCATATAAGAGACAAATTAGTACATTATTTACAAAAAATATTCTAAATGTAGAATGATGCATGTTATGCAATATTTATAATGTATGGATGCTTCTATGAGTCTAGGAACACGTATAAATAGGCATTTTATATGGAATAGATGTGTTTACATCACACCCCCTTGCCTATCTTTTGCTAGTCCCGAGTAAAACTAAACTAAAATGCTATTTATAAAAAAAATTAAGATCCGATTACTTAGGCAATAGTTATTTATCAATAATAGCAAAATTCAACTAAAGACCTAAACCATAAAGACTCAACAGTACCCGGGTGTCTCCCAAAATGCAAACCACCCAAGTCCTTGCCTTATTCTGTACAAAAGCAAGTACTTTTTTCTCTTTCTTCTTTTTTAATTTTTTTGGATTTTTATGTTTAGATTTTTGGGACAGCTTTCTATGGCTACCCAACCCACCCAACTCTTGAAAAGAACTTTAAGTTCTAAGGATGTTATTGTGAAAATGTAATAGACTCATTGATCGGCAATTAGAACAGACCTTAGGTTTCTATGAACCCTTAAGTGACCTTAAGAAGAATTTCTGCCCAAAGGTTTATCTTTTCGACCGGTAGCTTTCTTCCTACATTTTATTTTTATAGGGTTAACATAAGGGCGAACCCATTGTATATCTCCCTGGCTTATTCTACTTCCCGCTTCTTCCTAAGTGTTTAGGAATTAAAGGTGCATTTTGTGAGCTGAGTTCTGGACAACCAGCCAATGGGGCGTCAAACCCACGACAACTTACCATCCATACTCATGCGGTGAAGTGTGGCTTATTTATTTTTTTCTTCTTTTCTATTTTCTTTTTTTTTCTTATATATATATTCTTTTTCCAAGTAGGTGGCTTCATTGATCTAAGATTTACCTAAATGCAATAGAAAGAGAATGGTCGTGTAGCTGGGCTTTGGATAGCTAGCCAATGGGTTGTTACCCAAAACAACTTGCCAGGCATACTACCTTAGAAAGTTCATTAGTTACTTAATTTCTATTGAAATCGTCGAAAAGTGAGTCAGTGCAAATAGTGTGCAGATGAATAGACTATAAGTCTCCTCAAATTAGAGGGCGAGTTGATAAGTCATGTACTTATCATCCCAACTTATTAACCAATTAGAAATAAATTAAATATGGCAAGGACTCAAGAAACACGTCCACACTTTAGTGGACACCCAAGGTGATTAAGCCTGAAGACCTGAAGAGTGTAAGTGTTCAGGTCTTATCGTATTATTCCCTATGGTTGAAAAACTTCTAATGCTTAAGTTCTCTTTTCCTAATTCTCAACTTTCTTTTTTCGTAAATAAAGAGATAATACAAAGAATCTACAGAGCTAACAAAATAATTCAGAGATGAATATTTCCACCCGCCCATGCCTATCTAATGCAATGTCATTGTATTAAAAAGACATAAAAGAGAGCGGAGTAGAGAAGAAAGCACCTAAATTTTGTGATTAGCAGGTCATCTACAAGATGAAAATAGATTGTATAAGTACTGAGTTTAGTTTCTTCAGCTAGGTACACTATACAAACAAAGAAGAAATTAAGAATTCATAAGTGCAAGTCAAGATCAAAATAAGAACATCGATTTTAGGACCCACAAGGAGAAGATGTCCACAGATGTGGGCGAGATTGTGATGCAGACCCATGCCACAGGGTCGAGTGGTTCTAAGGTTCTAGATGAAAATTACCTAGAACTAGAGATCATTGTGCTTGTGGGGCTAGGCCTATGGTTTGGTGGTATGCAACCCAAGTTTGAAATGTCAGACAATAAGTAGGTCTAAATCAATGGTCTCGTTTGTCCCATTAACGGTCTGCTTAAGAAGATAATCTATTATTGTGCACTTTGGTTTCATATCCACAAAAATATCATAAGAGTCCTAGTAAAAAGTTGGTTGTTTCATGCATACAAGAACCCTTAGATCAAGAATTCTACTTTCTCCGGAATTTGATTCCGAAATTGGCATTTCCTGACTCCTATCCTCCAAAATGAAAGTTTTTGGGACCTCACAAGTGTTATTATATATCCCATCTAAAATATCCAAGTCAAATAATTGTGGATGAATTAGAAATGACTTGGCTACAATGATTTCAAAAATGTCATCATTCCGCTCTTTGGGGTGTGGTTGAGGAATGGGGCTACTAATTAAATATTTTAGTACAGCAAGATTTGGATCCTTCAAGCTAGCCCCAACTAGATCAAATTCCTCAACTAAAGGGCCCTCAAATAGTTCATCGAATTCCTCAGGTCCATTTGTCTCACTAAAATTATTTTCCTCAATCTCGAGTAAGACTTCATATAAAGATTCTTTATTGTTAGAATTAAAGAATTTTGGATCTGTATTTATATATGTCTCAAAATCATCTATCATTTCCTGGTCCATGGAGACATATTTTTCCTCGCTCTCTAGCTTGGGGATTTCAGGTGAAAGAATCAGTTCATCCTCAATAGGTTGCTCCAGACCAATTTGGTCATCCCTGGTCTCATAAATTATGTCCCCCCTACAGGTACTTAAGCGGGTTTTGACATTTACATTCCTGAAAGGAGTTCATCTTGAGAATCATCCCAAGATTGAACTAAAGAAATCACAAATTTCATCCTCAACCTTGACAATTTCCCAAGTAAAAGCTCACCCGGGTCCTTATCCTCAACATCTTAGAGCCAATCCAATAAAGACTTGTTAAGATTGTCAATCATTTGAATCAAGGGCTCCAATTCTTCAGTGCAGTGTGTTGGTTGAGCTTCTAAAGATTGCATGGTGTTCCTTAAGTTAACTAACACCCTATCATGGACATGGTTTACCTGAACCAAATGGTTTGGTTTAGGGTTGGGTGGGTTTGGGTTCAGTCCAGGGGAGTCAAGGAATTGAGGATTTTGGGGCCCTCCATGCTAATAGGTTGTTGCAGGTTGTTCATAGAGGGTGGTGACCAATATGCAGTATAATCCTAGGGAGGGTAAGTGTTGTAATCATCATATCCTTCATGATTGTTGATCTGGTTAGGTTGATCATCAAAGGGTGGAGATCTATATAGTATAACTTGGAGAAAGATAGAAATCACAATCATGATGTCCAAGGTTAGGCCTTGGACATTGAGGTTCGAAATTGTATCCCTAATCAAAGTTATCTCAACTAGTGGATGGGTGGTCATAGGTCTGGTCGGGATAATAATCATCTTGGGGATAGCTGGTGGTAGGAGAGTAGGAGTGGAAATATGAGTAGGATGTGGAAGGATCCATGGCAAAGTGGGAGGAAAAAGAGAAAAGAAAGGTGCCTTGCAGTACAAGCAATTCAAACATGTCCTTAAATGGGTAGCCTAAAGATCAACAGATTCTCAGAACCCGTCTTACAATTATAAACGATTTAGTCTACTATCTGGTCAATCCAACCAGTTGCGGGAGGGATTGAGGAGAAGGTATTTCCCTTCGCTTTTGCCTCAGGTTCCTTTGATATCCCCCAACCGCGGTCATTTGACACTACTCCCCTAGATAGATATCAGATGGACCAGTAGAAGTAGATTAATTAAAAATAATCTCGATCTGGGCCCTAAAGGGCGAGTCAAATTCTTAAGGCCAACGTCTACTTGATTTTAGTTAGGCTTAGGTTTGAATGTGCTCTGAATGTGATGGACCCTTTATTTGGGTTATGCCCTTAAAGAATAATTAATATGTGTGTACATGCACAACCAATAGTTTTCAAGCAAGATTATTTTTGGATGAAGTAAATTTTAGAGTTTGAAACTTGCTTGGTTGCTTTTAGGATTCAACTTTAGGTATATTCAGACAAAGTTTTGTGGGGCACACAAGTTTTGAAATCATAGGTTACGATACATTCCTTTAAAATTAAAAAAGAATGTGGAGTGCTTGGTTAGTTCCTAAAAGTTGAACCCTAAGTGGCAAGCTACTTAATGAATCGATTTTAAATTAAGTGGTGTGACCTAAATAGATCAAATAATTGGTCAAATGCACCACTAATTAAGGCACACAAGAATGATTAATCTAGTCTAATTGGTAATCACTTATCTGTATAATTAGTGTAAGTGCACTAGGTCCTCAGGTCGGATTCTCGGTTAAGTGATTAAATCAGATCAAAGTGAGGTGCCTTGGGTGTGTGTAGGTGTATAATGTGTGTAAATTTTTAAGCAAATCCCACAATCAAATTAGATTTTTTTTTTATATATGTGGGGGTGAGGTGGAATAAGGTGGCAAAGAAACAGCCAGGACTAACCTTAGGATTTATGCAAGCTCCTAGGTTAATTAGGTTTGCATTATTTGGTGGTGGAATGAAATCTAAGGGGTGGGTGGTGGGGGAAGCCTTACAGAACCTTCATCAACACTTTTCTCCAATCTAACCACTCTAGCTTGTCTTAGAAGAGTACTTGCAATCACACCAAGATCAGAGAAAAAGTGAGATAAAAGTTAGGTAAGGCTAAAAATGTGGGAAATCAAAGTGCGTTGCCTCCCTAGCAACGGTGCAAAAATGATTAGCTAAATTTTATACGTGGAAAGGATGGAGTTCAAAATCCGTCGTTGTAGTTGCATAAAAATCCATTATTAGATAAATTTTACCAAAACTCAAAGTGAGTCTCAATTTGAACATGGGGAGGTGAACATTTGATTTAAAATCCGTGTTTATAAATTATTGTCACAAAGAAGATTAGCTGGTAAAATTAATCTACATGAGCTATACTACTTAAAGAATAAACAATAGGAGAAAGATAGAGAATAATACAAAGAAAGTGAAAAATAGAGAGAGGATGAACAAGTCTTGCATTTAAATAAACCAGAGTCTATTACAATTACTTAAAGAAAACAAATGTACACTAAATAGTATTAAAAAGATAGGGATGAGAAAAATTCTCCTCAACGGCTGTTTAGAGGACGAGCCATGCTGTTGGTGCCTGGAAGATGAAGATGAGATGTTGGAAGAAGGTGGACGGAGTTGGAAGATGGGGATGAGATGCGGGACGTTGACAGTATGGGATTCAATTCCTGAAGGGTGGTTAGAGGATAACCACGGGTGCTCCACGAAGGGGTTGAGAAAATGGACAAAATTTTAATTTTTTTACTCTAGAGGAGCATCCTGAGTTTGGGACTAGCTTTTTAGAGCTTTAGAGAGGTGAGAGGAAGAAGAAAATGGATGGTGAAATGTGTGGGAAGGGTAGGCCTTTTATAGATGTAGAAATGGAGGCAAAAGACTCTTTTTCAAGGCCTTTATATTAATACATGGCCTTTAGTGACACATGTAAGCGTTACTATAGGAAAAGGTGGCCATTGGCATGCGGAGGAAGGAGAGCCACCAGATCTCCATCGCATGACTCTAGGTTGAGCGCATAGTACGCATCTGATCACGGGTTTGATCACGCATGTGGTCGCCTCAATCGTTTCAGCATACAGAAGAACCAGTCACAGTCGTTCAATCGTGATCGAACAGTTGAGAACGAATGATTGCCGCACCTCCATAATGTGTAGAGCGTGAGTTTGATCGCGCATTCACATCGTGATGCTCCTATTGTGCCACATTAGCGGCCTCCATCGCCACTCGATACACATCCGATGACCAAAGTTGATCTCAGCAACGCTTCGTAGATTAAATCCACTGAGTACGATTCGAACTCATGCTCGGCGTTTCGCTGTAGCACCTTAACCATTGTGCCAAGCTCCTCTTTGTGTTGCATTCTTGAATTTCATGTTTGCACTCTCTCAACCATTGGATGATGATCCAACGGCGGAGATTCAACATCGGGCGGCCCTTTAGAAATGTAAAGGCTAGCTGCAGGCATCTTGGACGGTCTAGATGGTGCCACGTGGCACCATCTGGACTATCCATCTTTAGATACCTGTAGGTGGCACCACAGACGTCAAATTGGGTTGATTTTCTCGCCGTTGGGCTGTGATCGTCGATCTGAATCCATAGTGTGGTTGGATTTGTCGTTTGAAGCTTCAAATTACATGACCTTGCCCCATGACCGTTGATCTTCCTTGGACTACATATGATGCTATGGAACTCCGAACAAGGATATTTCGGAGGCATTGGACTCTGATTGTTGCCCTGATCGGATCGGTATGGTTGGATTTTCAATCCAAGGCCCCAAAATATATTGCCTTCTCCCCAGCCATAAAAAGAGGCAAATTAATGCATTATTTACATAAATTATTCTAAATGCAGATTGATGCATGTTATGCAATATTTATAATGTATGATGCTTTTACAAGTCTAGGAACATACATAAATAGGCATTTGATGTGGAATAGATGTGTCTACAATAGTCATCCTCTCATTCGGATTTTGCACCTCATTCTTGTGAGGACGACATACCCAAACTAGTGCCAGAATCGATCCCATTTCCTGAGGCTCTACTAAGGGAGCCAAAAGGCAAGAAAAAGAACACGTAGACTTTTGATAATCTGCATGATTTATTCAAGGATGTTGAAATCAAGGTTCCCTTTCTAGAAGTGATCACCACATCCTGACTATCGCCCGTTTCTTTAAGGGATACACTACACCAAGGCGACGAAAAAAGAAAACCTAGAACCTAATGGTTCTCCCACCTCATACGAGTTGTGCTATACTGTCAAAATTAACACCGAAGCAGAAAGACCCAGGAACCTGATGACTCTACAATTATTAGCGTTAACTATATCAATTAGAGTTAATTTTGAGGGCACATGTGCATTAATGACATATCATAATGGGCTTGAGAGCATGGCATGCATATTGTGTTAAGATTGCTTGTAATTCATGTTTGACGATCATGTGTGCAAGTGCATATTAAAATAGGTCCAAAATGAGTAATCAAACCATACGGATGGATCCGGATCGACGAATGGAGTCCAACGGGCTCAAAATCACCTCAATCCGACCTCCTTGGTCCCCACAACAAGCCTAGGAAGGTTTGGTCGTTGATCTGATGATCAATGGCCCTCTCCATGCCGTGTGACACCCGCACTTGTCCCGCTCCTCTTCATCGCATGCAAGATCGACCATGACCGTCCGATCGAAGGGACAACGAAGAAACACGACCATTTCGCGAGCGTAGCACAATGGTTGTGCCTCCACTTCACGAGCAGAAGGTGCGGGTTCAAGGCGCTCACCACACCTCATCAGTGGAGATCGTGCACACGTCCAAATTGGATCGCCTGATCACCATCGAGCAGTCCAGGTAGAGCTATGCGGCACCCCCTTGAGCGTTGATGCTTCCACGTGCGCGTTAACATCAATCGATGATGGCCGATCACATGCGCGCTTGAGGCGCGATCTAAGCGCGCGATCATGCGCGATCTAGGCCGTCGATTGGGGATCGAACCGCCTACGTTGCACGCACACGAATCACGTGCGGAAAGAAGCACGCACGTGTGTGATGGATCGACGGGAGGAGGCCTTCACTGACACTTTTGGAATGGGTTTAGTGATGTCTTGGACGTCGCTAAAACCCCTTCCTGGTTTAGAAACCCTTCTCTATAAAAACCCCCACACCCAGTCCATTTATGATCATCCCTTCGTAGCTTCTCCTTAGCTCTACCTAGCATACCTTTCACACTCTCCTGGAGTTGCAGAGCCGTCGACGGAAGCCCATCCACCTCCGTGACTGCCTCGCCTCTCCATTTCACACCTTTCTACCCTAGTTTAATGCTTATGTTTTTTAAAGCTTTCCTCTAGCATTGTACTTGTGAAACGATTTACATATGCAAAATATTTCCATTTGTTTCATCATATCATGTTTCATACATGCACAAGTAATCACCACGCTATAATCTCAAGTCGCTAACCCTACTCTCTCACTCTCTCTCTCGTTTTCTATCAAGAAAACAAAGTAGAGATTTTTTTGACACACTAAAGTGACAAACTAATCTGATTCCACGCCTCCTTGTGTTCGACACTTGGACTCACCTAATCGAAATCTTCATTTAAAATTGATGTTGTAAACGCATCCTATAACGACGGATTTAACTTAATGCATTTTGACGACATCAGTTTTTGGTGCCGTTGCTGGGGAGGCAACGGATCTTTTTGTCAATTTTATCCTTGCATTGGTATTCACATTTCTAACCCTCTTTTCTCTCGTTCTTTGGTCGTAGGAACTCGGTACGTTGACAACAAGAGGAGAGTGATCCACATTGATAGAGTCAGAGCAAAGAGTGGTAAAGAACTTTTGTGAGTATCACTTGACCTAGGGTAATCTCATCTCCCCATTATCTAAAAACAAAAAGAAAAAAAAGTTCATCTAGGCTTGTGCATAAACCCTAGGTTAGCTGATTGTTTGCTTGCTTAAAAATCCAAAAAAAAAATTATAAATTCAAAATTGGCGTGGTGAATGAATACTTGACCCACATCTCAAATCCATCACCCAAACAAAAAAAATACACTAATGTTTTTGAAGAAAATCTTTTTGGAGTGTTCTTTTCTTTTCTTTTCAAGTGGTGTTTGTGAAGCCACCCATGCTTTGTACTTGGCCGCACCACTTCAACTAAAATCAATTCACCTGGTAGAATTGCATGAACTCTAGGGTGAATACATTAGGGTTATTTTTCTAGGACCACATCATTCTCTCAAAAGGAAATAAACTATCATCTATTGTGTGCAAAACATTGTGTGCCTACCTAAACATTATCTAAATCCATTAAGAAATTTCAACCCTAAAAATCACTTAAGCTAGGATGAATCATTAAAAGACACCACATCCTAAAAAAACCTTTCTTGAAAATCACGTTTTGTTGGGTGTCCACACATGCTCAATTGGATTAACTAAGAGGCACAACCCCCAACAATGCCTCATCATATATCTTGAGCACAAGCACTAACCTAGCCCCATATTAAAATGGAGTAGACGTGCCCTAGGTAGGATTAATCTAAGTCCTGGAAGAGCGATTGGGTTTGTTAAGAGCTTGGCCTTAATTCCCATCGTGAAATCTGGTGTCTAGGCTGCAGGGAAGTGTCAAATGACCACGGTTGTGGGGTACAAAGGAACCGGCAGCGCAAGCCAAAGGAAGAACCTTCCCCTTAATCTCCTTGTAATCAACCTGGTCGGATTAACTTTGAGAAGGGTGGTTTAAGTGCTTGCAAACTTGATTACTCTTTCTAAGGCTTTTAGGTCACCTAGGTCTACACTATAGGGACAAGACTTGTTTGCTTGATTGAGCACACACTTTTCTCGCACCTATCTCTCTCTGCACCCCTCCCCATTCTTCTCTAGTGTATGCCTGGAAGACGATCGCTTCATCCTGAGTTGTTTATTTTAGAAAGGGACATTAGGAGGAGACTTGATTTTTCATGGGATAGGATTGAGGAAATGTTTGACCCAATAATTGAGGAGATTTAGGACCAAAGTCAACCTAATGGTATGGCCATATCATTCAGGCTCAAATCTCGGCCAACCACCAACTCCAACAACAGCAGATCCAAACCATCATGCAAGTCATACATCGATTGCAAAACCCTCAAGGGCAACCCCCTCTGAACCTACCTAACCCACCAAAACCTCCCGAGGGCCAACCAAGGCCTCTCCGTGATTTTTACGATCTGTCTGCTATCCGGATTGAACCACATCTTAGGGTCCCCGAAGGGGGAGATGATTTTGAGTTAAAACCTAATGTCGTTAGCTTAATTCAAAGCCACTTTCATGGGAGCTCAAATGAGGACCCCTTCCAACACCTAGAGGACCTAGATCGGATCGCTCTGACTGTGAAGCCAAGGGACATCAGCTTAGATATTGTTTTAATTAAGATGTTCCCTTTCTCCCTAAAAGACAAAGCTTCCAACACCTAGAGGACCTAGATCGGATCGCTCTGACTGTGAAGCCAAGGGACATCAGCTTAGATATTGTTTTAATTAAGATGTTCCCTTTCTCCCTAAAAGACAAAGCTTCTCACTGGCTTATAACCTTAGGGAGACCCATCTCCACCTGGGAGGAACCGAGGCATGCATTGTTGAAGAAAATTTTCCCCATAGGTAAAACCAATGCCCTCAGAAGAGCCATTACCACATTCACACTACAAGGTGGGGAACAATTTCATGAGGCATGGGAAATATTTAATGAATTATTGAGGAAATACACACATCACGAGGTTCCAAGGTGGCAATTGGCCCAGATCTTCTACCATGGTCTGGATAGCAACCTTAGGAATTTTGTTGATCCTCATGTGGAGGCAATTTTCTGAACAAGGACGAGGAAAGTGAGTTCGAACTCTTTGAATCCATGAGTGAGAATTCGCTTAATAACGCCTCCATGACCCAATTCAATAGGTCCAGTCAACCCCGTGGTGGTATTTATGAAGTAGAAACTAATTCAGGGATGGTTGACATGGACATCACAGCAAAGAAGCTAGATTGAGTTGAGATGGTAGACAAGAAAATTGATGAGCTTCTGAATCAATCTTGGACACCCTTGCAAACCTTCTCCCTAGCAAAGGGAGCTCACAATGTTGACTTGGTTCAATCTATGAACCAAACACATCTGGAACAACCCTTGCCTATGTTCCAGGGAGGGACCTTTACTCTCTCATACCTTGACTATTCTTTCCCCTCCCCTTTGGCACCGCCAACCTTGGAAGATGCCAATGCCATCCAAGGTTACTCTAAACCTGATCCCTTCTCTAACACTTACAATGTTGGATGGCGCAATCACCCAAATTTTGCCTGGACAAACCAAAAACCGAACCAATTCTAGAACCAACCCAGGCCAAACCCTCCCTCCTATCAGCAAGGTCCACCTACTAGACCATCCTATAACCAGAATAGGGTGGCTCCTACACAACAAAACCAATTGGACACCCTGATCAAGATGATGGCTAATATGAATCAGAAATATTAAGAGGAGATGGCTTTAGTGAAAGGATAATTGAGTCAGCTACTGGATAACAAACAACAGGGATCCCTTCCATCTCAGCCGCAACCAAACCCGAGGAATGTCATGAACAGAGGCCACAATACTCAAGGGTTCCAACAAAATCAGGGGTAAGCCCTTGTGATTCTACAAGCCCCATAGACACCCCTTGGGTTTGCTACTTCTTGTTCTTCTCAAGGAACTAACCCTGGTCCTAACGCCTCAACCAATCCGGTTACCTTGAGAAGTGGCACCCAAACCCAGGATCCCAAATGGCCGACTCCTCCCGTGACTACACTCCCAAGATAGTGGATTCTGAAGACAAGCGAGAGGAACCCAAGGATTAGGAACTTGACCCAATTCAAATCCAAGTCCCATACCCTGAAGCCTTGGATAAGGCCAAGAAGAAAAGAAACATGGCTGAGAATGATGAGTTGTTAGAAATGTTCAAACAAGTACAGATCAATATACCCCTCCTCGATGCAATCAAACATATCCCAGCTTACACAAAGTTTCTGAGGGATATTTGCACACCCAAGCGTAAGCAAAGAACCCAAGCACCTAGGAAGGTAGTGCTATCTGAGCAGGCTAGTTAGATGATATTGAGTAGCCTACCTCCAAAAAGGACTGACCCTGGAGCACCTTTGATCTCATGTAATATTGGGGATTTGACTTTCGATCGAGCGCTCTTAGATCTTGGTGCTTGGTGGCGTGACTTCTGTCTTTGTTTATATTCGTTGTAGTATATGACAGAACAGTTACCAGCTTAATACAAGATTTTTTTTTCTCGGAATAACAAGGTTTTCCTGAGGTCGAACTCAGGGAGCAATTATGTTTCTAGAAGTCTAAATAAGATCTCTATTATGTTACAAAAATAAGAGAGAGAGAGAGAGAGATAGAGAGGGGGCTAGAGTTCTCTTGGTTTCTTCTTCTTCTCTCTTCTTTTCTTTCTTTCTTTCTTCTGCAGAGTCTTCTTTTCTTCTTGCCTGCTCTGCTTGCTTCTTCTCTTTTCTTTTTCTTCTCTGCGGCAGTGGTGATCTTCCTCTTCTTTTTCTTTCTTTCTTCTTTCTTCTTCTTCTATTCTTCTTTTCTTTGCTTTTCTTTCTTTCTGGCGGCAATGTGTTCTTCCCCTTTTTTTTTTCTTCTTCTTTTCTTTTTGCCTTCTTCTTTCTTCTTTTCCTTCCTTCCTTTCTTTAGCCGGCAGCTGTGGTGATCTTCTTCTTCTTTCTTCTTCTTTTCTTCTCTGCCTTCTGCAGCTGTGGTGATTCTGACATCTGATGCTGTGCTCAGACGACTTATCTGTGGCTTTGCTACAGTGCCTTCCTTCTTTTCTTCTTCTGTTTCTCTCCTTCCTTCCTTCCTTCTTCTTTTCCTTCCTGTCTTCTTCTTCAGCTGCCCTGAGCAGCTAAGGCTTCGGTCGCTTCTCTTCTTCTTCTTTTCTTCATGCACACTCACATAAGGGTCAGAGCAAAACCTACCCCTACCCTTCCCCGCGTCTCTCTCTTTCTCAGATTTCTCTCTTAGGACTGCTCTCCCAGACTCGGGTAATCGGGTGCGGGTATTGCGCCCTGGACCAGGCCCACTTGCGTGCGGTGGTAGGTGAGGAGTGCGCGGTTTGGGTAATCGGATCCTGCCCAGACTCGCGGGGCGTGAGCGCGGGCGAGGGCAAGCGAGCGTGTGGCGCGCTGCGTGCGGGAGAGGGACCTGACCCCTGTGTTCAAAGGCGATAAGCCTTAGACACTTTTTCAATTTAAGTGCGGGCGCTTGGCCATGCACTTCCGAGGTGGGACTAAAGTCCCACCTCCCAAATTGGCGTCCGCAGGCGAGCGATCAACCGCCAATTGAGGTAGCCCGTGAGGCCTTCTCCCCAGCTGCAGGCCTGGGTGTCTTCGCGAGGAGGAAGGGAGGAGTTCGCCGGAAGCTTCGGGCCCTCTGACGGAGGAGGAAGGGATGAAAAGGAGGTGTTTCTCTGCCAAAGAAAAGCTTGAAGGAGCCGGTAGGGTCTACCGGTCCTTATAAAGAGATTGGCGCAGAGAGAGGGGCGAGGTGGCGTCGTGCCAGCCTCGCCGGAGTAAGGCCGGAGATGACACCCATGCCTTCCGCGCATTCGCACGGAAGGCATGGTGGTCGGCAGAGGTTGTGGGCAGGTCCCTGCGATAGAGGACGTCGCAGGGAACCCTGCTTCTGTTCTAGAGGACGGTAACCCTACTCTGCGCAGCGCCATGCTCCGCGCAAGGTCATCGGAGTATGGTGATGTGTAGAAGTTGCAGGGAGGACCGTTATGCAAAGAATGATGTAAATTTGGGGACCTAAATGCAAGGGTTTCAAAAGATAAGGGTCAAAAAGTAAATAAAGAGGACCAAATTGTAAAGTCGGTCAAGGAGGTCTCTTCTTAGGCTCAAGTTTTTATACAAGACTAATTTGAACCTAAGGATTTTAATGGTGAATTTTAATTCTAGGTTTGACCATGTTTGACCAGGAAATTTACGCAAAAACCCAAATTAAGTTATTAATTGGGCATGGTTCTCTTTTTAGGTCAAAATAGGTTTCTAAGGCCAAATTGAAGGTTCTAAACCCTAGAGAATATTTTTATATGAATTTTAAAGGGTTTAGTTGATTTTTATCCTACCTTGAACCTCGTGAATTAAAGTGAATTTGTTTTAGGATTATAGAATGTCATTTAATTCCTAGAAGTTGCTATAACCCTTTTCAGATCAGATCAACCTACTTTTCTCATTGTTAAGCTTGTTTGACTTATGTTTGGACCCTTAATTATCCTGTTTGCAAACTTCATTGGTGAAATTGCAGTTGTACCCCTTATGATTTGTTTTATTCTTAAACTCAGAATTCTCTGAGTTAAGCCTTTCTTTGGATCATGTAGGAGCTTTTTCTCACATAACTGGGTTAGATTGTGCTAATTAGGGTTCATGATGAGGTTCTCATCATACCCCCATGCCTAGGTTTTGCTAGTCCCTTAGCAAAATTTTAAGGTTTCAACCCTTGTTCTAGACCATGAAGTTCTTAATGATTTTAGATAAGTGCTTTTTCTTTTGAAACCTAGATTAGGTCAGGATGCCAAACATAGGCCTAAAAGGTACTCTAGTACCAACCAAGATCCAGATCTGTCTAGCCTCAGCCTCAATCCTTAACAAAGGTTTTTAAGGCCTACAAGAACTAACTTAAGGTTTATTGGACTTTGTGGTTAAAGCACTCATGCTTGAGATAATTTTAGCCCTGGCTCAGTTCGCAGTGCGTTTTGTAAGAAAGAGAGGTAGAAGATTTATCTGTTTGGAGAGTTTTCTCTCTCTTTTTCCTTTTAATTCTAGCTTAGGATTGGCTTTTCAACACGGTCTGTATCAGATTCCTTGTCTCCATCATCAATCCTCAAAGGTTCCTAGCAGTCGATGCTTCAAGATAGCACCGCCCATGGTAACCCCCAGAACCCTGGCTGTTGAGATTTCGAGATAATCCCATCCATGGTGTTCTGTGGCCAAATTTAGACCCTGACAATTGACATTTCATGATAATGCTATCCATGGAATCTGAACCAGCAGAGTTCTTACATGCCCCCAGTAGGATATGTAAATATCCTAAGAGACAAGCACCGAGGAGATGATATTTTGTTACGCTTCTTCGAAGGGAATTTCCCACCTCTCTGCACTGGGAACTCATCCAAATCAACTTGTGTTGATCGGCCACTCCTACTTTAGGTGTCATTTATAGAATTTTTGCAACGCTTTTGTGTGATTTTGATTTTTATGCTTACTGAACCAGGCTGTGTGTGAAGTTAGGGTGCTTAGGTTACTGAGTCCCATAAACCAAAAGTTAGTTAACGAGGCCAAATACTTCCTAAGTCTTGGACCTAATACTTAAGCTTTTCATTTTCCTCAGCCTCTTGAGGAATGTCTAGATCTTAATGGGTACTAAGAGTCTATCCAAGAATTCCTAAGGTTCGCGTTCTTACTAATCTCACTTGTGCACTTTTCATTTCTTTTCCTAAATGAGGTCTAGAACTTAGGTTAATTTCTTAATTTCTTGCTAATGACTATCACTTTTTCTTTCATTTTGTGCTCCTTTTCATTTTGTTCCTTTTCCTTCTCCTCCTCCTTTGTATAGTCCACAAAATTTTCTTTCCTCCTCTCATTTTATTATTCTTTTTTAAAAAAAATTTTTTTTTTTAATTTTTATGGTGTTTTTGGCATATGTAAATTTTTTTGTTTAAAACCTTTTCTTACAAGATTTGCACTTTCATACCCCCCCATGCCTAAGATTTGTAATGTCCTCATTGTAACCTAGGGGGTTTTATTCGACTTAGTTCATACATTAGGACAGATGTTTTGATGAATGAATGGGTCGGGGTGATTGTTGCGGACGATTTCTAATCTCAGGTGTAAGCACCTAAGGTGGAGTCGGCTGTCCTAAAGGTTGAACCTTAAGTGCACAAAGGTGTCAGAAAAGGTTTCAGGTTTTCAAAGAGAATGATGGGCTGCCTCCCGTTAAGCGCTGAGTTTTACGCCATCAGCTGGGCACAATATGCTCAGGGAAAGTGAAGGATAAATGATGATTTAGCCAAATCAGTAGAGGTTACATCAATGAACGGTTTGAGTCTCTGACCATTCATGATGAAAGGTTCGGAATCATGGCTGAGCGGACTGATTTCGATGGCTCCATTTCCAAAAACCTGTCGGACCAAGTATGGTCCGACCCACTTGGATCGCAGCTTTCTAGGGAAAAGCTTGAGTCGGGCATCAAAGAGTAGGACCTTCTGACCAGGATGAAAGATCTTTCTAGAAATATGCTTGTCATGGAAGGCTTTAACCCGCTCCTTGTAGATTTGCGAGTTCTCGTACGCATCAAGGAGTAACTCATCGATCTCGCTGATTTGAAGCTTTCTGTGGGTTCCAGCCTTAGAAAGATCTAGATTACAGCTCCGTACTGCCCAATGGGCTTTGTGCTCTTGTTCGACGGGAAGGTGACATGCCTTCCCGTACACCAGTCTAAAGGGAGACATGCCTAATTGGGTTTTGTGGACGGTCCTATAGGCCCACAAGGCTTCCGGAAGTCGGGACGACCAGTCCTTGCTGTCAGGCCGAACAGTGACTTGTAGGATTTTCTTGATCTCCTGATTTGACAGCTTAGCAAGACCATTAGTCTGGGGGTGATAAGGAGTGGAGATTTGGTGTGACACCCCGTATTTGGTCATCAGTGACCTAAACTGAGCATTCGTGAAATGGGTCCCCCCGTCAGAGATGATAGCACGAGGAATCTCGAACCATGAGAAGATATTGTGATGAACGAATTTGAGAATGATTTTATGATCACGGGTTCGGGTCGGTATGGCTTCGATTCATTTGGACACGTAGTCCACAGCCAGCAGAATATATTCGAAACCATCCGAAACAGGAAAGGGGCCCATAAAATCAATCCCCCAAACATCAAAGATTTCGCATACGAGAATCGACTGCAAAGGCATCATGTCGCGATGGCTCATGTTGCCCATAGTTTGGCAACGACTGCATGTCTTGCAGTGATTGTATGCGTCCTTGAATAGAGTGGGCCAATAGAAGCCACACTGGAGGATTTTCGATGTGGTTTTGTGCCTAGAGAAATGGCCACCGCATGCCTGGTCATAGCAGAATGAGAGAATATCATTGACTTCACCTTCCGGGACACATCTCCGGATGATTTGGTCGGGACCTATGCGGAAGAGGTACGGATCTTCCCAAATGTAATACTTGGCATCAGAGTGCAATTTGTCTTTCTTGGCCTTCGGCCAATCAGACGGGATCTGATGAGATGCCAAGTAGTTTACTATACAGCAAACCATGGAAGTTTAGTACCAATAGTCAACAGGTGCTCATCAGGGAAATGTTCCGTGATGGGTTCGGAAGGGTTGATGATCTCAGAAGGAAGGCGGGACAAATGGTCAGCTACCACATTTTGTCTTCTCGCCTTGTCACGAATCTCAAGATCGAATTCTTGCAACAGCAAGATCCATCGAATTAGTTAGGGCTTCACGTCCTTCTTGGCAAGGAGATGCCTCACAGCCGTGTGATCCAAGTAGATGATGACGTGGGAACCCAGGAGATAAGATTGAAATTTTTCAAGGGCAAATACTACGGCTAGCAGCTCTTTCTCCGTAACTGTATAGTTACGCTGAGCCTCATCAAGTGTCTTGCTAGCGTAGTAGATGACCACAGGTTTTCTGTTAGCTTTCTGCCCCAGAACCACTCCTACAGCGAAATTAGATGCATCTCACATGATCTCAAAGGGTTGAGACCAATCAGGGGATTGTAGGATCGGGGCCTGGGTGACTCAGTCATGGAGGTTCTCAAAGGCTTGAGTGCATTCCTTGGAGATTTCAAAGGGTACATCCTTAGAGAGAAGAGTCGTCAGGGGGCGCGCAATTTTTAAAAAATCAGGAATGAAACGATGGTAAAAATCGACGTGCCCCAGGAAAGAACGGATGTCCCTGATCGAGCTAGGCATAGGAAGATGAGAAATTAGATCAACCTTGGCTTGATCCACTTGGATGCCTTTCTCAGAAATTAGATGTCCTAGGACGATCCCCTCAGGCACCATAAAATGGCTCTTTTCCCAGGAAAGAACCAAATTAACATCGATGCAGCGCCTGAGTATATGAACCAAGTGCTGGAGGCAATCATCAAATGATGCCCCGAAAATTGAAAAGTCATCCATGAAGACTTCCAGATAATCACCTACCATATCAAAGAATATGGCAAGCATGCACCGCTGAAAAGTCGCGGGTGCATTACAGAGATCGAACGGCATCCTTCAGAATGCATATGTTCCAAAGGGGCAGGTGAACGTGGTCTTCTCTTGGTCCTCAGGATGAATAGAAACTTGGTTATAACCGGAGTACCCGTCAAGAAAGCAGAAGAATCGATTTCCAGCTAATTTCTCGAGAATCTGATCAATGAAAGGTAGTGGGAAATGATCCTTCTTCGTGGAGGAATTGAGTCGTCGGTAATCTATTCAGACTCTCCACAAGTTTGCTAATTGGGCAGGTATGACTTCTCCAATTTCAGTCGTAATGGTGGTGAGCCCTGCCTTTTTAGGCACAACCTGAATCGGGCTCACCCAACGACTGTCGGAGATCGGGTAGATGATCCCTGCATCTAACCACTTGATGATCTCCTTTTTCACGACCTCCTGCAGATTGGGGTTTAAATGTCTCTGCATTTCACGAGAAGGTTGTGCGCCCTCTTCTGAATAAATACAATGTGTGCAATAAGAGGGACTTACTCCAGTCAGGTCATCGAGAGTCCATCCAATGGCTCTGCGATGCTGCTGGAGAATAGCAATCAGACGAGATTCCTGTTCAGGAGTAAGCTTGGAATTTATAATCATAGAAAGGGTCTGATTAGAACCCAAAAAGATATATTTCAAATGATCGGGAAGGGGTTTCAGTTCAAGGATGGGGTTATCAACAGCTGTGGGTGGTTCAGGGAAAATGTGAGGTTCAAGGGTAGGAGTTATGTGTCTGTCTAAATTTGGATTTGACTCCTCTAATTGCGGTTCAAGATCTTTCTATGGTTGATAAGGTATGATCAGGTCACTCTCAAAATGCGTTTCATCAACCAAAGCCCTGATATCACAGATCTGTTCGATGACACCGCAATTGATTCCTTGTTGGGCCTTAAATATATCTATTTTGAGGGTCTGATTCCTAAATTTAAGCTCTATTTGGCCCTCCTCACAGCTGATGTTGGCTCTAGCAGTAGCCAGGAAAGGTCTCCCTAGAATGATTGGTGTATCCCTAGGGTTCTCAGGTGCATCCATGTCTAAGACTATAAAGTCTACAGGAAAATAGAAATCCCTTACTCTTACAATAACATCCTCGAGAATCCCTTTAGGTGACTTTATAGATCGGTCTGCTAATTGTAGTGTCACCTCAGTTGGTTTTAGGTCAAATTCTTCTAGGTGTTTAAGTAACGATGTGGGTATCAGATTTATGGAAGCACCCAAGTCTAGCAATGCTCTGTCGAATTAGGTATCACCTATTTTGCAGGAAATCAGGGGAGTACCAGGATCTTTTACCTTGGGTGGGAGTCTGCTTAGGATTACAGAGCTGGCTTGCTCTGACAGTACAATTGGACTCCCACTCTTGGTTCGTGGCTTACGCTGATGTGTACACACATTCTTTAAGAATCGTGCGTAAGCCGGTACGTGGCGAATTGCATCCATCAAGGGGATGTTTATTTGGACCTGCTCAAAGAGCTTGACCAGGTCCTCCTCAGGTGCCACGGGTTTTGTCTTCTTTCCCTTGGTCAGGGCCTTGAGAAATGGAACCTTGGTTGGTTCTTCTAGGATAGGTCCAGGTCTTTGATATGGGATGGGGATAGGAACGTCCTGGATTACTGTCCTAGGGTTGGGATCACTACCAGGCTTGGAGTGGTTTGGATAGGGTGGATCTTGGGTCTCCTTACCACTATGGGTTGTTACAGAATTTAGTCCTGCCTGGTTTTGGTTAGGGTTGGATAGGATGGGTTGCTGCTGATAGCCCGCATAAGAAGTGGAAGCCTCCATCCTGTCGGGTGAAGGAACAGAGGGGGCTTGATAAATCATGTGTGCTTGGCCTGGGTTTGGGTTCATAATGCGCCGCTGGGTCGACACGTTATTAGGGTTAGGAAGAGGTTGGGACGGAAGTGTGCCTAGTTGGCGAGAATTTGCCAACTGGGCCAGTTGATTTCGAACCTCTGTAAGTTCGTCCTTGTGTTGCTTCTGAATAGCCGCATTCGTTCTTTGAATGTCAGCCAAAGTCTGAAGGATGAGGGACATTTGGTCTTGGTTAGGCCCTGATGAATAAGTAGGGTTGGGCCGTGGCTGAGGTGGCTGGTAAGGATGAGGTGGTTGTGGATGGGGCTGAAAGGGTGGTCTTTGGGCTTGGGAATTTCCCGCCCACTGGAAGTTGGGATGGTTGCGCCATCCAGGGTTGTCAGTGTTGGAGAATGGATCATTTTGGATGGCGTTGAGGTCCTCGCAAGTCTGAGGAACCTCCAAAGAATCAAAGAATGGGGAAGTGGAATTCCCCGGGCTGGTATAGAAAGGATCGGAGGATCCTCTGATCCGAGAATCAGATGGGGGTAGATATGGATCCATCCTAGGAGAAGGTCGGTGGAGAATGTTTTGCACAGTCTCCCGTGTGGAAGGAAGTTGTGCAAAGGAATTATGTGTAGAGGTGGCTCACTGCAAGTTTGGGACAGATGCTTTAGCTGTTTGATGTGCTGGAATGGGTCTTCAGAATTAAGTCCATGAAATTTAGGTATTGCATGAACCATATTGGGCTTTAATTCAGAATCAGGTCTTCCAGTCGGGATTCTGACTTGAGGCTCAATGGCCACCGCAGCAGGATTGTAATGGTCCCGCATCATAGGATGCTGCGGTGGGTGCACAAAGTTCTAGAAGAGGTCATTGAGTCGCTGGAGCTGGTGCTCCAGATTATTCTCTTCCTCAACTAGCTGAGCCATTGTGGAAGAAGGTCAGTTGGGTTCGGAGTCGGAGGAGAGGTTAATGTAAAGTGTTGTTTTCTCAAACAAGGGTACTGAGGCTCAGCCTCGAGGAGAGTGAAGTTCTAAAGGAGGTTTCAAGGACCTCCTACCAAACATACACTGATGGAGAAGATGAGTTTAGTAGGTGCTGGACCCAATCAAGACACCCAAAATGTTGGGTGACTGTAGAGGTGCGGGGCAGATGGACCCCTTGATCAAAAAATTGACCACCTGAGAATTACCTGGGCAGCCAGAGAGGGTGAGTCCCGCGAAGACCCCTACACGGTAGAGCGTCCCCATGGGTTACAGGGTTTCCCCACCCGACCTCTCTTGTCACTGAGATTCCAGGTAGACCAGAATGGGGATCTTGACCTCTTAAGTCTACCACTTTTATTTTTAGATCAAGGTGCTTAGATTTTCACTTGAACTTTAGGCTTTTTGAGTGAAAAGAGTGACCTAAGTTGAAGGTTGGTTGACCCAAGGGGTCAACTTTACCTGCTAGTTCTGTTGAGAGCTTATTAGGTCTTGTCTTTTTAGGGTTCAAGTGTTTTTAGAGAGCCAATTGCTTACGGTTTTTCTGAATAGGTATTTTCAATCAATGGCTTAGGCACACTTCTTTTGGATGTTCTCAATTCTTGATTAAGGAGTGTGTCTATGAAACCCTAATGTTAAATCCTATGTTGGCTCTACTTGGTCCAGTTAACTCCTTGTTAGGGCTCAGGCAAGAAGGTGTTAGCCCTTAAATACCCTTAATAATGTGTGCAGGAATAGTGGTTTGAAAACATGCAGCTGTTACTAGGTATGAAAGATAGGTTATACCTATATTGTTTATTTTTTTCTTTTTCTTCCTCTTTAGAATTTTGGGGTTAGTAGTGAGAGGATAGAAAAATTACCTGTCCTCGGAGTGGTTGTTGTGCGGCTGCTTGTCTTCTTGATTTCCTGTGCCTGCACACAATAAGAGAAGAGATTAATAGAAACTCACAAATAGAGATTTTATAGCTTCTAGAATAGTCGTTGTTCCTCGGCAGCGGCGCCAAAAACTGGTGGTGTGACTTCTGTCTTTGTTTATATTCGTTGTAGTATATGACAGAACAATTACCAGCTTAATACAAGATTTTTTTACTCGGAATAACAAGGTTTTCCCGAGGTCGAACTCAGAGAGCAACTATGTTTCTAGAAGTCTAAATAAGATCTCTATTACGTTACAAAAATAAGAGAGAGAGAGAGAGATAGAGAGGGGGCTAGAGTTCTCTTGGTTTCTTCTTCTCTCTTCTTTTCTTTCTTTCTTTCTTCTGCAGAGTCTTCTTTTCTTCTTGCCTGCTCTGCTTGCTTCTTCTCTTTTCTTTTTCTTCTCTGCTGCAGTGGTGATCTTCCTCTTTTTTTTCTTTCTTTCTTCTTTCTTCTTCTTCTGTTCTTCTTTTCTTTGCTTTTCTTTCTTTCTGGCGGCAATGTCTTCTTCCCCTTTTTTTTTTTCTTCTTCTTTTCTTTTTGCCTTCTTCTTTCTTCTTTTCCTTCCTTCCTTTCTTTAGCCGGCAGCTGTGGTGATCTTCTTCTTTTCTTCTCTGCCTTCTGTAGCTGTGGTGATTCCGACATCTGATGCTGTGCTCAGACGACTTATCTGTGGCTTTGCTACAGTGCCTTCCTTCTTTTCTTCTTCTTCTTCTGTTTCTCTCCTTCCTTCCTTCTTCTTTTCCTTCCTGTCTTCTTCTTCACCTGCCCTGAGCGGCTAAGGCTTCGGCCGCTTCTCTTCTTCTTCTTTTCTTCCTGCACACTCACACAAGGGTCAGAGCAAAACCTACCCCTACCCTTCCCCGCATCTCTCTCTTTCTCAGATTTCTCTCTTAGGACTGCTCTCCCAGAGTCGAGTAATCGGGTGCAGGTATCGCGCCCAGGACCAGGCCCACCGGCGTGCGGTGGTAGGCGAGGAGTGAGCGGTTTGGGTAATCGGATCCTGCCCAGACCCGCGGGGCGTGAGCACAGGCGAGGGCGAGCGAGCGTGTGTCACGCTGCGTGCGGGAGAGGGACCTGACCCCTGTGTTCGAAGGCGATAAGCCTTAGGCACTTTTTCAATTTAAGTGCGGGCGCTTGGCCATGCACTTCCGAGGTGGGACTAAAGTCCCACCTCCCAAATTGGCATCCGCAGGCGAGCGATCAACCGCCAATTGAGGTAGCCCGTGAGGCCTTCACCCCAGTTGCGGGCCTAGGTGTCTTCACGACTCCTGCCCGCGTGACCTGGGATGCACACCTGGGCTGGAGGGTGCCTGCAGCTGCAGGTGAAGCTGTTGCAGCTCGTCGACAATGGCGGTGAGGGGCGCGAACCTGAAATCATAGCTACGGCCTCTCGGCCCAGTCAGAATACGTAGGAAGCTTCGCCGGAGTGAGGCGAAGCTTGTGCGGTGGTCGGCGGGGTGCGGGAGTGCGTGGAGAGGCTGACTTAGGTCAGACTGTGGCTGGAAAGGTGGGTTTGTTCGGGGGGTGGTCGGGTGGCACTTGGCAGTGAATGGAGAGGGGGGATCGGTGGAGTGGAGTGTGAGGGAGCTTCTGGGCTGGTCGGCGAGGTGTGAGTGTGTCTGTGGTCATGAGATGGTCTCGCCGGAGGGGGTGATCAGAGGTGGAGAAGGTGGTTTGGACAGTGGCGGTTGGGTGGTCGAAAGGGCCATTTAAAAGGGGGAAAATACAAGGGAAGGAGAGAGGAAGCTATCTACCTAATTACTCGATGAAGGGGGAGGGCAGAGCAGCCGGCTCGTATTTGTCGGAGGTGGAGATGAAGACGCCCTGGAGGAGGGTTTCGGCGACGAGGAAGCAGGCGGAGGGCGCCAGCAGGTACAGCCTGGCACGGACGACAGAGCGGGGGAAACCTTGCTGCAGGTAGGGCAGCAGAGCGACGAGGAGGAAGAGGAGGAGTTCGCCGGAAGCTTCGGGCCCTCTGACGGAGGAGGAAGGGATGAAAAGGAGGTGTTTCTCCGCCAAAGAAAAGCTTGAAGGAGCCGGTAGGGTCTGCCGGTCCTTATAAAGAGATTGGCGCAGAGAGAGGGGCGAGGTGGCGTTGTGCCAGCCTCGCCAGAGTAAGGCCAGAGATGACACCCATGCCTTCCGCGCGTTCGCACGGAAGGCATGGTGGTCGGCAGAGGTTGTGGGCAGGTCCCTGCGATAGAGGACGTCGCAGGGAACCCCGCTTCTGTTCTAGAGGACGGTAACCCTACTCTACGCGGCGCCATGCTCCGCGCAAGGTCGTTGGAGTATGGCGCTTCGCAGAAGCTGCAGGGAGGACCATTCTGCAAAGAATGATGTAAAGTTGGGGACCTAAATGCAAGGGTTTCAAAAGATAAGGGTCAAAAAGTAAATAAAGAGGACCAAATTGTAAAGTCGGTCAAGGAGGTCTCTTCTTAGGCTCAAGTTTTTATACAAGACTAATTTGAGCCTAAGGATTTTAATGGTGAATTTTAATTCTAGGTTGGACCATGTTTGACCGGCCAATTTACGTAAAAACCCAAATTAAGTTATTAATTGGGCATGGTTCTCTTTTTAGGTCAAAATAGGTTTCTAAGGCCAAATTGAAGGTTCTAAACCCTAGAGAATATTTTTATATGAATTTTAAAGGGTTTAGTTTATTTTTATCCTACCTCAAACCTCATGAATTGAAATGGATTTATTTTAGGGTTACAGAATGTCATTTAATTTCTAGAAGTTGCTATAACCCTTTTCAGATCAGATCAACCTACTTCTCTCATTGTTAAGCTTGTTTGACCTATGTTTGGATCCTTAATTACCCTGTTTGGAAACTTCATTGGTGAAATTTCTGTTTTACCCCTTATGATTTGTTTTATTCTTAAACTCAGAATTCTCTGAGTTAAGCCTTTCTTTGGGTCATGTAGGAGCTTTTTCTCACATAACTGGGTTAGATTGTGCTAATTAGGGTTCATGATGAGGTTCTCATCAGTGCTTCGATAAACCTGATCCCGACTACCCTTTAGCACCAGTTTGGATTTGGAGAGCAAAAGCCTACACCTGTGACTATCCAACTGGTCGACTGATCTGTGAAAACCTCAAAAGGGGTAGTTGAGGATGTAATTGTTCGTGTTAAGGACTTCTACATCCCAGTTGACTTCTTAGTCTTGACATGGAGGTCCCCGAACAGTTACAAAATACACCCATCATCCTAAGCAGACCCTTTTTGGCTACGGCCAAGGCTAACATCGATTACGACACAGGATGTATGGAGGTTGCCTTTGGAGATAGGAAGATGCAATTGGATATTTTCAAGGCAACAAGGTCTTTTGATTGTGGTTGGGTTGAGGAATGCGATCCCATGGAAACTTTGGTTGAGGAATGCCTGATAGCAAGCTCTTTAGAGGACCATCTAACTCAACCAGCTTTATACTACCCTGACCCATCCCAATCTCTGGAGGTTGCAGAACTTTGCCGAGCTGATGTCCACTAGCAACCCCCATTTGAGGAGATTGTTGTCACTCAACTCCCCCCTTTCCCTTACCCATCAAATATTATACCACCTGCACCTGAATTGAAACCTTTGCCCAACAACCTCAAGTATGTCTTCCTAAGACCCGATCACACCTTCCTTGTGATTATCAATGCACATCTGACCAGGGACCAAGAGCTTAGGTTGACTACAACTCTTTCTGAATATCGAGTAGCAATTGGGTGGACAATTTTTAACATAAGAGGAATTAACCCTAGCTATTGCACACATAAATTCTACGTGGAAGACGGGGCTTGACCTTCTCATCAGATGCAAAGGCAACTAAATCCAACCATGACAGAGGTCGTTAAAAATGAGATCATCAAATGGCTTGACGTAGGGATTATCTACCCAATTTCCGACACAAAGAAGGCTAGGCTCACCGTTATCACAAATGACCATGGTGAATCCATCCCTACTCGTACCACCACCGCATGGCGAGTATGCATTGACTATAGGAAGCTCAATGAAGCCACCAAGAAGGATCATTTCCTTCTACCATTCATTGACCAGATTCTCAAACGGTTGGCAAGGAAGAAATACTTCTGCTTCTTGGATGGATATTCAAGATATAACCAGGTTGCTATTGCACTCGAGGACCAAGAGAAGACCACGTTCACCTGCCCGTATGGCACCTTTGCATTCTACCGTATGCCATTCAGGTTATGTAACGCACTTGCTACCTTTCAGCGTTGCATGTTGGACATCTTTTCAGAGATGGTGGGTGAATATTTAGAGGTCTTTATGGATGATTTCTCTGTCTTTGGAGACTGATTTGACCATTTCCTTAACAATCTGGAGAAAATCCTGAAGTGATGTATCAAGGTCAAACTCGTTTTAAGTTGGGAAAAGAGCCATTTTATGGTTCAAGTAGCTATTGTCCTCGGTCACATCGTCTCACATCAGGGCATAGAAGTCAATTGAGCTAAAGTTGACTTAATCTCCAAACTTCCACCCCAGAGCTTGGTTAAGCAGATCAGATCTTTCTTAAGACATGTTAGCTTCTATAGAATATTCATAAAAGACTTCTCCAAGGTCTCCAAGCCCTTAATTGACCTTCTAGCCAACAATGTGCACTTTAACATGACACGTGAGTGCATCAAAGACTACAATACTCTAAGGGACATAGTCTTGACTGCACCTATCTTACAACCCCCAGACTGGTTCCAGGATTTTGAGATAATGTGTTGGGACCGTTGGGGCCGTCCTAGGACAGAGGTAGGAAAAGAAACCCGTGGTGATCTACTACGCAAGCAAAACCTTGGATGACGCTTAACGAAACTACACTGTAACAGAGGAGCTGGTCGTCGTAGTTTTGGGTCTAAAAAAGTTCATATCATACCTGTTGGGATCCCACGTCATCATTTATACTGACCACTCAGCTATCCGGCACTTGTCAGCCAAAAAGGACGCTAAACCCAGTTTAATTAGATGGATCCTGCTCCTGCAAGAATTTAACCTGGAAATACGCAACAAGGCCGAATCCAGGAATGTTGCAGTAGACCATTTATCCTAACTTCATCTGGAACACATTGGATCCTCACTACCTTTGACTGATACATTTCCCGATGAGCAAATTCTGGTTGTGCAAGCCAAAAGTCTCCCCTGGTATGTCGACTTGGTTAATTACCTAATGGTAGGGCAGATTTCGAACGGCTGGTCCAAACAGCAACAAGACAAGTTTTTGAATAAGGCCAAACACTATCTTTGGGATGACCCTTTGTTGTTTAGACTCTGTTCTGATCAGATCATTAGGAGATGCATACATGAGGAGGAGGTCCAAAGTGTGTTGTCCTTCTGTCATGACCAAGCTTGTGGTGGCCACTTCTCTGGGAAACAGACAACTACAAAGGTTTTGCAGTCTAGTTTTTACTGGCCATCGCTATTCAAGGATGCACATATCTTTGCTAAAACCTATGCTAGATGCTAGAATTTAGGGACCATGACCAGAAAGGATATGATGCCTCTACAACCCATTCTTGTCATCGAAATATTCGATGTTTAGGGCATTGATGTCATGGGTCCCTTCCCACCATCAAACGGCTTCGAATATATACTGGTCTCAGTTGACTATGTCTCGAAATGGATCGAAGCCGTACCTACTTGGAAATGTGATCATAAGGTCGTCATGGACTTTGTGAAGAACATCTTTTCTCGATTTGGGATACCCAAGGCCATGATCAGTGATGGTGGGAGCCACTTCATCAATGCCTAGTTTCATTCTATGCTCAAGAAATATGGGGTTACTCACCGCATTGCTACCCCATATCACCCATAAACGAATGGGGAAACTGAGGTCTCAAATAGACAAATCAAGAATATTTTGCAAAAGATTGTGAGACCTGACTGGAAGGATTGTCCACATGATTGGATGATGCCCTATGGGCATATAGGACCACTTTTAAGACCCTGATTGGCATGTCACCATATCGATTGGTCTTTGGCAAAGCTTGCCACCTTATGGTTGAGTTAGAGCATCGGGCATACTGGGCTGTCAAACAATGCAACATGGATTCCCATTTGGCTAGAGCTCAAAGGAAGCTCCAACTCTCTAAGCTTGAAGAAATTCGTCAGGACGCTTATGAGTATAGTAGACTTTACAAGGAGAAGATGAAAGTTGTCCATGACTGACATATCACTAGGAAAACCTTCAAGCCAAATCAACAAGTCTAGCTCTTTGATGCACGACTTAAACTCTTCCTTGGGAAGTTAAGATCTAAGTGGACAGGACCTTACCAGGTGGTCAGACCATACTCAAATGGGGCAGTAGAAATTGCAGATCCTAAAACTGGGCAAACCTTCATAGTCAATGGCCAAAGATTAAAACACTTTCTTACCCAGGTCCCTCCAAAGGAAGTTGTAACTCTCATTAAGGGTTAAACTAGAGTTGTGCCCAACTGGAGGCAATAAACTCAGCGCTTCCTGGGAGGCAATGTAGAAGATTCTGGCTGACCAAACACATAGCTAAACTCAAGTAGTTTCTTTCTTTACTCCCTTGCATACATTTATCTTCCAATGAGGACCTTGTCCAACTTAAGCATGGGCGGTGGTAAATTCGTATTCTTTCAGTCCATACCATCAGCTTGAATTTTTGAATTATAGTGTGATAAAAAAAAAGAATTGGGAAAAGAAAAACTTAGACATGAGAAGCTTGTCAACTGTAGGAAATAATACGTTAAGGACCTGAGCACTTAGATTCTTCAGGTCGTCAGGCTTAATCAGCCCAGGTGTCCACTAAAATATGGATTTGATCTCGAGTCCTCACCACCTCAATTTATATTAATCTGATCAATAAAGTAGGGTGACAAGTATACGACTTATCAACCTGCCCTTTGATTTGGGGGGACTTCTAGTCTAAGCATCTGCACACATTTTGTACTGACTCACTCGGTGATTCTGACAGAAATTGGGTAGCTAATGAACCTTCTAGGGTGGTATGGCTGGCAAGTTATCGTGGGTAATAGCCCATTGGCCGGTTGTCCAAAACCTAGCCACAAGACCATTCTCTTTTACTATTGCCTTTAAGTAAATCTTAGATCAGGAAAGCCACCTACAAAAAAAAAAGAAGAAATAGGTCACACTTCACTGCACAAGTATGGCTGACAAGTTGTCATGGGTAATAGCCTATTGGTCGTTTGTCTAGATCCTAGCTCCCAAAATGCATAAGAAAATTCCAAAACACTTAAAGAAGAAGCGGGGAAGTAGAATAATCCGAGGAGATATACACTGGAAATACCTTTGTGTTGACCCCACATAAAATCAAAGTAGGGAGAAAGCTTCCGGTCGGACAGATACACCTTTAGGCAACATCTTCTTTTTAGGTCACCTAGGGGCATAGAAACTTGAAGTCTGTTTTAATTACCGTCGAGTGAGTCTATCACAATTTTCACACCAAGATGCTTAGCACTTAGAGTCCTTTTTTGAGTTATGGGTGAGTTGGGTAGCAGTAAAAAGTTACCTAGACACTCTCAACTCCAAAATCCTAAAAAATTAGAAAAGATGAAAAAGAATATATATATATATATATATATATATATGCATATATGTGTGCTTAAATTTAAAGCAAGGACTTGAGCGGTCTGCATTTTGGCAGACACTCGGGTGCTGTTTAGTCTTTGTGAATTAGGATCTTAGTATAAATTTCCTCCTATTGACAAGTAACACATGCTTGAGCAATTGATTCTTAATTCTAGCTAAAAAACATTTAGGATAACCTAGCTAAGGACTAGCAAGGGATGAGCATGGGGGTATGATGACTCTACAATTATTAGCATTAATTATATCAATTAGAGTCAATTTTAAGGGCACATGTGCATTAATGACATATCATAATGGGCTTGAGAGCATGGCATGCATATTGTGTTAAGATTGCTTGTAATTCATGTTTAATGACCATGTGTGCAAGTGAATATTAAAACTGGTCCAAGATGAGCAATTAGACCATACGAATGGATCTGGATCGACGAACGGCGTCCAACGGACTCAAAATTATCTCAATCCGACCTCTGTGGCCCCCACAACAAGCCCGGGAAGTTCTGGCAGTTGATCTGATGATCAACGGCCCTCGCCACGCCATGCGGCGCCCGCACCAGCCCCACTCCTCTTCATTGCATGTAGGATTGACCACAACTGTTCGATCTTTGATCGGACGGCTGAGGGACCGTGAAGAAACACGACCATTTTGCGAGCATAACGCGATGATCGCACCTCCACTTCACGCACAGAAAGGGTAGGTTCGAGGCACTCACCGCACCTCATCCGCGAAGATCACGTGCATGTTCAAATTGGACTGCCCGATCACCATCGAGCGGTCCAGGTAGCGCTATGTGGCGCCCCCTCGAGTGTTGATACTTCCACGCACGCACCAATGCTGATCGACGATGCCTGATCACACATGCGCTTGAGGCGCGATCTAAGCGCGCGATCACGCATGATTTGGGCCGTCGATCGGGAATCGAACAACCTACGTTGCGCGCACACGGATCGCATGCGGAAAGATGCACGTGCATGCGTGATGGACCGATGAGAGGAGGCCTTCACCGACACTTTTGGAATGGGTTTAGCGACATCCTGGACGTCGCTAAAACCCCAGCCTGGTTTAGAAGCCCTTCCTTTTCTATAAAACCCCCCACACCCACTCCATTTATGATCATCCCTTCCTAGCTTCTTCTTAACTCTACCTAGCACACCTTTCACACTCTTTCGGAGTTGCAGAGTCGTCAACGGAAGCCCATCCACCGCCGTGACTGCCTCGCCTCTCCATTTCGTACCTCTCTACCCTAGTTTAATGCTTATGTGTTTTAAAGTTTTCCTAGCATTGCACTTGTGAAATGATTTTACATATGCAATATATTTCCATTTGTTTCATCATATCATGTTTCATGCATGCACAAGTAATCACCATTCTATAATCTCAAGTCACTAACCCTAGTCTATCTCTCTCTCGTTTTCTCGCAAGCAAACAAAGCAGAGATTTTTGTGACACCCTAAAGCGACAAACTAATCCGATTTCATGCCTCCTCGTGTTTGACACTTGGACTCACCTAATCCAAATCTTCATTTAAAATTGATGTTGCAAATGCATGCTATAACGATGGATTTAACTTAATGTGTTTCGACAACGTCAGCACCCGTTTCATTTCATGCTACATCAAAGGCTGCAATTTTGATCGTGTCTTGCTGGATTTAGGATCTTCCATTAACGTTGTACTGACCATCATGTTTCAGAAATTTGCATTGGGAAATCTAAAACCCATCCCATTACATTACAGCTGGCAAATCGCTCTGTCAAAATCCCGTTGGGTGTTGTGGAAGACATGGTGGTTAGGGTAAACAGTCTCTATTTTCCTGTTGACTTTCTTGTATTAGATATGGAAGTTCTTGATTTGCTTTTTGATTACTCGATCATCCTCGGTAGACCATTCTTGGCCACAGTCCATGCCCATATTGATTGTGAATCGGGTTGCATCAAGATTGTTGTGGGCTCTGAAAAGCTCAAACTTAACATTTTTAAGGCTGCCAAGAATTTTTACTATGATCTTATCGAGGATGACACATCTGACGATGACATGGCCGTCAGTGCATGTATCAAGTTGGTAGGGACCTATTCAAATTATTGCGACGTACTTCTAGAGAATCACAAGACATGACTGACTTATACTGTGACATTTCCCCACCCCTCCCCTTATCTTTATCCATTCCTGACCAGACCCTTGACGAGGCCCATTCCGCTTCTTTTGCCTTGTGGTCTGAGCCATTTCCGGGCTGCTCACCTCTGGTCCACCCCCTTGAAGATCGGAGTGCCCATTCTTTCCTGCCAAATCAAGCAGAAGCAATATTCCACACTGGGACCTTGTTCCCAGATGCTAATTCCTAGGGCTCTCCTTTCTTGGATCCATCAATCCAGGATGCCCCTATTCTTGGCCATCCTGAGGACCAATCTCATTCACCCTTTATTCTTCCTTTTGATCCTTTTGGGATACTCTTGTCCCAAGCTTTGCCAGATCTTTCCCCATCCACTCCCAAGCTTAAAGCACTGCCTGAGATGCTAAAATATGCTTTCTTAGGATCAAATAAAATGCTTCCTGTAATAATTAGTTCAAAATTATCCAGGGAGCAAGAGTGCAAACTAATAAAGGTCCTAATTGAACATAAGGCAGCCATTGGATGGCCACTTTCTGATCTGATTGGTGTTAGCCCCTCCTATTGTACTCACTGTATATATACGGAGGAGGAGGCTTGACCTTCCCACCAGATGCAGTGATGTCTCAATCATAATATGCAAGAGGTTGTTAAAGTAGAAATTATCAAGTGACTTGATGCCGGCATCATTTACCTGATCAACAAGAACCCCTGGGTGAGCCTGATTCATGTTGTGCCCAAAAAGGCAGGTCTCACCATCCGTGTTAATGACAGGGGTGAATCTATCCCTACAAGCACTCATACGTCTTGGAGAGTGTGTGTAGATTATAGGAAACTCACTGTTGACACTAAGAATGATCATTTCTCATTACCTTTTATTGACCAAATCCTGGAGCGGTTAGCAGGAAATCAGTTCTTTTGTTTCCTAGATGGATTTTTAGTCTATAATCAGGGTGACTATTGACCCCTGTGACCAAAAGAAGACCACCTTCACCTGCCCCTTTAGCACTTTCGCCTTTGGAAGAATACCATTCAGACTTTGTAACGTGCCAGCTACCTTCCAATGATGCATGCTAGTGATATTCCATGATATGGTGGGTGATTTTCTTGAGGTCTTTATGGATGACTTTTCAATCTTCAGACCAATATTTGATGCTTGTCTAGTCAACTTGACTTGCATCCTTTGGAAATGTATTGATGTAAACCTCGTGCTTTCCTAGGAGAAAAGTCACTTTATGGTACACGAAGGTATTGTTCTGGGACATATCATCTCCAAAAGTGGTATTGGGGTGGATAGAGCTAAGCTTGATGTGATGCTGATTTACCCGTTCCTATCTCTATCCAGCAAATCCGCTCCTTTCTGGGTCATATTAGTTTCTATAGGAGATCTATCAAGGATTTCTCCAAGATTTCCAAACCTTTGACGCATCTCCTATCGATCGATGTGCCCTTCGACATGGACCCTAATTGTATTCGAGCATTTACTGTGTAATGCTGTCACTAAGGCTCCTGTTCTCTAGCTGCCTGATTGGTTTGTCGACTTTGAGCTGATGTGTGATGCTTCTGACTTAGCTGTTGGAGCCATCTTGGGACAAAGACATAATAGAAACCCCTTTATGGTGCATTATGCCAGTAAGACACTAGATAAGGCCCATCGTAATTACACGACAATTGAAAAGGAGCTGCTGGTGGTCGTCTTTGGGCTGGAGAAATTCCGATCGTATCTTTTGGGCTCCCATGTTATTATCTTTACAAACCATGTGACCATTCATCATCTCATGCATAAGAAGGATGCCAAACCCCGATTGATTCGTTGGATCCTTCTACAAGAGTTTGATCTTGAGATACGAGATAAGGTCGGAGCCTAGAACGTGGTTGCAAGCCATCTCTCGAGACTCAACCTGGACTATATTGGATTTTCCCTGCCGATGAATGAATCTTTTCCTGATGAGCACCTTCTAGCGATAGATGTGGCAAGTGGACCTTGGTATGCTGATATTGCTAATTACCTTACTTCTACCTCTCTTCCCCGAGGCTGGCCTAAAAACCAGCTCGAGCATCTCATTGTAAAAGCAAAGTATTATTTCTGGGATAATCCACTCCTTTCTAGAGCCGGTGTTGATTAGATTATCCATCGCTATGTCCCTAATAGTGAGTTCCCTAGTGTGCTATCCTTTTACCATGATCAAACCTGTAGAGGCCATTTTTCTAGGAGGAAGACTGCAGCCAAGGTGCTGCAGTGCGGATTCTTTTGGCCCTCCCTTCATCAGGATGCACACAATTACACTAAGCAATACACTAGGTGCCAGTTGCTAGGGTCAATGTCACGTCGCGACATGATGCCCATGCAACCCATCCTAGTTGCAGAAATTTTTGATATTTGGGGAATTATTTTATGGGCCCCTTCCCTCTATTTAACGGTTTCAAGTACATCCTCGTTGCTATTGATTGTCTCGAAATGGATTGAGGCTATTCTCTTGCGTTGTGCTAACCATGTCATTACCACCAAATTTGTCAAAAACTATATCTTTACACACTTTTGGGTCTGTCGAGCCATCATTTTCTATGGAGGAAGCCATTTCACTCACTCGTCTTTTTGGGCACTTTTGAGGAAGTACGAAGTTCACCACTGCATTGCTTCTCCGTATCATCCCCAAACGAATGGTCAGTCTGAGGTATCAAGTTGGCAGATCAAGCAAATCCTCTAGAAAATAGTTCGGCCTGACCGTAAAGATTGGTCCAACAAGATGATTATGCCTTATGGGTGCATCGGACAACCTTCAAGGCTCCTCTGGGTATGTTACCGTACAGGATTGCTTTTGGGAAGCCTTGTCACTTGCCCGTGGAGTTGGAGCACCGCGTTAATTGGGCGGTTTGCCAGTGTAAACTCAACCTAGATTAGTGTGGTTGAGAAAGGAAACTCCAACTCCAAGAATGAAAAGAGTTGCATCGTAAGGTCTATGACTCTACTTTGACCTTTCAATAACAAACCAAGGGCTTCCATCACAGTTGCATTCTGCAGTAGAAGTTTGAGCCATCACAACAAGTTTGCCTTTATAATGGTCGGCTCAAATTCTTTCCTGGTAAACTGAAGTCCAAATGGACTGGTCATTTTCTGGTCTCAAGACCTTTTCCCAACTGTGCCGTCAAAATTGAAGATCCCAAAACTAGGCATAAATTTACGGTAAATGGGTAGCGGTTAAAATTGTATCTCACTCATGAGCCTATCCCTGTCGGTGAAACAGTTGCCCTACTAGAGAGCGAAATGGTCTTTCTTTGTGGAAGTATTCAATTTTCTATAGTCGATAGAGACAATCCACAAGTTCACAATTCGTGTCGGGTTGGTTTCTCTGGATTCAGTTGTAATCATAGTTAGTCCCACCTTTTAGGAACGACTTGGATGGGACTCACCCAGTGGCTGTCAAAGATGGGGTAGATGATTCCTACATCAAGCCATTTGATGATCTCCCTTTTCACGACCTCCTGGAGATTCATGTTAAGTCTTCTTTGCATCTCGCGAGAAGGTCATGAGCCCTCTTCAGTATAGATATGATGAGTGCAATATGAGAGACTTATTCCAGTTAGGTCATCTAGAGTCCAACCAATGGCTCTACGATGCTGCTGGAGAACAGAAATCAACTTTGTTTCCTGATCAGGAGTGAGTTGAGAGTTGATAATCGCAGGAAACATTTGATTCGAACCCAAAAACACGTACTTCAGATGATTTAGGAGAGGTTTCAATTCCAAAATCGGGTTATCAGTAGCAGATGTGGTTTGGGGTTAGCCTTAGAAGTTAAGGTAGAAGCTAAGGATAGGTCTAAATCAGATTTAGGGGCTCCCTAATCTGTGGGCCAAGATCTTCTTGTGGTTGAGGTTCTTGGAGAATTGGGTTCACCTCGAGAATTGGATCCTCAACCAGAGAACCTATATCACACACTTCCTCGATTGCCCCACAATTTATTCCCTTCTGGGCCTTAAAGATGTCTATCCTCAATGTTTTATCTCCGAATTTTAACTCTATCTGGCCCTCTTTGCAATTGATATTCGCCCTGGTAGTCGCTAGGAACGGTCTCCCCAAGATGATCAATGTATCTCTTAGATTTTCAGGAGTATCCATATCCAAGACTATGAAATCCACCAAGAAGTAGAAATCTCATACCCTAACTAGAACATCCTCTAAAACTCCCCATGGTGGCTTAATCAATCTATCAACCAATTGTAGAGTCACCTCAGTCAGTTTGAGCTCGGTTTCCTCAAAGTGATCTAGTTGGGAGGTGGGAATCAGGTTTATGGAGTCTCTTAAATCCAATAAAGCTCGATCAAATTCTAGGTTTCCTATCTTGCAGGAGATCATAGGGGTGCTAGGATCCTTTGCTTTCTGCAAGAGTTTAATCAAAATTATAGAGCTTACTTACTCTGACAGTACAATCGGACTCTCATCTTTGTTTCGTGGCTTATGCTTTGGTGTACACAAATCCTTCAGAAATCGTGTGTAAGTTGGTACATGCCGGATCGCATCCATCAAGGGAATCCTTATTTGGACTTGCTCAAGGAGCTTGGCCAAGTCCTCAGGTGCCATGAGTTTGGATTTCCTGTTTCCTTTGGCGAAGGCCTCGGAAAATGGAAAGTCTGTAGGTTTCTCCAATATTGGTTCAGGCTCTGGATCTAGGGTGGGTTTGTCCTTGATATCTACCCTAGATTTAGGACTTGAACTACTTGAACTAGATTGATTAGGATAAGATGGGTCCTAGTTCATTTTGCCGCTATGTGTAGTGGCAGAGTTTAGGCCTACTTGGTTTGGATTTGGGGTTGGCAAGAGAGGAGGTTGCTACTGCTATCCCACATACAGAGTAGAACCCATTGACCCTTCAAGTGGAAGTGTAGAAGGGGCTTGATAAACGTAATGTGCTTGGAATGATTTGGGTTCGCAACGTGCCTTTGGCATGGCACATTATTTGGATTCAGCAGAGGTTGAGATGGAAGCACACTAGATTGGTGAGTCCTAGCCATCTGTGCAAGTTGGTTGTGAACCTATGTAATTCCTGCATTATGTTACCTCTTCATGGTAGCATTAGTCTTCTGGTTATTAGCCAAAGTTTGTAAAATCAGCCTCATTTGGTCTTCCTTGCTAGGTCTGATTTTAAAGTTCAGGTTGGGTTTAGGATAAGCAGGCTAATATGGTTGCATATTTTGTGGTCAAACTTAGAATTAAGGTCTAGAGTTTTGATTATTTTCAGGCCACGCAAAATTCGGATGATTATGCCATCCGAGGTTGTAAGAGTTGGAGAATGGATCATTCTAGATGGTGTGGAGCTCCTCGCAGGGTTGAGTAGCTCCCAAGTAATCAGGGTATGGGGGTTCAGAGATCTGCCAATTAGAGCAGGAAGGTTCAGAGTTTCCTCCGAAACTAGGATCAGATGGGGGTGGATATGCATTTGTCCCCTTATGAGTTGTGGTGAATGTTATGCATGGCCTCCCTCCTTGTGGGTGGATGCGCACACATGCTTTGCTGAGAAGTGGTCCTTTGGAATTGGCGAGTCAAATTGTCCAACTTCTTCTCGATAATGGAGACCTTATCCAATCGACTAGCCACTAACTCCAGATTGACGGATATAGATACTCGTGTCTCGTGTGTCCCTCTGGTGTTTGTCGATGCACGGGTAGTTGTCTAGTTGAACATACCCATAGACTCATTGTTTATGGAGTTTTCTCACATCTTCTGGAGAATCTCCTAAATGGTGTCTTCATCTTTACCCATGAAGCTGCCTCCACAGGTTGCATCGACAAATAAACATATATCCTCACGAAGTCGCTAGTAAAAATACTGAAGCTATTCCCATTTAGGAACTTTGTGATGAGGGCATTTCCGCATGAGAACCAAAAAATGATCCCATGCCTCATGAAGTGGTTCCCCCACATTCTGTGAGAAATGCGTGATTTGGTGCCTTAGGGCATTAGTGTGTCCAACTAGGAAGAATTTCTTGAGAAGTTCATATTGTAAACCCTCCCACGTGTTGATCGGTTGAGTCAAAGATCGATACCAATGGGCATCCTTATCCTTCAAAGAGAAGGGGAACATTTTCATGAGCAGGGTGTTTCAGTTTTGAACATTTGGCCCGAGAAGTCTAAGCCAGCTGATAATATGTTGGAAGGAGTCTTCAGAGCCAATCCATGAAAGTGGCGAATCAAGTTGATAATATTTGGTTTCAACTCAGTATCAGGTCCCTCAACCAGAATTTTCACCCTAGGCTCGATTGCCACAGCTGCAAGGTTGTAATGATCATGCAACTATGAACGCGCTCAGGGGTTGGGCAATGCATGAATTAGATCGGTAAGAGTATGCAATTGGTTCTGCAAGTTTTGAATCTCACCCGCTTCCTGATCTTGGTTCTCCATGGAATTAGAGGATGGAGAACTGGGTTCAGATGTAGATGGATCAGAAGTGATTTTGAGTGGATCAGAAAAGAACCCAAACAAGTTGGTTGGGGCTTGACCCCGATGAGAATGAACCACTGGTGGAGGTCTCAAGACGAGTCTTAAAGACTCCCTCTCGTACATGCACTATAGAACTAGATGAGGGACTGGAAATGTTTTGGACCCAATCAAGGCACCCAGAAAGATTGGATGACTAAAGCTATTCAAGGCAAATGGACCTTTGGATCAAAATCCACACACCTGAGAATTACTTGGGCAGCCAGGAAGGAAGAGTCCCGCAAAGACCCCACAGGTTACAGGGTTTCCCCCACCTGACCTTCCTTGTTACCACGATTCCAAGTAGGCTGGAATGTGTGAATTGAGGCCTAAGTCTACCAATTTTAAACCTAATTGTGCCTTGAATTTCACTTGAATTTAGAATTGATTTAAATTGTGGCCTAATTTGGAGGTTGGTTGATTCACCAAGTAAACCAACTTCACCTGACCTGCCCTAAAATTGAGGATGAAATTCGAGTTAAGTCACCTGAATCACCCTGTTTCGATTTTGCAAATAGGTTATTAGGCTCAACTTTTAAGATTCAAGTGATCTTCGGCCTTGATTTTTAGGGTTTGATGATAAGATCAATTCAACCAAGGGCTTGGGTGGCACACAAATGTGGGAAGATGTGTTTCCTTTTTAATAGGAAAATGTGTACTAGCACTTGAAACCCTAATGTAGAAACCCTAATTGGCTTTATTCTCAAGTCCAATTGATTCCAAAGATGGTACCTTGGACTCAAACAAGAAGGTGAATAACCCAAGGTGCTTTATGCTCTTAATAGGTGCAAGTATCAGGATTAGGTGTCTTTAATCAAATCAAAATCAATCAAATTTGATCGTAATCAATCAAGATAAATCAGGAAAAAAAAACTCTCGCCTTGAATGATGATTCCTAGAAAAGTAAGGTAGAATTGACTCCTAATTTATGTTGTTTCCCCTTTTTCTATCTTTCTAAGATAAGAAGGGATTATGGAAGAGAGTAAAATGATTACTTGCCCCTGGTGTGGTTGATTTGATCTTAATGATCTTGAATGGTGATTCACCTTGAAACAACACAACAACACAACTAGAGCAAGTTAGAAACCAAATCAAAATGAGATGACTAGTGGTAAAACTACGCGTTGCTCCCCATCAATGGCACCAAAATGTTAACGCGCTAAAGTCGAGTTTAAAATATGTGTTGTAGTATAGTGACTAAAGTGACGAAAACACTTAAATTTGTAATCTCAAATTGTGAGTTCCTAGGTCGTCTTATGGAGCAAATAATCACAATTAAACCATTAACCAATGAATATAAAATGAAGCACAAAGAGCTTGATATAAAAAGGAATATATTCAATTGATTGCAATATCACAACTCTAAAAATAAAGGTAAGTGTTTGAGCAACAAAAAAAATTATGGTTCAACTAAGCTTAACTCAACACTTAATGAGTTTTACAAGCTAATCAGACATTTAGAATATGCTTTCGAATGTCTTAAAGTGAGAAATCAGATGTCTGCCGTTCAACTCAAGCCAATCTTAAAAGACAACCAATCGTGCACATAAATCGAGGCAAAAATCGACCCCTTTTCTAGGCCGAACAGTTTCTCCTCTCTCTCTATTTGGATCCAATTCAGGCCTAGACTTGCCAGGCCATGCGTGGGTGGGCGAGGGTATGTGCGTAAGGTGTGGGTGATATGGGGACCTGACCCCCTACTACTTGGGCAAGTAGTAAGGGATTGGGTTTACTTATTAGAGTTGGAATAACTGATGTCCCAAACGAGGTGGGACTATGTGTAGTCCCCCTCCTCTTTGTTTCTTCGTTTGCTGCACCATGGATGTGATCTACTCAATTGGAGCTAAAACTGGCTTGCCCTTGGTGTTGTTCCGCACTCGAGGAGTGCAGCAGCTAGGCAAGTGAGCATCGATCGACGGAGGATGGCGACAGGGAAGATAATTGGCGATGGTGAGTGACCTTTAAGAAGAATACGAGCCTAGGGCCCCAATTAAATTGGCAAGAAGCTTCGCCGGAGTGAGGCAAAGGTGATGGTGATCGTGATTGGGTGGAAGAAGGTGTGAGGTGGTTGATCGATGGAGCTGTATGGAGCTTCGGTGATCGGAGTTGGGGAGGATGATGGAGGCGATGTGGAGTTAAATTGAGTTGGCAAAACATTTGTGGGAGTGGCGAGGACCTTTTGCCCAACTCAATTGGGTCGGAGGTCGAAGGAAGGCAGAGGAGGCAAGACGATGAGGGTGGTGGTGATGATGACAACAACTGTTGGTGGAGGTGAAGCAGTTGAAGAATGAGGCTCTAAAGCCCCCTAAATCTAATTGGAGGTGAGGGGAAGAAAAGCCCTAAACTAATTTGGGGAAAGAAGGGGAATGGCTCATTGGAGGTGCATTGAAGACGAAGAAGAGGTCATGGCCAGAGAGGAGGGGGGCGAGGGAGGAGCTAAAGCTTTGTGGGAAGCTTCGTATGAAGACAAGGTAGAGGAACCCTCTGCCTATTGTATGTGGCAGGGGGAGAGGGAGGGGGATCGAGGAGCTTCGGTGGTGCTCCAAAATATGCCAACAATGGTGAAAAAGAAGGGAATTCCAGCTAAATTGGGCACAGATACGTGCTTGTGGAAGTTGATGGCTTTATATAGGAGAGATTTCCAAATCAAATGAACCAAAATTCGTAAGTTTAGCTTGTGAACTTTGGCAACTATGGGTCACGCAAATCATGGCTCATCGGCGACGATCCTCTTTAAATTGGATCTTGAGAGGATGCTTAATGGATTCGGGATGATCTCAAGATCAATCCCACCAAATTTGGTGGGATTTGATCTTGATTTAAGGGATTAAATTGATGCACAAATCTCGGCATGTTTGGGTACTTACTGCTGCAGCTCTTTCACATGATGGAGGAGAAGGCGGAAGGGGGTTGTCCGTAACAATAACAAAAAGTTAGGGGCCTAATTGTAAGGAAAACATAAAAGATAAGGGTCTAAGTGTAATAAATAGAGATCTGTGGGCTAAAATATAAACTAGGTCATCATGAACTTTAGTTGGGCTTAAATTTTGGAGTTAACCCAATTTAGACTCAAGGAACCTAATGGTGACCTCAGATTTGAGTTTTGACCAAGTTTGTGTGAGTAGCACAAGAATGGGGGGTTGAATTGTACAATAAAGTTCAATAAAAAAATTCATAAACAATCGCAACAAATAACACAGGTATTTAGAGAGGAAACCCTTTTGGGAAATCCTCTACCTAGATCTCCCAATCTAGGATTTTGCCCCCAATTCAATGGGAATCGCTAAACCACACCACTAATCCGATGGTGGTGTTCCTAAAAAATAATTCCCCTCTCCTGGACAACCTCCAATGAGAGTTTCGCCCCTTTACAAGAGGAAATGGGAAACTCACAGCTCGGGCACCCAAATAAACTAACAAAATGAAATAATGTAAACAACCCTATGAGCCTTGAAAGATATAGAATATAAAGTAGGCTAAGATACTCCCTTTACAAACCTATGTGATGCAAAAAATCAGAGTGGGAGTGATATTACTCTCAAGAATCTCTAAGAACAAAAGAGCATAATGGATCACAATAGCTTTAGAAAGCTTAGAATAAGATAATAGAAAGTATTTAGCACTAGAATGTTTCTTTCTTTTTGTATATGCTTAAAGCAACCCTTGGTGGGTATATATAGGTGTAGGAGGTCAGATTTATGCCTAGGTAGTCGTTGGGATTTGAATTGGAATGGAATAAATTAAGGTAGAACATCTACAAAGCAATTACTCAAAGTTTGACTGGATCAGACGTCTGAAAAGTCGAGATAGACGTCTGAATAAGTCATTTCAGACTTATGAGAAAAAAGCCAGACATTTGAAAAACTTCAGTGAGAAAGTAGTCATTACTGGATTTCTCAAGATTGAGTACAAGGACGTCTGAACAAAAAGATAGACATCTAAACAGATAGTTTCAGACGTCTGAAAATAAAACAGGACGTCTGAAAAAGCTATAGGGTCAAAGTGTTCAATACTGGAATGAGGTTGGATCCAAATAGGGATCTAAAGACAAATGATCAGACGTCTTACTGGACGTTTGGTAAAATGTGTAAACATCTTAAAAAGAATCATTGGACATTTGAATAAATGCAAGGACATCTTATGGCCTACAATGATCCAAAATCAAAGAGAATTTGACATAGTTAATTGCGGTCAATTTGATTGTTGGATAGAAAGTGAACGTTGGTCATTTCCAGACATCTCAAGAAGACAACAGACGTTTGAAAGACAAGAAAAATTATGACCGTTGTTCTTCTGAAGTTAAAGGGATATCAAAAGCTTAAGGAGGTGTCTGAAAGACATTAGTAGACGTCTGAAGTGGATCATAGATGTTTGAAATCCTAGGTTTCAGAAGTCTAGGATTCTGGACATGATTTTGGTTTCTAGACAAGAGCCTAGATGTTTAATAAAGTATATCAGGCGTCTAAAGAAATCATAGGACATTTGAAAAACCAATCAGAAACAAAGTCTAGTATGTTGAATTAGAAGAATGATGATAGGAAGGTTCTAAAGGTATCCTACAGACAGTGCAAGGCTCATTTACATTCTAAAAAATGAAAAGAAACAAAACTAACTACAACTCCTATCTTCATCTCCTCATTTCCTTGATCTTAAGCTTTCATCAAGCTTCATCCAACCCCAAGCCTGAAATATTCATCTCCAAATACAATGTTAAATATAACATGTTTTGTTATCATCAAAATCAATGATCACGGTGCTTTATCACCAACAGTTTGAATAGGAAATTTACGCAGAAGCCTAAAATAGAGTAGATTCCCGCTTAAGTCTCTATTTTTGGGGAGAATCCTCTTCCTGGCGGAGGGGATGGAGGGTGATCATGGGGTGACAGCAGGGAGGAGCCGCGATGTTGAGGGATGTACAACTTGGAGGTCTAGGGCCTGGAGATGGAAGGAAAGGAGAGGTTTCATGACCACTAGCAGATGGGAGGTGGGTGGGATGAGGGCAAACATGGGTAGATCTTGGGGCTAATAAGGAGACTGTTTGCTTCAGATGCCGATGTCGAGGCCATATGGCGGTGGTGTGCCACTTCCCCCTTGTCTGCCTCGCTTGTGGAGGGCATGGCCACAAGCGGGATTCTTGTATGGCCAATAGAGGGCTAGAGAAGGGAGGGACCAAGATGTGCCCCGGAATTTCGAATTTTAGGGCATAGCTGCCACCACCACCGCCTACCTATGGGGGTCATACGGTTGACGTCGAAGTCCCTATGACAAAGGACATCAGAATGGCTGAACTGGTGCTAAGAGGGGCCCTGATAGGAGAGGTGATGACTGGCAACCCCTCCCTAGAAAAGCTCCAACAGTTGGTAAGTTCTTTATCCCTGTCAATTGACGATTGGAAGATCGTGTTCCTCTCCCCCACGTGATTTGTGCTTTTTGGTTTGGGGATGATGGACGTTGAACGGTTGCGTTTTCAATCGAGTTCTTTCGATGGTTTGGGGATGATGGAGATTAGTCTCCCCTTTTGACGGGTCTCTTCCTAAGAGGCCGCCCCAGAGGGTAAGCTCTAAATGGGGGGGATTGGAGATTAAAGGTCTACCGCTTCACCTAAGATCAAGAGAGGTGGTGGCGACCATGATATCAGGTTTTGCTATGATTGCTGGGGATGCTGTTGTTGGTTTAATGGAGGGTGATGGACGGGTTCTCAATGTCCTGGTTGATGTCTTCAAAGCAGGATTGGTCCCAGAGAGATTAATCCTTCGATACGGTGGTAGCTCATGGCTGTTGATCTTAAAATTTACAGTGGGTGATACTGCTGTGGAGAAGGGGCAGGATAAGTCATCCTATATGTAGGCTATTGTTGAGGAGACTAATGTACAAGTTCTGGGTAGGATATCCCTTGAAGAGGAGCTAGCGTCTAAAAAATGTAAGGACCACCACCTTGGGGAGAGGGAAGAGATGATGGATGCGATGCAGCTGGAGTCTAGTAGGAGTGAGGAAGTGACGACCATGATCGAGGCAGTGGTTGCAACTCAGCCAGTGACTGACAAAACTGAAGAATGTGTCTTGAAAGAGATCTCGAATAATCCCTTGAGAACCCAGTCAAACTTAAAAGTTGTGGAAGGTCTGAAGTTTGGTACTGGATTAGCTACCAAGGTTGGTTTGGGCAGATCACCTTATAGGCTTAGGCAGAGGCGACTAAAATCATATTTGAACCTTGATGAAAATGTTGTGGCTACAATTATGCAGGTTGGCAAGGTCCAAAACCAAAAGAGGGGGGGTTCCTAAAGAGTAGGATGAGAATCCTTGAGTGGAATGTGTGTGGGCTACGCGACAAGAGCCGGAGGCCTCTCTATTGAGATACCTGAGAGAATGGGAGATTGACTGCACGATAATACAAGAGACTCACATTGAGAATGAAACTGATAGGGTCTGGAATGAAATGAAGATTGCGGGGTTGACTGAGTGTGTGATGCTCAATGCACATGGCAGATTTGGTGGCATTGTTATGTGGTGGAGAAAGGCTTGGTTACAATTGCTAGAAGTGCATAAAGCTCGACATCTGGTGACTTGCAAGTTCCAAAGATGTCAGGGGCAGAGTGTCATTTATATTACTGGTGTTTATGGACCGTGTGTCGCTTCAATGAGACATGAACTTTGGGAAGATTGGGCAGCAACTGCAGAGCTCATGCAAGGGGGTGCTTGGTTAGTGGGTGGGGACTTCAACTATGTACTGACAGGGAATGATAGGCTGAATGGTGTAGTGGACAGCGCCTCTCTTGGATTCCAGTTGGTGGTTCAAGCTCTTGGTTTGAATGAATACCTGTCCTCAGGAGTTGAGTTTACTTGGAGAAATGGCAATGGTCTTATGTCGAAAGATTGATAGATTCTTTGGGAATGCTACTCTCCTTGACATGTTCCAGCTCTTTGTCATCACTGGGCTGGAACGCCCCTTCTCAGATCACACACCATTGGTCTGGGACAGTGGGGAACAAGTTCACATAGGCTCTTACTTCAAGCTTAGAAGATCGTGGCTGAGAGAACCAGGGTTTCGTGAGATGTTTGAGTCGTGGTAGAGGAACAAATAGGTGGAAGGTTCAGCCACTGTCAGGCTTGCCTCTAATCTGTCTGCCTTGCGCATTGCTTTGAAAGAGTATGGAGCTGCAGTGTCTGCTCTTAGGCAGTAAAGGCGTATTGAGGCCCTGAATGAAATCCAGATATTGGACTCTAAGGAGGCAACAGGTCCCTTATTTGATGATGACCTTGAAGCTAGAAGAATGTGGCAAGATGTGGTGGTGAAGGAGGACTTGAAATAGGAGATGGACTGGAGGGAACGGTCTAGACAGCTCTAGCTTAAGGAAGGGGATGCCAACACAAAATTCTTCCATCTGGTAGTCAGCTCTCGCAGATAGGTAAACATAATTTCATCCATACTTAAAGATGGACAAAGATTGTCTTCTATGCAAGAGATTAGAGCGGAGGCTGTCAAGTACTACAGGGACTCTTCACAGGCAGTAGAGAGAGGGAGTTGGAGGATGGCTGCATGTGATGCTCCTAGAGTTTCAGATGATTAGGCTTCCAAGTTGACAGCTACTATCACTGAGAAGGAAACTGTAGAAGCCATAAAAGACTTAAACAATGAGGGCTCCCCTAGACCAGATGGCTTTCAAGTTTTCTATTATAAGGAAATGTGGAGTGTGATTGGCAATGAGGTGATGAATGTTATTAGAGAGTTTGAGAGGGGCAACTTTGGCTTTGACAAGATCAATAGATCTTTTCTATTCTTGCTGCCAAAGATATAGGGGGCTAAAAAATTTTCTGATTTCAGATCGATCGCTCTATCGAATTCCATCTACTTGGTGGTGAGCAAGATATTGGCAAATAGACTGAGGACAGTTCTACAGGACCTGATCCATCCTGTTCAATCAGCCTTTTTGCCCAACCGATCACTTCAAGAATAATTTATAATGGCTCAAGAAATGGTGTGTGGTTGGCACAGAAGGAAGTGTAAAGCCTTTATGTGGAAAGTGGATTTCCGAAAGACTTATGAATCTGTCTCATGGCCTTACCTCTGGGAAGTCTTTAAAAGAAGAGGTTTCCCTCCCCTCTGGATCCAGTGGATGAAGCAGTGCATTACAACCACCTCCTTCTCTCCACTGATCAATGGGAAACCTTGTGGAGTTTGGATTCAACCTCAGTGAGGTGCTAGGAAAGGTTGTCCATTGGCCCCTTTGGTTTTTAATCTTGCAGTAGATGGTCTTGCGAGATATGCTTGCAAACTTTTAGAAGCTAGTGTTATAAGAGGATATTCCTTATCCATTAGGAGAGCTATGGCCCTTATATTACAGTATGCAGACGACACAGTCTTCTTTGTGGAGGGGACAACCGTTGTAGCTCATGCTTTAGGCCACCTGGTTAAGATCTTCGAGAACATGTCCGATCTGAAACTGAATAGGGAGAAGTCTACTTTGATTTGCTTTGGCCTTAATGAACAGGAGCAAGAAGCACTCTCATCTACGCTGGGAACCCCTCGCTCAAATCTGCCAATTAGATACTTGGGAATGCCGTTGAGGTGCTTGAAACTGAGGAAAAGCGACTGGAACATACTCTTTGACAAGATTTCTATTAAGTTGGAAGGATGGAGCAGCAAATTCTTGTCTAAAGGGGAAAGAGTGATCTTATTAAACTTGGTTATTACTTCTATCCCGGTATTCTATTTCTCCCTCTTCAAAGCTCCGAAGTCTATTTGGAAACGTGTGGATATGATGCGTAAGAAATTATTTTGGAAGGGGGCTCGACATGAGGGGAGATTCATGTAGCCCTTGAAATGGGAGCACATATGTCGGGCCAAGGAAGAGGGTGGATTGGGGATCAAAGCTCTTAAAGAATTCAATGAGGCCCTTCTGATCAAATGGGCGATCAAGATTCTTAATGGTGAGGAAAAGCTATGGACTGAACTTGTTAAAGACTATTATGGCCGCTCTAAACAGTGTGTTAAAGACTTTTGGCGATCGGTTACTTAGGCTATTAAGAACAATAGGCATTTAGTGCAGTCGGTGCTTGGAGATGGCAGTGAGTTCAGTTTCTGGAAAGAATGCTGGTCACCGCTGGGAGTCATGAAAGAATCGTATCCAAGGGTGTATTCGGCTTCAATTGACAAAGAAGCTCCGGTCAGCAACGTTTGGTCTGAGACAAGTGGGTGCTGGAGCCTGAATGATCCTTAAACCAGCAAGGAGGGTACTCGTCTGTGGGAGGAAAGGCAAAAATTGATTTTAGACTTGCAGAATTTTAGACCAAGACCTGGCATGGAGGATACATATGTATGGGATGGCATTTATATAGCCCAACATTCCTATGGAAAAATAATCACGTCCAGCAGCAGTATGGGGAGTGATCATGTTGACAAGAAACTATGGTTATTGAAGATCTCGCTCAAAGTGCAAATTTTCTTATGGTTATGCAGGAGGGAAGATCCGATCACTGGAGATCTTAGACACAAAAGAATGGGGGCAACATTACACGAATGTCACCTTTGTGGACTGCACACCGATAGTTTATCTCTCATTTTCTCTTCATGATTGGTTACGGATATGATATGGAGAAAAACTTGATAGGAGCCTAATGGGTCGGCCCGAATAGGTTGTTAATATGATATTTTTATCGTTGAGATGTGTATAGTGGTTAACCTAATTTGGACCTAACCATCTCTTTACAAAATTTTTAACCTGGCCTAATTGATTTTATCTTGTCACTTTTAGGCCCAGGGTCGAACACAGGGAAGTGGGGTTAAAGTCGAGTTTCTACGTTTTCCTTAAAACGCGTCTCTTCCGTTCATTTATTGTGTTTTTGGTGTTTTTCTTATTTAGGTTTTTTTATGGTAATCCTTGTTCTTGAGGTACACCCTCAAAATTGTGTCCTTGGCTTTTAGCCAAACAGAGTCCCAAAACAAGTCTTGCTACTCGCAAGACGAGGTACCTGCAAGTCAAAGATTATCTTTTCTTTTCTATGTATTTTTTTTATCTTTTTACTAACAGAAAAGCAAATAGACAGAAAGTAAATATAGTATGTATATATATATATATGTAGTATATATATAAAGGGGTGGGGGTGGAGGTGGAGGTGGCGATGGAGTGTAGCACTATGTCGAGTCAGTCGACGTCTAGAGAGACGCAACCAACACGACTAGGTGCCGCGTGGAGTGTGGATGGAGGATGGATGATGTATGGGACCACACTTTTTTTGTACGCGTGTATCAGGGAATATCAGCAACTGGTGCAGATATTCCCGCGATATAGCGTATAATAAATAACATGAAAATATATATACATATGTATGTATATAAGTAAATATATCTATATATATATATATGTATAGTTATATATGTATAGATATATATATATAGATATATATGTGTATGTATATGTATATAAGTATATATATATATTACTATATATGTGTATATATATATGTATATAGATATATATATATATATGTATATAAGTATATATGCCTATATATATATAAGTATATGTATAAGTATATAGATGTATATATAAGTAGATATATATATATATTATATATATATGTATATATATTATATATATGTGTATGTATACATAACTATATAGATATACTATGTATATATATATATATATGTATGTCTATATATATATATTTATATATATAGTACTATAAGTGTGTGAGTGTGTGTGTATGTGTTGGTATAGGTGTGTGTGCGTCGGTGAACGTGTGTGTGTGCGCGTTGCTGTGAGTGTGTGTCTGTTAGTGAGTAAAAAAGAGAGAGAGAGAGAATACGTGAGAGAGAGAGCGGGAGCGGGCGGGAGAGATCAGCAGAGAGAGAGCGGGCGAGCGAGAGATCGCGGACGCGCGAGTTAAGACGTCTGCCGCCTCCGGCGGACGTCTGACGCCGCGTCGTCTGAAGGCGGAGGCAGACGTCTGAAGACGGCGAATGCGGGCGCGGCTTCGCATAGGGTTCCCGCAGGCGTGCGCGAAGGCGACGGGCGGGCGAAGGCGTGGAGGAGCGAGCGTGGAGGAGGTCTGCAGGTGGTCGCGGAGGGTCGCAGAGGAGGGCAGGGGGCGGCACGAGGCCGTAGCCGGCCGCTGCAGTGCGCGCGGCGGACGGCTACAGGTGCAACTGCGGGGACGTCAGGACGGAGGTTGAGCGGGGAATGGCCCTGCAGGCGCACGCGAAGTCGACGGGCAGCTGCGGGGACGGTCGCGGAGGAGCGAGAGGACCTGCTGCTGCTGCTGCCGTGGCTTCAAGCTTCGAAGCTTGGAGCGGCGGCAATGGCGTTAAAGAAAAAAAAACGAAGCGAGGGAATGCACCACGCCCACCGGCTCGTCGAAGAGCTGGGCGGTGGTGCTCCCACTGTGGTGGTGTGCACCACAGTGGGTTCTCCTGCTCGCCGGGTGCCTCCTCGACGGAGGGCCGACGTATGGGAGGGGAAAGCGGTGGAGAAGATGGCTGCGGGTTTTTGTTGCTGCAGTAGCCTCCGTTGCGAGGATGAAGCTGCAGCTACTTATAGAGGAGGAGAGAGTGGCGTGCCGGCTGCAGCAGGGAGAGGGTGCGCAAGTTGCAGCTATAGGGAGCGGCGTTGGCAGGGAGAAGTGACGGGAAGAAGTGCTGCGTTGCATGCAGCTGCGGGAAGAGTGCAGCCGCGGGAAGGAGAGAAAAGAAGAAATCAAGAGGAAAAATAAAAAGAGGGTGATTTTGCAAGGAGGCACTTGAAGAAAAATGTAACTATGCAGGTGATTGTTTCACTCCTCTTCCTCTCTTGATTAAATGCATGCATGCAACCGTTTTTACAAATGTGGCTATAGGATTATAATATACATAGTTAATGCTAGAAAATAGCATAAGAAGGCGTTATTATAGGCGTGTTTTGAGGTGCAAACATATACCCCCATGCCTATCTTTTGCTAGTCCCTAGCAAAATAGTATTTAGAAATAATCTTAAGCTGAAGATTTTCTTCTGAGGTGATATAGGTGTGTTTATTATCGAATATTGTGAGAACCAATTGTAAAGAAGACTACCAGTACTTTAAGTCTCACATGACATAGATCATCTCTCAACTAACCAGGACTCTTGATATTTAAACCTTAAGTACGATTTCCAGGACCCAGGAGGTTTTTGCCGTACTCGAGAGCTCAAGAGGTTATGGTTTGTGCATAGTGAAGGATCAAGACTGACCAGATGAACATTAAGACTCAATCCCAGGGTTTCACGAATTTTTAAGTACAGGTTGGTCCCAGTTTCAGCTCATGTCTTCGAATTGACCCTTAAGATGATGACGGAAAACTCAACTCCCATTTTTTATTTTTTATTTTATTTTTTTTTTTTTGCTCACCGAAAAATAAATTATACAGACATTTATGAGATATACTGACTCTTTTGCAACATCTTTTTTTTTTTTTTTTTGAAACATATGTCAGTATATCTCTTACAACACATTTTGAAAGAGCACACTTTTTTTCTTTTTGGTGGGAGAATTTCTTTTTGGTGGAAAGAGTCGCTCCTAAACACAAGACTAAAGCCTGGGATAAAAAGTCTACCTGCGCACACAGGTAAGGACTCCACCTTCCCTAATGAACATTAGGGTTGGATCTTATGTTCACCTGGTCTTTCCTGATATGTGTAGTGTGAACCAAGTTTACTTAAGCTCTCAAATAAAAGTAAACCAACGAATCTTGTACTTGTGTCTCAGGTACAAGAATACATCCTTAGTTAGGAGAGATCTTGATCTATTTTGTCAATGCTTTAAGTGAATTAAGCCGAGCCTGAGCGAATCAAGCTTTTGTGGCCTGGAAAGTCTTCAAAACAGAGGTTGAATATCCATAAACACTTATTGCCTTTTTGTTTCAGCTTCAAGATCATTACTAAACACCATTTATTATAATATATATATATATATTTTTTTTTCTTTTTCTTGCATATTTATAAATAGGTGGGAACTGTATGATACCATAACATACCCGGGTCCTATGGATGCCTATCCACCCCCCATGCCAAACAATGCTATGTCCTCATATGCATGCAAGGAAAGGCAGAGGAAGGATGGAAGATCGGGTAACAAGAGCTGAGGTTCAGGGTATAGATCAGGGTGGAAGGGTGGGTGGATGGTGGGTGGTGAAGAGAAAAGTGAAGTGATTGTGATAGAGGTGTGAAAAGTGATGGTGGGTGGTGAGTGCTGTTAGGGTGCCTCCCAACAAGCGCTGAATTTAATGTCCCCAGCTGGACTCAGAATGAGGCAAAGAATTAGTTACCCTCCAGCAGGGCAACGGTTTCTCCAACGGGGGCAGGTTCATGAGTCAGATAGGGTTTCAAACGCTGCCCGTTGACCGTAAATTTACGCCCAGATTTGGGATCTTCGATCTCGACGGCCCCATTGGGGAATGGTCTTGAGACCAGGAAAGGACCAGTCCATTTGGACTTCAATTTCCCAGGAAAGAATTTGAGTCGGGCATTATAGAGCCAAACTTGCTGAGATGGCTCAAATTCCTTCCGCCGAACATGGCTGTTGTGAAAAGCCTTAGTGCGTTGTTTAAAGGTTAGAGCAGAATCATAGGCTTCACGACGGAGCTCTTCCAGCTCTTGGAGTTGGAGTTTCCTTTCTCGACCACACAAGTCTGGGTCGAGGTTACATTGGCGAACCGCCCAATAAGCGCGATGTTCCAACTCCACGGGCAAATGACAAGGCTTCCCGTAAACGATTCTATATGGAGACATACCAAGGGGAGCCTTGAAGGCGGTCCAATACGCCCAAAGTGCGTCAGTCAGCTTGTCGGACCAATCCTTACGGTCAGGCCGAACCGTTTTCTGGAGAATCTGCTTGATTTGCCGGTTTGACACTTCCGCCTGGCCGTTCGTCTGAGGATGATACGGGGATGCGATACGATGGTGGACTCCGTACCTCCTCAGAAGTGCCCGAAAAGAAGCATGGGTAAAGTGGCTTCCTCCATCCGAGATAATGGCCCGAGGGATCCCAAAATGCACAAAGATATGGTCCTTGACGAATCGGGTGGAGATAACATGGTCAGCACGGCGCGCGGGAATAGCCTCGATCCATTTCGAAACATAGTCGATGGCCACGAGGATGAATTCGAAGTCGTTGGATGGAGGAAAGGGACCCATGAAGTCAATTCCCCAGATGTCGAAGATTTCCGCAGCTAGGATGTGTTGCAAGGGCATCATGTCACGACGTTCCATTGACCCTAATGACTGGCACCTAGTGCAATGTTTGGCATAAGTGTGCGCGTCCTGGTGAAGGGAGGGCCAAAAGAAACCGCACTGCAACACCTTGGCTGCAGTTTTCCTCCCAGAGAAATGGCCTCCACAGGCCTGATCGAGGCAGAAGGATAGCACACTGGGGAACTCACTGTCAGGAATACAGCGACGGATGATTGATCAGCACCTATCCAAAAAAGAAGTGGATTATCCCAGAAATAATACTTTGCTTCTGCCATGAGATGCTCGCGCTGGTTTTTAGGCCAGCCATGTGGAAGAGATCCAGAAGCAAGGTAATTGGCAATGTCGGCATACCACGGTCCACTTGCCACATTTATTGCCAATAGGTGCTCATCAGGAAAAATTTCATTAATTGGCAGAGTAAGTTCAATATGGTCAGGGTCCAGTCTGGAAAGGTGATCAGCCACAACATTCTGGGCTCCGACCTTATCACGAATCTCAATGTCAAATTCCTGGTGCAGAAGGATCCAACGAATCAGTCTAGGCTTGGCATCCTTCTTGTGCATGAGATGGCGAATGGCCGCGTGATCAGTGAAAACAATAACGTGAGAGTCCAGAAGGTAAGAACGGAATTTTTCCAGCCCAAAGATGACTGCCAGTAGTTCCTTTTCAGTGGTAGTATAATTACGCTGGGCCTCGTCCAACGTCTTACTGGCGTAGTATACCACGAAGGGGTGTCTATCGCGTCTTTGTCCCAGGATGGCTCCGACTGCAAGGTCTGAAGCGTCACACATAAGTTCAAAGTCGAGGGACCAATCAGGCGGCTGGAGAACAGGGGCCTTGGTGACAGCATTACGCAGCTGCGTGAATGCTTGTATACAGTCAGGGCCCATGTCGAAGGGCACGTCAGTTGATAGGAGATGAGTTAAGGGTCGAGAAATTTTGGAGAAGTCTTTGATGAATCTCCTATAGAAACCGACGTGTCCCAAGAAGGAGCGAATTTGTTTAACAGAACCAGGCACAGGTAAATCAGCAATGACATCGAGCTTAGCTCTATCAACCTCGATACCCCTATCGGAGATGATATGTCCAAGAACAATTCCCTCATGCACCATAAAATGACTTTTTTCCCAGGAAAGCACGAGGTTTACATCAATACATCTCCTAAGGATGCGAGTCAGGTTGGCAAGACATTTGTCGAAAGAAGGTCCAAAGACTGAAAAGTCATCCATGAAGACCTAGAGAAAGTCACCCACCATGTCATGAAATATTGCCAGCATGCATCTCTGGAAAGTTGCAGGCGCGTTACAAAGTCCGAACGGCATCCTTCTAAAGGTGAAGGTGCCGAAAGGGCAGGTAAAAGTGGTTTTCTCTTGGTCTCGGGGGTCTATTGCCACCTGGTTATATCCTGAGAATCCATCCAAGAAGCAGAAAAATTTATTTCCCGCTAACCGCTCCAGGATTTGGTCAATAAATGGTAGCGGGAAGTGATCTTTCTTGGTTGCAGCATTGAGTTTCCTATAATCTACACACACTCTCCAAGATGTAGGAGTGCGTGTAGGGATGGATTCGCCCTTGTCATTGACACGGATGGTGAGTCCTGCCTTTTTGGGCACAACGTGAATCGGACTCACCCAGGGGCTATCGCTGATCGGGTAGATTATACCCGCATCCAGCCACTTAATGATTTCATTCTTAACGACCTCCCGCATGTTAGGGTTGAGACGTCGCTGCATCTCGCGAGAAGGTCGAGCCTCCTCCTCCGTATATATACGATGAGTGTAGTAGGAGGGGCTAATACCAGATAAGTCTGATAAAGACCATCCAATAGCTGCCTTGTGTTCTAGAAGGACCTTAGTTAGTTTGCACTCCTGCTCCATGGTTAATTTTGAACTGATAATTACAGGGAGCGTTTCATTTGGTCCCAGGAAAACATACTTGAGTGTATTAGGTAGCACTTTTAGCTCGGGAGTGGATGGGGAAGGATCTGGCATTTCTTGGGATGAGAGTGTCCCAGACGGGTAGGAGAACAAGTTAGGAGGAAGAAACTGGCCTTCAGATTGGCCAAGAAGAGGGGCTTCTTGGATAGATGGATCCAAAAATGAATAGCCCCAGTGAGAAGTATATGGGCTCAAGGTCCCAGTGTGGATTTGTAAATCCGCCTGATTTGGCGGGGAAGAAATGGCAATTCGGTCTTCATGAGTGTGGACCGACAGTGAGTAGCCCGGATATGACTCAGACCACGAGGTATGGGAAGCGGAGAAAACCTCGTCATAAGTCTGGCCAGGAGAAGGTACTGGATAAGGGAGGGATTGGGGAACGTCACAGTATGCGTTGGTCAGGCAGTTATCAGTGTTTATAGGTAATCCGCAGCAGTCCGAATAGGTCCCAATTAGTCCGATACACGCGCTGACGGCCATGTCCTCGTCAGACGTGTCATCCTCAATGCAATCGCAATCAAAGTTCTTGACTGCCTTGAATATGTTAAGCTTGAGTTTCTCAGATCCAACGGCAATCTCAATACAGCCCGACTCGCAGTTGATGTGGGCGCGGGCTGTGGCCAAGAAAGGTCGACCGAGGATGATCGGACAATCAGAAAGTGAACTAGGAACTTCCATATCTAAAACAAGAAAGTCAACAGGAAAACAGAGACTGTTGACCCTAACCACCATGTCTTCCACCACACCCTTCGGGATTTTGACAGAACGATCTGCCAACTGTAACGTGACAGGGGTGGGTTTCAGATTTCCCAAGGAAAATTTTTCGAGCATGATGGTCGGTATGAGATTGATGGAAGATCCTAGATCAAGCTAGGCACGGTTAAAACTGCAGCCTTGGATGCTACAGGAAATCAGTGGTGTGCCCGGATCTTTCTGCTTCGGTGGTAAGTTTGACAGTATAGCACAACTCGCATGAGGCGAGAGAACCACCGGATTCTTAGTCTTCTTTGACGGTCGCCTGGGTGTTGTGTAGTCTTTGAAAAATCGAGCGACAGTAGGTATGTGGTCGATTGCCTCGAGCAGGGGTACCTTGATTTCTACATCCTTGAACAAATTACGTAGGTTGTCAAAGGCCTGCGTATTTTTCTTTTTGCCTTTTGGCTCCCTTAGTAGAGCCTCAGGGAATGGGATTGATTCTGGCACAAGTTTTGGTGCATCATCCTCTCGCGAATGCGGTATGCATCCCGAATGAGAGGGCGAAGAAGAAGACGGGCCAGGATCAGGTCGAGGCGGATCGACGGTCTGCTTACCGCTCCTCGTAGTGATAGCATTGGACGATGCGGGTCCAGTGGGATCATACGGTGGAGGAGGGTTTGCAATGGGGATATAAGAGTGTGGTGCTGCAGCAGGATTAGCCTGAAATCCCGGTGGAATGCTCGGAGCTTGCAGAACTTGATTAACCTGTCCCTGAGAAGGTTGTACCTGTGGTTGAGAACCACGGGGCACGAAATTTCGCGGGTTTTGAACAGGTTGGGCGGGAAGAGTGCCCTGAGATCGAGTCGCCATGCGTAGTTGACTGATCTCGGCATTCTGCTGCGCCAATTGGTGCTGAAGAGAGGTCATGTTCTCTTCATGGCGCTTTGACATTTTCGTCATCATTCGCATCAATTTGTCAAGAGGGCTTGATGCGTGTTCAGTTTGTGGTACGCAAGGGCCTGATGGCGGATTTGCCATAGGATTAAACTGGATCCTTGGGATGACGGGTGCGGACAGCCGCATTGGTCCACCCGCAGGGTTTTGGCGCTGCGGGTTGTTGGACCATGCGAAGTTCGGATGATTACGCCACCCTGGGTTATAAGTGGCAGAGAACGGGTTGTTCCCCAGGGCGCAAGCATCTTCTATGCCAGAAGACGCGTTCGCATGTAGATATGCGTCTGAGCACACAGAGGCTTGGTCCTCCGTGTCGAAATATTGGCTCGCAGAAGCCAGTTCCACATGACTTACTGAGTCACTTGGCGCGACACTCGGTAAGGAAGGTCTAACGGGGTTTCTCGGGATAAGCCTGGTATTAGAAGAACTTGGATTGTGACGAAGTGGTGAAGAGGTGGTGTTTGCCATAGATCGGGTGGGGTTGGCCAGAAGCTCGTCCAGCTTCTTGTGCACGACGGAGACTTCATCCAGTTTTTGTGCAATAAGGCTTAGATCAGTGGATGAATGGGAGGGTCCCGTGTCAACTTCGTGGACATTTCGGGGCTGGCTGGTACGATTAAAGGCGACAATGGAAGCATTGTTCATCGAGTTTTCACTCATATTTTCAAACAGCTCGAATGCTCCATTCTCGTCTTTATTCATAAAGTTCCCTCCACAGGAAGTGTCTGCAATCTGCTTCAAAGTCTCATTTAGCCCATAGTAGAAAATCTGGGCTATATGCCACTTAGGCAGACCGTGGTGCGGACACTTCCTGAGGAGGTCGTTATACCTCTCCCATGCCTCATGAAATTGTTCGCTGTTTTGTTGCGTAAATGAAGTGATAGCACGGCGAAGCGCATTGGTCCACCCGATTGGGAAGAACTTCTTGAGAAACGCTGTTCGCATCTCTTCCCAAGAGTGGATGGTTCTCCCAAGGGTGCGTAACCATTGCGACGCTTTATCCCGTAATGAAAATGGGAACATCTTCATGAGGACTATAGATAACCTGACATTTCTTGGTTTAACGGTTTCAGCAAGTCGGGTTAGGTCTTCCAAGTGGAGAAATGGGTCTTCACTTGCAAGACCATGAAAGTGAAAATTGATTAGGCCAATTATGTTTGGTTTTAATTCAAAGTCGTCCCCGCCCATGGGGACCCGAATTTGTCCTATGGTCTCTGTAGCAGCGGGATTCTGATAAGAGCTAAGAGACCTAGGCTCCTCCCGTTCGGGAGGGTTCTGCATTTCCTCCAATGTTTCCCGAATGGCTTCGATTTGCTCATTATACATTTCCATTTGGGCTTGGAGGCGAGTTATGGGATCTAAGGCTCCACCACCTGGTGGGTTCTGAGGGCGGTTTCCTCCCTCGGGATTTGGGGGTGGGCGTGCAGCCATGTTTGTGGAGGAGGAGGACGATTCGACTTGTTTTCTAGATTTATCAGTCAATTCAAATAGTTCAGGGTTTTGTGACCTCCTCCCAAACATGCACTACCGCAGGAAGAATTGGGGAGATGAGAAGGGAAAAGGGATGAGAGAAATGACGCCGCAAAGGTACACTTGATTACAAATCAATACAGTCAAGTTCCTAACCTCTACAGTGTGCCCTTAGACCTAAAGATCTAAGTTACTTACTATCACGAACTACGGAACCGAATGAGAGCACCGCGGAACCACCGGGCCAGATTGAAAGGCCGTTTGCCCCAGTCTTAGACACCCGATAGCACGCGGGAACTCTCACCAGCACGTAGTCGCTACACGCAGGTAGTTAGACCTCCAATCCTTAGTAAGGGTCAAGTTACTACCAGTTTTAATTAGAGGCTTAGGGTCAAGTGCTTTTGGAATGTGAAGGGCATTGTTTACGGGTAATGCCCAAGTGATTGATTTTAAGAGTGTGTAAGAACAAGCATGCAACGGGGAAATCTCCCCGAATTGAAGTTTTTATTGGAGAATGATTTTTAGAGTTCATCCTTAAGTAGTATGAATTTTAGGGTTTTGCTGAATTACCAATTCAACCAATCTCCGGGTTTTTGCAAAAATACAGGTTTTCTTTCTAAAACCCAAGAAACCCTTCTTCAATTATCAGTTAGTTACTGCATGCTAAAATGCAATGGGCTACCCTAAATGGAGATTTCTAAGTGTGGATGCACGAATCAGTTTTATATCAATGTGACAGGGAGCCAAAGCACTTCAATTCAAGTTCTCCCAATCACCAGAAATGATTTCCACACACAAGGCTTCAACCAAAAGATAAAGAAAATAAAATTGTTGGGGTTGAAGTATTCAGGATCGAATCACAGGCAAGTTTGAAAAGTCGTGGTGGGGTTGGAATCAACTCAATTCCAAGTCTCCCCACCAAAAATGTGATCCTGAATTAAAGATAAGTGAGGCAAAAGAGGGATATAAGCAATCTTTTTCTTTGCCTCAAAGAATACTTCCCTCGGCGAGAAATCCAAGAATCAAGATTCTCGGATTTTCGCTATGCGAAGTGTGGCGGGAAATCCCAGGGCAGTGGGAGTGAATGTAACCAATCAAACAAGTGAATTTTAATCCACTTGCCCCAAGAAATCCCAAGGAGTTTTTCTAGTTTTTTTTTTTTTTGGGTGGCAAGCTAACCCTAGTTTGCTAAGAAAGAGAAAACCTACTGGTTTGGCAACGTGTGCGAAGCTCCAATGCGGTGTTGGCGTCTTCACGCTCTCGTTCCCGCCTTGGATCTGCCCTCGTTCCCAACTTCGTCTGCTTTCCTTCTCCTTCCACCAAGTTCACCTGCACACCAAAAACAACAATACCCGTGAAGAGGGAAGAGAAAAATTGAAAGGATTTGGATAGAACTTACTCGAAGGCGCACCTCCCCGGCAACGGCGCCAGAAAAGTTATGATGGGTCGGCCCGAATAGGTTGTTAATATGATATTTTTATCGTTGAGGTGTATAGTGGTTAACCTAATTTGGACCTAACCATCTCTTTACAAAATTTTTAACCTGGCCTAATTGATTTTATCTTGTCACTTTTAGGCCCAGGGTCGAACATAGGGAAGTGGGGTTAAAGTCGAGTTTCTACGTTTTCCTTAAAACACGTCTCTTCCGTTCGTTTATTGTGTTTTTGGTGTTTTTCTTATTTAGGTTTTTTTATGGTAATCCTTGTTCTTGAGGCACACCCTCAAAATTGTGTCCTTGGCTTTTAGCCAAACAGAGTCCTAAAACAAGTCTTGCTACTCGCAAGACGAGGTACCTGCAAGTCAAAGATTATCTTTTCTTTTTTATGTATTTTTTTTATCTTTTTACTAACAGAAAAGCAAATAGACAGAAAGTAAATATAGTATGTATATATATATATGTAGTATATATATAAAGGGGTGGGGGTGGAGGTGGCGATGGAGTGTAGCACTATGTCGAGTCAGTCGACGTCTAGAGAGACGCAACCAACACGACTAGGTGCCGCGTGGAGTGTGGATGGAGGATGGATGATGTATGGGACCACACTTTTTTTGTACGCGTGTATCAGGGAATATCAGCAACTGGTGCAGATATTCCCGCGATACAGCGTATAATAAATAACATGAAAATATATGTACATATGTATGTATATAAGTAAATATATCTATATATATATATATGTATAGTTATATATGTATAGATATATATATATATAGATATATATGTGTATGTATATGTATATAAGTATATATATATATATATATATTACTATATATGTGTATATATATATGTATATAGATATGTATATATATATATATGTATATAAGTATATATGCCTATATATATATAAGTATATGTATAAGTATATAGATGTATATATAAGTAGATATATATATATATTATATATATATATGTATATATATTATATATATGTGTATGTATACATAACTATATAGATATACTATGTATATATATATATATATATATGTATGTATGTCTATATATATATATTTATATATATAGTACTATAAGTGTGTGAGTGTGTGTGTATGTGTTGGTATAGGTGTGTGTGCGTCGGTGAACGTGTGTGTGTGTGCGTTGCTGTGAGTGTGTGTCTGTTAGTGAGTAAAAGAGAGAGAGAGAGAGAGAATACGTGAGAGAGAGAGCGGGAGCGGGCGGGAGAGATCAGCAGAGAGAGAGAGCGGGTGAGAGAGAGATCGCGGATGCGCGAGTTAAGACGTCTGCCGCCTCCGGCGGACGTCTGACGCCGCGTCGTCTGAAGGCGGAGGCAGACGTCTGAAGACGGCGAATGCGGGCGCGGCTTCGCGTAGGGTTCCTGCAGGCGTGCGCGAAGGCAACGGGCGGGAGAAGGCGTGTAGGAGCGAGCGTGGAGGAGGTCTGCAGGTGGTCGCGGAGGGTCGCGGAGGAGGGCAGGGGGCGGCACGAGGCCGTAGCCGGCCGCTGCAGTGCGCGCGGCGGACGGCTACAGGTGCAACTGCGGGGACGTCAGGACGGAGGTTGAGCGGGGAATGGCCCTGCAGGCGCGCGCGAAGTCGACGGGCGGCTGCGGGGACGGTCGCGGAGGAGCGGGAGGACCTGCTGCTGCTGCTGCATGGCTGCTGCTGCCGTGGCTTCAAGCTTCGAAGCTTGGAGCGGCGGCAATGGCGTTAAAGAAAAAAAAACGAAGTGAGGGAATGCACCACGCCCACCGGCTCGTCGAAGAGCTGGGCGGTGGTGCTCCCACTGTGGTGGTGTGCACCACAGTGGGTTCTCCTGCTCGCCGGGTGCCTCCTCGACGGAGGGTCGACGTATGGGAGGGGAAAGCGGTGGAGAAGATGGCTGCGAGTTTTTGTTGCTGCAGCAGCCTCCGTTGCGAGGATGAAGCTGCAGCTACTTATAGAGGAGGAGAGAGTGGTGTGCCGGCTGCAGTAGGGAGAGGGTGCGCAAGTTGCAGCTATAGGGAGCGGCGTTGGCAGGGAGAAGTGACGGGAAGAAGTGTTGCGTTGCATGCAGCTGCGGGAAGAGTGCAGCCGCGGGAAGGAGAGAAAAGAAGAAATCAAGAGGAAAAATAAAAAGAGGGTGATTTTGCAAGGAGGCACTTGAAGAAAAATGTAACTATGCAGGTGATTGTTTCACTCCTCTTCCTCTCTTGATTAAATGCATGCATGCAACCGTTTTTACAAATGTGGCTATAGGATTATAATATGCATAGTTAATGCTAGAAAATAGCATAAGAAGGCATTATTATAGGCGTGTTTTGAGGTGCAAACAGAGCCACTACCATCATGGGAGTCCTTATGGAAGAGGTTTGCAGCACCAAGAAGACCACACTTGCACATTGCAGTGACCATGTGGTGTGTATGGAGGGCGAGGAATGAGAGATTATTTCAAGAGAGACCAGTATGCTGTGTGCAAATTGTAAATGAGTGCTGGTCCCTCATACATAGATGGGGATCCAATTTGTAATTCTCCCTATTTTTTATATTGCATTGAATAAAATGCCCTCCGGATCGCTATCGAAACACGATAGCTTTCCTTTCAATCTCAAAAAAAAAGTCTCTATTTTTTATCAAAAAGGGTTCCTTTGGTCAAAGTAATGGTTCCAAACCTCATAGAATATTTTTAAATGATTTTTAGGAGGTTTTGATTACATTTATTTTCACTAGAACTCATTTAATTAAGGTGAGGCTATATTTAGGGTTTTTAGTAATAAAATAATTCTCAAAACGTGAAAAATCCAATTTTAGTCAATCTGAGCCCATTTCTTCAAAATTTAAGTTCATTTGACCAATAATTAAGCCCTGATTAACCCCTTAGTTATTCTACAATTGTGATTAGGTGTTAAAACAGTATAATTAGTGAGATTTCCCATCTTCTCACAATTCACTCAGAATAGAGTTATGATTTTCTATTGAATATTAGGGAGCATTTATTACTGTAATTAGGGTAAATTAGGTTAACTAACACCAATGATGGTGCTACCTTTACGTAAGTCATTAAACAACTAAGGCATTATTTTATGAAGATTGGTTGCCTGATTAAAGTGTTAGATGACTTAAAGTTAAATATCAGACATTTGGGAACACCTTTAGACGTTTGATGGTTATTTCTGAGTTGGGTTTTTGTTTCTGAGTTTTACTTAAGTGTTGTGAGCCTGAGTCTAGAGGTTTTGTATCTATTGGGGGCTCTCTACAATTCTTTTCTAGACTCAAGAAAGATGAAAATACAATACTTTAAAGATTTTACAATAAATCCTAAGACCTAAACAGATATACATCTTCATCCTTTTAGTCTTCATGAAACATTTGAGCGAGAATCTTGCAATGCAACTATAATAACAACAGAGCTAGGATGATTTATTTTTCTTTTAGTAATTTTGTAAAATCATCAAAAATTAATTTTGGAGAGGTTGAACTAACAATCTCCTCATTTTTGATGATTTTCAAAATATGTTCTTAGGATCAATTTCTTGCCCTTATTTTTTACTAGAAGCTCTATTTAATAAACTCGAGTTTTTGCAAGAAGTCAACTTTTTGGATAGGAATTGGTTTCTTGTAAAAATCGTGATTTTGAGTGAAAAATCATTTTAGCTAGTTTTTGATATCCTAAGATTTCTCCCCCTTTTTGAATATTATCAAAAAGAAACTAACTAAGAGAGTGTTGAACTAAGAAATGTTCCAAATAAGGAAAATGATAACATTAGTTAGCAAGTATGGAATAACAAGGGAAATGGAATAGTATTCAAGTCATGATATGAAAGAGGACATTAAAAATAGAGCCTATCACTTGAAGCATGAAAGATAAGACAATAAAGAGATCACAACAAGGACTAAAATGTTTGTACCCTACGATACTAGCATTGTTCCAATCTAGATGAATGGTATGGAGTCGAAGCCCTTTAATACATAACATAAAAAAGGGAGAACATCCAAGCAACCATACTAAAAGAGAAAGACAAAAAGCAAGATAGGATCCGAAGGCGAATCTAGTCATTCCGATCCTGTCTGGGGTGGTGTTGATCAGTAAACATTGTAGTTTAGATCGTAGTATAGTCGACGAAAACCAAATCGACATTTAAATTTATAGTGCTAAAAAAACATGAGTTCTGAGGTAGTTCGCAGGGAGCAAATAGTTGTGATTCAATCCACTAATCGAATATAAATGATGAGCATAATAATCAAGTGACAAGTAATGATATGCAATGTATTCAATCATAACAATAGATGAGAAATTTGAATCTATAATGAGTAAAAAAAAGTAGAACATAAGGCCAAAAAAATTATTTTTAGGTTAAGCACATCAGCCTCAACACTTAGGCAATATCTCAAATCAAATCCTCAAGTCAACTCTTCAACACTTAACCAAATCAGACATCTCTATCATTTATCAAACAGCTTAAATATCCAAATCAAACCTAAGTATGGTCGTCTGATGGATCTTTTCAGAGCAAAACCCCCCTTTTTCCCAGCACAGAACCTTCCTTCCTCTTTCTCTTAATCGGGTAATCGGATCAAGAACCCAGACCCGCGTGCGTGGGCATGGGCGAGGGGTGCATATGAGCATGTGTATGGGGGATTCGACCCCTCATGTATTGGCGAAGAGGGTACTGCACGCAAATCCTTATGTAGCCAATTTTATTTTAGCTTCCTACGATATGGGACTAAATAGTGTCCCTTCCTTCTTTGCGAATGTGTGATGAAGCTTTTGTCTACTTGCTGCTGCGGATGGTGTTGATCCTTCAAATTGAGGACCTAGGAGAGTCCTTGTTGATCTGCATCGATTGGGAGTGGTGGTGAGGTTGATTGATGGTCGGAAGTCGTTGGTCGGCTTTGGAGAAGGAGAGCTTGCCGGTGAGAGTCCTGAAACAAAAAAGATGGCCTCACGATCCAATTAAATCATTCACAAGGGTCTTCGTGATGAGTGGAATGTGATGGCGGTGTTATTTAAGTAAACAGAGATATAGATTGGCCGTACGGTGAAGGGGCAGACAGTGGAGTGATAGGTTTGTTCGGCCAGGTGATTGGGTGAGAAAAAGCCTCAATTTCTTAAGGGCTTATGCTCCCCAAGGCGTGATGAATTTTTTTTGGTGGTGGTGTGTAGGTTCGTGGAGTTAGGCAACAACGTGAGCTCGCTGGAGCCAAGGAAGAAAAGGATATCAGTAAGGAAATAAGAACTAAACTAAAATCTAAGGACCTAAACTAACCTAAGAAATGTGGGGAGTAAGGATGCCTAGCTATTTAGACGAAAGAGAGAGAGAACCACGGCCTACTTGCCTCGCTGGAGCTGAGGAAGATGAAATGTCCGATGATGAGAAGCGGCAACGACAAAGGAGAAAGGAGGCATAGCTTTGGTTGGCTAGCACCAGAAGAACTTGGGGAGGAGTTTCACATGTCCAATTTGATGGTTAGTCATGTTGAAGATGGAGGACGGAGGACGTCGCCAAAGTTGAGTCGAGCGCGGCCAGTGAAGAGAATAAGTTGGGATTTTTGGCCTAAACTCGACTGTTGAGCACATTGAGATCTAGGGGAACTTATATAGAGGTAGATCAGGCCCTGAATTGTGAATAATTTGTGCATTTAATGTAGGAATCAGGGAGTTTCCTTTTCGTGAATCCTAAGTTCGATGGAGCTTCTCAGGTTCCTAATCGAGCCAACCAATAGGGGCATATGGAAGGGGATCTCCTAATGAGCAATCCCTCCAAATTTGGAGGAATTTGGGTAGGAATTGAAGGAGATAATCACAGTCAAACTTCAATCCTGATGGGTTTGACTTTATGTTTATGAAATGAGTTGTTTCAGGTGGCAGGGGCCTTTCTGTGAAGAATATGATAAAGTTAGGGGCATCTTGGTAAGAAAAATGTAGAAGTTGAGGGTCTGATTGAAAAGAATAGAGAGTTGGGGACTTAAATGCAAACTAGGTCAAGATGAACTCTGATTGGGCCTAAATTTTGGCGTTAACCTAATTTGAACTCAAAGAATATAATGGTGGCTTTGAGCATGATTGATTGGGTAAATTACATAGAAGCCCAAATCAAGGCAAATTCCCGTCTGAATCTCTATTTTTGGTTAAAATGGGTTCAGATGGTTAAAGTGAAGGTACTAAACCTCTTAGAATATTTTTCAATAATTTTTAAAAGGTTTATATTAAATTTATCTTTACCATAACTCTTTTAATTTAAGTAAGGCTAATAATTAGGATTTTTGGTAATATTTTAATCCTCAAAATGCATGAAACCTTGATCCAGTCATTCTGAGCCCACTTCGAAGTCTTTTAGTTTATTTGACCTTGAATTAACCTCTTGGTTAATCGACATTTGTGATTGGATGCTAAAATGGTAGAATTAACCCTTCTTTCTATCTTCTTCTCAAATCAGTACAGTACGGAATTATGATCCTTAGATGATCATTAAGGAGCATTTGACACTTGATTTTAACTAACTTAAGTTAGTTATGATGAATGATGGTGTTACCATCAGGTGGCGACGAGCAGGTCCTTGGCTCATCTACACGTGGTTGCATATCTCATTCATATCAGAGCTCATGTTCCACAAATATGAATAGATATCACTGGTGCACCGCATGAGAAGGGAAATCCCATCGGTAATAAAGTCGGTGGTGGGATCCCATGTCTCATCGAAGTTGGTGTAGGGTGCCTCAATTTGGAGTAGGAATTACACGTAGAAATCAGGTTGAGGAGGGGCCTTACCGTCGTCATCATTATCGCTGGGGTTGATGTGCTTAGGGAGAATGTGAATCTTGGCAGCTGTGGCCTTATTGTAGGGCTCGACCTTCTTGTCGATGGCCCGATCATGGGTAGGGATTTGATGCAACGTGTTTTGCGTGTTTGAAATCGAGGTTAAGAGTAACCGGTCGTTGTAGTCGCAAAACTCGTTTATCAAATAAAATTTTACCAAAACTCCAAGGGAGTCCTGAGTTGAACATAGGGAGGCGACGTTTACTTTGTATGAAAACCATGCTTCGATTTGTTTCTTTTTGGTGTTTTAGGGTTTTGTTTTTTTTTTTGTTTTTGAAATAAATGACAAGCAATCATAAGAGAGAGATGGAATCAAATATGATATATTGCATGAATGTCAATACAATAAACTATGAAAGCATAAAAGAGAAAAGGGGTAAGAAGAAATCTCTCGAGGCAACTGTTCGATGAGACAATGGTGCCTGGCGAAAGCTCGGATGGAGTTGGGAAGTAGGACGATGGAGGTGAGATGCGGGAGGACATCAGGTAGAGGAAAGCTTCAGCACAACTTCGAAATGGAGGTGAGAAGGTGGAGATGATCTGCTACCGAAATGGAGGTTGGAGGATGGCTCCAACGCGACCTATGAATGGGGATGGGAAGATGGAGGAATATTTGGTGGGGCAGAGTTTCGTTACAATAATAGGAGCCTTGGGAGCTTGAGTGTAAGCTCTAATAGTTTTGTTAAAGCTTAGGAGTAGGTGGGAGTAGAGTAGGTAGAGATGGCTTGGAAGGGAGCGGGTGTAGGTCCTTATATAATGGATAATAGGAGGCTAGAATAGGCATAAGACCAATAGCGACCTCCAGGACATTGCTGTAAGTGTCGCTGCAGCCAACTCATGCCTGCTCACGCACGCAGCTGGCCTTGCGCCTACGAACAATTAGTGATGGCTGTAAGCATCACTAAATGTCTGCCAGGCTATTGCTGAAGGTTGGCGCCAACCAAGCACACTCCTGCATGCACGTTCTTGAAGTGTGTTGATGGCCGCGTGCAGCATCAGTGCCCATTGAGTGGTGCCACGTGGCGACGTCTCCGCCGCTCGATGACATTCAACGGGTGTAATTGAATCATGCCCGCTCTTCACGAGATTTCCCCTGCACACCGTGCCTCGAACTCACGCTCGCGGTTTGTGCGGTTTGCGAGTGCGCAGTTAAGGTGCCCCTTAGACGTTGGATTGAGATCCAACGGCTAAGATCTCATCTTGTGGTGAGCTTGGGGATGCATCGGTTCAGGTGGGGCGGTCTAGATGGCACCACGTGGTGCCATCTGGGTCGTCCATCTTCTTCTTCTTGTGGAGGGTACTACAGAGCTCTGATCAGGGTGATTCTAGCGTTGACGGACTGCGATTGTCACTTTGAATCCATCCGTATGGTCATATTCTCCATCCGAAGCACATAAAGATGTTGCACTACCTCCTGGTCATGTAAAATGATGGAATTAATGTACATAATATACAATTATCCTAAATGCAATGCAATGGATATTTGTGCAATATTTATATCATGATATGCAATGCTAGGCCTAGGAACTATCGTAAATAAGCATTTTACGATGGATTTATGCGTGTTTATCATACCCTCATGCTTATTTTTTGCTAGTCCCTAGCAAAATTAACCTAAATGTTATGTATAAAAGTAGAATCAGGATTCGATTATTTAGGCAAAATTCATCGATTACTTTAGAAAATCTCAACCCCAAGACCTAATTACAAAAACTCAACAGTGCCTGGGTGTCTATCAGAATGCAAACCATCCAAGCCCTTGCCTTATTTGAAAGTGAAGATACATAATTTTTTTTAATTTTTCTTTTCTAATTTTTTTGTACTTTTAGAGTTTGAGAGTTTTGGGATAACTTTTTATGGCTACCCGACCTGTCCAAGACTTGAAAAAGGCTCTAAGTGCTAATCATCTAGTGAAAAGAGTGAAAGACTCACTAGGCGGCCGTTCAAATGGACTTCAGGTTTTTATGACCCTAGGTGACCTTGCCTAAAGGTTTATCTTTTCGATTGGTAGCTTTCTCCTTACTTCTTTTATTTATGGGGTCAACACAAGGGCAAACCCATTGTATATCTCCTCGGTTTATTCTATTTCCCTACTTCTTCCCTATGTATTTTGGGAATTATTGTGCATTTTTATGAGCTTGGCTCTGGACAACCGGCCAATGGGTTATTACTCACGACCACTTGCCAGCTATACTCGTGCGGTGAAGTGTGGCTTTATTATTATTACTTTTTTATTTTCTCCTTTTTATATTTATATATATATTTTTAAGTAGGTGGCTTCCTTGATCTAAGATTTACCTAAATGCAGTACGACGAAAATGGTCTTGTGGCTGGGCTCTAGACAATCGGTCGATGAGCTATTACCATCGACAACTTGTTAGCCATACTGCCCTAGATGGTTCATTAGCTACCCAATTTTCGAGAAAACCACCGAAAAGTGAGTTAGTGAAAAAAGTGTGTAGATGCTTAGACTTAAAGTCCCCTCAAATCAGAGGGTGGGTTGATAAGTCGTATACTTATCAACCCAATTTATTGACCAATTTAAAATAGAATTACTTGGCAAGGACTCGAGACTAAGTCCACATTCGAGTGGACATCCGGGCTAATTGAGCTCGAAGACCTGAAGAGTCTGTGTTTAGGTCCTCTCGTATCATTTCCTAAAGTTAATAATGCCAAATGCCTAAGTTCTCTTCTCCTAATTCTATTTTTTTTTATCTTTTTGAATTTTCAATTTTTTTTAAAGAAATTAAAAGAAATTCTACAGAGTTAACAAAATAATTTCAGGATTAAGTATCCACCCCCCCATGCCTAAATGATGCAATTCCCTCATTATAAAAATAAAGATATGAAAAGGGTGGAGTAAACAAAATATTACTTGAATTTTGTGACAACTCGATCAACTCCGTAGAGAGAAGAGAGTATACACACGCGCTAAGTTTAGTTCCTTCAGCTAGGCATAATATACATACAAAGAAGTTGAGAATTCATAAGTGCAGGTCAGAATCAAAATCAAAAGGTTGATCCCGAAACCCGTCAGCATAAGATGTCCACAGACGTGGTCCAGATTATGGTGTAGACCCATGCCCTAGGGTCGAGTGGTTCTAAGGTTCTAGATGAAAATCACCCAGAACCTAAGATTGTTAAACTTGCGAGGCCGAGCTGCAGTTTTGTGGTGTACAACCCAAGACCAAAGTGTCGGACAACGGGTAAAGATGGTTCAATAGGTGCAGATGTCCACTTAATGTTTAGTTCAAAAACATAATCAGTTATTTTGAACTTGGGTTGCACATGAAGGATATCATAAGGGTCTTGGTAAAAAGTAGGTGATTTTAGGTCAACAAGAACCCTTAAATCCAAACTCTTAGTTCCCTCAAAAGTAGCTTCCCATATTTTTATTTCCCACTTCCTATCCTCTAAAATCATTGTTTTCGGGACCTCCAAATCATTGTACACCCCATCTAAGGTACCCAAGTCCAACAATTGTGGATGAATCAGGATTGACTTGGGTTTGGTGATCTCAAAAATATCATCATTCAATTCTTTAGGGTGTGGTTGAGGAATGGGGCTACTGATTGAATCATCAGGATTTGAATCGTCCAAGTTAGCCCCAACATGATCAAAATCTTCAATAGTCGAGCTATCAAATGATTTATCAGATTCCTCAAGCCCGTTTGTCTCACTGAAATCATTTTTCTTAAGCTCAAGTGAGACTTTACAAAGAGATTCCTCACCCTTGGAATCAAAGAATCCATGATCCTCATTTATATATGTCTCAAAATCATATATCATTTCATGATCCAAGGAGACATATTTTTATTCATTTCCTAACTTGGGGATCTCGGGTGAATCAATCAGTTTATCCTCAAACGATTGCTTTAGACCAATCTAGTCATCTCCAGTCTCAGAATATGTATCCCCCCTGACAGGCGCTTGAGCGGGTTCAAACATTAGCTCTCCTGAAGAGGGTTCATCTTGAGAATCATCCCAAGATTTGACTAGGGCAACCACAAATTTCATTCTCAACCTCGATAATTTCCCAAGAAGAAACTCACTTAAGTCCCTATCCCTAACACTTTGGAGCAAATCCAATAGAGAAATATTAAGTTCATCAATCATTTTGATCATAGGCTCCAATGCTTCAGTACATGGTGTTGGCTGAGCTTCTATAGATTGTATAATGTTCCTCAAATTAGCCAACACCCTATCTTGGATCTGGTTCACTTGAACCGAATGGTTCGGTTCAAGTTTAGGTGGGTTTGAGTTAGAACTAGGGGAGTCAAGATGTCGAGGTTCTCGAGTCCCTCCCTGATAGTAAATCATTTTAGGTTGTTCAAAGAATGGTGATGACCTATTTTCAATGGAATACTGGGGAGGGTAGGTGTTATAATCAGCATATCCTTCTTGATTGTAGATCGGGTTGGTTTTGTCATCAAAGGATGGAGATCCATAATCATTGTAGGTTTAGGAAGGATAGTAATCATAGTCTTGTTGTCTAGGGTTAGGCCCTGGACACTGAGGTCCAGATTCGTATCCCCAATCAAAGTTATCTCGGCTACAAGTCAATTCGGGATAGAAATCATCTTGGGGATAAGTGGTGGTAGGAGGATAGGATGTGAAATGTGTGTAGGATGTGGAAGGATACATTGTGGAGTAAGAGGGAAATCAAAAGAGAGAAAGGAGCCCTGCAATACAAGCAATCAATCTTGTCCTTAGGTGGGTTAGTCTAAAGACCTACAGACTCCTAGGACCCGTCTTGAGATTATAAACGATTTGGTCTACTCTTATCCGGTCAATCCAACTAGTTAGGAGGGACTGGGGAGAAGGTTCTTCCTTTGGCTTACGCCTCTAGTTCCTAGTGTACCTCCCAACCGTGGTCGTTTGACGCTACTCTCCTAGCCAGACATCAGATGGACCAGCAGAAGCAAATTAATCGAAAAGAATCTCAGTATGAGCCCCGAAGAGAGAATCAATCCTTAAGGCCAATGTCTACTCAGTTTTAGTTAGACTTGGGATTATCGTGCTTTCGGAATGTGATGGGCCCTTAATGGGTTGTGCCCTTAATGATTTGTTTGAGATTGTGTGTATGTGCACAACCAAAATGCTTTCAAGCAAGATTATTGAGGATGAGGTGAATTTTAGGGTTCGAATCTTGCTTAGTAGCTTTTAGGATTCAAATATTTGGTATATTCAACCAAGTTTTCAGGAGGCAAACCAAATTTGAACTCACGAGTTCAAGTGTTTTTTCTTTATAAATCAAGAAAAAATATAAAGTGACTAGCTTGACCTAAATATTGAATCCTATGGGGCAGCTACAAAATGAATTTCTTTTAAATTAGGTGGTGAGGCTCGAACAATTCAATCAATCGGCCCAAATGCACCACCGATTAAGGCACACAGAAAGATGATTAACCTAATATGATTTTTACTCTTTTATGTGTTAAATTGGTGTACCGGGTCCATAGGTCAGAATCCCGGTTGAGTATATGAAAATCAAGTCAGGTTATGTGCCTCCGATGTAGGTGTATAAAGTGTGTAAATTGATTTGTCCCACAAAAAGTATCTTTTTATCTTTTTATTTTTTTATAAAATGCGGGGGCGAGATGGATGATGGCGGTAAACATGACACACAATGTCTATCCTAGGGTTTATTTAAACACCTAAGTAGATTAAGTCTTGGTTATGGGTGTGGCAAAATGAAACTAGTGGGGGGGGTGTTGTCAACGTTTTTGTGCGGATTTAAAGGCGTATTACGTTGCAGTAGAACCGACAAAACGTTTAAACAAATATAAATAATTTTATTACTCGAACAACTAGAGTATCCGAGGTCGAACACAGGGAGCAAACTCAGTACTTTGTAAAACCCAAGAATACAACTGTTAAATGCAAATATAATTGATTCAAAGAGTTTTTAAGAAAGATGTAAAAAAAATAGAATTAGACGTCTGATTTATGTATCAGACGTCTTAAATGTGATCTTTCTTTCTCTTTTCCTTCTTCTGCTTTGCCTTTCTGATCTCTTTGCAATCTTCCCTTGTCCTTCTTCTTCTTCTCTGCGAAGACTTCTAATCTTTCTGCTTTCCTTCTTCTCCTGTGAAGACTTCTTTCTTTCTTCTTCTTCTGTCTTGCTTCTCCTTTCTTCGTTGCCTTCTTCTTCTTCTTTGGCTTGCTTTTCCTTCTTCTGCAGCGGCCAAGTCCTCCTGCGATCAGCCTGCCTGCACAGGAGCAAAACCTAACCCTTCTCCCTCTACCCACGCATGTCTCTCTCTCAAGCAATTCACTCTAACCGCTCTACCAGAGCCACAGTCTCAATCGGGTCGGATCGTACCCGGGACCAGGCACACCTGCAGGTGTGTGATGCGCGAGGAGTGCGTAGGTCTAGGTCGGGTCGGATCCGCCAGGTCCGCGTGGTCAGGCCGCGGACGAGGCGGGTGGGGTCAGTGAGGGACCTCACCCCTGTGCTTACTGAGGCGATAAGAGTAAAACGCAAAAACAACTTATATGGTACCTGACGGTTGCAATCCCACGATGTGGGACTATCAGGTCTCGCCTTCACGCGCGCCTGCAGAAGCCTCGTCGTGCGATTGCCCCGCAGCTGCTGGCTCTGCTAGCGCTCCTTGGCTGGACTCGTTCACCTCGCGACACTCGCGCTAGTATGCAGCACCTGTAGCCTGGAAGACCAGGTGCCTGGAGCTTCGTGGGAGCTTCATCAGAGGTCATCCATGGCGGCAGCGGCTCAAATCCTATCGTACACAAAACGCGCCTCTCGGCCAAATCAGAATAGCTAGAGACCTTCGCCGTGGCACGGCGAAGGCGGTGGGCAGTGCTGCAGGCCGCAGGTCGGCCTAGGCGTGCGTGCCTAGGTCAACCTGTGGCCGGAGATGGTGGGTTGGTCGGGGGGTGATTGTGGAGGGCTGGAGTGGCAGTGGTAGGGTGGAGTGTGTTCCTGGAGGTGAGGCGGAGATTTCGAGGTGGTTGGCGAACCGTGTGGAGGGCTGGAGTGGTGTGGGCGGCTCACCGGAGTGTGGTCGGAGGCGAAGATGATGGAGGTGGTTAGCGTCTGTCGAAGGTCGATCAAGGGAGATAACAGGGGGAAAAGAGAGAGGAGAGGGTGGAGAACGTATCTGGGGTTGTCTGGAGTGAAGGGAGGCGGCGGAGAGGACGGCTCGTGACTGCCGTCGTCGGGGAAGAAAGACCCTAGGGGAGGAAGCGGCGACGAAGATGAGGTCAGGAGCTTGCGCGCAGGGTACAGCGCGCCGTGGGAGGAAGAGGCGGAGAGGACTCTGCTGCTGGTATGGCAGCAGAGTGACGAGAAGGAGGGAAGGCGGTCGCCGGAGCTTGTGGGTCGTTTGGCCGGAGATGGGAGAGAAGAAATTTGGAGGGGATCTCCGTCAAAATCAAGCTTAAGATGAGTGGCCGGGTCCGAGGGGTGTTTTATAGGTGCTGGCCGCTCCTATCAGTGCGTGAAAAACGCGCAATTAGGTCAGCCGGCTTGCCGGAGTTGGAAGGAAGAAAGATACCCAAATCTCTCGTGCGTTCGCACGAGAGATTGGGTTCACGCCAGCGAATTTGATTGGCTTTAGAAGGAAGGGAATTCCTCAGAGAATCTCCCTTCCATTTCTGGGAGAGAATCTCTGAGGAATTAGAGAGCAATCTCTCTCGAAACTTCGTCGGAGCTCGGTTCTGCCCTTGCAATGGCGGCAGGACCGGTTTGCAAAGAAGGCGAAGAACCTAGGGGGCTCTCTGCAAGGATATTCAAAAGATAGGGACCTCTTTGTGATTTGGGTGTACTAACTTGCAAAGTAGGTCAAGATGACCTCCCCTTAGGTCCAAATTTTGGTACAAACCTAATTTGGACTTAAAGAATCCAATGGTGAAGTTGGATTTTAGGTTTGACCTCGTTTGACTGGACATTTTGCGTAAAAACCCAAATTAGGTTAATTGAAGAGCTAAGACCCTAATCTAGGTCAAACTAGGTTCCAAAGGCCAAATTAAGTGTTCTAAACCCTAGAGGATGTTTTTCTATGATTTTTAGAGGGTTTGCTTGATTTTTATTCTGACCGGAACCTTGTTAATTTAAGCGGGTCTGTTTTAGGGTTACTAAGTGTCATTTAATTCTTAGATTGCACATAAACCCATTTCTGATTAATTAACCCACTTTTTATCTTATTTGGACCATTTGACCTATGTTTTGCTTCTGAGAAATCCCATTTATGTACTGCAATGGTAAAATTGCAGTTTTAACCTTTATTTCATGTTTTCTTCTCAGAGCACTTGTTCCTTCAGTTAAGCCTTCTTCTAGGTTATGTAGGAGCTTTTATCTTCTTTATTGGGTCAAAATGAGCTAGTTATGGCTCATGATGAGGCTCTCATCATACCCCCATGCCTAGCTTTTGCTAGTCCCTTAGCAAAATTTCAAAGTTTTAACTTCCATTCTAGACCCAAAGTGTCCTTAGTTATGATAAGTGCTTCTTTTGTGATTAGGTAGGAATGCCGACAATAGGCCTAGAGGTACTCAAGTACCAACCAAAATCTGGACCTGTTCTGCTTTAGCCTCAGTCCTTCGCAAAGGTTTCTACGGCCCACAAAAACTATCCTAGGGTTTGTTGGACTCTGCGGTTAAAGCACCCGTGCTTGAGACATTTTTAGCCTAAGCTCAGTTTGCAGTGCGTTTTTTTTGTAAGAGAGAGATAGAGGATTTATTTGTTTGGAGAGCTTTTCTCTCTCTTTTCTTTTTATTTCTAGCTTCGGATTAACTTCTCAACACGGTCTGTATCGGATTCCTCGTCCCCATCATCAATCCTCAAGGGTCCCTGGCTTTCGAGATTTCGAGATAATCCCGCCCATGGAAACCCCCGGAACCCTGGCTTTCGAGATTTCGAGATAATCCCGCCCATGGCGTTCCGTGGCCGAATTCAGACCCTGGCGATCGACATTTCGTGATAATGCCACCCATGGTATCTGAACCAGCAGAGTGCTTACATGTCCCCAGTAGGATATTTAAATGTCCTAAGAGACAAGCACCGAGGAGACGATATGTTGTTACGCATCTTCGAGGGGAATTTCCCGCCTCTCCGCGCTGGGAACTTGTCCAAATCAACTTGTGTTGATTGGCCGCTCCTAATCTAGGTGACTTTTTCAGAACATTAAACGCTCTTGCGTGTTTTGAATATTTATGCGCACTGAACCAGACTGTGTGTGAATTTGGGTGCTTAGGTTACCGAATCCCGCAAACCGGAGGTCAGTTAACGAGGCCGAATACTTCCTATGCCTTAGACCTAATACTTAAGCTTCGCATTTTCCTCAACCTCTTGAGGATTATCCAGATTTTAACGGATACGTGAATTTTTAAGCTAAAAATCTAGCCCAAGAGGCCTAAGACCAGCGTTCCCGCTAATCTCTTGTTATATCTCCGTAGCACTTTTCTTTTCTTTTTCTTGATTCGGTCTAGAACTTCAGTTAACCCCTTAATCTTTTACTAATGACTTTTTCTTTTTCTTTTCCTTTTGTGCTCCTTTCTTCATTTTTGCTCTTTTTCTCCTCCTTAACATTTCCTCCCTCCCCATTTTTTTTGTTCTTTTTGTCATTTTTCTTTCTTTTCCTCCTCTCATTTGTATGACCCTGAATTGTTCCTCCCCTCTATCAAGTCTTTTTTTTTTTTTTTACGTGAAACCCTTTCTTGATATGAATTTTCTGACATTTTGCACTTTCATACCCCCCCATGCCTAAGATTTGCAATGTCCCCATTGTAAATTAGGTGGGTTCGAATTCAGCTTAGTTCATGTATTAGGACAGGTGTGTGGTGAGTGAATGGGTCGAAGCGACTTGTTGCGAACGATTTCTAATCTCGGGTAGGTATACCTGAGGTGAAGTCGGCTGTTCTAATGGATGAACCCTAAAGTGCAATATGAGTTCCGCATAGCGATGTCAGAAACGGTTTCAGGTTTTTCAAAGAATGACGGGTTGCCTCCCGTTAAGCGCTGAGTTTTACGCCATCGGCTGGGCGCAATGAGCTCAAGAGGAAAGGAGGGTAAAGGATGACTCAGTCAAATCTATATCGGTCATGTCAATGAACGGCTTGAGTCTCTGCCCGTTCACGACAAAGGGTTCAGAATCGTGGCTGAGTGGGCAGATTTCAATAGCTCCATTTCCGAAGATTTGGCGGACTAGGTAGGGTCCGACCCACTTGGATCTTAGCTTTCCTGGGAATAGTTTGAGTCGAGCATCAAAGAGTAAAACTTTTTGACCAGGATGAAAGACCTTTCTAGAAATGTGTTTGTCGTGAAAAGCTTTAACCCGTTCTTTGTAAATTCGTGAGTTCTCATATGCGTCGTGGCGTAATTCATCGATCTCGCTCATTTGAAATCTTCTGTGGGTTCCAGCCTTAGAAAGGTCGAGATTACAGGTCCGTACTGCCCAATAGGCTTTATGCTCCAATTCGACGGGGAGGTGACATGCCTTCCCGTACACTAGTCTGAAGGGAGACATTCCTAATTGGGTCTTGTGGGCGGTCCTATAGGCCCACAATGCTTCCGGAAGCCGAGAAGACCAATCTTTTCTATCAGGTCGAACAATAACCTGAAGGATCTTCTTGATCTCTCGGTTAGATAGCTCAGCTAGACCATTAGTTTGGGGGTGGTAAGGAGTAGAGATTCGGTGTGACACCCCGTATTTGATCATCAGTGACCTGAACTGAGCGTTCGTAAAATGGGTCCCTCCGTCGGAAATTATAGCACGCGGAATCCCGAACCTTGAGAAAATGTTTTGATGAAGGAATTTTATAACGACTTTATGATTGTTGGTTCGGGTCGGAATGGCTTCTATCCACTTGGAAACATAATCAACTGCGAGTAAAATGTATTCGAAGCCATCCGAGGTAGGAAAGGGTCCCATGAAATCAATCCCCCAAATATCAAAAATTTCGCATACCAAGATCGGCTGTAGAGGCATCATGTCTCTATGGCTCATGTTGCCTAGAGTCTGGCAACGGGAACATGCCTTACAGTGATTGTATGCATCTTTGAAAATTGTGGGCCAGTAGAAACCACACTGGAGGACTTTCGATGCGGTTTTATGTCCCGAAAAATGTCCACCGCATGCCTGTTCATGGCAGAATGAGAGTATGTCTCTGATTTCCACTTCCGTGACGCATCGTCGGATTATCTGATCAGCACCAATGCGGAAGAGATACAGGTCTTCCCATAGGTAATACTTGGCATCGGAACGCAATTTGTCCTTTTTGGCCTTCGACCAATCGGGCGGAATCTGATGTGATGCCAGGTAATTAACAATATCGGCGAACCATGGAAGACTTGTACTGATAGTCAGGAGGTGCTCATCAGGGAAATGTTCTGTAATAGGTCCGGAAGGATCAATAATTTCAGAAGGAAGGCGGGATAAGTGATCAGCTACCACATTGTGCTTTCCCGCCTTGTCGCAAATCTCGAGGTCAAATTCTTGCAACAGCAAGATCCAGCGGATTAATCGAGGTTTCGCGTCCTTCTTGGCCAGGAGATGCCTCACAGCTGTGTGATCCGAGTATATGATAACACGGGAACCCAGAAGGTATGATCTGAATTTTTCCAAGGCAAATACTACGGCCAGTAGCTCTTTCTCAGTAACCGTATAGTTACGCTGAGCCTCATCCAGTGTTTTGCTGGCGTAGTAAATGACCACAGGTTTCCCGTCAATTTTCTGCCCCAAAACCGCTCCTACAGCGAAGTCAGATGCATCGCACATGATCTCAAAGGGTTGAGACCAATCAGGGGACTGTAGGATTGGGGCTTGGGTGACTCGGTCACGTAGGATCTCAAATGCTTGAGTGCATTCCTTGGAAATTCCGAAAGGCACATCCTTGGAAAGCAGATTGGTCAGGGGGCACGCGATTTTGGAGAAATCAGGGATGAATCGACGGTAGAAACCGACGTGCCCCAAAAAAGATCGAATGTCCTTAATCGAGCTAGGCATAGGGAGCTTGGAAATCAGGTTAACCTTAGCTCGATCCACTTGGATGCCTTTCTCTGAGATTAAATGTCCCAGGACAATTCCCTCAGGCACCATGAAATGGCTCTTTTCCCAGGAAAGAACCAAATTCACCTCGATGCACCGCCTGAGTATATGGACCAAGTGTTGGAGGCAATCGTCAAATGATTGTCCAAAAATTGAAAAGTCATCCATGAAGACTTCCAGATAATCACCTACCATATCTGAGAATATGGCAAGCATGCACCGCTGAAAAGTTGCAGGTGCATTGCAGAGACCGAACGGCATCCTTCGAAACGCGTATGTCCCGAAGGGGCGGGTGAATGTGGTCTTTTCTTGGTCCTCTGGATGGATTGCCACTTGATTGTAACCGGAGTACCCGTCAAGAAAGCAGAAGAATCTATTTCCCGCTAGTTTCTCGAGGATCTGATCGATAAACGGTAGTGGGAAATGATCCTTCTTCGTGGAGGAATTTAGTCTTCTGTAATCAATGCAGACTCTCCACGAATTAGCTATTCGGGTAGGAATGACTTCCCCGGTTTCAGTCGTGATGATGGTAAGTCCTGCCTTCTTAGGTACCACTTGTGTTGGGCTCACCCAATGACTGTCGGAGATCGGGTAGATGATCCCTGCATCTAACCACTTAATGATCTCCTTTTTCACGACCTCCTGTAGGTTAGGGTTTAGGCGCCTTTGCATTTCTCTTGAAGGTCGTGAGCCTTCTTCTGTGTAGATTCGATGCGTGCAGTATGAAGGGCTTATACCAGTCAAATCATCTAGAGTCCATCCAATGGCTCTACGATGTTGCTGGAGAACAGAAATCAAACGGAGTTCCTGTTCAGGTGTGAGTCGAGAATTGATAATCACAGGAAACGTTTGATTTGAATCCAAAAAGACATATTTTAGATGTTCGGGAAGGGGCTTGAGTTCCATGACAGGATTGTCAGCAGCAGCGGGTGGTTCAGGGTTTGTATCGGGAGCAATGGTAGGAGTCATAGGTGTGTCTAGATCGTGTTCGCACTCCTCTGTTAGCGGTTTTTGATTTTCTAGTGGTTGATCAGGAATAATCAGGTTGTCCTCTATATGTAGTTCATCAACCACGGCTTTGACATCACAAATTTCCTCTATAACCCCGCAATTAATCCCTTGTTGGGCTTTGAAAATGTCAATCTTCAGATTTTGATTCCCAAATTTTAATTCTATCTGGCCCTCTTCGCAGTTTATATTGGCCCTAGCAGTGGCCAAAAAGGGTCTCCCTAATATGATTGGTGTGTCCCTTGGGTTCTTAGGTGCATCCATGTCTAGTACTATGAAGTCCACTGGGAAATAAAAATCTCGTACCCTAACAATGACATCCTCGAGTATTCCTTTGGGTGACTTGATGGATCGATCGGCTAACTGCAATGTCACCTCAGTGGGTTTAAGTTCAGATTCTTCAAGGTGGTCAAGGAGGGATGTAGGTATTAAATTTATGGAGGCACCTAGGTCTAGTAGGGCTCTATCAAGTTGGGTTTCACCAATTTTACAAGAAATCAAGGGGGTTCCTGGGTCTTTAGCCTTGGGTGGGAGTTTGCTCAGGATGACAGAGCTGGCTTGCTCTGACAGTACGATCGGATTCCCATCCTTGGTTCGCGGCTTACGTTTAGGTGTACATATGTCTTTCAAGAATCTTGCGTAAGCCGGTATGTGGCGGATTGCATCCATCAACGGGATGTTTATCTGGACCTGTTCAAAGAGCTTGACCAGATCCTCCTCAGGAGCCACAGGTTTGGTTGCCCTTTTTCCTTTGGTCAAGGCCTCAGGAAATGGGATCCTAGCTGGTTCCTCTAGGATAGGTCCAGGTTCTTGATCTGGGACAGTAGTATCTTGGATGACTACCCTAGGGTCTTGGCGATTATCAGGCTTGGAGTGGTTCAGATAATGTGGGTCTTGTGTTGTTTTACCACTACGTGTTGTTACAGAGTTTAATCCAGCCTGACTTTGGTTTGGGTTAGGTAGGAGAGGTGGCTGCTGCTGAAATTCTGCATAAGATGTAGAAGCCTCCATCCCGTCTGGTGATGGAGTAGCAGGGGCCTGATAAATCAAATGTGCGTGGCATGGATTTGGATTCATAATGCGCCTCTGGGTCGGCACATTATTTGGGTTGGGCAGAGGTTGCGAAGGAAGGGTGCCAGGTTGGCGAGAATTTTCCATCTGGGCCAGTTGGTTGCGAACCTCTGTGATCTCGTCCTTGTGCTGTTTTTGCATTGCCGCATTCGTCTTTTGAATGTCAGCCAGCGTTTGAAGGATAAGAGTCAGTTGATCCTGATTTTTCCCGGATTGGTAGGTGGGATTGGGCCGAGGCTGAGGCGGCTGATATGGACGAGGAGCTTGTGGGCGGGGTTGATATGGTGGTTTTTGAGAATTTCCCGCCCACTGAAAGTTAGGATGATTTCGCCATCCAGGGTTGTAGGTATTGGAGTATGGGTCATTCTGGATGGTGTTGAGGTCCTCGCAGTTCTAAGGAACCTCAGGAAAGTCAGAATACGAGGGTTCAGAGTTCCCCCAACTCGAGTAGAAGGGATCGGAGGTCACTCCGGTCTGGGAGGTAGACGGGGGTGGATAGGGGCCCATCCCCTTGGCAGGTTGGTGATAGATGTTTTGCACTGTTTCCCTTGCCAGAGGAGGTCGTGCAAAAGAGTTTTGTGCAGAGGTGGCTTGCTGCAAATGTCGAGTTAGCTCGTCCACCTTCTTTTCTATGATAGAGACCTTGTCCAACCGACTGTCCATCAATTCCAGGTCAACAGAAGTGGACAGGTCCTGCGTCTCATGTGTCCCTCTTAGATTCGTCGATGCGCGGGCATTCGTCCTGTCGAATAAGCCCAAGGAGTCATTGTTTATGGAGTTCTCGCACATGTTTTCGAGAATCTCCCACACCGTGTCCTCGTGTTGGCCCATGATGTTTCCTCCACATGTTGCATTGACGATTAGACGAATATCCTCACGGAGTCCCTGGTAAAAAGACTGGACTTGTTCCCACTTAGGAACTCCGTGATGGGGACACTTTCGCATGAGATCTAGGAATCGATCCCAAGCTTCGTGAAGAGGTTCTCCCTGTTGTTGAGTGAAATGAGTGATCTGGTGGCGCAAGGCATTCGTCCGGCCAACAGGGAAGAATTTTTTCAAAAATTCGGACTGTAATTCCTCCCAAGTGTTGATCGGGCGGGTCTGAGTCTGATACCAGTGCGCGGCCTTGTCCAAGAGGGAGAACGAAAACATTTTCATGAGTAGGATATCCCGGTTTTGTACATCTGACCCGAAAGTCTGGGCCATATGCTTGAGTTGTTTAATGTGTTGGAATGGATCCTCAGAGTTAAGCCCATGGAACTTTGGTATGGCATGAATCATATTGGGCTTTAGATCAGAATCGGGTCCTCCAGTTGGGATTCGTACTCGGGGTTCGATTGCCACCGCAGCGGGATTATAGTGATCTCGCATCATAGGTCGCTGTGGTGGGTTTACAAAGTTCTGAAAGAGATCGTTCAAGCGTTGAAGTTGGTGTTCAAGGTTATTCTCCTCTTCAATGGGTTGTGCCATGATGGGAGAAGAAGGAGAATCAGGGTCTGAATCAGATGAAAGATTTATGTGGTGGGGTTGCTGCACAAACAAGGGCGTCGAGGCTTGGCCTCGGCGAGAATGAATTTCTAGAGGAGGTCTTAAAGGTGGTCTTAAGGACCTCCTACCAAACATGCACCGAAAGATGTGATGAGATTAGAAGGTGCTGGACGCAATCTAGACACCCAAGAATTGTTGGGTGACTATAGAGGTTCGGGGCAGATGGACCCCTGGATCAGAAGATCGTCCACCTGAGAAATACCTGGGCAGCCAGAGAGGGAGAGTCCCGCAAAGACCCCTACACGGTAGAGCGTCCCCACGGGTTACAGGGTTTCCCCCACCCGACCTCTCTTGTCACTGCGGTTCCAGGTAGACCAGAATGGGGATCTTGACCTCTTAAGTCTACCTTTTTTTATTTTAAGATCAAGGTGCTTAATGTTCCACTTGAACTTTTAAGTATTTTGAGTGCAAAAAGTGACCTAATATTAAGGTTGGTTGACTCGAGGGATCAACTTCACCTCTTGTTCCTTTGAGAGCTTTTAGGTCCTTCCTTTTATGATTCAAATGGATTATCAGCCTGATTTGCTTAGGGTTCCTCTTGTATAAATCTTTTCAAACACGGTTTAGGCACACTTCTTTTTGGAAAGTTTGTTTCTTTGTTTTAGAGAAGATGTGTCTCTAAAAACCCTAGCTTTGCAATCCTAACTTGGCTCTAATGGGTCCAATTTAGTTGCCTTAGAAATTAGCACCTAGGGCTCAATCAAGAAAGTTTTAGCCCTAGTTGCCTTAGTTGGATGACAGACAAAAATATGTTGAAATGAAAATCAGGCAACTTGATGAGTTACTAAATATAAGACAGGTAGCCCTAAGTTGATTTCTCCCCTTTTTTTTTTTTTTTTTTTAGATTGTGAGAGGGTTAAGGGAGAGGGCTTATGGAGATTACCTGTTCCAGTCTGTTGTGCAGTTGCTATTCTTTCCTTTTTGTTTTGCTTTCCCTGATTGAACACAACAAAAGAGAAGTTAAGTCAGATATTAAATAGAAAAGTTGTACTCAAAAGCTTTAAAAGTGCCCGTTGCTCCCCGGCAACGGCGCCAAAATGTTGTCAACGTTTTTGTGCGGATTTAAAGGCGTATTACATTGCAGTAGAACCGACAAAACGTTTAAACAAATATAAATAATTTTATTACTCGAACAACTAGAGTATCCGAGGTCGAACATAGGGAGCAAACTCAGTACTTTGTAAAACCCAAGAATACAACTGTTAAATGCAAATATAATTGATTCAAAGAGTTTTTAAGAAAGATGTAAAAAAAATAGAATTAGACGTCTGATTTATGTATCAGACGTCTTAAATGTGATCTTTCTTTCTCTTTTCCTTCTTCTGCTTTGCCTTTCTGATCTCTTTGCAATCTTCCCTTGTCCTTCTTCTTCTTCTCTGCGAAGACTTCTAATCTTTCTGCTTTCCTTCTTCTCCTGCGAAGACTTCTTTCTTTCTTCTTCTTTTGTCTTGCTTCTCCTTTCTTCGTTGCCTTCTTCTTCTTCTTTGGCTTGCTTTTCCTTCTTCTGCAGTGGCCAAGTCCTTCTCCTGTGATCAGCCTGCCTGCACAGAAGCAAAACCTAACCCTTCTCCCTCTACCCACGCGTGTCTCTCTCTCAAGCAATTCACTCTAACCGCTCTACCAGAGCCACAGTCTCAATCGGGTCGGATCGTACCCGGGGACCAGGCGCACCTGTAGGTGTGTGATGCGCGAGGAGTGCGTAGGTCTAGGTCGGGTCGGATCCGCCAGGTCCGCGTGGTCAGGCCGCGGACGAGGCGGGTGGGGTCAGTGAGGGACCTCACCCCTGTGCTTACTGAGGCGATAAGAGTAAAATGCAAAAACAACTTATATGGTACCTGACGGTTGCAATCCCACGATGTGGGACTATCTGGTCTCGCCTTCACGCGCGCCTGCAGAAGCCTCGTCGTGCGATTGCCCCGCAGCTGCTGGCTCTGCTAGCGCTCCTTGGCTGGACTCGTTCACCTCGCGACACTCGCGCTAGTATGCAGCACCTGTAGCCTGGAAGACCGGGTGCGTGGAGCTTCATGGGAGCTTCATCAGAGGTCGTCCATGGCGGCAGCGGCTCAAATCCTGTCGTACACAAAACGCGCCTCTCGGCCAAATCAGAATAGCTAGAGACCTTCGCCGTGGCACGGCGAAGGCGGTGGGCAATGCTGCAGGCTGCAGGTCGGCCTAGGCGTGCGTGCCTAGGTCAACCTGTGGCCGGAGATGGTGGGTTGGTCGGGGGGTGATTGTGGAGGGCTGGAGTGGCAGTGGTAGGGTGGAGTGTGTTCCTGGAGGTGAGGCGGAGATTTCGAGGTGGTTGGCGAACCGTGTGGAGGGCTGGAGTGGTGTGGGCGGCTCACCGGAGTGTGGTCGGAGGCGAAGATGATGGAGGTGGTTAGCGTCTGTCGAAGGTCGATCAAGGGAGATAACAGGGGGAAAAGAGAGAGGAGAGGGTGGAGAACGTATCTGGGGTTGTCTGGAGTGAAGGGAGGCGGTGGAGAGGACGGCTCGTGACTGCCGTCGTCGGGGAAGAAAGACCCTGGGGGAGGAAGCGGCGACGAAGATGAGGTCAGGAGCTTGCGCGCAGGGTACAGCGCGCCGCGGGAGGAAGAGGCGGAGAGGACTCTGCTGCTGGTATGGCAGTAGAGTGACGAGAAGGAGGGAAGGCGGTCGCCGGAGCTTGTGGGTCGTTTGGCCGGAGATGGGAGAGAAGAAATTTGGAGGGGATCTCCGTCAAAATCAAGCTTAAGATGAGTGGCCGGGTCCGAGGGGTGTTTTATAGGTGCTGGCCGCTCCTATCAGTGCGTGAAAAACGCGCAATTAGGTCAGCCGGCTTGCCGGAGTTGGAAGGAAGAAAGATACCCAAATCTCTCGTGCGTTCGCACGAGAGATTGGGTTCACGCCAGCGAATTTGATTGGCTTTAGAAGGAAGGGAATTCCTCAGAGAATCTCCCTTCCATTTCTGGGAGAGAATCTCTGAGGAATTAGAGAGCAATCTCTCTCGAAACTTCGTCGGAGCTCGGTTCTGCCCTAGCAATGGCGGTAGGACCGGTTTGCAAAGAAGGCGAAGAACCTAGGGGGCTCTCTGCAAGGATATTCAAAAGATAGGGACCTCTTTGTGATTTGGGTGTACTAACTTGCAAAGTAGGTCAAGATGACCTCCCCTTAGGTCCAAATTTTGGTACAAACCTAATTTGGACCTAAAGAATCCAATGGTGAAGTTGGATTTTAGGTTTGACCTCGTTTGACTGGACATTTTGCATAAAAACCCAAATTAGGTTAATTGAAGAGCTAAGACCCTAATCTAGGTCAAACTAGGTTCCAAAGGCCAAATTAAGTGTTCTAAACCCTAGAGGATGTTTTTCTATGATTTTTAGAGGGTTTGCTTGATTTTTATTCTGACCGGAACCTTGTTAATTTAAGCGGGTCTGTTTTAGGGTTACCAAGTGTCATTTAATTCTTAGATTGCACATAAACCCATTTCTGATTAATTCAACCCACTTTTTATCTTATTTGGACCATTTGACCTATGTTTTGCTTCTGAGAAATCCCGTTTATGTACTGCAATGGTAAAATTGCAGTTTTAACCTTTATTTCATGTTTTCTTCTCAGAGCACTTGTTCCTTCAGTTAAGCCTTCTTCTAGGTTATGTAGGAGCTTTTATCTTCTTTATTGGGTCAAAATGAGCTAGTTATGGCTCATGATGAGGCTCTCATCAGGGGGGGGAATGTGGGGGATACTTACAAGGTACTCTACCCGCACTTTACTCTGGTCTACCACACTTGGATCTCCATGCTAGGGTACCTTCAAGACAATAGATCATAGATAAGAGGGGTTAGTAATATGTAAATGCAAAGAAGCGCATAAAACAATAAAGTAAATTCTGTTGCCTCCCAGGAAACGGCGCTAAAATGACGCAACGTGTTTCACGTGTTTGCAATTGGGGTTAAGAGTAACCCATCATTGTAGTCGAAAACTTGTTTATCAAATAAAATTTTATCGAAACTCCAAGTAATCAAGTAACAAGTAAACTTAAGTTGTGATCAAATCTTCAAGGATGAGCTATAAAATGAAAATATTAATCAAGATACACGTCATTCAATCCTTTCCCTTCCTAATTAGTAGTTTGCTTGCATTAAATTTTAGGTTATCATGGACAAATCTTGGATTGGATTGAGGGGTTCAGATTACACCAAATCTAAGGATGGAGTAATTTCATTCCTGAATTGTGCCTTTCATGATGATAGGAAGATATTTAGGTGAGGTGAACAACTCCATAACATCTTCTTCCCAAGCAGAAGATGTTTGAATGGTTCTTTACATGACCGTAACATTGTGCTTGAGCACTTGATTTGTAATGGGTGGTGGCAGCATTATACTACTTGGGTAGCTCATGGAGAGGAGTTTACTGTGGAAGTCATAAACAATGAAAACATTGTTAACGAAGAGATTGATGTAGAGATTGCTGATAGTAGAGGTGAAGAAATACAAGAAATATTAATGAGACGAGAGTATGAGAGGATATAAATACAGATGAGGAAGACCCATTAAGTTGTGATCCATTCTATGACGTTGTTAAGGTGGCTAAGGATCCTATTGTTCCCAATTTTACAAGAATGTCTAAGTTGTCATTTCTGTTGAGGATGCTTCAACTTAAGGTTATGGATAGAGCAAGTGCTAAATTCATGTTAGAAATACTTCAGTTTATTACTGAGCTATTGAATAACCCTAATGGTTTTCCAGCATCTTGGTACGAGGCAAGGAAACAAATTCGCAATCTTGGTTTGGATTGTCAGAAGATCGATGTATGTCTGAATGACTATATTCTTTTCAAAAATGAATTCGCAAACTTGAGAAACTGTCCCGAATGTAGACATGAGAGATATAAGGGAGGTAAAAATGAAGTAAGAAGAAACAATCTCAGAAGGTTCTTCGTTACATTCCATTGACACCTAGGATTCAACACCTTTTTATATCAACTAAAATTGCAGAGTGGATGACATGGCACTGGGATTCTAAATCTTAAGATGGAAGAATACGTCATCCTACTGATTTAGAGGAGTGGAAGAGATTTGACAAAAGAAATAATTCATTCTCTTTAGATGCAAGAGATGTACGGTTGGGTCTTGCAAGCGATGGATTCAATCCATTTAAGAGTATGTACTCATCGTACTTTATATGGCCATTGGCAATGGTTACTTATAACTTACCTCCCTGATTGTATATGAGATTATCATTCATGATGCTGACCCTATTGTTGAAGGGATCTAGATAAGAGTTTTAAGTGTGCTTCGTTGTAGTAAGATCTCCTAAATAGCTCTCTCAATAAATACAATTTATAACTCGAATTCTAGAAATGAAGTCTGAGGTCGAACATAGGGCACAAGTATTGCATTCACACACTAATCTCAATTAAAATATAAATGAGCACAGAAATAAGTCAAGAATAATGATATTCAATGAATAACTACGCAAAATTGATATTCAATGTATAACATGAGTATTTCAAGAGATAAAGAGGATAAAAAAATATCTAAGATAAAATAATGGTGATTTAAATCACCAATTATTAGTCTTAATTAAGCACATATCAATTACTCAAATGAATCAAATAAATGAACAGTGATCAGACGTCTGCTTTGGTAATCAGATGACTTAAATGTTTCCTTCTACAGTGCTTTTCCTCTTCTTCAGTTCTTCTTCACTTCTTCCTTCTGTCTCTACATCTCTTTCTCTTCTTCTTCAACTCTTCTCCTTTCCTTCACAGTTTCCCTTTAGCCTCTCCTCTTCTCAGGGCCTTCTTCTAAGCGACTAAGTGTCGCAAGGTGCCTACAAGAGCAAAACCCTCCCCTCCCTCGCTCTCTCTCTCTTTCCTTCCTTCCTCTCCTCTTCTCTTAAACAACCAATCTTAATCAGGTAATCAGGCATGAACAGTAATCAGGTCCAAGGCTATGTGCATAGGGTCGCAATCGAGGAGTGATAGGCTAATAGGCGGGTCGGGTGTGTGTAGGTGAAGGGACCTTACCCCATGTGTTCTTGAGGCAGTAAGCCTTAAGCAGAAAAATAATTTATGCATAGGCAGGCTTCTTTCCACGAATGATGTGGGGCTAATCAAGTCCTTTTTCCTTCACGAGTGTGCAGTTGTTGAGGTCTTGCCAATTGGATGAGCTGCAACTGATGGAGTCCTCAATTGAAGACTTGGAGGCCTTCTTGGAATGAAACTGTATGTCCTGGAGGTAGCACTTAGGACTCACGTGGCCTGGAGCTCGAAGAACGAGGGCAGCGATGGTGACGGTGGCGGAGCTCCAGCCAAAGACCTGAAACTCACGAATACGGCCTCTCAGCCCAACTAAATCACCTCAAGATGGTCACCGGAGGATGGTGAAGATGATGGCTATGTCCTCATGGTGTGGGAGTGCGTGGAGTGGTCGGACGGAGGTGGAGATGAAGTGCAGATGATGGGTGATTGCACTGCAAAAATACACCTGCAATAGTGCCTTCTTGTGCTATTCCTAGCATTACCAATGCATATTAGGTCACCATAGTTGCATTGTAAAAATACATGCATGCATGCATTTAATTGAGAAGGGAGGAGAATGAAATAAGTGGCCTTGCATTTTACATTTTTCCTCAAGTGCATCTTTGCAAAATTCCCATCTCTATTTTTATTTCCATTTGATTTTTAAATCATTCTCCCCGCGGTTGCATGAAGGAATTTCTTCCTCGCGCGCCATTCCCTGCAGCTGCCCTTCCCTGCGGTTGCCTCTCCCTGCAGCCGCATGCAGCCATTCCCAGCCATACCTTCTTCCTTTATAAAAGACCACGGCTTCTACCTTCAAAATTGGGCCTAGTCCCAGCCAAAAAATGCAGCAGCACACCTTCTCCTTCCAGGCCACCACCGTCCTCTCCTCCCTCTCCCTCCATACGCCGGCCCTCCTCGGAGACACCCGGTGGGCAGGAGCCCTCACTGTGGTGCACACCACCACAGTGAGACCACCACCGCCCTGCTCTTCAAAGAGCCGGTGGGCGTGGTGGCTCTTTTCTATTTTTTTCCCGCTCCAGCACCTTCAGCCATGGCCGCACGCTTCAAGGTCTGAAGCTTGCAGCTCGGCGGCAGCAGCTGTGGCGAGGCAGCAGCGGTAGCAGCAGCAGCAACAGCAGCCCCCAGCCATTCCGCGCAAGCCTGCAGGCGCCCCAGCCCCTTCTGCGCTCGCCTGTAGGCCTCTCCGCCTCCCACTTTCTCCGCCCTGTCGTACTCTCTTCCGCCCGCAACCGGCCTCTGCGTGCCTTTGCAGCGACCAACCAAGCGCTTCCCCGCACCCCTGCCAGCACCTGCAAGCTTCCGCGCAAGCTGTAGGTGCCCTCGCCTCCCTCTCTGCATGCTCTGTCGTGAGCTCTCCGCGCTCACAACCGGCCGGCGCAGACCCTCTTCCTCGCGCGCCAGCCCTTGCACGCCAGCTGCGAGCCGGCCACACTCACACCACCTGCAGCTCTCGGTTGCACGGCGCGGACGACCACTGTAGCCACTGTTCACGCGAGTCTGCGCGACACTGTGGCTACAGTGGGGTGACCGGTGAGCTTCTCACTTTATCGGTCACCCAGCGCGTCGCGACTGCCGTTTGCCCATGCGTGCGCCTGCCCGCGCATCTCCGTCCGCGTCGCCCACACGTCTGCCAGCCCTCTCCCAGTGCCTGCATCGCCCGCTCCCTTCTCGCGCGCCTGCGAATGCCCGCTTCAGCCTTCGCGTAGCACGGTGCGCTGCGTATCTTCTCTCTGCGCCCTCGCCCTCCAGCGCAGGCTTGTCTACATGATGCACGCCTGTGCGCGAACTTGAACCTCCAGACGGCGCTGGAAAGCTGCAGATGACTTAACCTGCTCTCTCTCTCTCTCTCACTCTCTCTCACAGCACTCACAACACTCTCTACACCGACACTCACACACACCTACACTCACACTTCCACACAAACACACACACCTATACTCTATTGTATACATATATATATACGTATACTTATCTATTGATATATATATACATATATATATACATATATATATACATATATATATATATTTATACTTATATTTATACATATAGTAGTATCTATATACTTATGTATTAGTATACATACATACATACATATATATATATACATATACTTATATACATATACATATATCTATATATATATTACCTATATAACTAAGTATAGATACATATATATATATATATATATATATATATACACACCTACTTATATATACATATATATATCTATATAACTATATATACATATATACATATATATACATATCTAGATACATATACCTATATACATATATTATTATTATATATATATACATATATATATATATATATATACATCTATACATATGTATATCTATAACTATATGTACATACATACATATATATATACTTAGCTACATATATCTATATATACATATATTACTATATACTTATACATACATATATATATACCTCTATATAGTTATCTATACATACACACACACATATATATATATACATATACGCTTATATATATACATATATATCTACATATATATATATACCTATATATTTATAACCATATATATATACATATAGATGTATTTACATATATACATATATATATATATTCATATTATTTACCATACGCTGTATCGCAGGAATATCTGCACCAGTTGTTGATATTCCCCGATACACGCGTACAAAAAGCGTGGTTACATACATCTTCCACCATCCATCCCACACTCCATGTAGCACCTAGTCCTGTTGGTTGCATCTTTCTAGACAACGACCAACTCGACACCGTGCTACACTACATCTCCGCCTCCACCCCCACCCCTTTATACATATATAATATATACATATATATATATACACTATATTTACTTTATTTCTGTTTCGCTTTCCTGTTAGTAAAAAGATAAAAAAATATATATAAAAGAGAAAAGATAATCCTTGACTTGCAGGTACCCCGTCTTGCGAATAGCAAGACCCATTTTGGAACCCTGTTTTGTCTCAAAGCCAAGAACCCAATTTTGAGGGTGTGCCTCAAGGACAAATATTACCTAAAAAAAATCTAAATAAGAAAAACACCAAAAACACAATAAACGAATGGAAGAGACTCGTTGTAGGAAAGGCGTAGAAACTTGACTTGTACCCCACTTCCCTGAGTTCGACCCCGGGCCTAAAAGTGACAAGATAAAATCAAGTAGGCCAGGTTAAAGATTTTGTAAAGAGATGGTTATGTCCGATTTAGGTTAACCACTATACACACTTCAACGATAAAATCATCATATTAACAACCTATCCGGGCTCGACAACATACTCTTTTCAGGTTGGTTGACAGGTGATTTGGGTGACCAATAGGGTGGAATAGGTTAGGGCTTTTGTGCGGGTGGATGAGGTGGAGCTTGTGGACTTATCGATGAGGCATTTGGAGGTGTGTAGCGTATGGAGGACCTCGTCGAAGGTGTGGCCGGAGCAGAGGAAGAAGGTGGTGTGCGGTTAGGTCGAGGGGGTATTTTTGAATTTTGGATAGAGAGAATTAACCTAAGATTGTAAAGGAACCTAACTACCTAATCTAATTGGTTGAAGGGGGTAGGATGGCACAGATTATGTTATGGTTGACGTTAGAGAAGGGAATACCTTCGATGAGGGAGAACGGCGAGGAAGAGAGGGGAAGACGACCCTCGTTGGTATTGCGAGCGACAGAGGAGCTTGAGGAGGATAAATCGACCGACTATTATCTGTGATGGCCGAAAAAGAAGGGACTTGATGAAGCTTGCCGAAGCTTGCAGAGGGATTAGCCGAAGAGAGGAGAAGGTAGAGAATCGGTCCAAACCAAGCTAAGGATGTAAGGTTGTGCATGGGGGTCTTTTATAGAGCATTGGGTTGAGTTCAAGCTTGGAAACCAAGCTTGAGAGCTTCAGAAATCAGGGAATAGGTTTAGGATTTCCAAGAGTTCGTATGAACTCTTGGACGAATTAGGAAGGTCATGGAAGAGCTCAGATGGAAGGGGATCTCCTCAGGAGTCTCCCTTCCAATTTTGGAAGGGTTTCTTCGTGAAATCAGGGAGAAAACCCTGATTGAAACTCGGCTCTTGATGGGTTCACAAGGCCATGGCGGTAGGAACTTGCGTGTGAAGAAGATGATGTAGTTAGGGGGGCCCTTGCAATGATTTCAAAAGTTAGGGGCATATGTGTGAGAGAAAAGAGTCTAATTGGAATAAATTGCAAATTGGGTCAAGATGATTTCAGATTGGGCCCAAATTTTGGTATAAACCTAATTTTGACTCAAGGAATCTGATGGTAAAGTCAAATTTAGGTTTTAATCAAGTTTGATTGGGTAATTTGCATAAAAACCTAAATTAGGGCAGTTGTCTATCTGAGACTCTATTTTAGGTCAAATTGGATTCAGATGGTTAACTCAAGAATATCAAACCTTAGAGAATATTTTTATATGATTTTTAGAAGGTTTAGATGAATTTTATCCTCACCAGAACCTTAGTTAATTAAGCAGGTCTGTTTTTACGATTTCAGATGTCCATTAATTCTCGAAATGCGTGAAAACCCATTTCTATTTGTATGAACCCACTTATTAGACATTTATGATAATTTGACCTTTAATTAAGTCCTAAGAAACCCCGTGATTGTTCTGCAATTAGGATATTATATTAAAACTATAGATTTACCCTTATTTTAATGCATTTCTCTCAAAATCAATATGCAGTGAATTATAGCTCTTTGGTGGTTATGTAGGAGTATTTATTAATGGATTATGGATAATTAAAGCTAGATATGGTTGATGATGATGTTATCATCACCTATTAATCCCCGATCCAAAATAACCAGGAAATGCAATAGATGTTTATCTTCAGCCATTAATCGATGAATTGAAACAGTTGTGGTACACCTGCGTGAAGACGTATGATGCAGAAAAGGGAGAATTCTACAATATCCATGCAACACTGTTGAGGACCATAAATGACTTTTTGACGTACGTAAATTTGTCAAGTTGGAGTATTAAAGGAAAGCTTGCATGCTTAGTCTGTATGGAGGATACTCATCACCTGCTATTGCTGGAAAGTAAGAAATTCTATTACTTAGGGAATCACAAATTTCTGCCCATAGAACATAGATGGAGAACATCATAGTTTAGGGGTAAATTTGATGCCAAGATGTGTCGGTATTGAAAGAAAAATCCAAAGGATAAACTTAGTACAAATTCTATCAAGTTGTTGGGTTAGGGTATAATGGAGAGGTTATGAGAAATGGGTGAGATAAGGTTTGGTCGACCATTCAAATAAGACTAGACGACCTTCAAAAATTCTGGGTTTCGAAAGAAAAGCATTTTCCTTATGGAGCTACCATACTGGAAAGATCTTACAATATGTCATAATTTAAATGTTATGCACATCAAAAAGAATGTGATGGATAACATCTTAGATGTATTAAATTTGACCAATGATCCAAAAGACACAGTGAAAACAAGAAAAGACATGAAGAGTTTGGAGATACGTCTTGAGCTGCATATTTATGAGGAGGATGGCTACTTCTCACCTGCTATTTACAGCTTGAATCAAGATCAAAAGAGTAGATTATTCTCCTTTTTAAAGGACATTCAAGTGGTAGATGGTTTTTCGTCGCAGCTATCTTATTGTGTGCATGAAGCACAAAAGAAGATATATAGCTTGAAAAGTCATGACTCCCATGTTTATATGCAAGTATTGTTTCCACTGGCGATACGAGGGATACTAACTAAGCCAGTTGTTGATTCATTCACAGAAATGAGCAGATTTTTCAAAGTTGTTTGTTTAAAGACGCTACAAAATGATATGCTGGACCACTGGAATAAACAAATAGTCATTACTCTCTGTAAGATGAAACAAATTCTTCCCTCAACCTTCTTCGATGTAATGGGTTATCTCACATTACATCTTGTAAATGAAGCAAGAATCGGTGGACCTATACAATTCAGATGGATGTATCCTTTGGACCGTTTTTTGAAAAAGCTAAAAGATTGTCTTGAAGACGACAAACTTGGAAGGTTTAATTGTAGAAGAGTATCTCATAAAGGAGTGTATAAATTTTACCTCCATGCACATGAATGAAACAGACAACCGCTTCATTAAACTTTAAAGGAACTATGAGGGAATACAACGACAATGATGAAGAATGTCTGTCATTTTTTGATATTAGAGGAAGGTCGATTCTTCATACAGAATATAAGGTAATTTCGAAAACTGACAGATGATGATAACATCATCATCATCCATATCTAGCTTTAATTAGTCATAATCAAGGATTAAATGCTCCTACATAACAACCAGAGGACCATAATTCATTACAAATCCATTCTGAGAGAATAACAAGAAAATAGGGGTAAAACTGCAGTTTTAATAGCATATCTCAATTGTAGAACAATCAAGAGATTTCTCAGGGGTTAATTAAAGGTTAAATATGTCTAACAAGTGGGTCCATGTAGACAAAAATGGATTTTTGCGCATTTCGAAAATTAAATGACATCCGAAATCCTAAAAATAGACCTGCTTAACCTTTTGAGGTTCTGGTCAGGATAAAATTTACCTAAATCCTCTAAAATTTATAGAAAAATATTCTCTAGGTTTTGATACCTTCAATTTGACCATCAGAATCCATTTTGACTTAAAACTGAGTCTTAGACAGACAGTTGCCCTAATTTAGGTTTTTGCATAAATTACCAAGTCAAACTTGGTCAAAACCTAAATCCAACTTCACCATTGGATTCCAAAGATCCAAATTAGGTTTGCATCAAAACTTGGACTCAATCTGAGATCATCTTCACCTAGTTTACAATTTGGTCCAGTTTGAGTCTTTTCTCTACACACATGCTCCTAACTTTTGAATTCCTTGCAAAAAGGCCCCTATCTTTGTCGTCGCTTGTTGTAAATAGGTCCCTCCACCATTATTGCGGAGGAATCCTTCTCCGACAACCTTTGATTAAAGAGAACTCCTTCTTTGATCAATGAATCCCTTCTAAAATTGGAAGGGAGATTCCTTGAGAAGTTTTCTTTCCAATGCACCCGATTTCAATCTCCATAACCTTCCCAATCTCTCATGTGAATGCATGAGAGATTCGGGTATCTTATGAGTTTCCTTCTCCGACGAGCTTTCCAAGCTTGCAAAGCTTGATTCCCAATCTAAATCAACTCCTGGGGCCTATATAAGGATCCCCTTGGCCTGCCCGTCCTCCTTACACTCAAATTTGGCCTAGAATCCCTTTACTTCATCCCTCCTCTCCGGCCGAATAGCTCCTCGGTGTCCGGCGATCTTCTCCGACCTCTCTCGTCGTCCGCTCGCAATATAGGCGGCGAATTCATCTTCCTCATCTTCCCTCGCGTCGTGCCGTACCTGCCGACGCCTCTCCCTCCATCGTCTTTGCTGTCCTACCCTCACCGGTGCACCTTCTTCCACAGTGTCGGCCATACTTGATAAACGCTAGTTTATCATTATTCTTATGCATTAAAACAAACCTAGCTCTTAGGATTTTGCTCCGCAAATGGGTTTTTGGGTTGCATTTAGGCATAAATTAGGTTAGTCATGCATTGCATTTTTTATTATCTTTTTTATGTGTTTTTGTGAGTGTTAGGGATAAACAAATTGCCAGATCCCTAGAACCCTAGCACTCAGGAAGACAACTGGTGAAGGAGAAGCTCTCACCAACTGAAACTCAGTTTGATCTAGCTCACCATAGCTGGAATTCAGCTCACCTGAATTAGGGTTAACTCATCCTAGCTCCATTCAGCTCATCTCAGCTGAATGGTAGCTCAAAAGAGCTCATCTTAGCTCACCCTAGCTCAAGTCAACTCAGATCCAGCTCAACTTAGCTTAGTCTAGCTCTTCTCAACTCCCATTAGTCTACAGGGAGCTCTAGCTAGCTCAACTGAGTTGACTGGAGTTTACCCCAGCTCAGGTCTAACTACATCCAACTCCACTCAACTCCAACCAGCTGAAGATGACTTCATTCCAACTCAGGAAGCTCAAGTCCAACTCAGTTGAGCTAAGCTACCTTAGTTGCCTCAACCAGCTTGATCCTCCCCAGGAGCACCAGACCCAGCTCACCTCATCTCATTTTTAGCAGAAGCCAGCTCACTTTGGCTTGTCTTAGCAGCTAGCAAAGAACTAGTAAGCTAAGCCAGCTAGAGTAGCTCCATGCTAACCTCTTCAATAGCTGCCAGCTCCAGTTCAAGCTCCAGGTTTCTCCTCCTCAACTCCTCTCTTCAAACCCTAGCTCCAATACCTCCTCCTCTACTCCACTATTAGCTAAGCTAGCTTAGCTTACCTATGCTCCAGCTCCCTTGGCTTTTACCACCTAAAAACCCTACCTAAGAACTCCACCAACTAGCTCCACCTAAGCTCGAAATAAGCTAACCCTACTTCCACCTCACCTTGGCACCAACCTAGCCTACCCACTACCTCCAAAAGACACCACTAAATGGCACCAAAACCACCTATAACTACCCTTGTTTTGGCACCAAAAATTCCCTCCAAAAATCCCCCCATCCTAACCCTACACCTACCCATATAACCCATCCTAGCCACCCACCTATGCCCCCCTTCTAGAACCCATTTTGGCGCCAACTTCAAAGGGTGCCACCACCCATAACCACAACCTAGGTAACCCTTGGGTTGGCGCCAATCACCCTTAGCCATAGGATCCCCAACTACCCCCCATATCCTATCCTAGCCATCCATTCCAAGAGCCACCTATGCCCCCTTCCTACTCCATATAAACCCATCACCTACCACCATTTTTTATCATCCTCCATTAGTGTTTTATTCTGCCTATACCCACCTACACCTACGGCCAAGAAGAAGGAGTAGAGAAGAAGATTAAGGGGGCACATCACCTGCCCCTTTGGTGCCTTCTTCTCCCCACTCTCTTCAACTTGTGCCATGCCAAGGAGGAGAGCCATTCTACTTCAAGGAGGATGGACAGGCAAAGGAGAAGGACCTAGGGTGGACCTCCACCCTTGGAGGAGGAGAATTGAAGGTGGTAGCTTCCACCTTGGAGGACACCATCTTGGAGGAGCATAGCAAGGAAGGAGTTGGAGGACTCTTTTCAAGCCCGGGAGCTACCAGGCTTGGAGCAAGAAGCCATCATCTTCTTCACCATTTCATTTAGAGGATTTGTGCTTTTATCTTCTTGCATTTCAAGTAGATTAGAAGATTTCCTCTATGAGTTTTGTGTAGAACAAGTTCATTTTAATTCAAGTTGCCTTCTTTCAATTTTTGTTGCATAGCTTTTTGCAATTTTTGCCTAGCATTTGTTCCACTCCCTCTCCCTAATTATTCTAGGCCTCCACGTGCCTAGGGTGAGCTTAGGGAGAGGCTCCACCTGTCACCTTAGGGTTAGCTTTATTGAAATAGGCTTTAGTTGTTCTCCCGCTATCAACAAAAACTCACGTGTTGCCGTTATTTGAAAATAATAAAAACTATATATTCAAAAACATCAAAAAGAAAGTTGAGTTTCATCTTTAAAGCAAATGATTTTGATTTGCAAACTTACCTCATTGGACGACCTTAGATACTCCCCTATTTAGGTCATATAAATTTTAAAAGTGAATTCATTTTTGTGGGTTGCAACGACTTAAAATCCCAATTTAACAAACCACGCAAAAACGTGATCACTTTTTGGCATCGTTGCTGGGGAGGCACGGCTTTGCTTAATCATTTTTTCTCTTGCTTGAAGTGGATCTCATTCCCTTCTCTTTCTTTTCTCTAGTGTGTGCAGAAACTACAGGAGGAAAGCAGGAATTTGGAAGCGAAAGCACAAAGTTCCTTGTCGTCCCGCGAACATTCAGGTTGGTTCTTCTTACGTGTCACACCTAACCTAAAAAACTACCAAAAATACACTAAACTTGGCTTTCAGGACCTTAAACAATTTAATTAAGTGGAGTGGTGCATTTTAAAACTCATTGATTACTTGTTTGCACCATTAACACCACCCCATTTCAAGTATTAGTGTTCTGCTTTTTCAGATCCAGACTTCTGTCCAGATTTGAAAAATCAATTCCGATCACCACAGGCCTCCTAAAATCTTGAAATTTTACTTAAGGATTCTAAATCAAGTAGGGAACATATGTTCCAAATTTCAAACTAATTGGATTTGTGTTTAATTTTTAAAAATTCATGGACTGTCGAGGGGTCACACCCTTTAATCTTTCTATTTTGCTACTATCCGTGAATTTTTAGAATTTTTATACTCATCCAATTTTTGTGAAATTTAGCTTTTTGGAATCCTTGTAAAATTCTACACATCATATAAAATCACCAAAATTTTCTGAGGTCGGTGGTAATACTGAAAAGTCCAAAATACCCACGAGTATCGTTTCTGAACTTTGACACTAGTACAAATAAAAATTCAAATCAAACAAATTCCTTAAATCTTAAAAAAATATTTTTTGGAATCCTTGTTTGATTCTCTTCAAAGTAGCGGTGTTGTTTGAATTGTTTAGACCACTACTTAATACAGAAAGCCTAAAAATAACTCATTGGTAGTTAAATTTTTATCCTAGGAACAATTGGATTAGGGTTTCTTTTTCATTTTTAGAGACAAACAACCAAAAGGAAACATATCCTCACCTATACAACTTGATTTCCTCTTGTTTGTGGAATTCAAACTTGTTTGAAAACATAAAAAGAAAACCCTAACAATACACTAAGTTAAATCAAATCCTAAAAGACAAAAATACAAAAAATCGTGTGACAACTTGATTTTAATTGGAACCACTTTCCAATTCCTACACATACACTAAAAATTGAAATAATAGGGCAACGACCCAATCAACGCCCTCCACATTCCGTGTGCACTTTAGTATCCTAGCTCTAACTAAAATTTGTAGCAATTTGACTCCTAATGTTTCATCAATTTAGGCTTGCTATATAGGACTTAAGTTTTCTCTAGTTAATACCAATTTTGTCATCTATATCTAGTGTTCAGGCTGAGGGGCCGTGTCAAACAACCAGGCGTGGGTTTGTACAAGCACCTGGGGATTTTCCTGGGAAACGCTTGGGCCCAAACCTCCCCTTAAGCAACTTGGCTAGATTTGTTGACAGAACGGGTATTCACTGTTGATTATTTATTTCCTAGGTAGACCAAGTCTTAGGTTAATTTATAGGGAGTCACAGTTAAGTTAGGTCTAGAATTTGATTGCTTATGTGCACACTTCTCTCATCTCGATCTCTTCTCCTCCCCTCCTGTTCTTCCATTTTATGCACAGGTGACAGTCTCAAAATTTGCACTTGGAAGGACCATTGGATTTCACCCCCCATGCAAAAAGACCACTTTTTTTGTCTTCTTCTGAAATTATGGAAAATCAACAAGACAGGTCCACTAACCCTTCCACTTCCACCTGTAATCCCACCTCTAACCCCACTAATAACCCTAATTCTGACCCTTCCACCCACAAGCCCCCCACCTTTGACTTCCCACACTTGGAGCTCCCTAATATTGATTTGCCTTAATCACAACATCATGACCCCCTGTTTGATCTCTTAACAATGATGGTTGAGCAGATTGCTAAATTAAATTCCAATCAACAAACATTGACTAGGAACATCCAAAACCTAACCAATCAAAGGCCAAACCCAACTCCCCATCAGCAGCCTATTATTCCTCTAAAAGATTTTTATGATCTGTCTTATTATGATGAATGACCAGGGGTGGTCATAGCAGAGGGGGGCTTTGAGATCAAGCCAGCAGTCCTGAACCTGATTAAGCACTTCCATGGCCTTCCTAAGGAAGACCTTTTCAGCCACCTTGAAGAGCTGACTCTTCTTGCACAAACAACCCATTCCCGAAATGTGTAAGAAGACCTATGATTGATGCGGCTATTTCCATTATCTCTTAAAGATAAGGCCGCTTATTGGTTCAGGACCATTGGCCGACCCATCACAACTTGGCCTCAGCTCAAGAGCACCTTTCTCAAGAAATTCTTTCCCATAGGTCATACTAATTCATTATGAAGATCCATTACGACCTTCCAATAGAAATTTGGCGAAAGTTTCCATGACTCTTGGGAGAGATTCCAAGATCTTTTAAGAAGTTGCCCGCACCATGAGATTCCTTTATGGCAGCTCGTGCAGGTCTTCTATAATGGTTTAGAAGATCAACTTCGACACTTTGTTGACGCCTCGTGTGGCGAAAACTTCTTGAATAAGGATGCTGAGAGTGCCTATGATCTTTTTGAAGAAATGAGTGAAAACTCATTTAATCAAGCTTCCATGAACACATTTGGCAGACCTCAAAACCCGCAGTTCGGTGTTCATGAAGTAGGCACTCAATCTATCCCTGTCACCCAAGACAATCTTCAAACGATCGCTCAAAAACTTGACCAGATGCATATTAATCAAAAGAAAATTAAACAAAGACTTGCCACATCAACCCAAGCTCCACACAATCCACATCTAACCCAACCTAACCTTCCACGAAGAGAAAATTTGCACAATCTCACCATTACCCCTGCTGATTATTACCAATATCCGAAGACTATCTATGATTCTTTGGGGAATTACAACTATCCAGATCTTAACCCCACTCAAAATATTTTTGCCATCCAGGAGCCCTTTAAAAATTTTTTCAATTGGAAAAATTACCCGAACTACTCCTGGAATAATCAGGTTCCTTCTCAACCAAATCATTTTAATGGGTATGGGTCGACTCCAACCTTTCATCCTGGGCCATCCCAACAAGACATCAATGCCTAGATGATGAGACATCAATCCCAACACAAACTTGGTGAAATCCCCATTACTGTGCAAATTGACTCCCCACCTCCCCATCAGGAAGAAAAAGAAACACAAAAATCTCAAGACACGATTCCTATCCCTTTTCCACAAGCTCTCCACCCCACCACCAATAGAAAAAAGAAATCTGAGCCCACTATAGAAGAACTCATGGATCTATTTGGGCAAGTTCAAATCAATATTCCTCTCCTAGATGCCATCAAATATATACCAGCCTATGTCAAATTTTTGAAGGAGACCTGTACTCCTAAAAGGCAGGCCAAAAATCTAGGACATGTACATCTTTCGGAGATAGTAGGCTCTGTCATACAGAGCAAGCTGCCTCCGAAGATGAAAGATCCGGGGGCGCCATTAATTTCAGTGATTATTGATGATACTACCTTTGATCACGCCCTCCTTGATCATGGTGCCTCAGTTAATATCATTCCCACGATTTTATTTGAAGAGTTTCAGATCGGTGAATTAAAACCTGTTGAGGTTACCCTGCAATTAGCCAACCGATCTACAATCAAACCTCGTGGGATTGTCGAGGATGTTTTGGTCAAGGTCTAGAATTGTGTCTTCCCTACAGACTTTCTGGTCCTTGACATTGAGATACCAGAATCATTACTGAACACCCCAATAATCCTTGGACGACCCTTTTTGGCCACTGCAAAGGCAAATATCAATTGCCACATAGGCAAAATGGATATCACCTGTGCAGGCCAAACTATCACACTTGATATTTTTCAATCCTCCAAAAGATTCCATGATGATACTTTCTTTGAGGACTCAGACACGGAAATTTCCAATATGGTGGAGGAGACAATGTTGATAGATACCCTTACCGACCATAATCTTTTTGAGGAATTTGATTCAGAATCAGTGATCGGTGAAATCTATGATATGGAAACTTGCCTTGACCAAAAAACCCTTCCTGATGAACCCCCTGATTACCCTAACCCTCCCACTCTTCCATCGCCCCACCCTTCCACACTAACTTCACCAAATCCTCCCCATCCCTTCCCCAACCCCTTTCCTATGGACCTGCCACCAGACCCACCCGAGTTTGGCATGCAACCTGATTTAAAATCATGGCTAGACTTGGGCTACACTTATCATTTTCCATCCAACTTTGATCCCTATATTTCCTCTAATCCATTCTTTAGGGATCCAGATGAAGACATATTTTATGCGGGCATCCAAGTGTCCAATTATTTACATGATTTTCCATCTTCTGTGCATACCTTCACGCCCGACTGAATAGCGTAAAAGATAGCACTAGATGGGAGGTAACCCATCATTTTTCCTACTTTCCTTTTTCCTTTCTTTTTCAAGGTTTTGACCATCCTAAACCCGATCGCTCTTCATTAAGTGATCTCTTTTCCCTCCTAATGCATGAGGACATTGCATATCTTAAGCATGGGGGGGTATTTTTTTGAAAATTTTGATGATCGATTTAGGATTTTCAAAACCTAAAAGCATGCATTTTTCTTTAGTTATTTTATTTTCCTACTTGCATACCCAAAAAAATAAAAATGTTGAAAATTTTTTGAGGAAAAATTTTAAAATCGGGACTAAGGTTGAAAAGCTCACTTTTGGTACAATGGGATTTAATCTTTAATAAACTAGGGATGAGGATGTGGATCTGATCATTAGAATCTTAGGGTCTATTTTTAGACTAAATCAGATATCCTTCTCTAAAATTCCACCTGAACTCGTAATAGCTCAGGTGACTTGATCCTCTTTTGTATTATGGAAAGTATTTGGCTTAGTTTATTATTCAAAAACTTGCATTTCTTGTGAAACTTCCTGTGTCAAATTTCACACACAAGCCAACACTTAAAAATAATTAAAAATTAGAAAAACTTCCTTGTTTGGAGTTAGTAAAAGTCTGAAGCAGATCATTGGTTTGAGTTCCCACCACCGAGGAGGAAAATGCCTCCTTTGAGGATGCGATGTCAACATGTTACCGCCTCGACACTGCTCCATATCTATATTTCATATCTTTAGACGGAGCATTAAAGTCCATTTTAGCAGCTCAAGTGTCTTGGACGATGCTCTACCTATAGTGTCGGAGCAAGAGCTTGAGTTTGTTTGGAGCGCCCCTTTACATCGCATTGTGTTTTGAGGTTGTGAGCTCCTGGGTGGTGTCATGGACAGTGCTTTCCTGAAGTATTTGCGCTAGAGCCCCCTCGAGGATTGGTAACAGGAATGATGATCTCGACACATATGTTGTAAGACTAAGCTAAAAATAAGCATGGGGGAGAAAAAAAATTTAACCAAAAACACGCCCTTATAAATGTTGGCTTTTCACAATCACAAACACAAGGCTTTAAAGGATATTGCAAGTTGCGAATCAGATTCAAGAGCCAGAAAAATCCTAAAAATAGAAATTTCAAGTCATCTGAATTAATAAGGGGTTAATTTGTGAATTTTCTGGAGGATATATTGATCCCATTTTTTCAAACTTTTGGATCCAAAAACAAATCCCAATAATTATCCTTAACAAATCCCATACCGCCTGTGTTTGGATCAACCTATGTGCCATAATCTCTTTCTCCTCAAAAGTCGAAAAAATTAGATTACCCAAAAAGTTCCATTTTGTAAAAAATTAAAGTTTTACTAAGAGACTAGCAAAAGATAAGCATGGGGTGTGATAAATGCTAGTTTATCATTATTCTTATGCATTAAAACAAACCTAGCTCTTAGGATTTTGCTTCGCAAACGAGTTTTTGGGTTGCATTTAGGCATAAATTTGGTTAGGCATGCATTGCATTTTTTTATTGTCTTTTTGATGTGTTTTTGTGAGTGTTAGGAATAAACAGATTGCCAAATCCCTAGAACCCTAGCACTCAGGAAGGCAACTGGTGAAGGAGAAGCTCTCACCAGCTGGAACTCAGTTTGATCCAGCTCACCATAGCTGGAATTCAGCTCACCTGAATTAGGGTTAACTCATCCTAGCTCCATTCAACTCATCTCAGCTGAATGGTAGCTCAAAAGAGCTCATCTTAGCTCACCCTAGCTCAAGTCAACTCAGATCCAGCTCAACTTAGCTTAGTCTAGCTCTTCTCAACTCCCATTAGTCTACAGGGAGCTCTAGCTAGCTCAGTTGAGTTGACTGGAGTTTACCCCAGCTCAGGATCAGCAACATCCAGCTCTACTCAACTCCAGCCAGCTGAAGACGACTTCATTCCAACTTAGGAAGCTCAAGTCCAGCTCCTGGGGACTCAGCTTAGCTCAACTCAGTTGAGCTAAGCTACCTTAGTTGCCTTAACCAGCTTGATCCTCCCCGGGAGCACCAGACCTAGCTCACCTCAGCTCATTTTTAGAAGAAGCCAGCTCACTTTATCTTGTCTTAGCAGTTAGCAAAGAATTAGCAAGCTAAGCCAGCTAGAGTAGCTCCATGCTAACCTCTTCAACAGCTACCAGCTCCAGTTCAAGCTCCAGGCTTCTCCTCCTCAGCTCCTCTCTTCAAACCCTAGCTCCAATACCTCCTCCTCTACTCCACTACTAGCTAAGCTAGCTTAGCTTAGCTATGCTTTAGCTCCCTTAGCTTTTACCACCTAAAAACCCTACCTAACAACTCCACCAACTAGCTCCACCTATGCTCCACATAAGCTAACCCCACTTCCACCTCACCTTGGTGCCAACCTAGCCTACCCACTACCTCCAAAAGACACCACTAAATGGCACCAAAACCACCTATAAATACCCTTATTTTGGCACCAAAAATTCCCTCCAAAAATCCCCCCATCCTAACCCTACACCTACCCATATAACCCATCCTAGCCACCCACCTAAGCCCCCCTTCTAGAACCCATTTTGGTGCCAACTTCAAGGGGTGCCACCAACCATAACCACAACCTAAGTAACCCTTGGGTTGTCGCCAATCACCCTTAGCCCTAGGATCCCCAACTATCCCCTATATCCTATCCTAGCCATCCATTCCAAGAGCCACTTATGCCCCCTTCCTAGTCTATATAAACCCATCACCTACCACCATTTTTTATCATCCTCCATTAGTGTTTTATTCTACCTATACCCATTGTAAAGACCCGTCCCACTTTTATCCTTTTAAGATGTTTGGAGTCTCAGTCAGACATCTGGACCCTTTCCCGAACATCTGGAAATGAAATTTTCGTACGCACTCTGCGCTCTACGCGTAGGCAGCAGGCAAAACGTCTTCTTTATCTCTCTCCTTTCCTCCCTTCCTGCTGAACCCTAAACCCCAGCCATCTATAAAGCCCCCCTCCCCTCCTCTCCTCTCCACTCCACACACCACCACCTCCACCTTTAGAGCTATAGGAGTAGCGAGAGGAAGCGAGAAAGGGAGAGCGAGAGGGAGAGCGAGAGGGAGAGAAGGAGGAGAGTGCGGGAGGAGGAGGAGTTCGAGGTCGGAGAGCTCCGGTAGGAGCTCAACAGAGCTCACACGGCCACCGTGGGCGCGTGCAGGAGGAGGAGAGATTCCGGAGAGGCATCCTCGACCATCTATAGCGGCTGGAGCTGTGGTGGCACAAGGAGGTACGCGGCGGTAGGAGTTGGGAGCAGGTTTTGGTATTGGAAAATTTCCAGTATCAGACATCTGGAGCGGAGTGCAGATGGCTGGCGGAGCACCTGGACGTCTGGAGTTAAGACCAGACGTCTAAAAGCTCATTTATCGTGAAGGTACATTCTTTTCACGGTTATGGCCATGCAGGCCGCACCGTAGAGTATTGTTGCGCCTGATTTGGGTGGCTGCAACTGTCGTACGCAGGAGTAGACTTAGGAAGGAGCGCAGAGTGCTCTCCCACTCACTTTCGAATGTCTGATCAGCTCACTAGACGACCGGAAGAGTGGTCCGACTTCTAGAACTGCCTTCAGATGATCGCAGAGGAGGCCTGGACGTCTGAGGACACCGTAGGGACTTGAGGTAAAGTTTTGTATCTTTTGAGACATCTGAGCTTATTCCCAGATGTCTGATTTTGGACTGTAGAAATGTTTTTTACCCGTTTGGGATCTGATCAGGATCCGATTTACGCAAACGAAGTACCTATAATTTCCTTGCGAGTTTCTCTACGTACTAGAGGCCTTTGTACATTGTTTTGAACCTTCCTTTTGTGATGTATTCCCTGGTATAGGGTTTCAGTCTACTGCGTGTTTAAGGCTTGCAGAGACACCTGGGTCTACATTTCGAGCCCCTAGTACTCCTGAATTGTCTGGTAGAGTGGTTTAATTCTCTTAATAATGTTCAAATAAGCATGTATTGTAGAATTAACTTACTGGAACCCTAGGATGTGGCATGAACCCTAGGATAGAGAAATGAATGCACTGTTTGGTACTTATATGCAAAATTGAGATAAACTACTGGCAATTGCCTGTGAAATAATTATGGGTTGCCTATTCGAATATGAGTTGCATGTATTTTATAATCGATTGCCTGTGAAATCACCAGTGGCATGTTTTGAATTATGGAAACATGAGCTGCCTGGATATAAATGAGAATAGAATTGTGAATGGTGGAATCTGGATCGAAATAAATGTGGTGAATATGAGCATGAACCCTACGGGGAATTAAGAGTAGAACTCCTGTGGTTAGTTGGAAACCTGGAATGTAGATGGGAAGTATGCTGGCCCTTGAGTACGTGGTACCAAGGAGAGCGACTATCCCCTTTTCGTGTAGAGCGGAGCTAACCACCCTTGGGTTGAGACCTGGGTTAGGTTTGACCACTCTACATCGACTCTTGTTGGCCCTAGTGTTCACGGTACCGAGGCAAGCTACTAGCGTAGGGAGAGAGCTAGCCACCCCACGGGGCCCGAGGTTCAGCTAGTCACTCTACACCTACTTGTTAGGCCCTCTGGGAAAATCGAGGTAGTCAGACGAAGGTGCGCGGACTGTGGAGGGGCGAGACCCCTGTTCTGAGAGGGCAAGGCCCTATAATGTTCCGTGCTGTACTTTGGGCATAACCGCTAGCGGAAACGACTAACCGCGTGTCAGTGTGGGGTAGCTACCCACGCGCTTATCATGCTTGTTGTAGTCACCGCTATGTCTTGTCAGTGACCTCGGGGTGGTTGACTGGGTGTAGGACTACCACGAGAGACTCTCCCGGCCAGGAGAGCACCACATGTACCTTCTACTCTTCGGAAAAGATTGCAATCAAGATCGTTCCCACATGGAACATGTGAGATCGAGAATATCTGGATATTGAGAAGAATGGGTGAAAAGGAAATACACATAAAACAAAATAAATAGAAAAGAGAATTAAACATGTTGTTTCTACTGCTTTAGATAGTATAGATACCACTCTACTCAGCGTTCACTGACTCTGTCTTTTTCATAACACTGTTAAGACCAGGAATTGAGCAGCTCGAGCTTCCGGCTGCGGAGGGTGCTAGGCCCAGTCGAGCCCAGCTGTAGTTTTCTACACTTCCTTGTTGTACCCCCTTACTGTTGTAGTGAGTATTCAGACTTTTTCTTAGCTACTGTTGTCTCTTTTGTTACTTTCATTTCCGTTGTTCTGTTGTTGTGGTGGTATGTAATGGAATAGCAGCTTTACTTTCCTTTACTACTTTGTACGTTTTTACTGCTTAGTTATATTGCATGTGTGAATGTGGTTTACTTTCCTGCTTTTTGGTTATTTCTTGTTGGACGATTGGGTCTTGGGATTAGTCGAGGTGAGCCGGTCTCGGGTCCTATAGGGATCCGGGAATTTGGTCATAACAAGATGATATCAGAGTAAGGTTGTCCTGAGAAATGAACCAATTGGCTTGAGAATAACCGTTCACATGCATGTAACTAGGGTAGCACCACAACGTATCGCCTTGATATCCGTTCTGAGTCTTTTTTCGAAGAAATTCGATATCGTTGACCCTTTTGTTCTATCTTTTGTGTCTCCTTGTAGGAGATGCCTCGTCGGGGAGTTCTCGAGGTGGGCCGTGGTCGCGGCCGTGGATGAGGTCGGAGGGGCAGACGTGCCAGGCCTGAGGTATCAGTTGACCCACCTCTTCTCCTGGGCGTTCAGGCCCAGGATCTCGCCCAGCTGATTAGAGATATAGTGCGAGAGGAGCTCCACCAGCCTCCACGGGCACCTCTCCCTTAGGACGTGGAGGGGGAGTCCTCGGTGGGACAGAGAGACCGCCATAGCGCTGGATGAGCAGGAGGGGGAAGGGGTGGTCCTCCATTGCCTTCATCGCACTCTGACACTTCCGAGCACGAGCCCTCCTTGCCTGGAGGCGTGCCCATTCCCCCACTGCAACTGCACCATAAGCTTTTCGACCAGCTCCGGAAGCTGAAGCCCCCCTCCTTCAAGGGGGATGAGGACCCGTCTGAGGTAGAGGACTGGCTGGAGCAGATAGAGAAGGTGTTCGACACCCTTCGCCCTCCTGTGGAGTGCCACGTGGCCTTTGCCACGTACCAGCAAGAGAGCACGACACACAGGTGGTGGAGGACAGTCAGAGGCTAGGAGAGGAGAGAGCTGGCGTGGGACCAGTTCGTGACCTTCTTCTGCGAGCAGTATTTTCCGTAGACTTGGTAGGACCAGAGGAGGTAGGAGTTCCACACTCTCCACCAGGGGACGATGACTGTTAGCGCGTATCGCATGCGTTTCCTGGAGCAGTCGCGTTTTGCCTCGACGACTGTGGCTATAGAGGAGGAGCGCCTGTGGAGGTTCACTGAGGGGTTCCAACTTGCTATTCGAGGGTATGTCAAACCCCTAAAGCTGTCCACCTTCTCACGAGTGGTTGAGGCAGCCATGATCTACGAGGAGACCAACCCGGCCGCATGAGACACCGACAACGGATGGAAGAGGCCCTAGCAGCTAGTGTAGTCTCAGGGTTGTCGAGAGAGGAGGCACGCGGCCCCCGCAGGAGAGCCGTCTCATTTTGCGGGGCCGTCGGTGGCCTTTGGGGGCCCTAGACAGGGGCCAGCTATCAGCACTGGACCCCTGCCTAGTCGTCAGCAGGGACCTACCGAGGGAGGAGGTCGAGTTCCCCTCTGCTACCAGTGTGGCCAGTCGGTCCACATCAGGAGGGACTGCCCATCTAGGGCCGGAGCACAGCAGATGCTCCCTGCACCGAGCGTTGGAGGTCAAGTTGGTGGTCGTGGTCCCCAAGCACGTGGGGGAGGGCAACAGTCATGAGGAGGGTACTGACCAGCGATTGCTCGCCCGACCCAGAGTGTAGTTGCTTCGTCTGCACCGAGGACTGAGGGGCGTATCAACGCCCTGATACACAGAGATGCCAGGGCTTCCGGTTCAGTGGTGGCAGGTATGGTTACCATTTCTGGCAGATTAGTGTACGTACTTTTTTATTCCGGTGCCACACACTCTTTTGTTACTGTGAGTTTTGCTGTCAATTTGGGATAGGACAGTGTACTGTTAGAGGATCCGTTTGTGATCAGAGGCTCAAGTGGCCAATTGTTTGTAGTTGAGGAAGTCTACATGGACTGCGAGGTCAGTATAGGGGGACACAGCCTCCCCGCTGATCTGATTGTGATACCGATGGAGGATTTTGGCGTGATTTTAGGGATGGACTAGTTGTCAGCCTACCACGCCCTGGTGGACTATTTCAAGAGGAAGATCATCTTCTCCATACCGGAGTTTCCTCCTTTTGAGTTTCACCGACAGCCGGTGGACTGAGGTTTCAGATGCATCTCTGCTCTTTGGGTAGTGAGGCTTTTGAGCCAGGGGTGTGAGGGCTTTTTAGCCTGTGTAGTGACAGAGCCTAGCCCCGTGGCTAACTTTCAGAGTATTCCAGTAGTTTGTGAGTACCCCAACGTGTTTCCAGAGGAGCTGCTAGGACTACCGCTCGAGCGTGAGATCGAGTTTGAGATCTCACTAGTACTGGGGATCAACCCCATTTCTACTACACCGTACCAGATGGCATCACTTGAGCTGCGAGAGCTCAAGTCACAGCTATAGGACCTATTGGAGAAGGGCTTTGTGAGGCCTAGTGCGTCCCCTTGAGGATCCCCTATGTTGTTTGTGAAGAAGAAGGATGGTACCCTGCAACTTTGTGTTGACTACCGACAGCTGAATAGGGTCACCATCAAGAACAAGTATCTACTGCCGAGGATTGACGACCTTTTTGACCAGTTGCAAGATGCCACAGTGTTCTCCAAGGTAGATCTGAGGTCAGGCTACCACCTGTTGAGGATCAGGGAGACCGATGTCTCCAAGACAGCTTTATGTACCTGGTACGGGCACTACGAGTTCTTGGTCATGCCGTTTGGGTTGACCAACTCCCCCGCTGCTTTTATGGATTTGATGAACTGGGTTTTCAGGCCATATTTGGACCAGTTTGTGGTGGTATTCATCGACGACGTACTCATTTACTCGCGGGACTAGGAGCGACGCGAATAGCATCTACGGATGATTCTAGACACTTTGAGGCGACGTAGGCTGTATGCCAAGTACAACAAGTGCGAGCTTTGGTTGAGATAGGTGACTTTTTTGGGCCACGTGATTTCAGGGGATGGTTTGGCTGTGGACCCAGCCAAGGTTGAGGCCGTACTCAGGTGGGAGAGGCCACGTACAGTGACAGAGATACATAGTTTTTTGGGACTGGCAGGTTACTATTGGTGGTTTATCAGAGGATTCTCGCAGATTGCGCATCCTATGACCAAGTTGACTCGGAAGGACATGCCCTTTGCCTGGACAGATGCGTGTCAGGCATGTTTTCAGAAATTGAAGGAGAGGCTGACTTTCGCTCCTATTCTTACCATCCTGGACAACATTGGCGGTTTTGTGGTGTACACAGATGCTTTGTTGCAGGGGTTAAGGGGTGTGCTCATGCAGTGGGGTCACGTTGTTGCTTACGCTTCGCGGCAACTGAAGCCCCATGAGCATAGCTACCCTACCCATGATTAGAGCTGGCAGCTGTTGTCTTCGCACTGAAGACATGGAGGCACTACGTTTACGGTGAGACTTTTGAGATTTTCACAGATCATAAGAGCCTCAGGTACTTGTTTGACCAGAAGGAGCTTAGCATGAGATAGAGACGTTGGTTAGAGCTCCTGAAGGACTATGACTGCAGCATCTCCTACCATCCAGGGAAGGCCAATGTGGTGGCTGACGTCTTGAGCCAGAAGGCACCTGCCTACTTGGCCAGTCTATAGGCGCAGAGTTGGAGACTCATGGAGGAGTTGGGCAATTGGCGACCCCGAGAGTCACAGGGGTATTGTGGGGCAGTGATAGTGACGCGACAGATGCGACCAAAGCTGATAGACCGCATCATCACAGGATAGATGACAGACCCATACTTACAGGCGCTGCAGGACAGAGTGCTGTCAGGAAACCCAGGAGACTTTTCCTTTACAGACGAGGTGCTACGCATGGGGGGACGCTTGTGTGTTCCCAGGGACGAGGAGTTGTTGAGAGAGCTCCTGGCTGAGGCGCACGGGTCTAGGTTCACCATACATCTCGAGAACACAAAGATGTATCATGATCTGAGACGCGACTTTTGGTGGAGAGGGATGAAGCTAGATGTTGGTGAGTTTGTGCAGTAGTGTTTAGTGTGCCAGCAGGTGAAGGCCGAGCACCAGAGGCCTGCTGGGCCATTGCAACCACTTCTTGTGCCAGAGTGGAAGTAGGAGAGCATCACCATGGACTTAGTCGTGGGTCTACCTATTACCCAGTGAGGACACGACGCAGTTTGGGTGATAGTGGATAGGTTGACGAAGATGGCGCGTTTCCTACCGATTCGAGTCACCTTAGGACCAGCACAGTTGGCAGAGAGGTACATTCGCGATGTGGTACGCCCACACGGAGTTCTGCGTAAGATTGTATCCGAAAGGGATACCAAGTTTACTTCCCAGTTCTGGGATGAGTTTCAACAGGCATTGAGGACACGGTTGAGGTTTAGTATCGCGTACCACCCCCAGACGGACGGACAGTCAGAACGCACCATATAGACACTTGAGGACCTTTTACGCGCCTGTGTACTGGACTAGAGAGGCTCCTAGCAGGAGCACTTACCCCTGGCATAGTTTGCATACAACAACAGTTACCACTCGAGCATCGGCATGGCACCTTACGAGGCTTTGTACGAACGGAGGTGTACTGCACCCTTGAGTTGGGTTAAGGTGGGGACCAAGTGGGAGGTTGGCCCCAGGCTGATCTGGTATAGTCAGGAGGTGATAGAGCAGATTCACAAACAACTCCGCATTGTCAGGAGCAGGCAGAAGAGTTATGCTGACCGAAAATGTAGAGAGATGCAGTTCAAGGTTGGGGACCACGTCTTTCTCCGCGTTTCGCCGATGAAGAGCCTGCAGCGTTATGGGGTGAAAGGGAAGCTTGCATCGAGGTTTGTGGGGCCCTTTGAGGTCCTAGAGTGTGTAGGACCCGTTGCTTATTGGCTTGCCCTTCCTCCCCAGCTTTCTAGAGTGCACGATGTGTTCCATGTGTCCAATCTTAGGAAGTACGTCGTCGATCCTAGTCATGTTCTGAGCCATGAGAGTGTCGAGGTGGGTGACGACCTGACCTACCTCGAGAGACTAGTGTAGATACTAGACAGAGCCATCTAGAGTTTGAGACGGAAGCAGGTACCACTAGTGAAGGTCCTATGGAGAAGCCAGTGGTACAAGGAGGCTACTTGGGAGCCTGAGGCGGCGATGTGAGAGCGATACCCGAAGCTTTTTGAGGGTACGTCTTTTCGGACCTACTTTGGTCCTCTTTAAGTTTGTTATGCATTTTATGTTCCTTTTTCTGCACCCTAGCCAGTTTAAGTTTCAGGGACGAAACTTCCTTTAAGTTTGTTATGATGTAAAGACCCATCCCACTTTTAGCCTTTTAAGATGTTTGGAGTCTTAGTCAGACGTCTGGACCCTTTCTTGGACATTTGGAAATGAAATTTTCATACGTGCTCTGCGCTCTGCACCCAGGCGGTGCGCAGAACGTCTTCTTTCTTTCTCTCCTTTCCTCCCTTCCTGCCGAATCCTAAACCCCAACCATCTATAAAGCTCCCCTCCCCTCCTCTCCTCTCCTCTCCACTCCACACACGACCACCTCCACCTTCAGAGCTGCGGTAGTGGTGAGAGGAAGCGAGCAAGGGAGAGTGAGAGGGTGAGAAGGAGGAGAGTATGGGAGGAGGAGGAATTCGAGGTTGGAGAGCTCTGGTGGGAGCTTGTCGGAGCTCGCACGACCACCGCAGGTGCGTGCAGGAGGAGGAGAGATTCCGGAGAGGCATCCTCGACCATCTACAGCAGTTGGAGCTGCGGCGGTGCAAGGAGGTGCGTGGCGGAATGAGCTGGGAGCAGGTTCTGGTACTGGAAATTTTCCAGTATCAGACGTCTGGAGTGGAGTCTAGACGGCTGGCGGAGCACCTGGACGTCTGGAGTTAAGACCAGACGTTTGAAAGCTCATTTATCGCGAAGGTACGTTCTTTTCCCGGTTACGGCCATGCAGGCCGCACCGTAGAGTATTGTTGCGCCTGATTTGGGTGGCTGTGACTGTCGTGCATAGGAGCAGCCTTGGGAAGGAGCGCGGAACACTCTCCCACGCACTTTTGGATGTCTGATCAGCTCACTAGACGACCGGAGGTGCTTCCAAACGACCGGAAGAGTGGTTCGATGTATGGAACTGCCTTTAGATGATCACAGAGGAGGCCTGGACGTCTGAGAACACCGCAAGGACTTGAGGTAAAGTTCTGCATCTTTTAAGACGTCTAGGCTTATTCCCAGACATCTGATTTTGGACTGTAGACATGTTTTTGACCCATTTGGGGCCCGATCGGGATCCGATTTACGCAAATGAAGTACCTATAGTTTCCTTGCGAGTTTCTATACGTACCAGAGGCCTTTGTATATTGTTATGAACCTTCCTTTTGTGATGTATTCCCTAGTATAGGGTTTTAGCCTACTTCATGTTTGGTGCTCACAGAGACACCTGGGTCTGCGGTTCGAGCCCCCAGTGCTCCCGAATTGTCTGGTAGAGTGGTTTAATGCTTTTAATAATGTTCAAATAAGAATGTATTTTAGAATTAACTGACCGGAACCCTAAGATGTGGCATGAACCCTAGGATAGAGAAATGAATGCACTGTTTGATACTTATATGCAAAATTGAGAAAAACTACTAGCAATTGCCTGTGAAATAATTATGGGTTGCCTGTTAGAATACGAGCTGCATGTATTTTATAATCGATTGCCTGTGAAATCACCAGTGGCATGTTTTGAATTATGGAAACACGAGCTGCCTGCATATAAATGAGAACGGAATTGTGAATGGTGGAATCTGGATCGGAATAACTGTGGTGAATATGAGCATGAACCCTTCAGGGAATTAGGAGTAGAACTCTTGTGGTTAGTTGGAAACATGGAATGTAGATGGGAAGCGTGTTGGCCCTTGAGTACGTGGTACCAAGGAGAGTGATTGTCCCCTTTTCGTGTAGAGCGAAGCTAGTCGCTCTTGGGTTGAGACCTGGGGTTAGGATTGGCCACTCTACACCGACTCCTATTGGCCCCCGTGTACACGGTACTGAGGCGAGCTACTAGTGTAGGGAGAGAGCTAGCCACCCCACAGGGCCCGGGGTTCAGCTAACCACCCTATACCGACTTGTTAGGCCCTCTGGGCAAACCGAGATAGTCAGACAAGGGTGCACAGACTGTGGAGGGGCGAGACATTTGTTTTGAGAGGGCAAGGCCCTATACTGCTCTGTGCTGTACATTGGGCATACCCGCTAGCGGAAACAACTGACCGCATGTCAGTGTGGGGTAGCTACCCATGCGCTTATCACGCGTGCCGTAGTCACCGCTACGTTTTGTCAGTGACCTTGAGGTGGTTGACTGGGTGTAGGGCTACCACGGGGGACTCTCCAAGATAGGAGAGCACCACATGTACCTTCTACTCTTCGGAAAAGACTGCAATCAAGATCGTTCCCACGAGGAACATGTAAGATCGAGAATATCTGGATATTGAGAAGAATGGGTGAAAAGGAAATACACATAAAACAAAATAAATAGAAAAGAGAATTAAACCTGTTGCTTCTACTTCTTTAGATAGTATAGATACCACTCTACTCAGTATTCGCTGACTCTGTCTTTTTCATAACACTGTTCAGGACTAGGAGTTGAGCAGCCCGAGCTTCCGGCTGCAGAGGGTGCTGGGCCTAGTCAAGCCCAGCCGTAGTTTTCTGCACTTCCTTGTTGTACCCCCTTACTATTGTAGTGAGTATTTAGACTTTTTCTTAGCTACTGTTGTCTCTACTGTTACTTTCGTTTCCGTTGTTCTGTTGTTGTGGTGGTTTGTAATGGAATAACAGCTTTACTTTACTGCTTTGTATGTTTTTACTGCTTAGTTATATTGCATGTGTGAATTTGGTTTACTTTCCTATTTTTTGGTTATTTCTTGTTGGACGACTAGGTCTTGGGATTAGTCGAGGCGAGCCGGTCTCGGGTCCTGTAGGGGTCCGGGAATCGGGTCGTAACACCCACCTACACCTACGGCCAAGAAGGTGTAGAGAAGAAGATTAAGGGGGCACATCACCCACCCCTTTGGTGCCTTCTTCTCCCCATTCTACTTCAAGGAGGATGGACAGGCAAAGGAGAAAGACCTAGGGTGGACGTCCACCCTTGGAGGAGGAGAATTGAAGGTGGTAGCTTCCACCTTGGAGGACACCATCTTGGAGGAGCATAGCAAGGAAAGAGTTGGAGGACTCTTTTCAAGCCTGAGAGCTACCAGTCTTGGAGCAATCTTCACCATTTCATTTAGAGGATTTGTGTTTTTATCTTCTTGCATTTCAAGTTGATTAGAAGATTTTCTCTATGAGTTTTGTGTAAAACAAGTTCATTTTAATTCAAGTTGCCTTCTTTCAATTTTTGTTGCATAGCTTTTTGCAATTTTTGACTAGCATTTGTTTCGCTCCCTCTCCCTAATTATTCTAGGCCACCACGTGCTTAGGGTGAGCTTAGGGAGAGGCTCTACTTGTCACGTTAGGGTTAGCTTTATTGAAATAGGTTTTAGTTGTCACGTTAGGGAGAGGCTCCACGTGCCTATCAACAAAAACTCGTGTGTTGCCGTTATTTAAAAATAATAAAAACTATATATTCAAAAACATCAAAAAGAAAGTTGAGTTTCATCTTTAAAGCAAGGGATTTTGATTTGCAAACTTGCCTCCTTGGATGACCCTAGATATTCCCCTATCTAGGTCATGTAAATTTTAAAAGCGAATTCGTTTTTGTGCGTTGCAACAACTTAAAACCCTAATTTAACAAACCGTGCAAAAACGTGATCAATACCATACCCGACGTCCTCATCCTTTTTGACCCTTAGAGTAGGTAGTTAGGTCTCTTTAGTTCTTTAGATTAATTTCCCTTATCAAAAATCCAAAAACAAGCCCTCAACACCGCAGTTCACCCTCGTCTTCTCCATCTCCAGCCACTCCTTTGGCAAGACGTCCCTGCTGCTACACCCCTCCATCTGCCTCGTTGAAACCCTCTACACCTTCGCCACATCCACCCGCATCAAAGCCTCATCTTTATTTCCTACTCCACTCACTCCTGTGACCCACCAAACAAGCCCACTTCCTTCGGCCATCTCCGCCTCCGTCAGGCCACCACACGCCTCGCCTCGCCACAAAACCACTGCCACCACCTTCGTTGTGCTTCGGCGAAGCTTTTGAGCCATCTGATTGGGGCGTTTAGCCTGTACTTTGGATTTCAGGTACCTAGGGTGCAGTCGCCATTACTGAGAGAGTTCAAGCTCGCTTGAAGCTTGCTCCAGGTCACGCAAGCCCCAGGCTCCACATCCAGGTTGCGCAGAGTCGTTCCAGACATCTTCCTAGGCCTTTGATTGCAGGCTTCAACCTCAATAGCTGCCTTAATTGGACGTGGCTTCATCCGCAACCACATGTGACGAGGAAGGCTGGTTTAGTCCCACATCGGTGGGAGAAAAACCAATAGCAGCACATAAAAGGAATTTCTCATCTTAGCTCTTCGTCTCAAGTAACAATGGGGGTGAAGTCCTCGCACACCCCTCATGCCTCACCTGTGACACTACACGCGGGCCTGGCTCTGACCCGATTACCTACCTAAGCTATACTCACACCTTGGCTGCGACCCACGCCTGCAGCCCTGGTCCCGAGTACGCGTTCACCCAATTACCCGAATGCCCAGTTGCCCTTGCGGGAGAGAAGAGTAGGGAAAGAGAGAGAGAGAGAGAGAGAGAGAGAGAGAGAGAGAGAGAGAGAGAGAGCGTGGGGGAAGGGGGGTTTTGTTCTTCTGTGCATTGGCTAACACTTAGCCAAAATTCAAGCCCCTTTCCCCTGTGCTTGGAGAAGAAGAAGAGGAAAAGGTAGAGGAGGCTGAAGAAGAAGACAGCCATAAGAAGAAGCTAAGAGAAAGAATAGAAGAAGAAGTACAATACCCTCTTGGCACTGTAGCAGCGGACACTTCAGTCGTCTGATTGAGAGCTCTATTGTCTGATGAAGTGCACTATACACTAATGCTTGCGTGGATTTAAAGGGGTTGATATTGTTCATTTATTTAGATCATTAAGTAATTATTATATGTGTATCTAAGCTAATAATTGGTGATTCAAATCACCATTATTTTTCTTTAGATGTCTTTTTGCCTCATTAGATCCTTCATATACTCATGTGCTACATTGAATATTATTTTTGAGTAATTAATTATGCTCATTTATATTATTTGTTGAGATTAATGCGTGGATTCTATATTTGTTCCCTGTGTTCGACCTTGGACTTAAATTCGAGTAATAAATTGTATTTGTTGATTGAGCGATTTAGAGGATACTACAATGAACGCATATTTAAACCTCACTCATTCTCGCTGATCCAACAACAAACGTTAGGCACATCTATATATTTTAAAACAAATTCTAGAAATTGATTCATTCTACAAGGAATTCGAGTGATTAACTCATTCAAGGACATATGAATTTGATTTCTTGGATTAGTTCAAAAATCAAGTTAATCAATTGAAAGAGGATAAGGACCCACGATGAAAGATTTTGATGTAATTGTTGATATATCATTACATTATGCACATTACCACTCTAGGTATATAATAAATGGGTTTAGATTCATAATAAAAGAAATTGATGACAAAAAGGTTACACAACAGGCTGGAGTTGTTGATTCAGATCTTATCACCGGTTCAGATGGATACTATGATGAAATCAATGAAATTATGAAGATCAGCTTCAAATATAATCGTAGAGTTGTCCTATTTAAATGTCATTGGTTTGATGTTTTAAAAGATGACACTGGTTTCAAAATTGATAAGAAACATAATTTTTTGAGTTTAAATTGTAACTGCCAAATTCTTCAGTCTTCTGAACTATTTACATTGGCATGTCAAGCGACATAAGTCTTCTACGTCCTTGATAATTGCCAAAGGGGTTGGGTTATACTAATAAGAATAGTACCGCACAATCATTTTGCTGCAAAATCTGAAGCATACTAAGAATTAATGGAAGAAGGTCATATAGATTCAAATGCAATAGATGAGGATATCTAAGGTTAGTAACAATTTCTTTACTTCGTTTAATTTTTGTTTTACTTATGCAAAAATGTTAGTTAGATTTTGATTAATTTAGATTCTATTAGCTGAAGAAGGTTATATAGATTTTTGTTTTACTTGTTTCAATTGATTTAGATGCAATTGAGAAGCACATTGGTCCACCTAACCCACACCTAGCCTGAATTCCTAGCACACTTAGCCACCACCCAATTAATCCACCAAAATCACAACCTTCCCACATCACATCACCACATCACACACACAACACCACCTCTACCCACATCGTACACACACCACCACATCCACTTAGCCACCACCTCCACCCGCATCGTGCACACACCACCACCTCCACCCACATCACCCACACACCACCACCTTCACTTCGCCACCACCTCCACTTAGCCACCATCTCCACCCACATCATGCACTTTCATTAAATGTTCCTTGCAAGGAACTTGTTTAAGTTTTGCATAAGTAGTTTACCAAATGCAACAGAGAGTGTTTCCTTGCAATTAGTTTCAATGTGGGGTATGACCACTTTTATTTAATATGCAGGTTAATAGAAAAATGTCAAAATTTAACGGGAAATTCTACTCAAATTTTTAAAAATTTGTTTAATGTTCAAATTGGAAGCCAAAGTTTTTTCATTAATGCTTTATATATTATTTTCAACTGTATTAAGTTTTGCATTTATTTCTTGTTGCAGATGAAGGGGTTTAAGAAAAAAGCCAATAGAAAAGCTCCCCTCAGACACAACCATTCACCCAACCTGAGCCATCTCCCCAGGCTTAGCCACCCCCTAACACTAGGCTCAACCACCCCCCGGCACAGGCTCCCTCTCGGTCACATTTTGTACAATCTGGGGACCTAGCACGATCTCGTGATGCCATATATGCGGGGGGGAAGGGAAAGGGGAAGGAGATTGCTCCTACTGAGCCAGAGCGAGTAGAGGTTGATCGAGATTATGGAGCATCAGAGGAGGAGGACAAGGATGCAAGCGATGACATGGAGGGAGAGGAGGAGGAGGAGGTGGCAGAGGATGAGTAGGTAGAGTGTACGTCCCTAGTACATGTGAACCCAAGAGGGACTCTTGTACTTTTAAGAAGTAAATTACTTCTATATTTTAAAACTTATTATAACTTCAGATATATATAATGAGTATAATTAATGTCTATGTAGGTAGAGTAAGAAGAGGATAGGGGAAGATAAAGAATCTAGATCTCCAGTGTATCCTTTAGGGCCTGAGAATAATGATTAGGCTTAGAACCACTAGGGAAGCAGAGAACTACCTGGACTTCATCAGTCGAGTAGGCACAATGGTGACGTTTGTCGTGCCCATTTGTTACTTCGACTGTAGGAAGGTGGCCATAGAGTTGAAGAGGCAGCTCTTCCGATAGTTGGAGGTAATTCATGTATCTTAAATATTACTTTTATATCTTTATCTTAAAATTATTTTCATGTAAGATTGATATATTTTTCTAAAATAAATGTCGACGAGTTATGATTGGAGTGACAACTCCAATGCCTCTCGGTATATCCCTAAGCATGCTGCCAAGCTCCTCAAAGATTGGAGGATGGTAACCAAGAGAAAAGTAACACTTTTTAAACATTTACATGTTTATTATGTACATGATTTCATATATTATTTCTAGCATTTTATATTTCGTATTTTGTTTTTCTCTAGCTGCAGTTTGTCTTAGGAGGTAATGGAGAATAATCCTGATGTCATGCCTGAATATTGGAAGCAGGCATGTGGGCATTGGTTGGATCCTAAAGTGAAGGTTAGTAGTCGATTTTAAATGTTTATATTAATGTCATATATCTTAAATTCATAACAAAGGATCAATTTATTTAATTATATATATATATATAGTATATGCTTTTATTACAAGAGCAAGCAAGGAAAAGTAAGGTCAATAGGGCCAAAGCTCCTACACAGACCCACTATTTGGGTCAAAGAAACATGAAGACGGTCAAGAGCTGTTATGTAAGTTTATTATAACTTCGCACTTTAATATTTTTTACTTTATAGGTTATCTTAATAAAATTGTATCATTTTCATATTTTTAGTTCGCTACACATGATGGGAGGGAGATGACTAGGATGGATGTTTATGAGGTCACCCATAGTAAGGCTGCAGTTGAGGGTGCTCGTAATTGGATTCATAAGTCATACCAGGAGAGACACGTAGGTTTCCTAAATTCAAAAACTTTATAAGTTTCTATATATATAATAATAATAATAATTTTTAATACGTTTAGGAGAAAATGCTTCACTTGGTGCATCCTCCCAACGATGAGACCTCTGACAACGTCCATTAGCCTCTAGATCTAGAGGAGGCATTTAGGAGAGTGATGCCACCGGACTACGGTGGTTTCGTTTGTAGCACGGGGAGGATACACACCTTGTCCAACTGAAATGGGAGAAAAGGGACCACCTAATCTAGTGTCATCGATCAGCTGAACCAAAAGATCGACATACTACAGAGACGAGATGAGTAGAGGGAGAAGAGAGAGGAAAAGAGGGAGAAGAGAGAGGTAGTGATTTAGAATCAGATGGATGCTATGCATGCCCAGATGAGTTGGATGGATGATAAGATTCAAAAGCTTCTATTCGTTCTTCTGAAGAACGAACAGTTAAAGCATCCATCTTCATCAGATCCGAGCACCAACAGATGAGATGACGATGACATGGGTAGGGCTGGTGGAGCTGGTGGCATCAAGGCAGCAGAATTTGATATTTTCTTTTTTTCTTTATTATTATATGTTTCCTTTCATATGTAAATATTTCATTATTAAACTTTTTTTGTATCATACTTTATATTTGTGGAATATAAACTTATTTTAATTCTTGACATTTTGTATAAAAGTAGGTGTTTTGTTAGGTCTAATAGCAAGTCTTTCCCATAATTTTCACAATTAAAAAAAAAAATTCCCTACCATTACCATCGATTTTTCTAATAATCGACAACGTTAAAAGGTAATTTTTTAAAAGAAATATTGCTATTTACCGTTGCTTATTGCGAAAATAATGGCAAAAATATTTATGCCATTGCTTCGTAAGTGATAACAAATATACAAAAACAACGTCATTTAAATTTTAATTATTTTCGAAACTTGCTATCTGTCGTCACTTATTTAATAAGCGATGACATAAATGTTTTTGCAATCGCTTTTCAAAGCAACGACGTTTACATTTAAACAATAACAAAAATCTAAAAGTGACGCATTAACATGGAAAAATGTGATATACAAACCTCATCGCTTATTTTAGAAATGACGGGAAATAAAATTCCTGTCGATTATAAAATGATAACCAAAGCTCTAATTCATACATTGGGCAAACGATAATTCGACTTCAGATTTTCTTTATCACTAATGGAAAAATGAAACAATGACACAAGTTATGCCATCACTTTTTATTGTTGGTGTGAACACATTTGTCTCACCGATGACGAAAGACCTTGACCATGCAGATTGCATCGACTCCACCCTGACGATCCCTCCTCTATCCTCTCTCTCAAACTCAAGGCCAAGTTCGACCAAGTCCAATTGCTACCCCTATCTTCGTCATTGACCCAACTCCCCTTCCTTGGTGCCTACCTCCTCAGTGGCATCGACATTGAAGAGATTTTGTAAAGCTTGAAGAGGAGTCACGTACACATAAGGTACTTTAAAATAATGTGGTGGTGGTCGAGAGACATTTGAATAGATGGAGGAGGTGAGAAAGCTTGTGCCTTGAGGATTAGCATTTAGTTTATAGAGATGAAAATTTGATGGAAATTATTTTTGTTTCCTCTTCGTTTTTAGCATGTAGTTCGGCTTATATAAGTTTTAATATGAATTTAATAATGTTTAAGTTCCATAAGTCGTCGGATTTCGTTACTTTAGGGTTTTCGAGGAAGAGGAGCCATCGCCCCTTGTCACCGTGCCCCGCCGAAGCTTTAGGGGTCACTCGACGCCTCGCATGGCGTCACACCCGGCCCCAGTGAGAAACCCTCCATGGCTAACAAGCGAGGCCCTCCCCTAGCTCCTGTCTAGGGTGGCGGTGGCTCTATTCTTGGAGGAATCGGTTCCACCATTGCTCAGGGAATGGCTTTTAGCACTGGAAATGTTGTTGCTCACCGGGCTGTAGATGTAGTTGTTGGTCCTCACACCATACAACATGAAACTATAGTGACTGAGGCCCCAGCTGCTACTGCACCAATGTCTAGTGCTGCAATTCTAATCCTTGTAGCATTCACTCATGGCCTTCGAAGATTGCATCAACAATTTTGGAAGAAACATCAGTAAGTGCCAATTCTACTTGGATATGGTGAACGAGTGCCGTAGGGGTTTTAGTTCCATGTTGAGTGCTTAAATTATATCTATGGTTGTCTCTAGTTATTTGGTTCATTTAAATTTACAGACAATGCAAGAGTTTAGACCTTGTTTGGCAGCATGTTCCCCATTAACCATAAATCTACCATAACTGGTAGACTAAGAAATATTATGTTCCATCTTCTAAACCTCCTTATCAACGATGAATCTTTATTATAAAAAAAAAGTTGTCGATTTTCCTTATGGTATGGATGGGTCTGGTTTTCTAACTAGTATAGTGGTTAAGCTTCTGGTAATGTTGTTCTAACTGGTATGGTATGGTTGTGTCTGGTTGGCTCCATATATGTGGATTTTAGCATTTGGGTGGGAATATGGTGGGAAGCCACACGGATTGTAATGATGATACTCGTGGTGGTATGGTGACCACCAAATGTTTGATGAAATGCCTGTACGATTAGTTACTGTTATCTTATTTATTTGGTTACGGTGGTTGTGGGAATTAGGTGAAGAGCTTTATTGAAATGAGATTTCGTTGCCTTTTTACTTGGAGGTTCTTAGGTTTTAATAGGTGCAAACATGCTACTATTGAATGTGCATAATCTTTTGGACCCACCCTTCTAGGGTGAAACAAGCACTCAACTTACACAAAAAGGTTTTCTTTTCTTTGCCACATTTGTTTCTTGAGTTTTCTTCTTTATATAGAATGGGTATGTTAGGAATTTTCGATTGAATGATTTTTTTCTCTCTCCGACATTCTTGTTACCATCCCTGCTTGGCTAATTATGTGTAGTCGTAATCCTTGCTACAATGTATAGATATGTTTTGATAAATATCTTTTGTTGCTTTGTGAAGTGATGCTTAGTAGTATTTGTTGCAAAATCCATCACAATATTTCACTCAAAGTCTCATTTATCAGTTGATATAGAATGTAATCTATTTACTAGCTTGTATCCACTTTTTCCATTACATTCATTGTTGGGAAAGAAATGATAGAATTCTATTGATAGGGGCCTCTTTATATCTATGGAGAGCATACTGGGGGGAATATGAGGAAACCTAACCCATAAAGATAGAGAAATGCAAAAACACTACAAATGGTAAAGCTCTTCTAATGCTCTAATATCTATTATCCTTCAAAAAAGGATGTTCTAACATCCATTAATTCTCAACTTTGCTAGAAAATGTTCCTAGGTTTGAGAAACCTAAGGGTAATCCCTCTACCTTTTTAAAACCTTGGACAACTATTTACCTCCCTACTTGAAAGTGAGTGTCATCCCCTTTTATTGAAGCATTCAGCATATTAATATTTTTTATACCTTTTTAATGTTCCTTAGCTTATTTTCTATTGGGTATCTTTAGATATCTAATATCTTTGAAAACCCCCAATGCTAGTTTTGTTATCTCTCAACATGTTACTTCAATTAATGCATTATTGATGTGTATCATGATGTGGGAAACATATAGAGCCTCTAGTTTCATTGGCTGGACATGCCAAGGTTATAATATTTTCATGACAAAGCTCATTTTCTCTCATGAATAATTTAGTGGTTGCCATGAAGGGACTTCTATACAATAGATTTTGGAACACTTAGCTCTGCTTGCAGTTGTTCCATATAAACTAACTAGAGCTAGTTGACTATTTACTTAGTGCTTGATGTGCTAGGAAACTTTTTGTTTATGATTAAAAAGTTGTCCTTTTTTCTTTTTTCTGAAAAGTGAGTTGTCTTTTCATTTTTCCTTCGACTTACTAAAACATCCACTAAATTTACATAAAAATTCTGGATTTTTGAGAGGAAGAAACTCTTACTTGGATGAAGATTTTGTGTGTGGGATGGTTGGATAGCAAGGTATCTATGTGAACTAATAACAACATACACAAGAGGACCTTGGATTGTAGAGTGGTACATTGAAAGTTAAGGGCATGTACTTTTAGGCAATCAGGTGAGCTATTTTGATTTCCATATGTCAAGATCTTTTTGTTTCTTGTTAAGTATATTTTCTAAAGATAAAGAATAGCTAGTTGTGGGAATTGGAAGGCATGAATTTATTGGTGGATCCCATATTGTTAGGAAATTTGGATTTTGGAATTTCATGGTTATATGATGCTTCAAAAAGGTTTGCTTGTAAAGAACTACGAGGTTAGTTGTGATTTTTGTATTTTTTTTTTTACAATAGAGATGTGATTTATGATTAATTGTTGTTATGTTGCAGCTCAAAGGTCAAACAGAACTCAATTGCTTGCTTATAAAACAAGGCTTGCAAGATCACTGCAAAAGCAAGACCTTGAAGGCCTTTTCATAAATGCATATAGCTTTTCTCATTTTGTAAATGACAATCAAAGTTGCATTTCAAGCACTAAGGTTTATGGCTCCAATACGAGAGTTGGGTAATGAGTTTCATATATTTTTCTCTAATTATACTACCATACTTTTAACAAGCTTCATCTAATTATACTTTTCATATACAATCTATCATGGATTAGCATGCATGTATGCTAGAAATCAGGGGCTTTACTATTTTTGATGCCACAATTGAATTACCATGGATTTCTCGAATGTTTGCAGGTACAATTGACTTTTCCAAGTGTTGAACAATCCATTAATTTGATGATTTCAATGCCTACAAGTAGAGAATTCTCTCAATGTGATGTCTGAGTGGATAAAGCAACATGGTAACTTGTTCAACAATTTTTCTTCCTGTAGTTTGCTTAAAACAACTCCATCAAGTGGTAGTAATGAAGATAATGGAGCAAGTATTTGTTTACCTTTGAAATGTAGAAAGAACACATAGTTTTACTTGCCATATCCCTTTCAGGAAAAACCCATTTTGCTGAATGTAGCTGTAATCAGAATTTATACTTGGGATGGTCAATGGGGTATAAAGTTCGCTTATAATTTTACCAGCGAGCTTGTGAGAGCAGCCAACTTAAAACTGATTGCTTGAGTGGAGAGGTCCAACTTGTTAAAAAATCCAATATTAGTTGTGCAGTATGATAAAAAGATCCAAACACAGCAAAACACCCCCAAACAACCCCCTCTCCCTCCCCTCCCCAAACCCACCCACACAAAAAAAATGAAAAGCGAAAGAAAAAAGTAACAAAACAAAAGGAAAAACAAAGAAGAGGACCCTCCAAAAAAAAGGTTAAGAGGTAGATAAAGGACTACCTAACCTACTTATTAACACATCAAAGATCATGCGTATAAATGCTTTTCTACTTTTATTGTTTATCACTATAGAAAATCATGAAAGCCAACTTTCAAAGCAAACCTTTTTTAGTTGTAGGAACCTCTTAGTACCATAAAGATGGATTGAATTGGATGTCTGCCTCTCTAAGATACATAAGTCAGATCAGCTACTATTATTCGATTTTAAAGTTTGATTTGAAAAGCTATTAATGTGACTAGATTTCATGGCCAGCAAACTACAAAAATTAGTCCCACAAGCCAAGACCAAATGTCAAACCATCAACCCTGAAGGCAATCAAGATTGAAATTCTAAACCCACTTCTTCATGATTCCAACAATCAGTCATACGAGTCTATCTAGCTTGTCAATCATGCACAAGTATTGTCCCAACTCAAACAATATCTTCTTTTGAGTCTATTTCACATGCCACGTATACATATGTTCTATTATACAATAATTTGCAACACTAGAAGATGATAATGGGATTTACAAGTGTAAATCTTATAGTTTCCTTGATCTTGTAGTTAAACTATTATAAAACAAATCTATGGCTAGATTCCAAAGGAGGCCTTGCTGAATCTTCTCCATTGAAGAAGGTTTAACCTCTTATTGATAGTAGAAAGGCTCTGAATTCCTAACATCCAGAATCTGTGAGAAATGTAAGAAATAAGGAATTGAGGTGACCAACTCTACCCAATATCAGGATACTGTCATTCAAAAAAAGGTAAAATAAAAAACTCCATCTCTAGCATGATAGTTTGTTTTTCTACTGCCAGGATACTATTATATCAGGATTGCATGGTGTTTTCTCTTTAGGTTAAGTTGATTCAAGTCTTGTTTTGATTAGGGCGAAGAAGGAAGATGATCTTGTTCGCGTTTTCTCAAAAGATGGAAGTGTCATAAACCACAATAGAATTTCAATTCTAATGTTGGTAGATTTCATCATAGCTGGTAGATTTGCAAATTATATTCTTACTGGTTTTAGCTTTTGTTGTGACATGTTTGAACTAAGTAGCAGCATATGTTAAACCCCCAAGTCAGTACCTCCTGCAAAGCAAGCAAGAATAGAGGGTTAGCACCATGCACATTTGGAAATTTGGATTTTCTTGCACTAGAAACTAACCCTTTAGGTGATATTTTTTTTGCCAAAAAACTCCAATCCCCTTCTTTTATTAAACTCCCAAAAAGTCAAGTACAAAAGCCTCCCTCCACAAGAAATACAAGAAAAGCAAGAAAAAAAGCAATAGGATGCAAAAACATGTAGCAACCCAAAGTGGATTGCTAAACAAATTCAAAATTTGTCAATAATCTTATCTTCATGTAGATTTCTTCAAAAGCATCAATTTGACATCAACAAAAAAGCCTGAAGAACTACTCCCATCATCTATCAATCGAAAATGAATTGCTTCTAAACTAACCAGAACCTCAGCTACACCATTTGAAGTCAGATTTCCTTCTCCTAAACTATAGAGCTATCAGAAATTAGGCCAAAAGTTCAGAATTTCCATATAAATTCCCTGAGCAGCAAACTCCTTTCGAACTTCAATAATGACTGCAACCAAATAGCTGCAATTAAATTCTCCTAAATGCAGATGACTTTAAACAACATCCTCAAATAAAAAGATCCAAATTATGTATCCCATTCTTTCAAAAATTCAATGCTTCAAACAAGTCCAAATCAATCACCGGTAGCATAAATTGCACAATAGTAGATTATTTCTGATCAAAGTTAAAAGATCAAAATCTGAAAATAAGAACAATAGTGACAATAGCAATACTTCCAGACTAAGATCAGAATTACAGTTAGCATAATTGAGAACCAAAGAAAAGATATCAGACATGACTATTCTTGATGTACAGATTCTTTTGTTTGTCATCCTTGGTTTGAAACTAGGTTGTCTCAGACATGACTATTTTGAGTTGTACTTTTGATTTTACCCATCGTCATCCTTCTCTTTTGACTGATGTGGTTTTAAATTCTTCTTGGAAGGAAAGAAGTGCAGTAAAGCACCCAAAGAAGAGAATTGCAATGTCCCAGGCTGATTAATGGGAAGCTTCCCATTTACTGACAAAGAATAAGGTCATTTAGTTAGATTTTTTAGCACCTTTCTGTTTTACATTTTTCTGTCTTATAGTTAGTTAGACTATGGTTAAAGTGCTTTTGTAGTTGTCTTGACTTTGTTATTTAACCCTTTTAATTGTGTGATATTTGGTTATCTTTGCAGGCTCTTGAAAAGTCAAAATATGAACAATGTTTGGAAACTGTTAGGAATTTTATTACTATATTAGAGAAAGAGTTTGAACTTTATATATTACAGGCACACTACCCTTTATGGTAATCCAAGTCAGTCTGCAGATAATTCAAGTTCCTTTGCCAAGAAGAAATCCTCTGAAGATAGATCTGAAACATTAAGAGATGGAGAGGACGATGAACATGGTAATCACTCTTCCAATACTGCAATGATGATTTTGGAGCAATAATTGCATAGGTTTGTTAACATTCTATGATGACAATAATTTTAGCGGCAGAGGAATATGAAGTAGATTAGGCCAGACATTGAATGATTAAATGAGCTCAGAAGATGCTATTGCTGCCAGTCTCATTGTTGTTGGAATGGACAGTGGATGTTGGTACTACTGCTATTGATATTTTGAAGAAGGTTGAACCAACTGTAGATGATTTCAATTGGGTTGAAGTACTTCATATTTCAGTTTGTAATTGAACCTCATTGTATTTTTATTTTTTCTGTATTTTTCTTTTCTTCTCTTGTATTACCCTTGAGAATGTGTATTTTGATGATCAGGGAAGTCAATAAAAAAGACTTTGTGCTTGGATCCCTATGTTTTATGCTTGTTAAAAAAATTATTTTTTAGTAAAGAATATAATTAAGTTGTATAGGTATCATCAAAGTGAATCAATGGTGGCAATTAAATGGTAAAAGAAAGTGTCATTAAATAAATAATTAGTAGTGGCATAAGAAAGCGTCATTAAAGCTAATTAATAGTGGTGATTTAGAGATATAATTACTACGAAATAATTTCAATAGAGGCAATTAAATGACAAAATAAAGTGTCACTAAAATAAATTAATAGTGGTAATTTACTAACATAAAAAAAGACATTAAATAAAGTATATAGTAACACTAATAGTGTTAATTAAATTACCACTAATATAAATTAATGGTAGCAAAATAGTGGTAAATAAATTGTCATTAAAGAATATCATTAGGGACATTATTCGCGGTAATTCAAGTGATTTGATGGCCAGTACACAATTGTCGCTAATCTTTTAGTGATGCTAACGAAGGTTGTAATTAAGCAGTAACTATTTTAATTGTCGCTAATTACATTAAAGGCAAATAGAAGGCCTTTAGTGGAAAGTATTAAATGCCACTAAAGGTTATTTCTTTTGTACTGACTTCTATAAAAAAGTTTGCATCTTACAAGTATTCTTTAAGTCTATCAAATCGAGTCCTAGGAGTTTGTTTTAGATCATATAGTGTCTTATTCAATTTGTAGGCAAAATCCGATTTATCATGGGACTCAAAACTAGGAAGTTGTTTTACAAAAGCTTCCTCAATGAAATCGTTAAGAAAGACACTCTTAATGTCCATTTGAAAAATTTTGAAGCCAAGGAAGGTGGTATAAGCAAGAAGTATGTGAATTGATTCGAGTCAAGCTACGGGAGTGTAAGTCTTATCAAAGTCAATCCACTCTTCTTGATTATAACCTTGCGCTACCAATCTTGCCTTGTTGCAAATAACTACACCGAATTCATTCAACTTATTTCGGAATACCCACTTGGTTCCTATTACCATTTGCCCTTCAGGCTTGGGTACTAGCTCCCAAACTTTATTCCTTTGGAATTGGTTGAGTTCTTCTTGCATAGCCATCTACCAAGGCTCATCGAAACATGCTTCCTCGACGCTCTTCAGTTCAACTTGAGATACAAAGGCAAAAAGGTTGAAAGAGTAATTAAATTTAGATCGGGTTTTAATGCCGTCAGAAATACTTTTGATGACTTGATTTTTGGGATGATCCTTTTGAAATATCCAATCTTTTAAGAGATTATTGATATTGGAGTCTTGAATGTTAGACACATCAATGAAAGAATTATCTTCATCTTCAACATTGATCCGGTCAATGGAGGAAGAGTTTGGTGATTCATCAAAAGAGACACAAAAGGTTTCCTCTACAACCAATGTGGTCATATTAAAAACCCGATATGCCTTACTACATGAAGAATAACCAATGAAGATGACTTCTTCACCTTTAGCATCAAATTTATCTAAATTAGTGTGAGTATTCAAAATAAAGCATCGTTATCCAAAAACTTTAAAATAACTAATCTTGGATATTTTCCCATAATATAGTTCAAAACAAGTTTTTTGCAAACCCAATTGAATTAAGATGCGATTTAACACGTAACACGCCGTGTTAACCACCTTAGCCCAAAAGTACTTCGGTAACCCAGAGCCTATGAGTAATGTCTGAGCACACTCTTGAAGAGTGCAATTCTTTCTCTTGACTACCCTATTTTGTTGAGGTGCCCATGGAAAGGAATACTCATGAGCAATGCCATGCTCTTGACAAAAATTATCAAATAAGGAAGTTTCAAACTCACCCTCATGATCACTATGAATTCAAGTGATATGGTAGCCTTTTTCAGTTTGAACTTTCTTACAAAAAATGGAGAATATGAAAAATACTCTATCTTTGGATCTCAAGAAGGTGACCCATGAAAATCGTGAAAAATCATTTACAATTACAATGCAATATTTGCATCCACTAAGACTCTCAGACTTTGTTGGTCTAAACAAATCCAAGTGAAGCAATTCTAAGGATCTAGATGTGGATATGACTTCTTTGTTTTTAAAGCCAGATTTCATGATTTTCCTAGTTTACATGGATCACAAATAATATCTTCTACAAATTTCCTTTTAGGAAGACCTCGAACTAGTTCATGTTTGGCTAGTTTGTGGACTAACATCATATGAACATGTCCTAGCCTCCTATGACAAGCATCTATTTCATTATTAAAAATGAGGCATTCATAAGTTCCATTTTTATCAAATTCTACAATGTAAATGTCTTTAAACTTAGTTCCCTTAAGAAGGGTTTCATTAGTTGAGGCATACATAATCTCAAACATTTTGGAAGTAAAACCAAACTTATATCCCTTATCACAAATTTCACTAACACTCAACAAGTTATGTTTTAATCCTTTAACCAAAGAAGCATTTGAAATAGGGGATAAAGGGTTACCTATCTTACCAAGGCTAATAATATGGCCCTTGTGGTTGTTGACAAATGTGACTGTTCCTCCATCAGTAAGTTGGAGGTTCAAGAATAGGTGCTTGTCTCCCGTTATATGCTTCAAACATCCAGAATCCATCACCCATTGCCTCCTTGGTGGTGGTCTCTTCATCGTCTTCCTTGTAGGTCTTCTTGTTCCTACAAAAGACCTTCTTTGGTGACTTTAGAAATTCTTAGGTCATTCTAGTTTGAGTTATCCTTCCTTCATTCTATAAATCCAATTCTTGACATTACAGTCTCCCTTGAAACCTACAAAAAAAGTTCAAGTTGCCTTTTTGGTAGCCACACTAGTGTGGATCCAGATTTGTTCGAGGGAGGATCCTTTTTCGGCACATTTTGGCTACTACTAGACACATAATAACCTAGTCCAAACTTGCTAGAAGAAGCCTTTTGATGGGTAATAAGTGATCGCAAAAATCACTTGATTTCAAAATGCGGTTTTTAATTGTTGTAACATACGAAATTGCAATTGCTTTTAAATTTACAATCTATATAGGATGAATATCTAGGGTCATCCAAGGAGGCAAGATTGCAATTAAGAAATCGCTCCTTGACAAAATGGAAGCTAACTTTCTTTTTGTAGTTTTTAATATAAACCTTTTTTTTATTTTGAAATAAAGGAGCAACAGAAATGTGAAAACAGACAACGCCTACTAGAATCTAAGTGATAGGAAGAACCTCTCTCTAAGCTCACCCTAGGTACGTGAAGACTTAGGATAATTAGAGAGAGTGTGTAAGTGCAATAAACTAAAATAAAAGCAAATAAATGAGTGCAACAAAAATAGAAAGACAACTTTTATATAGGAAGAAAAATTGTTTTACAGGAATGCTTGTAGTGGGATGATTCTACTACAAAAGTAAAGATACAAAGAAAACAAAAATCCTCCTGGTAATGGTGATGAAGAGGAAGGAATCCTTGCTCTAGGCTCAGGTGCTCCTGGGCTTAGAAAGGGTCCTCCAACTCCTTCTTGAAGATGCTCCTATGTTGGTGATTCTCTTCCTGGCTAGCCCTTGGTGGGAGTGCCCTAGCTTCGCCTTGAGTGGAAGGGTTCCACTTGCAATCCTCCTCTTTTAGGGTGGATGTTCACCACCCTAAAAAACCTCCTCTTTGGCTGTCCTCCTTTCCTGGCTCTCCTAGGAAATTGACCCCTTGGCGTGGGTACAAGAGAGAAGGGAAGACAGGAAGGCACCAAGGAGACAGAGTGTCTCCTTAATCTTCTTCTCCTTCTCTTAGTTGAATATGGCTGGTGGAATATAGGTGGAAGAAATACTATGAAAAATGTAGCCAAGCGTGAAGTTTAATGGTAGTTAGCTGGGGTATATATAGGAGTGGTAGAGGGGGGGAAGGGTTGGCATGGATGATGTGTAGGGCTAGGTGATGATAACATCATCATGAGCCATAACTAGCTTTAATTAGTCACAATCAAGAGACAAATGCTCCTACATAATCGCCAGAGAGTCATAATTCATTGAATATCCTTTCTGAGAAGAGTGCATTAAATCAAGGTTAAATCTGCAATTTTAACAGCATATCATGAATGTAGAATAATCACAGGGTTTTCTAGGGGTTAACTTAAGGTCAAATGTTCATTAATGACTAACAAAAGGGTCCATGCAGATAGAAATAGGTTTTCACGCACTTTGAGAACTGATTCATAACCCAAAACCCTAATTTCAGATACACTTAAACATTTTGGCGTCGTTGTAGGGGAGCAACATATAATTCACACATTAGTCTTATCTTTCTTGATTATTTGAGCACTAACTTTTCCTATTTGATTTGATTGTGATTTTGCGAGGTACATCACGAAGAGATCTTCCACGCAAATCAACCACTCCTGGGGCAGGTAAACTTTCTCTTCTTCCCTAATCAACCTTCTAATCTTTTGGAAGAGAGAAAAAAAGAAACAAATCAATTAGGATTCATTTTCCTTATTTTCTAGTAATTATCATTTCTAAGGTAAGTTTCCTAATTTACGAATTTAAAATTGATATTTGATTGAAAGTTGAGGCGATTCTGTTTAGAGATTCCTACCCAAATTGCCTGTACCTACTAGAAATTTTATGTTTAATTTCTGATCATCTTGGACTACGCACTTCTTGTTTAAGTCCAAGGTGTACCTTTTGAGATTAAATTGGACTTGAAATAGAGCCAATTAGGGTTTCTACTCTAGGATTTTGAAGTGTTAGTTCACACTTGCCTAGATTAAAGGAAATTTACCCTCTTGCATTTGTCTGCTACTCAAACCCTTGCTTGAAAAGATCTAACTAGAAGAACCCTAAAATCAAGCTCTAAATTCACTTGAACCCTAAAATTGTGGACCTAATAACTTGAGAGTTAAATCAGGGTGATCTTTGGGTCTTGACCTAGATTTCATTCTTCATCTTTTAGGACAGGTCAGGTGAAGTTGGTTTACTTTGTGGGCCAATCAACTTCCAAATTAGGTCACAAACTAAATTAACTTTTAATTAAGTGAAATCCAAGGCACAAATTAGGAATAAAATTGGTAGACTTAAGGTCTCAATTCATACATTCCGGTCTACTTGGAACCGTAGTGACAAGGAAGGTCGGGTGGGGGAAACCCTGCAACCAGTGGTGACGCTCTATCGTGTAGGGGTCTTTGCGGGGCTCTTCCTTTCTAGCTACTTAGGTACTTCTCGGGTGTGTGGATTTTTTGATTTAGAGGTATCATCCACCTCAAAACAAGCTTTATTCATCCAAAAATCTTTGGGTGCCTTGATTGGGTCCAATTTACATCTAGTCCCTCATCTATTCTCTAGAGCACATACACAAGAAAGGTCCTTAGGTTTTTGACCTAGAGGCCTCATTAGAATTGATCTTTTGTAGGATTTTTGATCTGATCCAATCACTTCAATCTAAACCTGAGTTTGATTCTACATCTTTATTCACCCATCTGATTTGAAAATGCAACTTGACAAATTAGGAAAACTTTTTAGGAAACCTAAATCCCAACTAAGCATGAAAGAAAAGATGATTGAGGATGCTCTGAGACATCATGATGAATATTACAAAAACTTATATCCACCCAGACACATTCAGATTAATATACTAGAAACAACAACCTTCATTATAAATTATGCCCAAATGATAATAACACAGATGACAAATGGTTCAACCCAGGATATTCTCATGATAGGATTTATTGAAATAGAAAGATTGCATAATTTCGAGTATCTTCAATGGCTAACAAATCCATGACTTTGGGAAAAGCACCAAGATGATCTTGAGAAATGGGAAAACTTGATAACTATGTTGAAATAGGTCATAAATCAAATTTACCCATATCAGTAGTCAGAAATTGATGATCTCCCAAAACCTGGGTTTGAGAATAAAGGTTGTTGTGGACCCCCAACCCAATTGGAATCAGATTCAAACTTCATATCAATTGACATGCTTGATCTTGATAAGAGTTGGGAGGATCCACCTGTAGGTGTTCCCAATTCTGAACCATCCTTAGAAAACCTTGAAGCTGGTCCTTCAAGCCTAGATTCCCCAGACACCTGTAATGATAAGCCTGAATCAGAACTTCTTGAGAATGTAATTTCCGAGCCTTATCCTGTTAAGCTAATTCTCGAGAATGATTCTGACATCCCAATAGAACCTAGTCTAGATTCTAGTGACCAAATACCTACCTTTGACCTAGAATCTAGATTCGAGCCTATTTGGGATGATTAAGAGGCCCAATGTGATGAGAATCAGATTTTTGATCTAGACTATGATTGTGTACCTATGTTAGATGATTACACCTCTCCAAACTCCTTAGAGACAAATTGATTTTTTAGAAGTCAAACCGATCTATGATACAGAAACTGAGGAGTTGGGATTCGATTGGGTTTATTCTAGGAGCCAAGAATCTGAGCCTATGCCTAATTAGAACACCTTTCCAAGCCCAGAATTTGAAATTAGGTTATATACAAGTCATGTTGTTGATTCTACACAACATGATTCATTCTATGGTGAAAATCCCGATTTAGAATAAGGTTCAGAAATTGATCTTCGCAAATTCTCCAATGACTTCGAATATTTGATTTTGGAGAACCGTTGTTTTCTGGCGATTATGAACCAGTTAGCATCTATGATCCATTCTTTGATTCTGATGCTGAGGTCAATGATTTGTACCTCAAAGAAGCCACACCTTTTGATACACTTACAGAGCTTTCCAAAATCCAATCCTAACCCCGACCCACCACCAGAATCAACTTCTACTCTGATTCACCTCTCTCTAATCCGATTGCATATAATTCTCTTCCATCCTTTGATTAGGTTTCAAATATTGGTTAGATTGATAATCACTTCCTATCCTTTTCTGATCCTACCAGTAGGGTTCCTACATCTTCTACAGCTCTATTTTCTTTTGTGGATCCCTACTCTAGCTAGGCTAAATCGACTCAACCAAACCCTAGATTTTCCTTTCTATATCCCTTTGAGCCTCAAAGTATCTGGTGGGCTCTGCATCTATTGATTCACATCCATCAACCCACCAGATTGATTGAGTTTGGGCTGCATCATCAGCCTGTCGATTTGAACAAGCACCTAGTTGGACCAACCAGGCTATTGATCAAGGTACTTGTTCTACAAAACTCATTTGATTTGACCACCCCTTCTCCTTGACTACCTTTTGCTCGGCTGAAGGCATTGAATTTAGTGCTTAATGGGAGGCAATCCGTCATTCCAAAAACCCGAGACCCTTATGATCATCTTTTGAGCTACATTCCTACTGCACTCTTGAGTTCAACTTTAGAACAATCGACTTCAACTTTGGCACTTGAAATCATCCACAATAGTCATCCTGACCCATTCACCCATCCTTTGATCCTGTTCTAAACTTTGAACCAAACTGATTTGGTACCCTCCTAGTTTACAATGAGGATATTGCAAAACTTAGGCATGGGGGGTGTTAAAGTGCAAACATATGGAAATTCAATTCTCTGAAGGGTTCTCACAAAAAATATACATATTCAAAAATTGATAAAAAATAAAAAAATTGAAAAAGAAAAAAATAGGAGAAAGGGGAGGAATTTTGTAAACTAAATTGAAAATCTTTCTTAAGGAGGAAAAGAGAGGAGAATTCAAATGTCAAAAAGGAGAAAAAATCAAAAACAAAATTGATAGTCATTAGCAATTGACTATGGGATATACTTAAGTTCTAGACCTAATCAAAAGAAAAAAAATTAAGTCCTGAAAACAAAGAAGCAAGGAGATTAGTATGAGTGCTGATCTTAGGCCTCTTGGGCTTGTTTTAGGGCTTAAACATTCACTTATCCGTTAAGATCCAGATTAATCCTCAAGAGGTTGACGAAAGTGCGAGGCTGATGCATTAGGTCTAAGGCTTAGGGATTATTTGGCCATATTACCTGCCCTTTGATTTGCAGGACTTGGGAACCTAAGCATCCAAAATCACACACTTAGTTTGGTTCAGTGCGCTTAACAAAGAAAAATCTGCCAAAAGTGTTTTGTTCTGAAAAGTCATCTCGAACATCTAGCTTAAGAGTGGCTCAACAACACAAGTTGATTAAATGAGTTCCTAATACTGAGAGGTGGGAAATTTCCCATGAAGATGCGTAATAACGTATCATCTCCTCAGTGCTTGTCTCCTAGGATATCTAAATATCCTACTGGGGGCATGTAAGCACCTTGTGCTAGTTCAGGAGCCATGGGCGAGATTATCTCGAAATGTCGATTTCTAGGGCCTGAATTTAGCTACAGAATACCATGGGCAGCACTATCTCGAAGTGTCGGAGGCCAGGAGTTTTGGGGGTTGCCATGGGCGGTGCTATCTCGAAGCATCGAAAGTCAGGGACCCTTTGAGGATTGATGGTGGGGATAAGGAATCTGATACAGATCGTGTTTAGAGCCAATTCAAGGCTGGATCTAGGGAAATCTAAAAAGAAAAGAGAGAGAAAACTCTCCAAATAAAATATCTACTTCTATCCCTCTCTCTTACAAAAAAATGCACTGGTAAAACTGAACTTAGACATATTATAATCTAAACATGGGTGCTTTAACCACTGGGTTCAACAAACCTTTGGGTTGTTTTTACAGGCCTTAGAAATCTTCGTGGTAGACTCAGGCTGAAGCTGGTCAGGTCTGGATCTTGATTAATACTTGAGTACCTCTAGGCCTATTATTAGTACTTTGACCTAATTTCTGGAAAATGGAACAAATTAGGAATCTGAACTTCAATGCATGGTTTAGAATTATAGTTCTTTCCATAAGAATTTGCTAAGGGACTAGCAAAAGTTAGGCATGGGGGTATGATGATAACATCAGCATGAGTCATAACTAGCTTTAATTAGTCACAATCAAGTGACAAATGCTCCTACATAATTGCCAGAGAGTCATAATTCATTGAATATTATTTTTGAGAAGAGTACATTAAATTAGGATTAAATATGTAGTTTTAACAGCACATCATGAATGAAGAATAATCATGGGATTTTCCAGGGGTTAATCTAAGGTCAGATATTCATTAATGACTTACAAGAGGGCCCATGCAGACAGAAACAGGTTTTCACGTACTTTGAGAACCGATTCATAACTCAAAACCCTAATTTCAAACCTGCTTAAACACTAGGATGTCTTTATGGTGGTGGGGGGGGAGGGGGTTAGATGATCCTAGGGCTAGGGTTAGTTGGCGCCATACTAAGGGACGTGAGGGTGCTATTTGGTGGCCGTCCAAGGTAGTGGTGCCACCTTGTTTTGGCGCCAAGTATGGTGGATTCTAGAAGGGGTTGAGGTGTAAGGTGGAGATGGGTTTATGGTGTATATGGAGGGTGGAGATATGGGTTAAAGTTGGTGCCAAAATTAGGTTCTAGAAGGGGGTATTCTTGGCATGGGATTTGTGGATGGTGGAGATGAATTATGGGGGGTAGTTGTGTGATCCTATGGTGGTTGTTATTTGGTGCCAAAGGAGGGGTTGCCTAGGTGGTGGTTATAGGGTGAAGGATCACTAAGGTTGGCAGCAAGGGGGTGGTCTTCTAGAAGGGGTTGTTGGTGCCAAAAAGAGGGGAAGGCTGGGATGGTTTAGAAGGTAGGTGGATGGTGGAGATGGGGGCTAGGATTGGGGCCAAAATTGGGTAGTTATGGGGCTAGTTTTTTGGAGGGAATTTGGTGGTGTCTTTTGGTGGTAGAGAGGGGTGAAAGGGTGGCTACAAGGTGGCACCAAAATTGGGTAGGAGTAGGGTAGGTTAGGTGTAGTTAAGTAGGGTTAGGGTGATGGTGGACAACTGATGTATACACATCCATTTAGGTTAAAATGCTTTTTTATGCATGTTCCTAAGCTCGGAGATGCATTCCATATTATAAATATTGCATAGCATGCATCATTCTGCATTTAGAATAGTTTGCATAAATTTTAGGTTAATTTGTGGCTAGGAGAGAATGAGATTTATTTTAGGGCCTCGGATTGATGATCCGACCATAGGAATCTGATTACGACGATGATTGGAGTCCAACGCCTTGAAATCGTCTTGATTGGAGTCTTGTAGCACATTGTGCAGTCGGAGAAAGATTAATGGTTAAGGGGTTAGGTGATGCAATTTGGAGCTTCAAATCACAAATCCAACCACACGGATGAATCCAGATAGACGATTGCAGCCTAACGATGTGAAAATCGACCCAATCCGATGTTCGTGGTGTCACCTACAGATCAAGGAAAATGGACGACCATGATGGCGCCACGTGGCACCATCACAGTCGTCCAAGACCAGTTGCAGCCACTGTTCACCCCTAAAAAGCATCTCCGTGAAGAGATCTCGATCGTTGGATCAAGATCCAATGGTCGAGAAGCCACCTCCACCAAGCTGCGGAAATTCCTAAACGTGACACAATCGCATGTGTAGCACAGCGGTTGCGCGCTCAAGAATGAAGCAGCTGGTGTGCGATCGAAGCCCTGCACGCGGATTAATTTGTTGCAGAGCGCACGTGGGTGAAATTCACCTATTGGATCTGATCGGGTGGCAAAGAAGGATGCCCGATCTGATGCACCAGCTGAGCGCACGATGTCCGTGAGATCTATAGCCCTCTGATGAAGATTGGATGGCTCTCCTTCCACCACACCTTAGCTGTGCAAGTGGAGGGCTAGCGGGCGCGGATCTTCAGCGACGTTTTGGCGAGGCTACAGTGGTGTCTTTGATGTTGCTAAATGGCCTTTACACGAAATGTTCCTTCTCCTCCACTTTAAAAGGACCCCTACACCCCTCCATCCATCTTCATTCCTTCCTATGCTCTTCTCACCTACTCTAGAGCTCAAAACACACCTTGATCTTGTCTCCCAAGTCTTTGGGATGCTCCACTAGAGAAAAGAAAATTATTTTCCACCATCTCACCACCATTCGTGGAGCTCTCATCGACCGTCTTCTCAACCCTATTCTGAAAGTGGATCACGCCACGACGCCACCGTCCTCTCCTCATCTTCCAACATTGATAGCGAAGTACGCGTGATTTGTAAAAGCGGGTTTTTAATGTCGTTGTAACATGCGAATCCGCTTTCACTTTTAAATTTATATCCTAGATAGGGGAGTATCTAGGGTTGTCCAAGGAGGCAAAAATTGCAATTCAATTCTCTTGCTAAAAACACATCTCAACTTTCTTTTTGGTATTTTAAATATGTAATTTTTTTGTTTTGAAAAGACGAGGGCAAAATGCTAATTGTAGCGGAAAGTACTAACACCTATAATTGCTTAACTAAAACTTAAAAGATAGATATATCTTCTTCCTAAGCTCACTCTAGGCAAGTGGAGGCCTAGAGTAATTAGGAAGAAGAGGTGAAAAAAGTGCTAGAACCAAAACAACAATTGCAAATAGAAAGTAAAAGAAGGCAATTTGATTAACTAGAATTTGTGTTCTTTTTCCAAGACAAGTAGATGAAAGCTTCTACTAGAAATGAAAAAATCTAAAAGCAAGAAAAGAAACACAAATCCTCTTGCAAAAATTGGTGAAGAAGGGAGTCTTCTTGCTCTAAGCCTAGCTGCTCGGCTTGAAAAGAGGGTCTCCTGCTTCTCCTTCCTTGAGAGCTCCTCCAAGGTGGGTGCTACCCCCTTCAATGCTCTCCTCCAAGGGGTGGGTGTGCACCACCCTCAAAAGCTCCTCCAAGGTGGCGTGGACCACCTTCAAGATCTCCTCCAAAGATCTTCCTTGCCTGGCTTCTCCTTTAGCTGGCGTGACTCAAGAGAGAAGGGATGAGGGGAAGGCACCAAGGGGACATAATATCCCCTTAATCTTCTTCTTCTTCTTCTCTCTTGGATGTGGGCTTCTAGGTGGAATATGAAAGTGAATTTGCCAGCCAAGGATGCTTTGAATGGTGGTGGGTAGTGGTCTTTTTATAGGGTAGGATGGGGGGTTAAGGTGTCCCTTGAAATGGAGGGCTAGGATGGAAGGATGGAGGTGGTTGGTGATCCTATGGCCAAGGGCATTTGGCGCCAACCCAAGGGGTGTTAAGGGGGTGGTTATGGTGGTGTTGGTGGCTTTTGGTGGTGGAGAGACACCACCATTTTGGCGCCAACCTAGGGTCTTCTAGAAGGGGGGTTAGGTGGATGGTGGAGATGGATTTAAGGGGAATTGTGTGGTGGAGATGAAGGGGATTTCTGGAGGGAAAAGTGGCGCCAACAAGGGGGTAGTTAGGGTGGTTTTTGGCGCCACTTTTAGGTGTCTTTTGGAGGTGGTGGGTAGGCTAGGTTGGCGCTAAGTAGGTTAGCTTATGTGGAGCTTAGGTGGAGCTAGTTGGGTGGAGTTGTTAGGTGGGTTTTTGGGGTGCTACAAGCCAAGGAAGTTGGAGCATAGCTAAGCTAAGATAAGCTAAGCCAGCTTAGCTAATGGAGGAGTAGAGGAGGAGGTGTTGGAGCTAGGGTTTGGAGGGAGGAGCTGAGGAGGAGAAGTCTGGAGCTGAAACTGGAGCTAGCTGCTGCTGAAGAGGCTGGCATGGAGCTACTCTAGCTGGCATAGCTTGCTAGTTCTTTGGTAGCTGCTAAGCCAAGCTAAAGTGAGCTGGCTTCTACCATAATGAGCTGAGGTGAGCTAGGTCTGGTGCTCCCGGGGAGGATCAAGCTGGTTGAGGCAGCTAAGGTAGCTTAGCTCAACTGAGTTGAGCTAAGCTGAGTTCCCGGGAGCTGGACTTGAGCTTCCTGAGCTGGGATGAGTTCTTCTTCAGCTGGATGGAGTTGAGTGGAGCTGGATGTAGCTGGATCTAAGCTGGGGTGAACTCCTATCAACTCAGCTGAGCTAGCTAGAGCTCCCTGTGGACTAGTGGGAGCTGAGATGAGCTAGACTCAACTAAGTTGAGCTGGATCTGAGCTGACTTGACTTAGGGTGAGCTAAGATGAACTCTCTTGAGCTGCCATTCAGCTAATATTAGCTGAATGGAGTTGGGATGAGCTAACCCTAGTTCAAGTGAGCTAGGTTCCAGCTGTGGTGAGCTGGATCAAGCTGAGTTCCAGCTAGTCTGAACTCCTTCTTCACCAATTGCCTTCTTGAGTGCTAGGGTTTTAGGGATCTGTATATCTATTCATTCCTAACACTCACAAAATCACATTAAAATAACAAAAGAAAATGCAATGATGCCTAACCTAGTGAATGCCTAAATGCAGCCCAAAAACCCATTTACGGAGTAAAATCCTAAGAGCTAGGTTTGTTTTAATGCATAAGAATGATGATAAACTGGTGTTTATCAAACATCGTTCTCTTTCCTCCAACTCCTCCACATCTTCGTCCGGGCTCCATTAATGTAGCTTCGTCCTCCGAGCAGTCGACAAAGAGGATTTTTCTCACCCCCTTTCCCTTTTACTACTTTCATAGTGTAGAATCTATTGTAATAAACATTTTTGAAGCATATATCTAGAAGTAGTTTTTGATTCTCTTTCTCTTCCTTTATAATTAGCAAGTAGAATAGTTCTTTCTTGCTTCCTAGAATATCTTAGCGTAGATAATAGTCCTACTTGTTTCCACACCATCATAAAATGCCAAAAAAAAATAGCAAATACAAAATACCAAAAAGAAACAAAGAGAAACACAGATTTTCAAAGAAACAAACGTCGCCTCCCTGTGTTCAACCTAGGGCTCCCTTTTGAGTTTCGGTAAGTTTATTTGGTAGCAATTTTTGCAACTACGACGACAGGTTTTCCAAAACCCTGATTTTCCATCGTGAAAATACGCTCATCAACGACCATGCAGTGGAGAGGAGCTAGGGTTAGCTAGCTAAGGTAGCTTAGCTAGTTGGAGGGTAGAGGAAGCTAGGGTTTAACTGCAAGAAGGAAGCCAGGAGCTGTCTGAAGTAAATCTAGAGCTGAAGGAAAATTCTCGAAGTTGATGATGACTGAAGGGGTCTTTATAAGAGCTCAGCTACTTAGCTTAGCTAGCTAATTCTTTTTCTAGCAGGTAAGCTTGGGTAGTAGAGCTAAGTTGACCTGGTCTCAATGATGCGAAAATGTGCATTTTGTTAATAATGCGAAATAATGTTGTTGTACATGTAAATCTGCAACCAACTTTTAAATTTATAAACCAAGATAGTGGAGTATCTAGGGTCATCCAGGGAGGCCAAATTGTTAATCACATGAATTGATTCTCTCTCTCGCCTCTCAAATCCTCACTTATATTTTTGTATTTTCAATTTTGCTGTTTTTAGGTTTTCAAAACAATCGAATATTTGAAGAGTGACGACGAACTACCTATCACTAGCTTTAACTAACAAGAATGAAGCTCTCTTTTATAAGCTCACCCTAGGCAAGTGTGCCTACGGTAATTAAAAGAGAAGGGGTGTGGTGCACTAAACTACTAATAGTAAGAGAAACATATTGAGATAAAAACTGAACTTGGAAGGCAATTTGCAACTTGTATTATTAGCAACTAGAATGAATGTAGTAGAATGCTTGTTACATGAAAATAAAAATGCACGAGATAATACAAGATATAGGGACAAAGAAGAAGAAAGGGGGATCCTCTGGTTGAAGTTGGGATGGCTCTTGCTCCAAGTGCAGTTGCCTCGCACTTGAAAAGGGTGCTCCTTCTCTTCTTCTTGATGTAGTCCTCTTATGGTAACACCATCATAGGCCCTAACAAGTCACATTTAGTCAGGTTTGATTGATAAAAGCTCCTACCTAATCATCTGAGGGTCATAACTCCACATTATTTTGATTTGAAAGAATAGGGAATTAGGGTTAATTCTGTAATTTTAATAGCACATCACAAACACAGATTAGCCACTGGGTCATTCAAGGGTTAATTGAAGGTCAAATGATCTCAAAAGTCTAAAAAGTGGGTCAACACTGATAGAAATGGGGGTTCACGCATTTTGAGAACCGAAACAGTACATAAAACCCTAACTATCAACTTGCTTAAATTCATCTAACCCTCCTAAAATTCATAGAAAAATATTCTAAGAGGTTTGGTATCCTAGGTTTGACCATCTAAAATCTATTTTGACCTAGAACAGAGTTTCTAACGAGATTTTGTCCTGATCTGAGTTTCTATGCAAATTGTCTAGTTAAACATAGTCAAAACTCAAATCCAAGTTCATCATTAGATTCCTTGGGTTCAAATTAGGTTAATACCAAGATTTGGGCCTAATCAGAGTCCATCTTGACCTAGTTTGCATTTTAGCCCTTAAAAATGCTATTTCTTACATTCAGCCCCTTAACTTTCAAGATTATTACATTTAGGTCCCTAACTTCTCATCATTCTATTCACTTAGGTCCCTACCACCATGACTCATGTGAACAGCTTCTTGCCGATCTTCAATCAGTGATTTCTCCTCTAATTTGAGGAGGAATCACTCAAAATTTGGAGAGAACAATTGTCAGATGATTCCCTCTCGTTTAAATGTGATCATGAGCTCTAATTTGAAGGCAAAAGATCAAGCAAGCTCGACGAATTTGGAGATGTTTTCCTCCCAAAACCATGGCCAAATCAGGCCTCTTTCTTCATTTGGAGCTCGATTTCAAGCTCTATAAATAGTTCCTGAACTCCCACGATCTAAGATAGCCAAGAATGGATCGGAAATACCTCTCATATCTCTCCTCTGGCCTTTGCTTCTTCAAGCTTCGGTGAGCTTCTTGGCCCCTTACATCAAGTCGGCCAACGGTCAAATTGACCGGCTCTCCTTCCTCACCTCGTCTTCGCGACCGAGTCTAGTTAAAGACCAACCGTTTTCACCCTCTCCTGCCTTACCACACCCTCATCGATGACATCACCTTCTCCGATGTCGGCCAATCACAACCAGCCCTGATCCCTCTCCGTTTCACCTCCTAAGTTCCTCTACTCTCTTGCTCTCCCTTTCTAGAACACTCTCACCCCTTTAGACTCTAGGACCAAGCACTGCATCACCCTCAACCCTATCATCATCCCCAACTCAGGTGCGAACTCCGGAGAGTTTGCACCACGCTATACTCCACCAAATGACCCACCATCAAGCGCAAAAGCTCCACCACACTTCATTAAAACCCCTCAACCAATTTCACGAGACACACACTACTACACTCCACCGAACAACCCACCATAACTACACCTTCTCCAACTTTGCTACTCACCCACACACACCCTCACACCGATTCACGACCACCACGACACTCGCCACACTTAGGCGAAGTTTCTGAGCATATTGCCTAGGGCATTTAGCCCGTGTTCTCGTCTATAGATATTCGTCGGAGCTCCGCTATTACCACTGCCATCACCACCTTTGCTTGCAGTCCTCCGACCACCTGCGACCACATTGCGACCTCTAGGACCTACGAAATACCATCACAATGCTCTTTAGGTCCTCAATTGAACCTCCTCCAGCTATTGCATCTTGCAATCAAGAAAAGCCCTTAATGCAGCTATGCGAAGAAGGTATTCTGGAGGATAGTCCCACATCGTGGGTTTCCAGAGCAACGCAGCGTATAAGACTCATTTGTGTTCTCAACTCGTTGCCTCAGAGAACACAGGGTGAGGTCCCCATGCACGCGCTACACACTCGCTCGCTCACACGCCTTCACTTGCAAACACGCCCATGGGTCTGGACTGGACCCATTTACTCGATTACCCGGGTCTAACCTGGTTTTGAGAGAGAAATTTGAGGATGGGGGAGGGTTTTGCACTATAGCACCTTGGGATTCATGCCAACCCCCCTGTGCTCATGACTTAGCCTTCTAAGGCTTGTGAGGCCCTTGTGCCTCTGTGTGCTGCTGTGCTATGCCTTAGCTCCTTCGAGGACTTGAGGTTAAGGTGTCTGTGCCTTGGTTCTGTCGTCTGATTAGCTACATTGCTCTGTGCTCGATTATGATATTGTTGACATTTTATTATAGTTATTGTTCATATATTTGAGATTGAATTAGAACTTGATTGTAGGGTTAATTTGGTGGTTCAAACCACCATTTTAACCCTATCTTTTTGCACTTTTATACCTAACATTCTAAGCTACATTTCTGATATATATTGCAAATCATTTTGGATGTTTGATTCACTTGTAATTATTAGTTTTGATTACTTTGATTAGTGAATTGATTTGCTTAAATTTCTCCCTACAAATGACCTCGGACTCACTTTTGTTTTCGAGATTATAAATTTAAGTGTTGTATCGATTTTCATCACTGTACTACGACGTGTATTTCTTAAAACTCGATGAAAGCGATGCAACATTTTGGCATCGTTGACGGGGAGCAACATGCATTTCATTTACTAATTGCAATTCTGATTTGGTACTAACTTGATTCCTCTATTTTGTTGTGATTTTACGAGGTGAATCACGGGATCGGTCGCACAGCAACCACTCCAGGGGAAGGTAACTTCGTTCCCTTCTTCTTAAGCTCCTCATTTCTGGAAAGGATTAAAAATAGGAATCAATTAGGATCAACTCGCATTATTTCATAGGGTTAATCATCTGAGTTGCTTGATTTGGTTTGATTTTATTAGAAATCCCTAATTTTGATACGTGCACCTATTAAGGTCTTAAGGTGCCTTGGGCTACACACCTTCTTGATTGAGTCCTAGGTGCCAATTTTGGAAAGAATTGGACTTGGAAAATAGAGTCAAACTAGGGTTTCCATTTTAGGGTTTCAGAAAAACACACTTGCTTAATTCAAAAAGAATAGATTTCTTGCATCGTGTGTTACCTAAGCCTTGGTTGAATTGGTCTAATCAAGTAAACCCTAAAAGCAAGCTGTAACAATCACTTGAATCGCTAAAACTTGGGACCTAAGAACCCATTTGAAAACCACTTAGGGTGATTTTGGGCCCTTTACCCATCTCATCCTAAACTGTAGGGTAGGCTAGGTGAAGTTGACCCACCTTGTGGGTTAACCAACCTCCAAATTAGGTCACAAATCAAAATCAACTCTAAAGTTCAAGTGAAATTCAAGGCACATACTTAGGATTAAAATTGGTATATTTAGGAGTCAAGCTTGCTCATTCGGGTCTACTTGTATTCTCAGTGACAAGGAAGGTCAGGTGGGGGAAACCCTATATCCCGTGGGGATGCTCTACTGTGTACGGGTCTTTGCGGAACTCTCCCTTCCTAGCTGCCCAAGTAATTCTCGGTGAGTGACTTTCTGATCTAGAGGCATCATCCGCCTTGAACCTTCTTAGTCATTCAAAGATTTTTGGGTGCCTCGATTGGGTCCATCACATATTTTGTCTTTCATCTGGTTCTTTAGTGTATGTTCGGGAGGAGGTCCTTAAGACCACCTTTGAGGCCTCCATTAACAATCCATTCTCGTCGAGGCCAAGACTCGACCCACTTGTTTGTGCTACCACCCGACCAGATTGACATCTCTTCCGACTCTTCCATATCTAATCCCAGATCTCCATCATCTGCATCTGTGGAGAACCAAGAAGAAGAACCCAATCTTCAGAATCAATTACAGTGCCTCAATGATCTATTCTAGGCATTCATGAACCCACCGCAGTGCCCTCAGATGCGATATCACTACAATTCTGCTACGGTGGAGATCGAACCTAGGGTGCAAATTCTGGCTGGAGGGCCTGACACAGAACTGAAGCCGAATCTAATTAATGCTATCCCCAAATTTCATGGCTTAAACTCCAAAGATTAGAGTTTAGGGTCTAGACCTTCGGGCCACCTGTTTAGAATCGGGACATTCTGCTCATGAAGATGTTCTCCTTTTCACTTATGGATACGGTTGCCCACTGGTATCAGACTCTAACTTGTCTGATCAACACATGGAAGGAACTCCAATATGAATTTCTAAAGAAATTTTTTCCAGGTGGTCGCACAGACGCTTTAAGGCACCAAATCACGCATCTCATGCAAAATGCGGGAGAACCACTTCATGAAACATGGGACTGCTTTTTGAATCTCATACGAAAATGCCCCCATCACGGAGTTCCTAAATGGGAACAAGTCCAGTCTTTTTACTTGGGACTTCATGAGGATATCAGACTCTTTGTCAATGCAACCTGTGGTGGAAACATCATGGGTCAGCATGAAGATATAGTTTGGGAGATTCTCAAGAACATGTGCGAGAACTCCATAAACAATGAATCTATGGGTGTGTTTGACCAGACGACCACCTGTGCATTGACAAACACGTAGGGGGCACACAAGGCTCAAGGCCTATCTGCATCTGTTGATCTGGAGTTGGTGTCTAGTTGCTTGGATAAGGTCTCTTTCATTGAGAAGAAGGTGGAAGAATTGACTCGACATCTATAGAAAGCCACCACCACACAGTAGGGTACGTATGCGCAACTGCCCTCAGGTAAGGAGGTTGTGCATAACATTCACCACCACTCTTACTAGGGGATGGACCCGTATCCCCCTCATCTGATGCTGATTTTGGAGGAAACTTCGGACCTGCTTACTCTAGTTGGGGGAACTTTGAACCCTCATACTCTAACTTCTCTGGAGTTCCTCAGACCTGCGAGGATCTCCACGCCATCCAGAATGATCCATTCTCCAATACCTACAACCCTAGATGGCGCAATCATCCTAACTTCGCATGGTCGAGTAATAATCAGAACACGAGACCATAATTCCAACCTCGACCACAGTTTTCGTGCCCATATCAGCCTACTCAGCTTAGGCTCAATCCGAATTACCAATCCAAGCCATCAAGGGAAGATCAAAAGAATCTGATTCTATAAACCCTGGCTGACATCCAAAAGACTAATGCAGCTATACAGAAAATAACACAAAGACAAGATCACAAAGGTTCGAAATCAGCTCGCACATATGGTTGGGTCTCACCATCCTGGTGCCTTCCCATCTCAACCTCCTCCAAATCCGAATATCGTGCCGAACTAGAGGTAAGTTACGAACTCGAATCAAGACTAAGCTCACTACATATATCGGGATATTAGCAGCAACCACCTCTTTTGCCGACTCCAAACCAGAGCTAGGTAGGCCTTAATGCTGTTACCACTCATAGTGGCAAATCGACTCAGGATCCACCTTATCTAAGCCACTCTATGCCTGGTAGTTCAGAGCCTAACCCTAGGATGGTGATCCAGGACATCCCTATCCTAGATTCAGAGCCTAAACCAATCCTAGAGGAACCTACAAAGGTTCTATTTCTTGAGGCCTTGACCAAAGGAAAGAGGAAACCCAAACCCGTAGCACTTGAGGAAGACTTGGTCGAGCTCTTTGAGAAAGTCCAGAAAAACATCCCCTTGATGATGCAATTCGCCATATATCGGCTTACGCATGAATTTTGAAGGATTTATGTACACCAAAGCATAAGATGCAGAACAAAGATGGAAGTCCGATCATATTGTTTTAGCAAGTCAGCTTAATCATCCTGAGAAAACTCCCGCAGAAAGTGAAAGATCCTGGCACCCCTTTGATCTCCTGTAAGATCAGCGACCTAGAATTTGATCGAGATTTACTGGATTTAGGAGCCTCCATAAACCTCATTCCTACATCCCTACTAGACCATTTCGAGGAAACTGAGCTCAAACCGATTGAGGTGACTTTGTAATTAGCAGATAGATCAATCAAGTCACCCAGAGGAGTTCTCGAGGATGTTTTAGTTAGGATTTGAGATTTCTAATTGCTGGTGGACTTTATCGTGTTAGATATAGATACCTGATGTAAACACATCTATGTCACATAAACTATTTATTTATGCACGTTCTTAGGCGTAGAAATGCATTCAACATTATAAATATTGCACAGCATGCATTATTATGAATTTAGATTAGTTGTACAAAATATAGGTTAATTTCCCTTTTTGTGGCTATGGAATAGGGAGAAATCATTTTGGGGCCTCGGATTGAAGATCCAACTGTATGGATCTGATCAGGGTGACGATCAGAGTTCAACGACTCCTAGATCAGCTCGATTAGATTTTTGTAGCATCAGTCTGAGAAAGATCAAAAGCCAAGGGGTAAGGTGGTGTAAAATCCATACCTCAGACGACAAATCCAGCTGCACATATAGATTCAAATTAACGATCGTAGCCCAACGACGTCAAAATCGATCCAATCCAACATCTGTGGCACCATCTACAAGTTAGAGAAGATGAATGGCCAGGATGGCACCACCTAACTATCCAAAACGGCCCAAGCTCCTTGCAACACTTCTTCATTCGATGATCAATGCATCTCAGCCATTGGATCTATGATCCAACAACTGAGATTCACTCTCAGGCTGTGCACCATTTCCACTGAAGGAAAGGGTTTGAGCGCTCTTGACCGTTGGATCGCCATCCAACGATTGCGAGCACTCGACCCTTAAAATGTAAACACGACCAAAGAGCTCGCATAGTGTAGTGGCTAAAGCACTTCGCCACTGGAGGTTGCACAATCGAGTCTTTGCTCCACGCCTCCTGCTTGCATGCGAAGAGTGTAATTCGGCCATGCAATCAAGCGCTAACGGATTAAATCGATCGATTAGATGGACGCACGATTGGGCTCCAGATCTCACGCACAATCAGATGCGCTCCTCAGCACACGCGCTCGTGAGTGATCAGGAGCCCGATCTTCATCGGACGGTGATCAAAGGGGCTACATCACCTTCTAATGCACGAAGACAATCAGGCTCAGATGATTCTAAGCCGTCGGATGCATGATCAGACGGCTAAGGAGCAGCGGGCACGATGAGGCATGCGAACGGCTGAAGCTGAGGCGATGACATGGCGAGCTCTGAGCGCTTGGATCTCCATCGTGCAACTGACGTTGCACGTGCGGCTACAGCGATGTGTGTTTACAGTGATGCATATATCTGTCACTAAAGACCTGTATTAAAGATTTAAAGATGTTAAGTGACATTTTTACCCTCAAAACCCACCTATATAAAGCCCCTACGCCCTCCACTTTTTCTTCATCCCTTCTCTTCTTCTCTCACCCCCTTCAAAGCTCTATGAGCTAGTCCCATAGTCGGGATGCTCCATTGGAGCTAGAGTAAAATAATTGTCCATCCTCTCACCCCCTTCGTGGAGCATCCCGTGGTTGCCTTCTCCCCACCATTCGGGAAGCGGACCCTGCTGCGATGCTGCCCTACTTCATTCTCCATCCTCTAGCTCCATTCTCCCTCATCCAGCATCTCATCCCCATCGTCCAGGTGCTTCGTTGATCAACTCATCCTCCAAGTAGTCGTCGAGGAGGATTTTCTCATCCCTCTCTTTTTATCACTTTCTAGTGTAGATTTTTAGCTTTCTAGTTATTGCAGGTAGATGTAGTGGACATGATTCTATAGTTATAAAATATTTGTTCATTCAAAAAAAAAAAATTGAATTAGGGAAAGAGAACTTGGGCATTAGAATTTTTCAACTTTAGGGAATGATACGATTGGACCTGAACACTTAGATTCTTCAGGTCTTCGGGCTTAGTCAGCTCGGGTGTCCACTAAAATGTGGACTTGTTTCTTGAGTCCTCGCCATTTTGAATTCATTTCTAATTGGTTAAATAAGTTGGGGCGATAAGTACAGGACTTATCAACCTGCCCTCTGATTTGAGGGAACTTATAGTCTAAGGTTCTACACAATATTTACACTGACTCACTTTTCGACGATTGTAATGGAAATTGGGTAGCTAATGAACCTTCTAGGGTGGTATGGCTGGCAAGTTGTCATGGGAAATAGCCCATTGGCCTGTTGTCCAGAGTCCAACCACACGACCATTCTCTTTCTACTGCCTTTAGGTAAATCTTAGATCAGGGAAGCCACCTACTTAAAAGAAAGAAGAAAAATATAGAAAAAATATAAAAAAAAGAGAAATAGAAAAGAAGAAAAAGCCACACTTCACTGCACGAGTATGGCTGGCAAGTTGTCGTGGGTAATAGCCCATTGGCCGGTTATCCGAAACCAAGCTTACAAAATGCACGTTTAATTCCAAACACTTAGGAAGAAGCGGGGAAGTAGAATAAGTTGGGGAGATTTATATTGGGTTAGCCCTTGTGTTGATCCCATAATAAAAAGTAGGGAGAAAGTTACCGATCGGATAAATACACCATACACCTTTAGGCAGAATTTCTTTTAAGGTCACATAGGGGCATAGAAATTTGAAGTATAATCTGATTGCCAATCAGTGAGTCTATCACATTTACACAAAAAGATTCTTAGCACTCAGAGTTCTTTTCGACTCTTCGGTGGGTTAGGTAGCCGTAGCAAGTCGCCCCGAAACTCTTAACTCAAAAGTCAAAACCAAAAAAATTAGAAAAGAAGAAAAAGAAAAAAAAAGTATTTGCTTTTGAATAAGGCGAGGGCTTGGGTGGCCTGCATTTTGGCAGACACCCGGGCGCTGTTGAGTCTTTGTAATTCAGGTCTTTAGTAGAAATTTCTTAGTGTTGAGAAATAACTATTACCCAAGTAATTTGTTCTTAATTCTTTTATAAATAGCATGTAGTTTTGCTGGGGACTAGCAAAAGATAGGCATTCTTAATTCTTAGCATTTGTTCTTAATTCTTTATCCGGATGCTCCATCAACACAGCTTGTCCTCCAAGCAGCCCTTAGGGAGGATTTTCCCATCCCTTTCTTTTCATCGCTTTCTAGTGTAGATTTCAACTTTCTAGTTATAGAAATTAGTTGTAATGAACAGATGATTATAAAATATTGGTTCTCTTTCTCTCTCTTTTCTCTATATTATTCTCACTCTCTTTTCTATTGTTTATTATTTAAGTAGAATAGCTAGTGTAGATTTAATTTGACCAGCTATTCTACTTCTTGATAATAATTCTAAATGCGATTTTTAATCAAATGTTCGCCTCCCCGTGTTCGACTGGGGACTCACTAGAGTTTTGGTTATAAATTTTATTTGATAGCGGATTTTTACGCAACTGCAACGATGTGATTTCAAACTCAATCTTTTAGCGTACGAAATCTAGCTAATCAATACTCCTGAAAACCTGAGAAACAGACCAATCATCTTAGGGAGGTTGTTCCTAGCCACTGTTAGGGTAAATATCAATTGTGAAGAGGGCCAAACCGAATTAAAATTCAGGAACAAGACATTATGGATTGATATCTTTAAGGCCCAGAAGGGAATAAACTGTGGGGAGATCGAAGAAGTATGCAACATTAGCTCTTTGGTTGAGGACCCAATTATAGAAGAAAACCCGATTATCCCTGATCCTCAGCCACAATATCTTGACCCACATATAGAGAAGCCCAGAGCTGATCCAGACCTACAAATAGCTTCCACCCTATCTTTTGAGGCCCATCCCGAACCCCCACCCACTGCTGATAACCCGGTTTGGGAATTAAAGCCCCTCCTGGATCATCTGAAGTATGTCTTCTTGGGTTCCAATCAAACGTTTCCTATGATTATCAATTCTCGACTCACACTTGATCAGGAAACAAAGCTGATTTCTATCTTCTAGCAGCATCGAAGAGCCATTGGATGGACTTTAGATGACCTGACTGGGTAAGCCCCTCTTATTGCATACATCGTATCTACACCGAAGAGGGCTTACGACCATCTCAAGAAATGCAGAGACAACTGAATCTGAATCTTCAAGAGGTCGTGAAGAAAGAGATCATCAAGTGGCTAGATGCTGGAATCATTTACCTAATCTCTGATAGCCACTGGGTGAGCCCCATCCAAGTTGTGCCTAAGAAGGCAAGGCACACTATGATTACGACCAAATCTGGAGAGGCCATCCCGACTCGTATTGCATATTTATGGAGAGTTTGCATAGACTATCAGAAATTGAATGCCTCTACGTAGAAAGATCATTTCCTGCTCCCGTTCATTGATCAGATTCTCGAGAAAGCGGGAAATCAATTTTTTTATTTCTTAAATGGGTACTCTGGATATAATTAGGTGGAAATTCATCCCAAAGATTAAGAAAATACCACCTTTACTTGCCCCTATGGTATGTACTCATTCCGTAGGATTCCATTTGGGTTGTGCAATGCACTCGCCACCTTTCAACGGTGGATGCTAGCCATATTCTCTGATATGGTAGGTAAATACCTTGACGTCTTCATGGATGACTTCTTGGTTTTTGGTGAATCTTTCGATGATTGGCTCTTGCATTTGGCCTAGATCCTTCAAAGATGCATCGAAGTGAACCTAGTTCTCTCCTGGGAAAAGAGCCACTTCATGGTTCTTGAGGGCATCATGCTTGGACACCTTGTTTCTGAGAGAGGTATCTAGGTTGACCAGGCTAAGGTAAATCTGATTTCTCAATTACCTGTGCCTACCTTGGTGAAAGACATTAGATCATTCTTGGGGCACGCCAATTTCTATCGCCGATTCATATATGATTTTTCCAAGATCATGTGCTCCTTGACGAATCTCCTCTCGAAGGACATGCCTTTTGAAATGACAGGTGAGTGCATTCATGGGTTTGAGATCCTACGTGACCGAGTCACCCAAGCACCAATCCTACAATCTCCTAACTGGTCTCAACCCTTCGAGATCATGTGCGATGCGTCTGACTACGCAGTAGGAGCGGTGCTGGGTCAAAAAATCGACAAGAAACTAGTAGTTATATATTACGTCAGAAAGACACTAGACGAGGCTCAACGTAATTACATGATTACGAAGAAAGAGTTGCCAGTCGTAGTATTTGGTCTGGAGAAATTCAGGTCAAACCTCTTGGGATCCCACGTCATCATTTACTCGAATCACACTACAGTGAGGCACTTACTCATGAAGAAGGACACGAAGACTAGATTAATCTGTTGGATCTTGCTGTTGCAAGAATTCGATCTTGAAACTCACGACAAGGTGGGAAAGCAGAATGTGGTAGCTGACCATTTGTCTCGTCTTCCTTCTTTGATCATTGACCTGTTCGGACTTATCACCGAGCACTTTCCGGATGAGCATCTCTTGGCCATTAACGAACTTCCCTGGTTTGTCAACATTGTGAACTACTTGGTTACGAAGAAAGTCCCACTAGATTAGGCAACCTCCCAGTGGGACAAGCAAATTTTTGATGCCAAGTACTATGTCTGGGAAGATCCATATCTGTTCCACATCGATAACAACTAAGTGACCTGAAGATGCATTCTTGACTACGAGGTCAATGATGTCATCTCGTTTTGTCATGACCAAGCCTGTGGTGGCCAGTACTCTAGGTGTAAAACCACAGTGAAGATCCTCTAGTGCAAGTTCTTTTGGCCTACAATGTTCAAAGACGCACAATCTTAATGTAGGGCATGTGCTCGTTGTCAGACCCTCGGCAACATGGGACCACGCGACATGATGCCCATGAATCCAATCATTTATGCGAAATCTTTGATATCTGGGGAATTTATTTCATGGGACCCTTTCCAGGATCTAACGACTTCGAGTACATCTTACTTGCTGTTAATTATGTCTCGAAATGGATCGAAGCTGTCCCTACCAGGACCAACGATCACAAAGTTGTTCTACGTCTCAGTTAAGAGAATATCTTTTCTAGATTTGGGGTTCCAAAAGCCATCATCAGCGATGGCGGGACTCACTTCACGAACGTGCACTTCCAATCCCTGATGAAGAAGCGCAGGGTGTCGCATCGTATCTCGACTCCTTATCACCCCTAGACCAATGGATTGGCTGAATTAACCAATCGGGAGATCAAGAAAATCCTTTAGGTCACTGTTTGACTTGATAGGAAGGATTGGTCTACTCGCCTTCCGGAAGCCTTACGGGCCTATAGGACCACCCACAAGACTCAGTTAGGAATGTCACCCTTCAGACTTGTGTATGGGAAGGCATGTCACCTCCCTGTAGAAATGAAGCACAAAGCCTACTGGGTAGTATGGAAGTGCAACCTAGATCTCATGAAGGCTAGAATCCACTGCCGGTTGTAAATGAGCGAGATTGAGGAACTACACAATGATGCGTACAAGAACTCGTGAATCTACAAAGAGCGGGTCAAGGCCTTCCATGATAGGTACATTTCGTGGAAATCTTTTCATCCTGGTCAGAAAGTGTTACTCTTTAATGCCAAACTCGAGCTCTTCCCAGGAAAACTCAGATCTAACTGGATCAGACCATTCCTTGTTCGACGAATCTTTGGAAATGGAGCTGTCAAAATTAGCGAACTCAACCATGACTCAGAACCATTTGTCATGAATGATTAGAGATTCAAACCGTTCCTCGAACTCATCGATTTAAATCTGGCTGCAGTATCATTTGATCTCCATTCTCCCTGATCTACATTGTGCCCAACTGATGGCATTAAATTTAGTGCTTATCGGGAGGCAACCCGTCATTTTGAAAACCCGAGACCCTTCTGACCTATCTTTTTGCTGAAATCATATTGCACTTTAGGATTCGTTCGTTATAACAGCTGACTCCACCTTTGATACTTGTATCAGAGCTAGAAATCATCCACAACAATCATCCCAACCCATTCACCACCCACCTGTTTTAATGCACGATCGAAATTGAACTAGAACCCACCTAATTTATGATGGGGACATTGCAAATCTTAGGCATGGGGAGTATTAAAGTGCAAAATGTTGTGAAAATCAATTCATGGAGGGATTTCATTAAAAAAAAATGGAGGAAGGAGAAGAGGAGAGGCCAATTTGAGTTGAATTGAAAATTGAGGAGAAAAGGAAAAAAAAAGAAAAGAAAGAAGTAATCAAAAGAAAGAAAAATAGATAGTCCCTTATGATTGAGTTTGGAACACACTTAAGTTCTAGGCTAGATCGGATGATGAATTAAGACCTGGAAGGCTAAAACTTAGGAGATTAGTGACGAGTACCAACCTTAGGCCTTTTGGATCTATTCCAGGGTTTAAACACTCACATATTTGTTAAGTTCCGAATTAGTCCTCAAGAGGTTGAGGAAAGTGCGAGGCTGATGTATTAAGCCTAAGGCTTAGGGATTATTTGGCCTCGTTGCCTGCTCTTTGGTTTGCGGGACTTGGTAACCTAAGCACCCAAATTCCACATGCCAGTTTGGTTCAGTGAGCTTAACGAAGAAATAATGCCAAAAGTGTTTTATTCTAAAAAGCTCATCCTGAAGATCTAGCTTAGGAGTAGCTCAAAGACACAAATTGATTGGACAAGTTCCCGACGTGGAGAGGTGGAATGAAAGATACTCCCCTCGAAGATGCGTAATAACATATCATCTCCTTGGTGCTTGTCTCCTAGGATATCTAAATATCCTACCGGGGGCATGTAAGCACCTTGTATTGATTCAGGTGTCATGGGCAGGATTATCCTGAATTTAGCTACAGAACGCTATAGGCGACACTATCCCGAAGTGTTGAAAGCCAGGGTTCTGGGGGATGCCATGGGCGATGCTATCCCGAAGCATCGAAAGCTAGGACCTGAATTTAGCTACAGAACGCTATAGGCGACACTATCCCGAAGTGTTGAAAGCCAGGGTTCTGGGGGATGCCATGGGCGATGCTATCTCGAAGCATCGAAAGCTAGGGACCCTTCTAGGATTGATGGTGGGGACAAGGAATCTGATACAATGTTTAGGGCTAATCCGAGGTAGTATTTAGGGAAATATAAAAGGAAAGAGAGAAAACTCTCAAAATGAAAAATCCTTCTCTATCTCTCTCTTATCAAAATGCACTGGAAAACTAAACCTGGACTTGATACGTCTATGCACGGGTGCTTTAACCGCTGGGGTCAACTAACCTCTGGGTAGTTATTGCATGCCTTATAACCCTTACTGTAGACCCAAGGCTGAAGCTGGTCAGGTCTAGATCTTGGCTGGTACTTGAGCACCTTTAGGCCTATTTGTTGGTATTTTGATCTGATATCTAGAGATGCGACTTAGTAGGGCATCCTGACGATTACATCCGGCTTAGAGATTTGGTTTGATCCATAGGATTTTGCCAGGGACTAGCAAAAGCTGCACATGTGGGTTTGATGGAAACGCCATCATGGGCCCTAACTAGCCACATTTAGTTAGGTTTGTTGATAAAAGCTCCTACCTAATTGGAGATTCAATTGTCAAAAAAGGAGCAAAAACTCCTGAAAGGAAACGAGAGGGAGGATGGAAGGCGATTCTAGGGCGACAGGAGGGAGAAGCCATGATGCTGTAGGTTGGACAACGTGGAGATCCAGGGCTTGGAGAAGGAGAGAAAGAAGAGGATTCATGGAGGATGTCAGAAGGGAGGTGGGCATGGGAAGGGCGAACATGGGTCGATCCTGGGGCGGTAGGGAGATTGTCTGTTTTAGATGTTGACGACGAGGACACATGGTGGCAGTGTGCTGCAATCCTCTGGTATGTCTCTCTTATGGGGGGCATGGCCATAAGTGAGACTCCTGTGTGGTCTTTAGAGGGCAGAAGAAGGATGAGACCACCATGCGCCCTGGAGTACCAAACATGAAAGTGCAGCCATCGACACCGCTGTCTCCTCCTACCTTTAGAGGACATACTGTTGATGTTGAAATCCCTATGACAGAGGATATCAAAATGGCTGAATTGGTGCTGAGAGGGGCGCTAATTGGAGAAGTGATGACCGGTAACCTTGCACCGGAAAAGCGCCAACAGTTGTTAAGTACTCTATCCTTGTTGATCGATGGTTGGAAGATCGCGCTGCTCACACCCACGCGATTTGTGCTTTTTGGCTTGGGGATGATGGACGTGGAACATCTACGCTTTCAATCGAGTGCTTTTGAAGGTTTGTTGGTGATTTGGAGACTCGTTTCTCCTTTTGATGGGTTTCTACCTGAGAGACCGCCCCAGCGGACAGGCTCTAGATTGGGGAGGTTGGTGATCAGAGGTCTACCGCTTCATCTAAGATTAAGAGAGGTGGCAGCGGCCATGATATTAGGATTTGCTAGGTTGGCTGAGGATGTCGAGGTAGGTTTATTTGAGGGAGATGGATGGGTTCTAAATGTTTTGGTGGATGTATTCAAGGTAGGGTCTATTCTAGAGAGGCAAATTCTCCAGTGTAGGGGGAGCTTGTGGCTGCTGATCTTAAGCTTTACTGTGGATGTTACAGTTGATGATAAGATTTAGGATAAGATGTCCTATGTGCAGGCTACTAATGCAGAGAACGTTGTACATCTGACGGGCAAGATGTTTCCTGAAGAGGTACTAGCGACCAAGAAACGTAAGGACCACCACCTTGGAGAGAAGGAGGAATTGGTGGTTTTGGCTGTAGTGGAGATAGACATGGTTGAGGAAGAAACAACCATGGTTGAAGTAGTGGATGCAGTTCAACAGCCTAATGACATAGCTGAAGAACGAGTTTTGAAAGAGATCTCGAATAATTCTTTAGGGGTGCATTCCAATTTACAGGTTTTGAAAGATATGAAATTTGGAACTGGATCAACTACCAAATCTGGGGTGGGCAGATCGCCTTATAGGCTTAGATAGAGGCGGCAAACCACTGGTTTGAAACTTGATGAAAATGATGTGGCAGCTATTATGCAAGTTTGCAAGGTACAGAATTCAAAGAGGGGGGATACCCAGAGAGGACGATGAGAGTCCTTACATGGAATGTGCGTGGGTTGTGCGACAAAAGTCGGAGGGCTTCTCTCTTGAGATACCTGAGAGAATGGGAGATTGATTGTGCGATTATACAAGAAACACACATTGAAAAGGAGGATGATAGGGTCTGGAATGAAATGAAGATTGCGGGGGTGGCTGATTGTGTGATGCTCGACACACATGGCAGATCTGGGGGCATTGCTTTTTGGTGGAAAAAGGCTTGGTTACAGTTACTGGAGGTGCATAGAGCTCGGCATCTGATGACCTGTAAATTTCAAAGAACTCAGGGGTAGGGAGTTGTTTATATTATTGGTGTTTATTTACCATGTATTGCTTCAGTGAGAAATGAACTATGGGAAGATTGGACTTTAGCTGCAGAGCTTATACAAGGGGATGCCTGGCTTGTGAGTTGGGATTTCAACTGCATACTGACAGGGAGTGATAGGCCAAATGGTGCAGTGGACAGTGCTTCACTTGGTTTCTAGCTGGTGGTTCAAGCTCTTGGGTTAAACGAATTTCCATCCTCAGGAGCTCAGTATACTTGGAGAAATGGCAGCAGCCTAATGTCAAAGATTGATAGATTTTTTGGGAATGCCACCCTTCTCGACACTTTCTAGTTGTATACTATCTCTGGGCTAGACCAGCCCTTCTCAGACCACACCCCCTTGGTCTGGGATAGTGGGGAACAAATACACGCAGGATCTTATTTCAAATTCAGACATTCCTGGTTGAGAGAACTCGGGTTCCGTGAGATGATTGAGATGTGGTGGAGGCCTAAACAGGTGGAGGGTTCAGCCACTATCAGGCTTGCTCCTAAGCTGACTGCTCTACGCACAATGCTGAAGGAATATGGGGCTGTGGTATTTGCTCTAAGGTAGCAAAGACGTCTTGAAGCTCTGAATGAAATCCAAGCATTAGATGCCAAGGAGGCAGTAGGTCCCTTGTCTAATGTTGAGAGTAATGCTAGAAAAATGTGGTAGCGGTGGTGGAGGACGATTTAAAACAGGAGATGGATTGGAGGGAACGATCAAGACAACTTTGGCTAAAGAGGGGGATGCCAACACAAAATTTTTCCATCTCGCAGCCAGCTCTCGCAAATGGGTAAACATAATTTCTTCCATACTTAAGGATGGTCAAAGATTATCTTCTATGCAAGAAATTAGAGTGGAGGCTATCAAATATTATAGGGACTCTTCAAGGGCAGCTGAGAGAGGCATATGGAGGATAGCAGCGTGTGATGCTCCTAAGGTCTCTGCTGAGCAAGCCTCTAGTCTGACGGCCCCCATCTCTAAGAAAGAAACTATAGATGCCATAAAAGACTTAAACAATGAAGGCTCTCTTGGGCCTAATGGCTTTCAAGTCTTCTTTTATAAGGAAATGTGGACTATGCTTAGCAATGAGGTGATGGAGGTGATCAAAGAATTTGAGAAGGGCAATTCTGGCTTTGATAAGATCAACAGATCTTTCTTTTTCCTGCTGCCAAAGATACAAGGTGCAGAAAATTTCACTGATTTCAGACCAATCGCTCTTTCAAAATCTATCTACTTGGTGGTGAGCAAGATTTTGGCAAAGAGATTGAGGCTTGTATTGCAGAATTTGATCCATCCTATTCAATCAGCTTTTTTACCCAATAGATCTCTTCAAGAATCATTTATTATGGCCCAAGAGATGGTGTGTGGGTGGCATAGAAGGAAATGTAAAGCCTTTATGTGGAAAGTTCACTTTTGAAAGGATTATGACTCTGTCTCTTGGCACTATCTCTGGGAGGTGTTCAAAAGAAGAGGTTTCCCTCCTCTCTGGGTTCATTGGATGAAGTGGTGCATTACAACTACCTCTTTTTCTCCATTGATCAATGGGAAGCCATGTGAGGCTTGGATTCAACCACAATGTGGTGTTGGCAAGGCTGCCCATTAGCCCCTTTAGTTTTTAATCTTGCAGTGGATGGTCTTGCAAGATATGCCTGCAAACTTTCTGAGGCTGGTGTTTTACGAGGATATTCTTTATCCAACAGAAGAGCTATGGCACCTATATTACAATATGCAGATGATACAATTTTTTTTGTTGAGGGGACAACCATTGAAGCTCGAGCACTGGGACACATGGTCAAGATATTTGGAGATATGTCTGGTATGAAATTAACAAGGAGAAATCCACCTTGATATGCTTTGGCCTCAATGAGCAGGAGCAAGAAGTACTCTCTACGACATTGGGAACCCCCGACCCAACCTGCCAATTAGGTATCTGGGACTTCCATTGAGGAGCTCGAAACTGAGGAAGAGCGATTGGAATATACTATTTGACAAGCTACCCATTATGCTGGAGGGATGGAGTAGTAAATTCTTATCAAAGGGAGGAAGACTGATCTTGTTAAACTCGGTAATTACCTCTATCCCAGTCTTCTTTTTTTCTCTTTTCAAAGCTCCGAAGTCCATTTAGAAGCGTATGGATCTACTGCAAAAGAAATTCTTTTGGAAGGGGGCTCTGCATGAGGGGAGATTCATGCAACCGTTAAAATGGGAGCAATTGTGTCTACCCTAGGAAGAAGGTGGTTTAGGGATTAAAGCACTTAAAGAATTTAATGAATCCCTTCTGATTAAATGGGCGATTAAAATTCTTAGTGGTGAGGATAAGCTATGGGCTGATCTTGTTAAGGATGGCTATGGAGATTCTAACAGTGCACTAAAGAGACTATCCCCTGTTATACCCTCTCCATTCTGGAAATCAGTTATTCAGGCCGTCAAGAATAACTGGCACTTGATGCAATCAGTACTTGGAGATGGCAGGAACTTTAACTTTTGGTGGGAACAGTGGTCACCGTTGGGCATCCTGAAAGAGACATATCCAAGGGCATATGCGGCTGCAGTTGATAAAGATAGTTCAGTTAGCAGATTCTAGTTTGAGAGGTGTGGCAGTTGGAATTTGACTGAATCTAAAACTAGTAGGGAGGGCACTAGACTGTGGGAGGAAAGACAATGCCTGTTTTCAGACCTACAGAATTTCAATCCTAGGCCTAGCGTGGAAGACACGCTTGGGATGGCATATACACAGCCCAATGTGCATACAATAAAATCCTAATTTCTGGTAGTGATTTGGGGAGAGCTCATATTGAAAAGAAGCTTTGGCTATTGAAGATCCCTCTTAAGGTGCAAATCTTTTTATGGCTATGTAGAAAAGAAGGTTTAATTATGAAGGAGCTTAGACACAAGTGGATGGGGACAGCTCTGCATGAATGTCACCTTTGTGGACTGCATTCTGATAGTCCAGCTCACATTTTCTCTTCATTCTTGGTCACGGTTACAATTTGGAGAAAAATTTGTCAGGAGCCGCTCCCATCATGGGAAACATTATGGAAGAATTTTGCTACACCTGGGAAACCACAACTGCGAATGGTCGTGTCCCTTTGGTGTGTATGGAGGGCGAGAAATGAGAGATTATTTCAAGATAGACCAGTTTGCTGTGTGCAAATTGTAAATGACTGCTGGTCTCTCATACATAGATGGGGATCTAATTTGTAATTATCCTTGTCCCATTTTTCATATTTACGAATAAAAAACCCTCCGGATCGCTATTGTAATACGATAGCTTTCCTTTCAGTTTAAAAAAAAAAGCTCCTACCTAAGCATCTGAGGGTCATAACTCTGCATTATTCTGATTTGAGAGAAGAATAAGGAATTAAGGTTAATTATGTAATTTTAACAGTACATTGTTGAGAGCACTTGATCGGGTTAAAAAGGTCACATTGTAGTACTGTCAAAAAAGCGTTCAAAACAAATAAATTTTATTACTCGAAGTTTAAGTCCGAGGTCGAACACAGGGAGCAAATGGAATTCATGTACTAATCTCAATAATCGATGCAATTTGAACACATAAAATTACTCAAAACCTAATTCATAGTGGAAAGCAGGAGTATATGAATAATAAAATGTAGCATAAAAGAGAAATTGGACGTCTGATTATAGAATCAGACGTCTTAAAAGTGTTTGACTTTTCTTCTTTTTGCTTCTTCTCTTTGGCTTGTTCTCCTCTTTCTCTTCTTTCTTTACTGTTCTTCTTTCCTTCTTTCTTTCTCTGGCTCTTCTTCCTTAGCTTCTTTGGTTTCTTCCTTGGCTTCTATTCCTTCCTGTCTTGGCCTATGCTCGGGCTTTCAATTACTTTGTTCTTCCTTTCCTCTTCTTCCTTCCTTCTTCTTCCTTTCTGCCTTGACTTTCTCTTCCTTCTTCTCTGGCTTTGGTCTTCAACTCTTCTTTGCAGCTTCTTCTTCAGCTTTGATCCTCTTTAGCTTTCTTCTGCCTTTAGCCGTGCCTTCTCCTTCCTTGGCTCTTCTTTATCTTCCTCTTCCTTCTTCCTTTCAATGCAAGCAAGTGCAAAACCTACCCATACCCTCCCCCGCAAACTCTCTCTTTTTCTCTCTTAGGCTCGCTCTCCTAGAGCCTTTCTTGGGTAAACGGGTCGGGTTAGCACGCCCGGGTCCAGGCGCACCGGCGTGGGTGATGTGCAAGGAGTGCTCGGATAAACGTGTCAGGCTACCAGGTCCGCGGAGGAGTGAATCACGGATGAGGCATGAGTGGGCAAGGGGACCTCACCCCGTGTCAGGAGGCGATAAGCCCCTGACACAAATTCATCTTATACCGCTCCACTTGCTCCAAAATGCCCGAGGTGGGACTAAATGTCCCACCTGCTTCGCGTGCACCTGCAGGGGATGTTGCGTGCAATTGCCACAGCTGCAAGGGTCTTCAAAGCCAATCACTGGCTGAATGTGTGCATGTGACAATTCCGCATTGCTTGGAACCTGGGGCTTGGAGTGAGGTTGCCTGATTCGAAGGTTTTAAGCTTCTTCACGGCTGCTCCAATGGCGGTCGAGGTCGGAACTTGCTCTCAAATCAAATGGCCTTGCAGCCTCGTGACACGGTGAAGGTGACTCGGTGGGTGGTGTGGCACAAGGCGGCCTAGGCGTGCGTGCCTAGGTCAGTCTGTGGCTGTGGTGATGGGTTTGATCGGGGGAAGATTGTGGAGCATGTGGCGGTTGATGGAGAAGGGGGAATTGATCAGGAGAATGTGGCGGATCTTCTGAGGGGTTTGGTGAGGTGGATGGGTGTGTGGAGTGACGGAGACACCTTGCCGGTGGTTTTGCTGGAGGTGGAAATGATGGTGGTGCTCTGCGGTGGTCGAGGGGTGGAAACAGAAATAGAGAGGGGGAAAATAAATAGAAGAGGAAAGGGAAGATATTTAACCTATTTTAAGGATGAAAGGAGAGAGGATGGCAGATGGCACGTACCTGCCGTAGCTGGAGACGAAGATTCCAGTTAGAAGGGGGCAACGACGACGAAGAGGATGCGGGCGCGTACGCAGGTATGGCACGTCGCGAAAGAATGAGGCGAAGACAACTCTACCACTGGTATTGTGGCAGAGCGACGAGAGGAGGGAAAGGTCGCCGGAGCTCGCTGGGTGTTTGGCCGAAGGAGAAGAGACGAATTTGAGGGGTTGTCTCCGGCCAAACCGAGCTAAGGATGGACGACCGGATCAGGGGAACCTTTTATAGCCCCAGGTAGAGGGCCTTGTGCTTGGAAGGAAAGCTTCCAAGCATAGGCATCCTCACCGAAGTAGGATTGTGAGAAATACCCAAATCTCTCATGCATTTGCATGAGAGATTGGGTGACAATCAGGGCTTGAGATTGTGTTTAGATTATCGGGAATTCCTCAAAATCTCCCTTTCAAATTTGAGAGGGAGTCTCTGAGGAATCAAGGAGAAATCCCCTCTTGAATCCTCGTCGGAGTAGGACTCCTCCGTTGTAATGGTGGAGGGACCTAATTGCAAAGAATCATGAGGAAGATAGGGAGATATCTGCAAGGTTTTCAAAAGCTAGGGGTCTAAAACTAATTGGGTTGGACTGTTTTGCAAAGTAGGTCAAGATGAACTTTCCTTAGGTCCAAATTTTGGTATAAACATAATTAGAATGTAAGGAATCAAATGGTGAAGTTGGATTTTAGGTTTGACCACGTCTGACTGGATATTTTACACAAAAATCCAATTTAGGGCAAATAATTGACTAGAATCCCTATTTAGGTCAAAATAGGTTCCAAAGGCCAAATTAAAGGTTCTAATCCCTAGGGAAAATTTTTTCATGAATTTTAGAGGGTTTAGGTGAATTTTATCCTGACCAGAACCTTGTTAAATTAGGTGGGTCTGTTTTAGGGTTACAAGAAGTCATTAATTCCTAGGTTGCACATTAACCCTTTTCTGAATGAACCAACTCACTTTTTATCTTGTTAAGACCAATGGATCTATGTTTAGCCCCTAAGAAATCCCGTGTTGTACTGCAATGGTAAAATTCTAGTTTTACCCTTTGTTTCTTGCTTTTCTCTCAAAATAGTTATTTCTTGAGTTAGGCCCTTCATTTGGTTATGTAGGAGCTTTTGTTCTCTTTTCTAGGCCAAAATGAGCTAGTTAGGGCTCATGATGGTGTTCCCATCATACCCCCATGCCTAGCTTTTGCTAGTCCCTTAGCAAAATTTTAAGGTTTTAACTTCTGTTCTAAGCCATGAGTTCCTTTCACAATTTATGATGAGTGCTTTTTCTTTTTCTTTTGATTAGGTTAGAATGCCGACAATAGGCCTAGAGGTACTCAAGTACCAACCAAGATTTGGACCTGACCAGCTCTAGCCTCGGTCCTCCACGAAGGTTTTTAAGGCCCGCAGGAACTATCCTAGGATTCGTTGGACTCCGTGGTTAAAGCACCCGTGCTTGAGACATATTTTAGCCTCGATTTAGTTTGCAGTGCATTTTTTGTAAGAAAGAGATAGAGGATTTATTTGTTTGGAGAGTTTTCTCTCTCTTTTCTTTTTATTTCTAGCTTTGGATTGGCTTTTCAACACAGTCTGTATTGGATTACTTGTCCCCATCATCAATCCTCAAAGGTCTCTGGCAATGGATGCTTCTTGATAGCACCACCCATGGCAACCCCTAGAACCCTGGCTTTTGAGATTTCAAGATAATCCCACCCATGGCGTTCTGTAGCCAAATCTTGACCCTAATAACCGACATTTCGTGATAATGTCGCCTATGGTATCTGAACCAGTAGGGTGCTTACGTGCCCCCAATAGGATATGTAAATATCCTAGGAGACAAGCACCGAGGAGACGATATGTTGTTACGCATCTTCGAGGCGAATTTCCCACCTCTTCACGTCGGGAACTCATCCAAATCAACTTGTGTTGATCGGCTGCTCCTAATTTAGGCAACTTTTTTCAGAACATTTAATCGCTTTTGTGTGATTTTGATAGTTATGCGCACTGAACTAGACTATGTGTGGATTGGGGTGCTTAGGTTACCGAGTCCCGCAAATAGAAGGTTAGTTAACGAGGCTGAATACTCCCTAAGCCTTAGACCTAATGCTTAAGCTTCACATTTTCCCCAACCTCTTGAGGATTATCCAGATCTTAGTGGATACTTGAATGTTTAAGCCTAAGAGTCTAGCCAAAAAGGCCAAAGATCAGCGTTCCTACTAATCTCTTTTGTGTCTCATTAGCACTTTTTCCTATATTTTTCCTTGGCGTGGTCTAGAGCTTCGGTTAATCCCATAATCTCTTACTAATGACTATCTCCTTTTCTTTTTCATTTTGTGCTCCTTTTTGGCATTTTTCTCTTTGCCTCCTCATGTTTATATGACCTCAAAATTTTCTTCCCTCCTCTAATTTTTTTGTTCTTTTTCATAATTTTCTATTTTTTTTGTATTTTTGGCATATGCGAATTTTTTGTGAGAATCCTTCTGACTTTTCTTGATTTCTGTATGTTTGCACTTTACCACCCCCTCATGCCTAAGTTTTGCAATGTCCTCATTGTAAATGGAGGGTGTGTAACAGTGTTGGGTTCAGGGATTTAGAACAGAATTTATCGGGTGAGTGAATGGGTTGGGAATGATTGATGCGGATGATTTCAAGTTCTGGTACGTGTACTAGAGGTGGGATTGATTGTTTTAAGGTTGAACTTAGGGTGCAATAGATGTAGAGTACAGACGGATAATCAGATGGATCTCAGGTTTTTGAGTGACAAGTTGCATCCCATTAAGCACTAAATTCAATGCCTTCAACCGAGAAGGAAATGGGATGGAGAGGGAGTGGTCAAATCAGTAGAGTTTTGCAGAACAAGAACCTTGATTAAGAGCCTGGTTGGTCCAACCAGGTGCTTATTCAGATCCATAGGCAGATGATGCAGCCCAAACCCTATCAATCTGGTGGGTTGATAAATGTAGATCAAGAGATGTGGAACCCACCATATGCTATGGAGCTTGGATGGATGTGGAAGTGTAAATTCGGGTTTTGGCTAAGTCAAATCAGCCTGGTCAGAGTAGGGATCTGTAAAGTAATCAGTGAATGGTGTGGAAACCCTACAGGGGCGATCAGAAAATGATGGAGCATGGTCTTCAGTCTGATCAATGTTCCAAACCTGGTATATATGTGGAGTTGAATCATCTGCAATTGGCTCAGTGAGAGGGGAATCAGAATAGAAATTGAGTCTGGTTGCGGGTCGGGGTTGAAAACAGGTTTGGATGGGTTTCGTATGTTCGGAAGAGGTGGCTTCAATGAGAATTGTGTATGAGGGCTCTTCTAGAAAGGAGTGATAGGTGGTTTCATGTAGAGAGTCCTCATAGTAGCTTTCAAAGTTAAAAGTGAATGCCTGAAGAGTGTTTATAGGATGAGGGAAATTTGAGTCGCGAAAAGATTTGAACTCTGGGTTGTAGTCACTCTTGGCATTTTCTGGTTTTGATTCCTGAGGATCGAAAAGAAATGATTCCATCTCGCTGGAACCTGAACTTAAATCAGTGATCTCGGGATCAGGGTCCTCAGCATAGGAGTCGAAAAATGATTCATGTGAGCTGAGGTCATAAATTGGCTTGATGTATTCAGGAAACAGAGGTTCTCTGAAATCATGGTAAGATTCGAAATTTTCGGGGATATTGGGAAAATCAAGTTCTGAATGAGATTCGAGATCATGTGTTCCACCACTGAGTAAATCACATGATGTAGACTTAGCAGCCTGACTTGGATCTAGCCTATATGTAGATTCTAAGCTCAAAAAGGTGTTCTTATTAGGCTCAAGTTCTAGTCTTGTAGGAAAGACCCAATTAAAATCCCACTCGTCCAACTCCTCAGTTTCTGTATCGTAGATTGGCGTGACTTCCGAAAAATTGATTTGTATCTTTGAGGATGTTGGAGAGGGATATTCATCAAATAGAGGCCTAGAATCATACTCTTTATTGAAAATTTGATCTTCGTCATACGGGGCCTCGTAATCTTCCTAATAAGTTTCAGATCCAGATTCTAGGCTGAGGATGTGCGTTGACTTACTAGAATCTAGGTCCGAATAACCTTCGAGGGTCACCTTATCAGAATAAGGGGAGGGATTTACACCCTCGAGAGGTTCAGTTCTAATTTCATCATTGTAGGAGTCTTGGAATTCTATGTTTGGTGATCTAGGGTCTAGGGTTGGCTCAACATTGTGTTCTCCTGCAATTGGAATTTCCCAACCTAATTTAATAGAAAAATATTCTAAGAGGTTTGGTACCCTAGGTTTGTCCATCTAAACCTATTTTTATTTAGAATAGAGTTTCAGACGAGATTTTATCTTAACTTGGGTTTCTGTGCAAATTACCTAGTAAAACTTGGTCAAAACTCAAATCCAAGTTCACAATTAAATTCTTTGGGTCCAAATTATGTTAGTACAAAACTTTTAGCCCAATCAGAGTCCATCTTGACCTAGTTTGCAATTTAGCCCTTAAAAACTCCATTTCTGGCATTCAGCCCCCTAACTTTCAAGATTGTTGCATTTGGGACTCTAACTTCCCATCATTTTCTTCACTTAAGTCCCTGCTGAAATGACTCATGTAACATCTCATTGACCTTCAATCAACGATTTCTCCTCCATTCTGATGAGGAATTGCTCCAAATTTGGATAGACCAATCGCCAGATGATTCCCTTTCGTTTAAATGTGATCACAAGCTCTAATTTGAAGGCAAAAGCTCAGGTGAGCTCGACGAATTTGGAGATGTTTTTCTCTCAAAACCACAGCCAATTCAGGCCTCTTTCTTCATTTAGAGCTCGATCTCAAGCTCTATAAATAGTTCCCAAACTCCCACGGTCCAAGATAGCCAAGAATCTATCGGAACTACCTCTCGTATCTCTCCTCAGGCCTTTGCTTCTTCGAGCTCTGGTGAGCCTCTCGGCCACCTACATCGAGTCGACCAATGGGCAAATTGACTGGCTCGTCTTCCTCGCCTCTTCTTTGCGACCGAGTCCAGTCAAAGACTAGCTGTTTTCACCCTCTCCTGCCCTATCGGTCCCTCGCCGATGACATCACCTTCTTCGACGTCGGTCAATCACAGTTGGCCTCAATCCCTCTCTGTTTCACCTCCTAGGTTCCTCTACCCTCTTCCTCTCCCTCTCCAAACACTCTCACCCCTTTAGACTCTAGGACCAACCATTGCATCACCCTTAACCCCGTCGTCTTCCCCAACTCCAGTGCAAACTCTAACGAGTTCGCACCACCACTACACTCCACCAAATGACCCACCATCAAACCGAACAGCTCCACCACACTTCCTCCATCAAAACCCCTTTACCAATTTCACGAGACACGCACCGCTACACTCCACCAAACAAACCACCATAGCTGCACCTTCTCCAGCTTCTCTACTCACCCACACACACCCTCACACCGATTCATGACCACCACGACACTCGCCACACTCAGGCGAAGTTTCTAAGCATACTGATTGGGGCACTTAACTTGTATTCTTGTCTACAGGTATTCGTCGGAGCTTCGCCATCGCCACCTTCACCCACAATCCTCCGACCAGCTGCGACAACATTGAGACCCCTAGGTCCTATGAAATACCATCATGATGCTCTTTAGGTCCTCAATTGAGCCTCCTTCAGCTATTGCAACTTGCAATCAAGAAAAGGCCTCAAAGCAGCCACGCGAAGAAGGTAGCCTGGAGGATAGTCCCACATCGTGGGTTTCCAGAGCAACCACAGGATATAAGACGCATTCGTGTTCTTAGCTCGTTGCCTTAGAGAGCACGGGGTGAGGTCCCCACGCACTCCCCAATGCACGCGCTACACACGTTCTTGCTTACATGCCCTCGCCTGCAAACACGCTTGAGGGTCTGGGCTAGATCCATTTACCCGGTTACCCAGGTCTAACCTGGTTCTAAGAGAAAGAAATCTAAGGAGGATGGGGGAGGGTTTTGAACTATAGCACCTTGGGATTCATGCCAAACCCCCCATCACTCAAAACATAGCCTTCTGAGGCTTGTGAGGCCCTTGCACCTCTGTGTGTCGTTGTGCTGTGCCTTGGTTCTGTCGTCTGATTGGCTAAATTGCTCTGTGCTCAGTTATGATATTGTTGACATTTGATTACGGTTACAGTTCATATATTTGAGATTGAATTAAAACTTGATTGTAGGGTTAATTTGGTGGTTCAAACCACCACTTTAACTTGATCCTTTTGCACTTTTATACTTGACATTTTTAGCTACATTTCTGATTTATATTGCATATCATTTTGGATGTTTGATTCACTTGCAATTATTATTTCTGATTACTGTGATTAGTGAATTGATTTGCTCAAATTGCTTCCTGCAAATGACCTCGAACTTACTTCTATTTTCAAGATTATAAATTTAAGTGTTGTATTGATTTTTGTCACCATACTACGATGCGTATGTCTTAAAACTCGACGAAAGCAACGTAACATTGTCCTCCAAGCTCTCTCCTCAAGGCGGGCGTGAATCACCTTTAAGAGTCCTCCTCTGCTTGGTCGTCCCCTCTATGTAGAAGATCTCCTCCTTGGTGTGGCACAAGGGAGAAGAAGGAGAGGAAGAAGACACCAAGGGGGCGGGTAGGTTGCCTCCTTGGTCTTCTTCTCTTCTTCTTCTTCCTTGGCCGTGGATTATGGTGGATATGGGTGGTTAAGGGTGAAACCTAAACTAATGGAGAACATGGTTTTTAGGTGGTGGTTAGGTGGGGTATATATAGGAAGGGAGAGGGGTGGTTGGTGTGGAGATAGGTGTAGGGCTAGGATTGATTTTTAGGGTGGTTATGGGTGGGAATCCTAGGGTGTAGGATAGTTGGCTCCATTCTTATGGATGCAAAGGGGGGTAGTATGGGTGGTTAAGGTGGCGCCAACCATGAGGGAATGCTTTGGTTTGGCACCAACCTATGTGGCTTCTAGAAGGTGGTTATGTGGAGGGTAGAGATGGGTTGTGTGGTGAGATGTAGGGTTAGGATGAGGGGTAGTTTGGTACCAAAGTGGAGGGTTTCTAGAAGGGTAGTTTGGTGCCAACTATATGGTGCCTCTTTATGATGGTTGAGGGGTCAAAAGGTGGCTTGTTGTTGGCACCAAAATGGACTAGGAGTAGGGAGCTTAGGTGGAATAGGTTTAGGGCTATTTGGTGGAGCTTAGGTAGGTAGGTTTTAGGGTTATGTAGGGATGCCAAGGAGGTGACTAACTAAGCTGAGTTAGCTTAGCTAGCTTATCTAGTTGAGAGTAGGGTACAGTGGTAGAAGGAGCAAGGGTTTATGTGGTGAGGAGATGGAGGGAGTTGTCTTGAGCTACACTGGAGTTGGTGGCTGCTGAAGAGAACTACAAGGAGCTACCTTAGCTAGCTTAGCTTGCTAGTTCTTTGCTAGCTACTAAGCCAAGCTAAGATGAGCTGGCTTCTGCTGATATCAGCTGAGGTGAGCTGGGTCTGGTTTTCCCAAAGACTACCTAGCTAGCTGGAGTAGCTAGCTTAGGTTAAGTAGCTCAGCTCAACTAAGTTGAGCTGAGTTGAGTCTTCGGGAGCTAGACTTGAGCTGGCCTAAGTTGGTTGAGGTCATCTTCAGCTGACTAGGTCCAGCTAGTTGATGGCAGTAGCTAGTCCTAGTCTGGTTGAGCTTCCAGGGAACTGTTCTGAGCTGGAGGAGCTGGAATGGAGCTTGGATCAATTGTCTTGAGCTAGTTTGAGTTGCCATCCAGCTGAGGTGAGCTGAATGGAGCTGAGGTAAATTAGCTAGTGCTACCATTCAACTGAGTTGAGATAAATGGAGCTAGGGATGAGTTGATCCAGCTAGAATGAGTTGGGATCCAGTTGGGATGAGTGGGATCTAGCTGGGACCCAATTGATAGAAGCTTCTTCATCATCTGCCTTCCTAAGTGCCAAGGTATGAGGGATGGCTTTCTGCTTATCCCTGACACTCAGATAAACATATCAAAAATACAAATAAAATGCAATGAATGGCTAACCTAAGTAAATGTCTAAATGCAGCTTGAAAAGCTATTTGTGGTGTTAAAAACCAAAGAGCTATATCTATTTTAGGGCATAAGAATGATGATAAACTGGCGTTTATCATACTCTTATGCTTATCTTTCGCTAGTTTCTTAGCAAAACTATTTTGACAAAATGGATTTTTGGGAAAGACTTTTTTTTTTACTTTTGAGGGGGAGATCATGAGACTTTGGTTGATTGAAAACATGAAAGGCACAGGATTTGTTAAAGAAAAAAATTGGGATTTGTCTTTGGATCCAAAAGTTAGATGAATCGGGATCAATGTATCTTTCAAAAATTCGCAAGTTAACTCCTTGTTAATTCAAATGACTTGAAATCATTTTGCAGTTAGGATTTCCTTGGCTCTTGAATCCGACTCACAACTTGCATAAATTTTTAGAACCTTGTGTTGGTGGTTTGTGAATTGATGTAAACACGTTTATATCACATAAACCATCTATTTTTGTGCATTTTTAGACATAGAATTGCATCGTATATTATAAATATTGCATAACATGCATCATCTTGCATTTAGGTTAGGTTGTATAAAGTTTAGGTTAATTTTCCCTTTTTGTGGTCAAGTAACAGGGCGATATTCAATCGGGGCTTCAGATTGAAGATCTAACTGTACGGATTTGATCAAGGCGACAATTGGAGTTCAACGACTCCAAGATCACCTCGATCGAACTTCTGTAACATCAGATGCAGTCCGAGAAAGATCAGAGGTCAAGGGGCCAAGATGGTGTAAATCTACACTTCAGATGAAAAATCCGATCGCACGGATGGGTTTGGATCGATGATTGCAGCCCAACGGTGCGAAAATCGATTCAATCTGACATCCGTTGCACCATCTAAAACACATAGATGATGGACGACGAAGATGGCACCACATGGTGCCATCTCAGTGTCCAAACTGGCCAAGCTAAATGGCGAGGACCCACTATGCCCTCTCCTTCCTCGCACTCACGATCAAATCTGGGCCATTGGATCTTGATCTAATGGCCATGGGCACACATGCTTAAAACTTAAGCGAGACAAAATGGTAGCCGTAGCATGTTGGTCGTGGGCAGCTCGCGAAGCTGAAGGTGCGGGTTCGAGCCTCATTGATAAACGCTAGTTTATCATCATTCTTATGCATTAAAACAAATCCAGCTCTTAGGGTTTTACTCCGCAAACGGGTTTTTGGACTGCATTTAGGCATAAATTAGGTTAGGCATGCATTGCATTTTTTATTGTCTTTTTGATATGTTTTTGTGAGTGTTAGGGATGAACAGATGTACAGATCCCTAAAACCCTAGCACTCAAGAAGGCAAATGGTGAAGGAGAAGCTCAGACTAGCTGGAACTCAGCTTGATCCAGCTCATCACAGCTGGAACCTAGCTCACTTGAACTAGGGTTAGCTCATCCCAGCTCCATTCAGCTAATCTCAGCTGAATGGCAGCTCAAGAGAGTTCATCTTAGCTCACCCTAGCTCAAGTCAGCTCAGATCCAGCTCAACTTAGCTGAGTCTAGCTCATCTCAGCTCCCACTAGTCCATAGGGAGCTCCAGCTAGCTCAGCTAAGTTGATGGGAGTTCACTCCAGCTCAGACCCAGCTACATCCAGCTCCACTCAACTCCAGCCAACTGAAGAAGAACTCATCTCAGCTCAAGAAGCTCAAGTCCAGCTCCCGGGGATTCAGCTTAGCTCAACTCAGTTGAGCTAAGCTACCTCAACTGCCTCAACCAGCTTGATCCTCCCCGGGAGCACCACACCCAGCTCACCGCAGCTCATTATGATAGAAGCCAGTTCACTTTAGCATGGCTTAGCAGCTAGCAAAGAACTAGCAAGCTAAGCTAGCTAGAGTAGCTCCATGCCAGCCTCTTCAGCAGCTGCCAGCTCCAGTTCCAGCTCCAGACTTCTCCTCCTCAGCTCCTCTCTTCAAACCCTAGCTCCAATACCTCCTCCTCTACTCCATAGCTAGCTAAGCTAGCTTAGCTTAGCTAGCAACCAGCTCCTTGGCCATCCACCACCTTCAATTCAGCCCTAGTTAGCTCCACCAACTTAAGCCCTACCTAAGCTAGCTATCCTACTCATTTTAGTGCCACCTCTTCACCACCTTTCACCCCTCAACCAACCACCAAAAGACACCAAAAGTTGGCGCCAAAACTAACCCTAACCACCTCCCTTTTGGCACCAACTTCAGCCCCTTCATCCACCCTACACCTACCCACATAACCCATCCTAGCCATCCACATACCCCCCTTCTAGAACCCTAAGGTGGCGCCACCTAATGGCCTTCTAGAAGGCCCATTTTAGCGCCAATTCTAAAGGGCACCAAAGCCTTAACTACCCCCCTTAGCACCCCTTAGGTGGCGCCACTTATTCTTAGCCCTAGGATCCCCAACTACCCCCCATATTCTATCCTAGCCATCCATTCCAAGAGACACCTATGCCCCCCTTCCTACACTATATATACCCACCAAACTTCCCACATTTTCTTCATCCTCCATTAGTGTATTTTGCTACCTATACCACCTACACCTACGGCCAAGAAGAAGGAGTAGAGGAGGAGATTAAAGGGGCACATCACCAGCCCTTTTGGTGCCTTCTTCTCCCCACTCTCTTCAACTCGGGCCACGCCAAGGAGGAGGAATTTTCTACTTCAAGGAGGACGGCCAGGCAAAGGAGAAGGACCTAGGGTGGACGTCCACCCTTGGAGAGTAGCTTAGGGCACGCCCTTTAGGGCTTGCCTTGGAGGACATCACCTTGGCGGAGCATAGCAAGGAAGGGGTTGGAGGACTCTTTTCAAGCTTGGGAGCTACCAAGCTTGGAGCAAGAATCCCTCTTCTTCACCATCTATCTAGAGGATTTGTGTTTGCTTTTATTTATTGCAATTTTTCTAGTAGTAGAAGCATTCCTCTACTAGGCTTTTTTGTAAAACACTTTTTCATTAATCTAGTTGCCTTCTTTGCAATTTCTTTATTTGCATTTCTAATTGCTTTGATTTTAGCATTCTCCACTCCCTCTCCCTAATTATTCTAGGCCTCCACTTGCCTAGAGTGAGCTTAGGGAGAGGCTCTACTTGGCACTTTAGAAGTAGTATATTGAGTTGAAGTGTAAGTCACTTTCTCGCCATAATTTCGCATGTTGCCTTAATTTCAAAAACAAAAAAATGATATATTGAAAAATACCAAAAGGAAAGTTGAGATCTATTTTGTAAGCAAGAGAATCAATTTTGCAAACATTTGGCCTCCTTGGACGACCCTAGATACCCCACTATCTAGGATATAAATTTAAAAGCGAAAGCGGATTTATGCATTGCAACGACACTAAATTACCTAATTAACAAGCCACGTATTTTTGCTCACTCATCAAGCACTCAAATTGAGCGTGACAGCAGGTGCAGCCGATTTCGACCGTTGGTGCAGCCGATTTCCACCGTTGGATGAAGCGTGAGTGTCACAAATGGGAGTGACGTGGCCACACGAGATGTGAGGAGCATGAATGCACGATTCGATGTGTGGGAGGCATGATTTGTGAAGGCACGCGATCGCGCGTTCAAGGCCTTCGATCCTTCATCTAACGGTGAAGAGTTGGCGCACGCATGCGTTGGGGCGCGATGAAGAGGAGCAAGCACACTTATCCTAAACTGTCCGATCTTGCAATCAAACGGCTGAGGATTTGAGATCGTGCATGAGGCGTTAGGCATGTGGGAGAGGAGACGGTGGGTACACTTGCATGTTGCCCACGTTCAGGCCTTTAGTGAAGGATAAATCCGTCACTAAAGACCCTGACATTAATGTTTTGATGATAAAAGACCTAATTGCCCCTCAAATCTTCACCTATAAAAGGCCCTATGATCCCCACACTTTCTTCATCCCTTCCTCTCTTCTCTCACCCCCCCAAAGCTCTAAGAGCTTGTCCTAAACCCAGGATGCTCCATTAGAGTTAAAATTATAATTTTTCCACCTCATCCCCTTCGTGGAGCATTCCGCGGTGGTCCTCTCATTGCCATTCGAGAAGCGGATCCTACAGCAACGTTGTCCTACCCCATTCTTCGTCATCCCTCATCGTTCTCCTTTGTCCCGCATCTCACCACCTTCGTCTGGGTTCTTCGTCGTTGCGGCTCATCCTCTAAGTAGCTTTCGAGGAAAATAACTTCTCTCCACCTGCTTTTTACTGCTTTTTAGAGTAGATTTACTACTTTCTAGTTGAAAGATTTCCTGCTTTCTAGTGTAGCAAGTAGTTGTAATAGACATGATATTCTGGTTATGAAATTCTTATTCATTCTCTCTTTATTTTGTCTTTATTTTTAATATTCTATCTCTCTCTTCTATTTATTATTCTTTAAGTAGATATCTAGTTTAGATTCTATTCGACCAGCTAATCTGCTTCGTGACAATAAAACAAACGTAGTTTTTAATCAAACGTCCGCTTCCCTATGTTCAACCTGAAATTCCTTTTGAGTTTCGGTAAGATTTATCTGTTGATGGTTTTTCTCACAAATCAAACTACGACGACGGGTTTCCAAAACTCAACTTCTGTTTGCGCAGATTTTCCGTGCTATAACATTTTGGTGCCATTGCCGGGGAGGCGACGCTTTTTGATTTTTCGCATTTTCCCGCCTTACTTATCTTTTACTTTACTTCTCTCCTTTCTTATTGTGATTGTAGGTACTCTCTCGAGACAAGCAAAAGCGGTAGATTGGAGTAAAGTGCTATTGAAGGGTTTGTAAGTTTACCCCTACCTCCTACCCACTAGTTTTCATTCCACCACATAATAACACAAACAAAAATCAACCTAGGTGTTCTTATAAACTCTAAGGTTAGTTTTTGATTGTTTGTTTGTCACCTCCACCCACCTCACCCTTCACATATAAAAGAAAAATTAAAAAAATCTCACAGAGGTACACAACCTCTTCTGATTTTCAAACTCAACTGGTAAATTGATCTTTGGAATCGGTACACTCACCAACACAAAATTAAGTAGAAATCTGATTAGGTAATCACTTGTGTGCCTAACTTAGTGGTGCATTAAGGCCACTTGTTTGAGTTGTTTGGGCCGCACCACTTCAACTAAAATCAACTCATCAAGTAGCTGCCACATAGGTTCAACATTTAGGGATTTACTAGGCACTCCTCATTCTTTTTAAGATTTAAAGGAAAACATCTTCACCTGTGCTTTCAAAACTTGGTGTGCCAACTGAACTTGATTGAATACACCTAAAGTTGAATCCTAAAAGCTACTAAGAAAGATTTAAACCCTAAAATTCACCACATGAAAAAATAATCTTGCTTGAAAATCATTGGTTGTGCACACACACACATATTAATCAATCATTAAGGGCACAACCCAGATAAAGGGCCCATCACATTCCAAAGAATATTCAAACCTAACCCTAATTAAAATAGAGTAGACGTTGGCCCTAAGGATTGGACTCACTCTTTAGAGCCCAGACCGAGATTATTTTCGATTAGTCTATTTCTACCATTCAATCTAATGTCTAGCTAGGGGAGCAGAATCAAACGATTGTGACTGAGGGGTACACTAGGAACTGGAGGCATAAGCCAAAGGAAGAACCTTCACCCCAGTCCCTCCCTCTAACTGGTTGGATTGACCAGAAACAAGTAGATCAAATCATTTATTTATCTCACGATGGGTTCTGGGAGTCTGTAGGTCTTTAGGCTAGCCCACTTAAGGACATGTTTGTTTGTTTGCATTGCAGGGCACCTTTCTTCCTCTCATTCTATCATGGATCCTTCCACACCCTATTCACACCTCCACTCCTACCCTTCTACCACTAATTCCTAAAATGATTATTATTCCAACCAGACTTATTCTCATCCATCTTCTAGTTGGGATAATCCTGATTGGGGATACAGTTCTGGACCTCTGTGTTTAGGGTCTAATCCTCGACACCATGATTTTATTCCTATCCTTCTCTAAGCTACATCGATTATAGATCACCGCCCTCATTTGGACAACTTAATATGATCTACAATCAAGAAGGATATGTTGACCCTTACCCTTCCCCAGATTATACTACATATAGGTCATCACCCCTGTTTGAACAACCCAAAATGACCTATTATCAGGGAGGGTATCAAGAGCCTCAATTCATTAACTCCCCTGCACTGAACCCAAACTCTCCCAACCCTGAACCAAACCATTTGGTTCAAGTGAACCAGGTCCAAGATAAGGTGTTGGCTAACTTAAGGAATACCATACAATCTTTAGAAGCTCAGCCAACACCTTGCCCTGAAGAATTGGAGCCCCTAATCGAAATGATTGACGATCTTAACAAGTATTTGTTGGATTGGCTCTAGAATATTAAGGATAAAGGCCCAGGTGAGTTTTTACTTGGGAAGTTATCAAAATTGAGGATGAGATTTGTGATTGCTCTACTCCAATCTTGGGAGGATTCCCAGGATGAACCCCTGACGGGAAAGCCGATGTTAGAATCTACTCAGGCACCTATAGGGGGAACACATTTTACGAGACCAAGGTTGACTAGGTTGTTCTAGAGCAATCAACTAAGGATGCATTGATTACTTCACCTGAGATCCCTGAGACGAGGTATGAGGAAACGTATGTCTCCATGGAACAGAAAGTGATTGATGATTTTTAGGCATACATTAATGCGGATTTAGAATTCTTTGATTCTGAAGGTGAAGAATCATTATACGAAGTCTCACCTGAGTTTACAGCACACGATTTTTGTGAGACAACTGGGCCTGAGGAATTCGATGAATCATATGATGGTCCAATAACTGAGGAAATTGATCCTGTTGGGGCTCGCATGGCAGATTTAGATTCTCACTTTCTGAAGGATTCAATTCATAGCCCTGATCCTCAATCACACCCCATAGAGTTTACTGACGAATTTGATTTTGAGATCACTAAACCCAAGTCAATTCTAATTCAATTACATCTTTTAGACTTGTAAATTTCAGATGGGGTGACTAACATGCATGAGGTCCAAGAATTTGAAATATTGATTACGGAGGATAGGAAGTGGGAAATGAATCTTTGGGAAGTTAATTTTGGAGGAAGCAGAAGATTGAGTCTAAGGGTTCCTATTTGTCTGAAACCACCAACTCTCTACCAGGACCTTTATGACATCTTTGATTTAGAGGATGTCCAACCCAAGTGCACATTCATTGATTATCCTTTTGAGCTTGATTTCTCTGTTATCCAACTCTTTGGACTTGGGTTGCATCCTTACAAATCCCAAGCCCGACCCCGCTTGCATACTGATCTCAGGTTTTGGATAATTTTTATCCAAAACCTTAGATATACTAGACCATGAGGTATGGGTCTGCATGACAATCTAGTCCACATCTATGGACATCTTCTCCTGGCAGGTCTAAAGCTAGATTTTCTTATTCTAATGATGACCTACACTTGTGAATTCTTTATTTCTTCTTCTTTGTATAGTGTGTCGAGCTGAAGGCACTAAATTCAGCACGTATACAGTTTCTTTTCATCTTGGAGTAGACCTATTATTCACGCAATTCAGGTGATTTCTACTCTACTCCACTTTATTTTGTCTTGTTAATACAATGAGGACATTGTATTAGATAGGCATGGGTGGGTGGATATTCATCACTGAATTATTTCGTCAGCTTCGTAGATTCTTTTTGTTTTCTTTTTGTTTACAAAAAAAAAGTTGAATTAGGAAAGAAAACTTGGGCTTTAGAAAATTTTCAATCTTAGAGAATAAAACTGTATGATTTGATCACTTAGACCCTTCAGGTCTTTGGGCTTAATTAGCCTGAGTGTCCACTAAAATGTGGATTTGTTTATTGAGTCCTCGCCATTCTAAATTCAGATTTTAATTGGTTATATAAGTTGGGGTGATAAGTACACGACTTATCAGCCCATCCTTTGATTTGAGAGAATTTTAAGTCTAAGCACCTACACACTATTAGCACTGACTCACTTTTCGACGGTTTTAACGGAAATTGGGTAGCTAATGAACCTTCTAGGGTGGTATGGCTGGCAAGTTATTGTGGGTAACAGCCCATTGGTAGGTTGTCCAGAGCCTAGTCACATGACCATTCTTTTCCTGTTGCCTTTAGGTAAATCTTAGATTAGGGAAGACACCTACTTAAAAAAAAAAAATCCAAAAAGAAAAAAAAATAGAAAAGAAGAAAAGAAAAGAAAAAAAAGAAATAAGCCACACTTCACCGCACGAGTATGGCTGGCAAGTTATCGTGGGTAATAGCCCATTGGTAGGTTATCCATAACCCAGCTCAATAAATGCACGTATAATTCCAAAACACTTAAAAAGAAGTGGAGAAGTAGAATAAGCCGGGGAGATATACACTGGCTTCGCCCTTGTGTTGACCCCATAAAAATAAAAGTAGGGAGAAAGCTACCGATCGAATAGATACACCTTTAGGCAGAATTTCTTTTCAAGGTCACCTAAGGGCGTAAAAACTCGAAGTCTGTTCTAATCGCCGATCAGTGAGTCTATCACATTTCACACAAAGATGCTTAGAACTTAGGGTTCTCTTCAAGTCTTGGGTGGGTTGAGTGGCCGTCGAAAGCTGCTTCGAAACCCTAAACTCAAAAATCCAAAAAAATTAGAAAAGAAGAAAAGAAGATAAAGATCCTTCTTTGAATAAGGAGAGGGCTTGAGGCGGTCTGCATTTTGGTAGACACCCGGGCACTATTGTGTCTTTGTAGTTCAAGTTGTAGTTGAAATCTCTAAGTGTTGAAAAATAACTATTGCCCAAGAAATCTGACCTAATTCTTTTATAAATAGCATGTAGTTTTGCTAAGGACTAACAAAAGATAGGCATGGGGGTGTGATGTAAACACGTTTATATCACATAAGCCATCTATTTTTTCGCATTCTTAGACATAGAATTGCATCCTATATTATAAATATTGCATAACATGCATCATCTTGCATTTAGGTTAGGTTGTATAAAGGTTAGGTTAATTTTTCCTTTTTATGGTCAGGTAATAGGACGATATTCAATTGGGGCCTCGGATTGAAGATCCAACCATATAGATTTGATCAGGGCGACGATTGGAGTTCAACAACTCCAAGATCGTCCCGATCAAATTTCCGTAACATTAGATGCAGTCCGAGAAAGATCAAAGGTCAAGGGGCCAAAATGGTGTAAATCCACACTTTAGATGACAAATCCAATCGCATGGATGGGTTCGAATCGATGATCGCAGCCCAACGACATGAACCATCCCAGCTAAATGGTGAGGACTCGTCGCACCCTCTCTCTCCTCACATGCACGATCAAATCTAGGTCATTGGATCTTGATCCAATAGCCATGGGCATGCGTGCTTAAAACTTAAGCGAGACAAAGCGGCAATCGCAGCGCGTTGGTCGTGGACACGCTCGCGAAGCTGAAGGCACATGTTCAAGCCTCATCGAGTGCTCAAATTGAGCGTGAGCGTTGGTATGACTGCTTTCGATCGTTGGATGAAGCGTGAGCGGCGCATATGCGAGTGACGTGGCTACGTGAGATGCGAGGAGCACGAATGCGTAATCAGAGGCACGGGAGGCACAATTTGTGAAGGCGTGCGATCGTGCATTCTGGGCCGTTGATCCTTCATCTAACAGTGAAGAGTTGGTGCATGCATGCGTTGAGGTGCGATGAAGAGGAGCGGACGCACGCATCCTAAGCTGTTCGATCTTGCGATCGTGAGGCGTTAGGCGCGTGGGAGAGGAGGAGACAGTGGGCACGCTTGCATGTCACCCACGTTCAGGCCTTTAGTGATGGATAAATTCGTCACTAAAGACCTTGACATTAATGTTTTATTGATAAAAGGCCTAATTGCCCTCAAATCTTCACCTATAAAAGGCCTTACGACCCCCACACTTTCTTCATCCCTTCCTCTCTTCTCTCACCCCCTCCAAAGCTCTAAGAGCTTGTCCCAAACCTAGGATGCTCCATTAGAGTTAAAATTATAATTTTTCCTCCTTCTCATCCCCTTCGTGGAGCATTACGCAGTGGTCCTCTCACCAACATTCGGGAAGCGGATCCCGCTGCGACGTCGCCTGCCCCGTTCTCCGTTGTTCTTCATCATTCTCCTTTGTCCTACATCTCACCACCTTTGTCCGGGCGCTCCGTCGTTGCGGCTCATCCTCCAAGCAGCTGTTGAGGAGGATAACTTCTCTCCACCTTCTCTTTACTACTTTCTAGAGTAGATTTACTGCTTTCTAGTATAACAAGTAGTTGTAATAAACATGATATTCTAGTTATGAAATTATTGGTGATTCTCTCTCTATTTTATCATTATTTGTAATATTCTGTCTGTCACTTCTATTTATTATTCTTTAAGTAGATAGCTAGTTTAGATTCTATTCGACGAGCTAATATGCATCGTGACAATAAAACAAATGCGATTTTTAATCAAACATCTGCCTCCCTGTGTTCGACCTGGAATTCCTTTTGAGTTTCGGTAAAATTTATCTGTTGATGGTTTTTCTCGTAAATCAAACTACGACGACAGGTTTCCAAAACTCAACTTCCGTTTGCATAGATTTTCCGTGCTATAACAATTTGGTGCCGTTGCTGGGGAGGCGACACTCTTTGATTTTTTGCATTTTCCCGCCTTACTTATCTTTTACTTCACTTCTCTCCTTTGTTATTGTGGTTGCAGGTACTCTCTCGAGACAAGCAGAAGTGGTAGATTGGAGTAAAGTGCTGTTGAAGGGTGGTAAGTCTTTCCTCCATTTTCTTTTTAAGGTAACTTAGGAGCATAGAAAATCAAAGTCTGTTCTAATTTCCGATTAGTGAGTCTATCACATTCACATAAAAAAATGATTAGTACTTAGAGTTCTCTTTGAGTCTTAGGTGGGCTAGGTAGCCATAGAAAGCTGCCTCAAAACTTTAAACTCAAAAATCCAAAAAAAATTAGAAAAGAAGAAAAAGAAAAAGATCCATTTGCTTTTGAATAAGGCGAGGGATTGAGGCATCCTGCATTTTGGCAGACACCCGGGAGCTGTTGTGTCTCTGTAGTTTAGGTCTTAGTAGAAATTTTTTAGGTTAAAAAATAACTATTGCCCAGGAACTATGATCCTAATTCTTTTATAAATAACATATAGTTTTGCTAGGGACTAGCAAAAGATAGGCATGGGGCTGTGATGTGCATACATCTAATTGACCTAAAATGCCTATTTATGCATGTTTCTAGTGTCATAAAAGCATTCATCATTATAAATATTACATAACATGCATCATCTTGCATTTAGGTTAAATTGTATAAATTTTAGGTTAATTCTCCCTTTTTGTGGTCAGGGAACAAGGCGATATTTATCGGGGCCTCAGATTAAAGATTCAACAATATGGATCTAATCAGGGCGACGATCGAAGTTCAATGACTTTGAGATTGTTCTGATCGGACCTCCATAGCATCAGATGCAGTTTGAGAAAGATCAGAGGTCAAGGGCCAAGGTGGTGTAAATCCAAACCTCAGATGAAAAATCTAACCACATGGATGGGTTCGAATCGATGATCGCATCCCAACGATGTGAAAATCGATCCAATCCGACATCCGTGGCACCATTTACAAGTTAGAGAAGATGGACGGTTAGGATGGCACCACGTGGTGCCATCCTAGCCACCCAACATTGGCCAATCCTCCCACTCCACCTCTAAAGGCGCAATCAAGATGCGATCTTAGCCATTATATTGAGATCCAACAGTGGAGGGCGCATGTGCATTAAACACAAAATGCGACACAAGGTAGGGTGTAGCACGTTGGTTGAGTGCCCCTTCGCGAAGAGGAGAGAGCTGGATTGAGCCCTCGCACGTCTCAAATCAAGGCAACGAGCGGGGCATGACTCAATTCGGCTGCTGGATCACGATCGGGCGGGGGATGTAGGTGCTACGTGGCGGCACGGATGAGCGTAGACGTGCACGTGTGATCTGACGCGTGAATGCATAACAACTGAAGAGGAAGCAATAGAGTGGTTTTTTAAGCTGTCCGATCTCTCGATCGATCGGCTGTGGATGAGAAAACGTGGGTGGAGAGCTCAATGCCTGAAGCTGAAGAGGTGAAGGAGCGTGCACATGTTTAGCGACGTGGGGGCTTTAGTGATCGTTATATCCATCACTAAAAGGCCTCACATTATTTTTTTTTTTTTAATCTGACCTCACATTAATGTATTAAGATTAAAATGACTTATGTGCTTTCTATTCCTCACCTATAAAAGGCCCTACTCCCTCCACATTTTCTTCATCTCTTCCTCTCTTCTCTCACCCCCTCCATAGCTCAATGAGTTTGTCCCAAACCCAGGATGCTCCATTAGAGTTATAAATATAATTTTTCCACCTTCTCACCCCCTTCATGGAGCATCCTGTGGTTGTCCTCATACCGCCGTTCAGGAAGCAGATCCTGCTGCGTTGTCACCCTATTCCATCCTCCGTCCTCTATCTTTGTTCTCCCTCATCCAGCATCCACCTTCGTCTGGGCGCTCCGTCAATGCGGCTCATCCTCCAAGCAGCTGTCGAGGAGGATAATCTCTCTCCCTCTTCTCTTTATCGCTTTCTAGATTAGATTTCCCGCTTTCTAGTGTAATACGTAGATGTAATGAACATAATTCTGTAGTTATGAAATATTTGTTGATTCTCTCTCTATTTTCTCTTTATTTGTAGTATTTTCTCTCTGTCTTCTATTAATTATTCTTTAAGTTGATAGCTAGTGTAGATTTAATTTGACCAGCTAATCTACTTTGTGACAACAAATATAAACACGATTTTTGATCAAACGTACGCCTTTCCATGTTCTACCCGGGACTCACTAGAGTTTCAGTTAAATTATCTGTTTGATGGATTTTTACACGACTACGATGACAGGATTTTCAAAACTCAAATCTTTAAGTGTAGAAGTTGTGTTCAACATAGATATAGAGCAGAGCCTCAAAGGAGGCATTTTTCTCCTTCTGGGTGGTGGGAACTCAAACCAATCATCTGCTTCGGATTTTACTAAGACTAAACAAAGAGCTTTTCTAATTTTCTAATTTATTTTTAGGTGTTGGCTGTGTGAAATTTGACACTAGAATTTTTGCAAGAGACGCAAGTTTTTGGGTTGGAAACTAAGCCAAGTAATTTCTAGGTTACAAAGAAGAGATCAAGTCATCTAAATCATCACAAGTTCAGGTGGATTTTAGAGAAAGATATTTGATCTAGTCTAAGAATAGACCCAGAAATAATTAAAATTTGATTTGCATTCTACTCCCTAGTTTGTTAAAGATTAAATCCCATTGTACCTTAAAATGAATCATTCAACCTAAGTCTCGATTTTCAAAATTTTCCTAAAAAAGCTTAGTGATTTTTCTGTTATCAAGATGCATACAAAAGAAAAATTGCATATTTTTAGGTTTTGAAAATCCTGAATCGATCATCAAAATATAAAAACACCCCCCATGCTTATAATATGCAATGTTCTCATGCATTAGGAGGGAAAAGAGATCACCTTAGTGAAAAGCGATTGGGTTTAGGATGAGCAAAACCTGGGAAAAGAAAGATAAAAGGAAAGCAGTAAAAATGAAGGGTTACCTCCCATCTAGTGCTATCTTTTATGCCATTTAGCCGGGCGTGAAGTAATGCTTAGAGGATGGATAATCATGTAAAAAATTGGACACTTGAATGCCCTCATGAAATGTGTCTTCCTCAGGATCCCCTAAAAGATGAGTGGTAAAATTATGGGGATCAAAATTGGATGAGAAAATAAAAGGATGACCCAAGTTTGGCCATGGTTTGAGTTCATGATAAATGCCAAACTCGGGTGGGTCGAGTGGTAGGTCCAATAGAAAGGGAGTGGGAGAGAAGTCAGTGTGATGAAGGGTGGGTGAAGTTAGTGTGGATGTTTTTGGTGAGAAATCAGTAAGATTAGAAGTGTAAAAGTCAAACCCTATTTTATCTGAAAGGTCTTGGACCCCATTACAATAATCAGAATTTGAATTAGTGAAATTGGATTCAGTGGTGTCAAAGCAGAGCAAGAGTTGATCAACATAGACTCCTCAAATACTGCTTCATTTCATCATCAGAGTCCTCAAAAAATTCATGATCAAGGGACCTCCTGGAAACTTTGAAAATATCTAATGAGATAGTCTAGTCACCGTAAGTTATATCCATTTTTCCAAAATGACAATTGATATTAGTTTTTGCGGTAGCCAGAAAAGGTATTCCAAGGATGATAGGGGCATCTTTGAGTCTTTCAGGTACCTCTATGTCAAGGACCAGAAAATCAACCGGAAATAGACAATTCTGGACCTTAACAAAAATATCCTCAACAATTCCCTGCAGTTGAACGATAGATTAGTCTGCCAATTGTATTTGAACCTCTATAGGTTTTAATTCACCGAACAGGAATTCCTTGAATAAAACTATTGGGATGAGATTTATAGAGGCACCTAAGTTGAGAAGGACGCGATCAAAAGTTGTGTCATTAATGACAACCGAAATAAGTGGTGCGCCCAGGTCTTTTTCTTGAGAGGTAGCTTGCTCTGTACAATTGAGCTCTTTGTCTCAGAAAGGACCACCCTTCCTAGATTCTTAGCTTGCTGCCTTGGGGTACACATTTCTTTCAAGAATTTAGCATAGGCAGGGATGTACTTGATGGCATCTAGGAGGGGGATGTTAATCTCGACTTGCCCAAATAAGTCCATAAGACCTTGGTTAGAGGGCTCTATTTTCTTTTTCTTAGGAGGTTTGGATTGCAGTACTTCAAGGTAAGGGATAGGATTTGAATTTTGTGAATTTGGTGTGTCTTCTTCCTGAGTGGCGGAATGAGAATCAATTTGCATAGAATGTGGGTTTCATTAGGTTGTTGTGGAAGCTTAGGATCAGTGGTGGTTTCCCACTCCTCAATGTAACTGCATGTGCAGTTTGGTTATTCTTGGGAGGAGGTGGGAGGACCTATTGTTGTGGAAAACCTGATGGTTGCTAAGATGTTGGGTTGATGGGAGGCTGGTTATGGTGGTTTTGATTTAGATTTCCACCCTGATATTGGTTCCTTTGACTGACAGGGTTGGCTATGGGCTAGGATGGTAAATGTCCTGCAGGCCTCTGGGTAGGAGTAACCCCAAATTGATTATGCAGATTTGTAACAATGCAGGTTACTTCCGACATTTTGCTTTGCATTCCTTACAGGGCTTTCATCATTTGGGCATTGATGTCTGCTTGAGACGACCCAAGTTGATAGAAAGTTTGATTTGATCCATACCCTCTAAATGAATTTTGTTTTTGGAAAGGAACAAAATTGGTCCAAGAGTGAGTTGGATAATTCTAGTTGGAAGAATTTCTAAATTGCTCCTGGAGGGTAGAGATATTTTCAGTGGGGCTATGATTTGGATATGTGTAATTCCTTGGTGAACCGTAAAAAACCTTAGAATAGTGATTATACTCAGCAAGGGCAGTATTTAAATTATGCAAAATTTCTCATTTGGGGATGCTAGGCAGGGTTAGATGTGGAGCCTGGATAGGTGTGGCAAGTCTTTCTTCCAATTTCTTCTGATTTATTTGCATATGGTCATGTTGGTGAGTCATCATTTAGAGATCATCTTGGGTAATGAGGATAGATTGAGTGCCTATCTCATGAACACCAAACTGTGGGTTTGTAGTTCTGCCAAAGGTGTTCATGGACACATGATTAAATAAGTCTTCACTCATTTCCTCGAATAATTCATAGGCACTTTTGGCATCCTTATTTAAGAAGTTACCGCTACATGAGGCGTCGACGAAATGCTGAAGTTGATCTTCTAATCCATGGTAGAAGATCTGCAAAAGTTGCCATAAGGGAACCTAGTGGTGCGGGCAACTTCTTCGAAGATCTTGGAACCGTTCCCAAGCATCATGTAGAGTCTCACCAGATTTTTGTTGAAAGGTCGTAATAAATCTTCACAGGGAATTAGTATGACCTATAGGGAAAAATTTCTTTAGGGAAGCACTTTTGAGTTGAGGCCATGTGGTAATAGGTCTGCCGATGGTTCTGAACCAATATGTGACCTATCCTTAAGAGATATGGGAATAATCGCATCAGTCAAAGATCTTCTTGCACATTGCAGGAACGAATTGTTTGTGCAAGGAGAGTGAGCTCTTAAAGGTGGCTGAATGGGTCTTCCCTAGGAAGGCCATGGAAGTGCTTAATCAGGTTCAGAATAGTCAATTTGATCTCCAAGTCCCCTTCTGGAATTACCACCCATGGTCTGAAATCCTTAAGAGGAATGACAGGCTGCTGACGGGGTGGCAGGTTTTGCCCTTGGTTGGCTAGGGTTTTTATAGTCCTAGTCAACTGTTGTTGATTAGTTTGTAGCTGAGCCAGCTGCTCAGCCATCATGGAAAAGAGATTAGGTGGGGGGGCTTGATGTTGTTATTATGGCATCTCAGCATTAGGTAGTTCCAGGTTGGGAAAATGATGGAGGGGCAAGTCAAAGATGGAGGGATTAGTTTGTGTGTTTTGGGTGGAAGGGTCGTAGGTGGGATTAGAGGTGGATATGGATGGATTAGTGGACCTATCTTTTTGGTTTTCCATTTTTTTAGAATGTAGAGAAGAATGAGGAAAAAGATGTCTTTTTGTGCGGGGGACAAAATCAAGTGGTCCCTCCAATTGTGGAGTTTAGGATTGCCGCCTGTGCATATAATGGAAGGAATGGGGGGAAGAGGAAGGAGAGATGAGAGAAGTGTGCAATAAAGCAATAAAATTCTAGACTTAAATGTGACTCCCTAAAAATTAGCCTAAGACTTAGTCTATCTAGGAAATAAGAAATCAATAGTGGATAACCGTTTGACGGGCGTGGAACGTGGTTGTTTAATTATGCCATTGTAGTATGCATTTGCGACGTCAGTTTTAATTTAAGAAGTGGAGTTGATGAGTCCAAGTGTCGAACAAAGGGAGGCGTAAAATTGGATTATTTTGTCGCTTTAGTTGTCACAAGAATGGGTGGTTTGCTTACTTACAAGAAAACACGAGAGAGAGAGAGGGAGTAGGGTTAGAGATCATGTTTAAAACATGCCAAGCATTAAGAGGATGTGAGCTACAATATATGAAACTTTCATCAATATATAACATGCAATTAAAGTTTGTTTACAACTACAACAATAGATGAAAGCTTAAACAAGTACAATGTAAACTAAAGTAAAGGGAGTGTGTGAGGAGTCAAGGTGGCCACAGTGGTGGAGGGAGGCTCTGTCGGCAGCTTGACAACTCTAGTGAGTACAAGACGTGCTAAGGGAAGCTAGGAATGGGGGAGAAGGATTACAAGTGTCTTCAATGCCTCTACATGGGTAGTTGGAGGGGGGTTATATAGGAAGAAGGGGTTTCTAAATTAAGTAAGGGCTTTAGCGACGTCCTGGACGTCGCTAAAGCCCTTACTTAATTTAGAAACCCCTTCTTCCTATATAACCCACGTCGCTAAAATTGCTATAGAAATGTCAGTGAAGGCTCCTACTCGTTGGTCCTCCTCGTGCGCCTATGCTTCCTCCCGCGCGTTGCTCCCGCGATCTGTGTGCATTCTCTTTGCATCGTCTGATCAAAGATTGGACGGTCGAGGCTTCGCGAGAGCATGCGCTAAGAATTGCACTTGCGCAGCGTGCGCCTCACGCGTCATCGTGCGCGTAAACGTCTGTGCGCATTTGTGGGTGCCACGTAGCATGATCTCTACTGTTCGCGCGCTCATCGACGGTTCAATTTCTTCTGCGCGTGCCTTTGCCTTGGATTTGATTCGCGGTGTGGCTCGATCCTGTGTCGGATGTACGGAGAAAGAGCGTCGACCACTGCATTGCAATCCGTGGATGGTTGCGGCGACGGATTTGTGCTCGGCTGCTGCCGATCGTTGGATGAAGATCCAACGGTCGAATCTTCGTGCTGGGTAGAGAGTGAGGGTGATGTGATCGCCTCTCAGTCGTCCGGTCGTTAGATCAGATGGCTTAGAATGCTTGGCGTGATGATGAGGTGTGCTGCTGGTGCAGGTGCACCAGATGCCACCATGTCCTGTGGGCCGTTGATCATCAGATCAACGACCAGAACTTCTTGGGCTAGTTGCGGGACTCCGGATGTCAGATTTGATCGATTTTGAGTCTGTTGGACTTCGTTCGTCGTTTTGAATCCATTCGTGCGGTCCGATCACTCATCTGAGGCCTGTTTTGACATGAACTTACATAAATTGCCATTAACATTGATTATAAGCAATCTCAATGTGCAATGCATGTAATGCTCCCATGCCCATTTATGATGTGTTATTTGTGCATGTTACCCTCAAGATAAACCCCGATTGACAGAATTATTGCCACCAAATGTAGAGTTATCAGTTGCAAAATAGGTGCAGTGGAGACTATTTCCCTAAGAGTTTTGTAAGCCTTGATGAAATCAGGTGTCATGTGAAAAAGGGCGTCGTTGGCTAGAAGGTCAGTCAAGGGCTTAGAAAGTTTGGAAAAATCTTTAATGAACCTTCTATAGAAGCCAACATGTCCTTGGAAAGATCGGATTTGCTTGACTGAGCTAGGGGTGGAAGTTTGAAAATTAAATCAACCTTAGCTCTATCCACTTTGATGCCCCTATGCGAGACGATGTGACTAAGGACAATCCCTTCCTGAACCATGAAATGGCTCTTTTCCCAGCTTAAAACTAGGTTGACCTCGATACATCACTTCAGGATCTTTTCCAAGTTGCTAAGATAATGGTCGAATGAGTTCCCGAACACGGAGAAATCATCCATAAAGACCTCCAGGTATTCACCCACCATTTCTGAAAAAATGCCTAGCATGCAATGCTGAAAGGTCGCAGGTGTGTTGCATAACCTGAACGGCATATGACGAAATGCGAATGTGCCATAAGGGCAAGTGAATCTGGTCTTCTCTTGATCTTTTGGTGCCATAGCAACTTGGTTGTATCCTAAATATCCATCCAAGAAACAAAAATATTTCTCCCTGCCAATCACTGTAGAATATAGTCAATGAATGGCAGAGGGAAATGATCTTTCTCGGTGGCCTCATTAAGCTTCCTATAGTCGATGCACACCTGCCATGCGGTAGCGATGCGGGTGGGGATGGATTCGCCCTGGTCATTGGTGACCACAGTGAGCCTGGCTTTCTTGGGTACCACTTGAGTGGGGCTCACCCAGGGGCTATCAGAAATTGGGTAAATGATATCTGCGTCAAGCCACTTGATTATTTCCTTTTTAATGACCTCTCGCCTATTCGGGTTCAATCGCCTTTGCATCTGGCGAGAAGGTTGAGCCCCATCTTCCAAATAGATCTTGTGAGTGCAATAGGTAGGGAAAATTCCCCTTAGGTCAGAAATTGTCCATCCAATGGTTGCCCGATATTCAGAGAGGGTTGCAGTCAACCTAAGTTCTTGATCCTTAGTTAAGTGGGCATTGATAATCATAGGGAAGGTCTGGTCAGGTCCTAGGAAGACATACTTGAGATTATCGGGCAAAAGCTTTAGTTTGGGTGTAGGTGGGACAACATTTGATGGGTAGGGGAAAGGGGGGAGTTGATCAACATCAATCTCCTCGAATGGGGGTTGCTAAAGGTAATCAGCTCTACACAAGTCAACCTCCACAGGTTGGGGTGGTTCAAGGTAGTCATCAACTGGTTGAGTCAAATGGTCTACTGAAGAGCTAAGAGTGAGGCATTCTTCAACCAAAGGTTCCACGGGATCATTCTCCTCAACCCAGCCACAATCAAAAGACTTAGTCACCCTGAAGATATCCAATTGCATCTTCTTGTCCCCAAAGGCAATTTCCATGCATCCCGTGTCGCAATCAATGTTCTCCTTAGCCGTAGCTAAGAAGAGTTTGCCCAGGATGATAGGTGAGTTTTACAGCTGTTTGGGGACTTCCATGTTGAGGACCAAAAAGTCGACCGGGAAGTAGAAGTCCTTGACCTGAACAATCATGTCCTCGACTACCCCTTTTGGGGTTTTCACAGATCTATCAACCAATTGGATAGTCACAGGTGTGGGTTTCAATTCTCCAAATCCAAACTTGTGATAAAGGGTAGTCGGGATGAGGTTGATCGAAGCACCTAAGTTCAAGAGTGCTCTATCAAATGCCATGTCCCTGATATTACAAGAAATCAGGGGCACTCCTAGGTTAGTTCGTTTGGGAGGCAGGCTGCTCAATATCACTGAACTAGCTTGTTCTGAGAGCACTACCTTCCTAGGTGCTTGGGTTCTCAGCTTACGCTTCAGCGTACAGACATCCTTTAAGAACTTAGCATAAGCCGGGATATGCTTGATTGCTTCGAGGAGCGGAATATTAATATGGACTTGTTTGAAAATCTCCAACAGCTCCTCATTCTCAACTATAGCTTTATTTTTCTTTCTTTTCTCTAAGGCCTCAGGGTATGGTGTTTGGGTTTGAATCGGGTCAGTCTCCAGGTCCTCGGGTTCCTCCCGCTCATCCTCAGAATCGGGTATCTCAGGAAGTGAGGTTACGGGAGGGGTCGGCCATTTGGGGTCCTGGGTTTTAGTGCCGCTTCTCAAGATAACCGCATTGGCAAAGATAGTGGGACCATGGGTAGATCCTTGAGAAGAAGAGGAAGAAGTAGCACCAAACCCAGGGGTGGTTTATGGGGCATGCTGGACCATGTGAGCATGCCCAGGATTGGCTTGGAACCCTTGAGAATTGGGGCCTTTGTTGATCACATTTCTCAGGTTCGGTTGTGGCTAAGAAGGAGGGAATCCCTGTTGTTTGCAATCCAACAACTGGCTCAACTGTTCCTTCACTAATGCCATTTCCTCCTGATATTTCTGATTCATATCAGCTATCATTTTTATCAGCGTGTCCATTTGGTTTTGCGGGGTAGGGGCTGCCCTATTCTGATTATAGGGTGGTCTAGCCGGTGGACCTTGCTGATAAGAGGGGGGTTTGGCCTGTGTTGGTTATGGAATTGGTTCAATTTTTTGTTCGTCCAGGCGAAATTCAGGTGATTATGCCATCTAATGTTGTAGGTGTTGGAGAAGGGGTCAGGTTTGGAGTAACCTTGGATGGCTTGGACATCTTCAAAGATAGAAGGTGCCGAGGGGGAGGGGAGGGAGTAATTAGGATTTGAGGGAGCTAAGGCCCCTCCTTGGAACATGGTCAGGGGTTGTTCTAGGTGTATCTGGTTCATTGGTTGCACCAAGTCTACATTGTGCTCTCCCTTTGCTAGGGAGAGGGTCTGTAGCGGGTTTCTGGTCCGGTTTAGTAGTTCATCAATATTTTTGTCCACCAACTCAACTCGATCCAACTTCTTCGCTATAATGTCCATGTCAACCATTCCAGAATTGGCTTGCACTTCATAGATCCCACCACAGGGTTGACTAGATCGATTAAACTGGGTCATGGAGGCATTGTTGAGCGAATTCTCACTCATGGACTCAAAGAGTTCAAACGCGCACTCCTCATCTTTGTTCAAAAAGTTTCCTCCACATGAGGCATCAACAAAGTTCCTAAGGTTGCTGTCCAGACCATGGTAAAAGATATGGGCCAATTGCCACCTTGGAACCTCATGGTGTGGGCATTTCCTCAACAATTCATTAAATCTTTCCCACGCCTCATGGAATTGTTCCCCACCTTGTAGTGTAAATGTGGTAATGGCTCTTCTGAGGGCATTTGTTTTACCTATGGGGAAAATTTTCTTCAAGAATGCATGCCTCAGTTCCTCCTAGGTGGAGATGGGTCTCCCTAAGGTTCTAAGCTAGTGAGATGCTTTGTCTTTTAGGGAGAAAGGGAACATCTTAATCAAAACAATGTCCAAGCTGATGTTCCTGGGTTTCACAGTTCGGGCGATTCGATCTAGGCCCTCAAGGTGTTGGAAGGGGTCCTCATTTGAGCTCCCATGAAAGTGGCTCTGAATTAAGCTTAGAACATTAGGTTTCAGCTCAAAATCATCTCCCCCTTCAGGGACCCTATGATGTGGCTCGATCCGGATAACAGACGGATCGTAAAAATCACAGAGAGGCCTAGGTTGGCCTTTAGGAGGTTGTGGTGGGTTAGGTGGGTTCAGTGGGGGTTGCCCTTGAGGGTTTTGCAATCTGTGTATGGCTTGCATGATGGTTTGGATTTGTTGTTGTTGAAGTTGATGGTTGGCAGAGATCTGGGCCTGAATGATGGCCATAGCATTGGGTGGGGGTTGGTCCTCAACCTCATCAATTCTTGGTTCAGCCATTTCTCATGTAAAATCAAGTCTCCTCATGATTTCCCAATCTAAAACAAATATCTTGGGATGTAGTGATCGTCTCCCGTGCATACACTAGGGGAGAATAGAGAGGGATGCGGTGAGAGATAGGTGCAAGAAGTGTGTGCACAAACAAGCAAACAAATCTAGTCCTTATGATGTATACCTTAGGTGACCTAGAAGCCTCAGAGGAATGATCAGATCTGTAAGCACTTAACCACCCTTCCCAATGTTAATCTAGCCAGGTTTATTACGAGGGGATTGAAGGGAAGGTTCTTCCTTTGGCTTTCACCTCCGGTTTCGTAGACCCCACAACTGCGGTCGTTTGACACTTCCCTGTATCCTAGACACCAGATTCTACAAAGGGAATGAAGGCCAAGTGCCTAGCAAACCTAATCACACCTTCATGACTTAGACTAGTCCTGCTTAGGGCATGTCTACTCCATTTTAATGAGGGCTGGGTTAGTGCTTGTGATCAGGATATGTGATGAGGTGTAGTTTGGGGTTGTGCCTCTGATGTAAACATGTTTACACTACTTAAGATGTCTATTTATGCATGTTCTTAAGCATAGGATTGCATTGCATACTATAAATATTGCATAACATACATCATCTTGCATTTAGATTAGTTGAATAAAATGGAGGTTAATTGTTTCCTTTTATGTTCATGGATAGGGAAAGCTTTTTATTGGGGCCTCGGATCGAGGATCCAATCGTACAGATGTGATCAGGGCGACGGTTAGAGTTCAACGACTCCAAGATCGACCTAATTAGACATCTGTAGCATCAGATAGAGACTGAGGAACCCTAGAAAATTAAGGGCCAAGATGGTGTGAAACCACACTTCAAATGACAAATTCGACTGCATGGGGATTCGGATCGACGATCGCAACCTAACGGTGAGAAAATCGACTCAATCCGACAACTGTGGCACCATCTACATCATCCAGAAGATGGATAGCCAAGATGGCACCACGTGGAGCCATCTCAGCCGCCCAATCGGCTGCTACACCCGCCGCGCCCTCTCTTCTTCGACGATTCTCCGCCGTTGGATGCACATCCAACGGCTATCAGCGCACACACACAAAACTCAAAGCGTGGCACAAACGTGCTTACGTGAGGCGTTGGCCCGAGTTCGAATCCGCATGCGCAGGCGAAAGGGCGCGGGCGAGCGAGCTCCACGATAGCTAGATCACGATCGAGCGCCTGCAGGCACTCGATAGCGCCCATGCGCTATTGCATGCCATGCCTCACGCGAGATCGCACACGGGCGGGCGCACGATGAGAAGAAGGCGGATGCGCGACTTAAGCCGTCCGATCGCACGATCGGATGGTTGAGATCAACTGGATGTGGAGCGCATTACGCACGCGAGCAGGCGAGCGGGTGCACGTGCTCCGCCACACGTCTCCCACGATGGAGCTTTAGCGACAGTTTTATCCTTCACTAAAGACCCCTTATTTAATGTTTTGAGATTTAAAACACCAATTTGCCCTCATTCCTTGCAACTATAAAAGGAGACCTTTTCCACACGAAATTCTGATCCCTTCCTTCTCTTCTCTCCCTCTCCAAAGCTCAAGAGAAGCTTGTCCCACACCCGGGATGCTTCTCACGAGATAAAGCGAATTTTTCATCCCCCTTTCGGAAGTGGATCCCATGACGACGATGATGTGCTGCCTCGTTCCCATTCTTCCCTCTTCGTCCTCCTTCGTCCTGCTCCATCCTCCTTCATTCAGGCATCCTCCCATCCGGCTCGTCCTCCAAGCGACCATCAAGGAGGATATCTCTCTCCCCATTCTTTTTACTGCTTTCTAGAATAGATTTACTACTTTCTAGTGTAATCATTTTCCCGATTTCTAGTGTAATGAACAATCTTTCTGATGATGAAATTCCATGTTCATTCTATATCTCTTTTTGGTTTTTGTAATATTCTCTCTCTTTTATTTATTGTAAATAGTTAGATAGTTCTAATCAATTAATTTACTTCATGACAAATAAAACAAATGCATGTTTTTAAATCAAACATCCACCTCCCTGTGTTCGACCCAGGATTTCCATTCCATTATAAATTTTATTTGTTGAACACGAGCTTTTCGCTTTCATACTACGACGACAGGTTTTCAAAACCAAACACGTTAGCATAACAACCCATGCGCTCAACAACCTCTTAGTTAACTGATTTGAGCTTGTGTGTGCACTTAACAAAATATGGTTTTCAAGCAAGGATTTCAAGATGTGGTGTCTTTTAATGATTTGTCCTTGCTTTAATGCTTTTTAGGGTTGAAGTTTCTTAATGTTTTCAAACACGGTTCAAGTGTGCACACAAAGTTTTGCACACAACGGGCGAAAGTCAATTCCCTTTAGAATGTTGTGGCCCTAGAAAAACAACCCTAGTGTATTCACCCTAGTGTTTATGCAATTATACTAGGTGAGTTTATTTTAATCATGGTAAGTGGTGTGGCCCAAGTCAAGTCATGGTGGCTTCACAAACACCACTCAAAAGAAAGAAGAACACTCCAAAAAGATTATCTATTCAAGAATGTTAGAGTGTATTTTTTTGTTGGGTGATGAGTTTGGAATGTGGGTCAAGTAGCCATTCACCACGCCAATTTTAGATTTTTATATTTTTTTGTATTTATTTTAGGCAAGCAAATAATCAATGGGTTGAGTAATACTCACAACAGTCTTCACCGCACTTTACTCTGGGTCCATTATCTTGGATCGCGCTCCTCCGTTGCCTAAGCATCGAGTTCCTGCAACCAATCAAGTAGAGAGAGCAAAATGAGTTATAAGATGTGAATACATATATAGGATAAAAGCGACAAAATAAATCCGTTAACTCCCCGGCAACGACATCAAAAACTGACGAGCGCGGAACGCGATTGTTTAATTATGCCATTGTAGTATGCGTTCGTGATGTCGATTTTAATTTAAGAAGTGGAGTTGGTGAGTCCAAGTGTTGAACACAAGGAGGCATAAAATCGGATTATTTTGTCACTTTAGTTGTCACAGGAATGGGTGGTTTGCTTGCTTGTGAAAAAATGCAAGAGAGAGAGAGGAGTAGGGTTAAAAATTGTGTTTAAAACATGCTAAGCATTAAGAGGATGTGAGCTACAATATATGAAACTTTCATCAATATATAGCATGCAATTAAAGTTTGTTTACAACTACAACAATAGATGAAAGCTTAAACAAGTACAATGTAAACTAAAGTAAAGTGAGGTGTGAGGAGTCAAAGCGGCCACGGCGGTGGAGGGAGGCTCCGTCGGCAGCTTGACAACTCCGGGGCAGGTATGGAGTATTTGGTGGAGCTAGGAGAAGGATAGGCTAGTATGGAAGGTGTGTGTGTATTGAATGCCCCTAAATGGGGTGGTTGGGAGGGTTTATATGGAGAAGAGGGGTTTCTAAACTAAGTAAGGGCTTTAGCGACGTCTGGGACGTCGCTAAACCCATTACAGAAACGTCGGTGAAGCCCTAGCCCGCCGTTCCAAGCGCGCACGCGTGCTTCCTTTGCCTGCATGATCCGTGTGTGCGCCATGTGGACCATCCGATCGAAGAACGAACGGCTGAGATTGCGCCTTGAGCGTTGGTCAGATCACGATTGTGTGCTGGGAGCGCGTGTCTCGCGCGTTATCACATGCGTGCCCATCGGGCGCTTGAGGGCGTGTCGAGTAGCTTCCATCCGCACTGCTCGACGTCGATCGGATGGTCTGAATTCCCCATGGTGCATGCTAGGCACGATTTGAGGTGCAGTAGAGTCGAACGCTTGCCGCTGCTTGCGAGTGTGAGCGTTCGACCACTGCGTTGCCTCCTCGAGTTGGTGCAGTGGCAAAGTTAGGCATGCGCGATGTCGACCGTTGGATGGAGATCCAACAGTCAGATCTTGAAGCACCTTAGACGTGCTGGGGGTGCGGTGCTGAGCTCGCGGATCCTCATCCGTTTGATGAGGAATGTGTGGCTGAGATCACGTGATGAAGAGAGAGGGTTGCGGATGTAGGCAAGCAGGCGCCATGTGGCGCGTCATGGGCCATTGATCATCAGATCAACAACCATAACTTCTTGGGCTGGTTGAGGGAGCTCTGGATGTCGGATTTAAGTGATTTCAAGTTTGTTGGACTCCATTCGTCGATCTGAATCCATCCGTGTGGTCCGATTGCTCATTTGAGGCCTGTTTCAGCATGCACTTGTACATATGGCCATTAAACATTGATTTATAAGCAATCTCAAATCGTAATGCATGCAATGCTCCTATTCCCATCATGACATGTTATTAGCATGCATATGTCTTCAAAACTAATCCCAATTGATGGAATTATCATCATTGAATGTAGAGTTATCACCGTTCCCTCAACAAATCTGGTTAGGCTGAATAAGGGGAGGGTTGGGCCCAAGCATGTCCCAGGAAAATCACTAAGGGCTTGTATAAACCCACACCTAGTCGTTTGACACAACACCTCAGCTTGACACTAGATATAGATCAAGGAATTGATACCAACTAAAGAAAACTTAAAACGTAGATGACAGCCTTAAGTTGATGAAACCTTAGGGGTCAAGTTACTACAAAATTTAATTAGGTCTAGGAGCTTAAAGTGCACAAGAAATGTGATGGGCGTTAATTGAGGTAATGCCAGATTTTTTTTTGGTATGCGTGTGCGAATTGGGCGGAAGTGGTGCCCAAGCCAAATCAAAAGGATTTGCAAACAAGGATTTTTTGTTGAAGTGTTTTAGGATTTCAATCAAGATTTAATGTCTTTTAAGACTCTTATTAATGAGTCAAACAAGGTTTTGAAGTTCAACACAATAATGTCAATCAAGTTGTTGGTGGAGGTCAATTCCTTTTAAAAACTTTGATGCAACTAAGAGAGAATTAAAATCCTAATGTGAAGAATCCTACGTATGTAGCTCCTAAATATGAATCTCTTTTTCAAATCTTTAAGAGTGGTGATCCAAACCAATAAACAATACCACCAATTGATGTAAAATCAAACAAGAAATCCAAAAATAATTTTTTTTTTAATTTTTGAAAATTTTTTGAATTTTTTTTGAAATTTTCTTCTTACTAGTGTCATGAGTTAGAATTGATAGATTCGATAAATTGATTATACAGAAACCTCAAATGGCCTAAAATTTTTTTGATAATTTTATATAATGTAGAGAATTTCTCAAGGTTTCCAGCAATATAAATTTTGTCTAAATTTGATGATAAAAAAATTTATAAAATTCATAGACAGTAAGAAAATAGTAAGAAAATAAGGTCTCACCCTTGTCTAGTCCACGAATTTTTAAATTTTTTTTGTTGGTCAAAATTGTTTGAAAATTATACTAAAGGTTTCTTACTCAAAGGGGCTTCCCTGGGTGAAATTTGGTGATTTTAGGAAGCTTTTAAGTGCCCGAACTTGATTTTTCAAAATCAAGACAAAAGTCTGAATTTTCAAAAATCAAACACCAATAAGACTAAAGTGGTGGAAAAATGAAGCAAACAAGCAACAAAGTGGTTTTCAGGGTTCCACCACCCTCAATTTTTCTTGTTTTTGAATTTTTTGATAATTTAAATATTTTTTTTAAGGGATTTTTGTGATGATGAAAGAGATGGTCAGGGGTACTAACCTGAAGTACGCAAGAAGACAAGTTCACTTGAAACCTTCGCTCCAAGAAAATCCAAATCCAGGTCCCGCTCCTGAAATGAGACAAATATTTGAATATTTTTAGGTTTTGAAATCCTAAATTGATCATCAAAATTTAAAAACATCCCCCCATGCTTAACATATGCAATGCCCTCATGGATTAGGAGGGAGAAGAAATCACCTCAATGAAGGCGGTCGGAAATAGGATCATCAAAACCTTTGAAAAAGAAAATAAAAATGAAAGCAGGAAAATTGATGGGTTACCTCCCATTCAGTGCAATCTTTTACACCATTTAGCTAGGCGTAAAGTGCGTCAATGATCATTAGAAGATAAGTCCATTAAATCAAGAGTGTCGAACGAGAGTTTCGTGGAATTGTCTAAGTAGGGCTCTAAACATTTGCCGTTGAGCTGAAAGGTAGTATTTGTTTTTGGATTAAAAAGGTCAACTATGTCGTATGGATATGTTTTCAGGATAATAAATAGGCCGATCCACTTGGATTTAAGTTTTCCTAGAAAAATGCGTAAATGTGCGTCCAAAAGCCAAATGTGTTGATTGATATCAACATTCTTCTGAATGATATATTTATCATGAAATTTCTTTGTTCAATCTTTATAAATCCATGCATTTTTGTAAGAGAAATTATGCAAGTTTTTCAATTCAGTTTATTGTAATTTCCTTTGTTTACTGACCTCAGATAAATCCAGGTTTAATTGTTTAATCGCCCAAAAAGCCTTATGTTTGAGTTCTATCGGGAGATGGCATGCCTTTCCAAAAAGTGAGACGGAAAGAGGGCATGTCGAGAGGAGTTTTAAATGACATATGATAGGCCCATAAAGCATTATCCAATTTATTAGATCAATCTTTATGAGTGGGCCTAACCGTTTTTTACAAAATATTTTTAATTTTCCAGTTTGAAACTTCTACTTGGCCATTTGTTTAGGGGTGGTAAGGAGTGGAAATTTATGATTAACCTCATATTTTGATAAAAGGTGACAGAATTGAGAGAGTGAAATGTGATCCTCTGTCACTGATGATGGCCTTAGGGATGCCGAATCTCAAAAAAATATTTTTCTTGATGAAATCAACAACAACCTTGTGATCATTGGTGCATGTGGGTATTGCTTCAATCCATTTTGACACATAGTCGACTGTGACTAGTATGTATAAATACCGACAAGAGTTGATGAATGATCCTATGAAGTTGATGTCCCATACATCAAAAATTTCAACCTCTAATATTGGATTAAGGGGAATCATATCCTTTCGAGTCATGTTGCCAATGCTCTGGCAATGCACACAGGACTGAACAAAAGAGTGAGCATCTTTGTGTTGTTGGTGCTAGAGCACCATGATCGTTTATTTTGATGATAACACAACACGTGTTATTTAACATTTACATTTGAAGTCTTACATTTCAGGTTAATTGCAAATGGAGATGTGTTTAGATAGAGTTCGAGCTCGCATCCATGGAGGATTGGAGGAGCTTGACGAAGAACGGAGGAGCCTTTGCAAGGAGTGGAAGCTTGAAGCATGCAGTCATGAAGAATAGGATAGAAGTCTTTTCCATTCTTGTATCTTGTACTCTCTTTCTTTTGTTGTTTCTTTGCTCTTTATTTCTTTCTTAGATTACTTGTTAAGGAGCCTCAAAGAACCCTTAAGGTAGTCTTAGGAACACCTGCACAACCCTAAGATACTTAGGTTTTCCATATAGAACTTAGAAAACCTAAATAGGCTTCAGACCGCCTTATCAGACATCTAATTTGGAAATCAGACGTCTGATAGTGACTTTTAAGACTCTGACTGTTGACTTAGACGTCCAATAACTTAGGCTGGACTTAATAGGTCTATCTGATGAAATTAGACGTCCAGACCTAGTGCCAGACATTTAATTAGTGAAATATTGGCTAACAAAATAAACGTTGAGGAAAATAACCGTTAGGCTTCTATCAGATGTCCGTAGAGGACCCCAGACGTCTGATATGTGACCGTTGAGCCTCGACTGACCCAAAATCACTTTCCTAGACCAATATAACCATTTAGACCTTGAGAAATTCATTCCCGCAGTATAATAGGTTTCCAGACGTCCAAACCTAGTGCTAGATGTCCTGTACGTCGTCTGATTGATTTACATTAGAACCTTTTTTAGGTCTGATGAACGTCAGGAAGGAAACCCGCCTAGAATTAGACGTTTGACGTAGCTCCCAGACGTCTTAAACTAGTTTTCCAGATTTTTGATACCTGGACTAGATGTCTGATTACCCTGTCAGAATCATAAATGATTTTGATTATGTCCTGTTTTGCCTTGGGTTCAACCACAACGGCTATGGAAGCCTTTTAAGGCCTTCCAAAGCCTTCCTAGCCCCTCTATAAATAGAGGAGGACCCTTGCCTTGTGAACACACACCTAGAGAAACTACTTTCCACTATATTGTGTCAAATTGATCATGAAAAGAAGCTCTAGCCCTCCAAGCATTTGTTCCACACCTGAGAGCTTCGTCCTGCTATGTACCTGCTCTCCCACCGATGTTACGAGAGCATTGTTGTGCCAAAGCATGGTTCACTCACCCATGTCGTCACGCTGATGCACTCCCACCTAAGGGAAGATTCTTCACCTATAGTAGCTAGGTTCATTTATATACTTTGTTGGCTCTATAGGTCTGTTGTATTTTTTCTTTATTATTGGTTGGGTATTCGCATTGCAAATTTTCGTCTCCTTCGCGAGACAAAATCCTTCTTGTGAAGAGAAGGGGTTTTGAGGTACACTACCCTCCTTCAAAGTAATGTGGTTGTAAGAGGTTAAGTCACCCTCGTTTTAAGTGACTTGTTTAGTAGATTTGATCGACTAGGTCGATCAGAAATCCTAACTCAAGAGGGTTAGGTGATGGTTTTCACCCAGTTTGGGTTTCCACCTAAAATATCACTTATGTCATTATATGATTGCTTATTTTTGTGAGATTATTATTTATTTTAATTTTGCATTTTATACGTCACGCATATCTCACCCCCTCCCATAGGGAATTACATGTGCAAGCTGGGCCAAAAGAATCCAAAAGTGAGGACTTTAGCTGTAGTTTTCTTGCTCGAGAAATGACCACCACTAGCCATTGAGTGACAGTGTGTTAGAATATCATGAAATTATGATTTGAGAACACATCGTCGAGTGACCTAATCAGCGCAGATGCAGAAAAGGTTAGGCTCCTTCCAAAAATAATATTTAATGTCAGCAAAGAGGTTATCCCGTTTGGTTTTTGGCTAATCAGAAGGGATTTGTTTTGTTGCTAGATAGTTTGCAATTAGTGAAAACCAGGGGAGGGTATTGGCAGCTAAAATGGTCTCACCAGGGAAAACATCTGGAGGGGCCAACACGTCATTCGTCATAAGGCGAGAGAGATGGTTGGCCACTACATTTTGCAACCTCACCTTGTCCTTGATTTCTAGGTCAAATTCCTGGAGCAGTAGGAACTAATGGATAAGGCGAGGTTTTGCATCTTTCTTGTTCAACAGATATTTGAGTGCTGAGTGGTCAGTATAAATAATGACATGTGACCCCATTAGATATGAGTGGAATTTCTCTAGGGCAAAAACTATGGCAAGAAGTTCTTTTTCAGTTACGATGTAATTTTGTTGTGCATCATCAAGGGTTTTACTAGCATAACAGATCACAATGGGCTTCTTATCAATACGTTTCCCTAGAACGATCCCCACAGCAAAATCAAAGGCATCTGTCATTAATTCAAAGGGACAATTCCAGCCTGGTCCCTGTAAAATTGGTGCCTCTATGACATCCTTCTTCAACCTATTCAAACTCTCTAGGCATTGTTTTGTGAAGTCGAAAGGCTGGTCTTTGGTGAGTAATTGACTTAAGGGCTTGGAGATTTGGTAGAAATTCTTGATAAAACAACGGTAGAAGCCCACATGCCCCAAGAAAGATCGGATTTGTTTGACAATAGTGGGCAGTGGGAGTTTAGAGATAGCATCAATTCTAGCACAATCTACCGCAATTCCTTTTCTTGAGATGACATGGCCCAAGATGATGCCTTCATGGACCATGAAATGACTTTTCTCCCAACCGAGGACCAAGTTAACTTCTATACATTTTTGGAGCATCCTCTCAAGATTTTTAAGACATAAATCAAAGGAGTTGACAAAAATAGAGAAGTCATCCATAAAATCTTCAAGACATTCACCTACTAAGTCTGAAAATATTGCAAGCATACACCTTTGAAAAGTCGCAGGTGCATTGCACAGACCAAAGGGCATCCTTCGAAAAGCAAAGGTTTCGAAGGAACAGGTGAATGTAGTTTTTTCTTGATCCTCAAGGATAGACCATGACTTGATTATAGTTGGAATAACCATCAAGAAAGTAATAGTAATCACGTTCGTTTAACCACTTCAAGATTTGATCAATAAATGGGAGTGGAAAGTGATCTTTCTTGGTGGTGGTGTTTAATTTGCGATAATCAATGCACACACGCCAAGAAGAAGTGGTCCGAGTGGCTATATTTTCCTCATGTTCATTTGTGACAACGGTTAGTCCAACTTTTTTAGGCACTACATGTGTGGGACTAACCCAGGAGCTATCAGAAATGGGGTAGATAATATCAGCATCAAGCCACTTTATTATCTCCTTTTTGACCACCTCCTACATATTAGGGTTTAGGCGCCTTTGTGGTTGGCGAGAAGGGAGAGATCATCCTCAAGATATATTCTGTGAGTGCAGTAGGACGAATTAATACCCTTAAGGTCAGAAAGGCTCCAACCAATAGCTTTTTGATTTTTACTAAGAACCTAGAGAAGTTTTTCCTCTCGAGTCCCAATAAGTCTAGAATTGATAATCAAGGGCATGCTTTGATTAAGTCCTAGGAAAACATATTTAAGGGAGTCGAGCAAAGGTTTTAACTCTAGTTGGGGGCCCAGCTCCGAAATGATTTCTACTTTTTTGTCCATGGGTGAAGGGAGAGAGGAGTTAGGTGAAGAGTCAGGTGCTGATGGTGTGGTGATGATAATGTCATCATCAGCCATAACTATCTTTAATTAATCACAATCAAGAGACAACTGCTTCTACATAACCGTCGGAAAGTCATAATTCACCGCATATCCTTTCTAAGAAGAATACATTAAATCAGGGTTAAATATGCAGTTTTAACATCATATCCTAAATGCATAATAATCACGGCTTTTCTCAGGAGTTAATTAAAGGTCAAATGAGCTTTAATGACTAACAAGAAGGTCCATGTAGACAGAAACGGGTTTTCACGCATTTCAAGAATTAACGGACATCCAAAACCCTAATTTCAGACCCGCTTAATTAATTGAGGTTATGGTCAGAATAAAATTCACCTAAACCTTCTAAAATTCATATAAAAATATTCTATAAGGTTTAGTACCTTTGATTTGACCATTGGAACCCATTTTGACCTAAAACAGTTTTAGACAAATAGTTGCCCTAATTTAGGTTTCTACATAAATTACTCAATCAAAATTGGTCAAAACCAAAATCCGAGTTCACAATCAGATTCCTTGGATCCAAATTAGGTTTGTACCAAAATTTGGATCCAATCAGAGATCATCTTGACCTAGTTTGCATTTTGGTCTAGTTTGAGTCTTTTTCTCTCAAATAACCCCTCAGCTTTCAAAATCTATTGTGAATAGCCCCCTAACTTTGTCATCTTCTTCACTAGCAGGTCCTTGCCACCATGATCATGTGAACACATCAAGCACGACCTTTCAATCAAGGAGTTCTCCCTGATTTCTCACCCAATCTCTTCCAAAATTGGAAGGCGAACTCTTGAGAGACTTCCCTACAATCTAAGCCGCATCTTGGGCTCTACTTCTTCCCTAAAAGCTCATGAGAACTCTTTGAAAGGAAGGGTATCCTACGGTTGCAAAAACTCTAAGCTTCCAAGTTTAGTTTCCAAGCTTGGAACAACCTCCTATTGCCTATAAAAGATCCCCTAAGGACAAACTGTCCTCCTTAGCTTGGTTTGGAGGCTGGACTCACCTTCTTCCCTTCTCCTTGACCTCCATCTCCACCAACTCCAGCAACCCTCTTCAATCACCTTCTTCACCGTCTGCCACATACAATAGGTGGCGGTTCCTTCTTCCTCTCGTTCCTCCGCACGTCACAATACTAGTGAGTGTCGCCTAAGCCCCCCTCGTCGTTGCCGCTTCGCTCACCGGAGAATTCATTTTCCCCACATCTGACATGCCATCTACGTGGGAATCCTCCCCTTTATTTCATTAGAATTAGGTTAGTTAGGTTTCTCTCCCTCTTTACTCTCTTTCCCTCTATCTAAAACCTCAACTCAACCCTTGACATGCCACTTACCCATCATCTTCCTCCGCTCCAGCCGCACCTCTAGCGAGGTCTCCCCATCACTCCACCGCACCACACACCTTGCCAAGACCCTCACAACCTCCATCATACCTCCACAAACCAAACCCCTATATTTATTTGCCATTCCATCCACTCACGCAACCCACCGACCAACCTACCTTTGCACGGTCTCCTCCGCCTTTGCCAGCCACCTACAACCACCCCCGTAGCACGCCACCACCACCAACACCCTCGCCGCATCCTTGCAATCCTCCTGAACATTTTAATGAGGGTTTTTAGCCTGTATTTTATGTTTTAGGTCCCACATAAAAGCTCCATCGCCGCATCATCTTCTCTAGCTTGTTCTTCACACCACGATCATGTTCTTCGCTGCAACTCACTCCAAGTGACACGGGTGCATCCTAGGAAGACCACCAGGTCCTCAATTGAGGATCCCAGTAGCAGTAACACCTCCAATTAGATGAGGCTTCATCCTGCAGCTACACGTGAAGAGAGCAGGCACTGATAGTGCCACATTGGGCATAGGAGAGTGCTTGAGTGCGCATATAGGAGAGTGCTTGAGTGCGCATATTAAGATTTTGTGTTAAGGCCTTATTGCCCAAGAACATAGGGATCGGGTCCCCTTACCTGCTCACCCACTACCTGCCTAAGCCTCACTCCTCGCCTGCGACACCATGCACGCAGACCTGGACTCAATACTGCTTAAACCGGATCCTTGATTACCCGATTGGCTGCCTGGTTATCTGAGAGAGAAGGAAAATGAGAATTTGTGAGAGAGCAAGGGGGGTTTGCTCTTTGAAGCTTGTGCTATAAAGCCTAACACTTAAGCTCTATGAAGGAGAAGAAAAGAATAAGAAGGAGAAGGTCCTGAGAAGAAGAAGGTAAGAAAAGAAGAGACTCATGAAAGAAGAAGAGAGAGAAAACCTAAAGAGAACAAGGATAGAAGCAGAAGAAGAGATAGAGAAGAAAGGCTTTGAGAAGCCTTATACCTTGTGCACTTTAAGTCGTCTGAAAACTTTGGGCGACATTTGATGAGGCTGATTTAGCATGATATTTGCCTGCGTGGAATTAAAGCTTAAGTGGTTCAAGCCACTATTCATTTATTTGATATATTTGAGTAATTGATACATATATGCTTAGGCTAATAATTGGTAATCTAAATCACTATTATTTTATCTTAGAATTCTTTTTGTCATATCAAACTCTTGAAGCACTCATGTTTGTCATTGAATATCAAATTGAGTAGATATTATTCATTGAATATCTATTTAAATGCTCAATTACTTGTGCTTATTTCCTTCAAACAAAAGATTAGCACGTGAATTCCATATTTACTCCATGTGTTCGACCTCAGACTTCAATTTAGATTTCAAGTAATAAATTTTATTTGTTGATTGAGCTATTTAGGAGGCTTTGCTACAATGAAATGACATTATAAATCCCCCATCTGGCCTGATAAACATGTGGTTAGGGTGGGAGGGTGGGGTAAATTAGAAGATGGTTTAGGAATTGTGTTAACTGCAAAGCAAGATCCGACTTGTGAAATTTGCATTGTTTCCTCCACTAATTTATCAATTTCAAAATCAGAGTTGTCGAAGAAATCTAGTTCTTGGAATCCCCTAAAAGGTTGAAAAATATCTAGGGTAATTGACTTGCCACCACACATGATTTTTATCTTTATAGAATCACAATCAATGTTTGCTTTGGTGATGGCTAAAAATGATCTTCCAAGAATTATGGGGGCATTTTTCAGTGCTTCCTGTACCTCTATGTCTAAGACCAAAAAGTCTACGGCAAATAGACAATTTTGAACTCGGATAATGACATCCTCAATGATCCCCTTTGGTTTAATTGTAGATCGATCAGCTAATTGAAGTGTAACCTCGATAGACTTTAATTCATTGATCTTGAAGTCTTCAAATAGAACAGTGGGGATGAGATTAATTGAGGCACTAAGATCTAACAAGGTGCAATCAAAGAAAGTGTCATTAATAACCACTTGAATCAGGGGGGGCACCTGGATCTTTCCTTTTTAGAGGCAATTTACTCTGCACAATTGAGCTCACTGCCTCTGGGAGAATCACCTTTCCTAAGTTTCTTGACTACATTTTGGGGATACATAGATCTGTTAAATATTTTGCATAGGTAGGTATATAGTTTATGGCATCAAGGAGAGGGATATTTATTTCTACTTGCTCAAAAAGATCCATAAATTCCTTATCACTAGGCTTGGATTTCTTTTTCTTATTGTGTGAAGAGTGAAGGGCTCGTGGGAAAGGTATAGGATTGTCCTGTTTTGCAGTTGTAGGTTCCTGAATGGGGTTAGAGGAAGAGGGAGAAGAGTTGATCTGCTTTTCTCTAAAGTGGGTTTCTTGAGCAGGCGAGGGATTATGAGTAGTTTTCTTGTTCCTCAGAGTAACTGCATTTACAGCATGGCTATTTCTGGGAGGAGGTCAGGAAGCCTGATTTTGATTGAAACCTGGTGGGTGCTGAAGTGTTGTGTAGAAAGGTTGATTGCGATACCCACCTTGATATTGGTTCCGTTGATTATTTGGGTTGGGCATGGGTTGGGATGGCAAATTTCTAGTAGGTCTGTGATCAAGGGTAACTTTACTTGATTCTGTAAATTGGTTACTGTTGAACGTACGGGTTGCTACGCTAACATGTTTGGTTTTGAAAAAAAACTTTGTCGTTTTAGTTTGAAAGCGAATAACTCGTGTTCAACAAATAAAATTTATACCGGAATGAAAATCCCGGGTCGAACTCAGGGAGGCTACGTCGATCTATATTTGCAATTATATTTTTTTAGAATTTTTTCTTGAAAAGTGAGGCGATGTAATTACAATGAAGCCATAATAACAATCAGACTAAACAAAAGGGAGAGAGAGAGAGAGAAAACATGCATTCAATAATTCAAAATGTTTATACAATAAAACCAAATAAGAATTACACTAGAAAGCAGGAAATCAGCTACACTAGAAAGCAGGAAAATTCTACAGTAGAAAGCTGTAAAGAAGAATGGGAGAGAGAAGTTATCCTCCTCGACGACTGCTTGGAGGACGAGTCAGACGAGACGCCGCCTGGACGAAGGAGGATGGAGTGGGAAGAAGGAGATCGAGGTAGGAGGAATGAGACTGGAGCAGCACGTCGTCGTCGTCGCGGGATCCGCTTCCGAAAGGGGGACAAAAATTTGACTTTATCTCGCGAGGAGCATCCCGGGTGTGGGATAAGCTTCTCTTGAGCTTTGGAGAGGTAGAGAAGAGAAGGAAGGGATGAGAATTTCGTATGGAGGGGGTCTCCTTTTATAGTTGCAAGGAGTGGGGGCATTTTGGTCATTCCAATTTGAAAAAGATTAATTCAGGACCTTTAATGATGGATAAAACCGTCGCTAAAGGTCCGAACATGGCCGTAGTGGGTGACGCATGCGCGCCCGCTCACCTCCTCGCACATGTAACGCGTGTACACGTCCAGCTGCTCTCAGCCGTCCGATTGCGAGATCGGACAACTTAGATCACACTACCGCCCGCCTCCTTTGCTCACTCGCCCGCGTGCGATTCTGCGTGCGCGGCATGCAATAGTGTGTGGGCGCTATCAAGCACTTGCAGCCGCTCGATCGAGCGTGTGCCTCCGCTCCAATTCCAGCGCGGTGTGGATCGAACGTGCGCCTGTGCTTCGCACTAGGGTGTTCACCCGTTGCGCTACGAAGGAGAGATGGTCGCGGAGATGTTTTAAGCGGTGCGTGCTCATGGCCATTGGATCAAGATCCAACGGCCCAAATTGCGCATTGGATTTTCTTTGGAGAGGCAATGGCGATCCTGAGGGCCAGTTGGACGGCTGAGATGGCAACACCTGGCGCCATATTGGTCGTCCATCTTCTGGATGATGTAGATGGTGCCACGGTTGTCGGATTGAGTCGATTTTCATGCCGTTAGGCTGCGATCGTCGATCCGAATCCATCTGTGCAGTCAGATTTGTTGTTTGAAGTGTGGATTCACACCATCTTAGCCCTTGATCTTCTAGGGTTCCCTGGTCACTAACTGATGCTACAGATGTCTGATTAGGGCGATCTTGGAGTCGTTGAACTCCAATCGTCGCCCTAATCACATCTGTATGGTTGGATCTTCGATCCGAGGCCCTGATAAAAGGTTTTCCCTGTCCATGAACATAAAAGGAGATAATTAACCTCCATTTTATTCAAACTACTCTAAATGCAAGATGATGAATGTTATGCAATATTTATAGTATGCAATGCAATCCTATGCTTAAGAACATGCATAAATAGACATCTTAAGTAGTGTAAACATGTTTACATCAGTTACCATGTAGGTTACCTCTGTCATTTGAGTCTGCATTCCCTGCAGAGTTTTCATGACCAGGGTGTTGATTTCTTCTTGAGGTGGCCTTGGTTGATATATGTTTTTCCCATAAGTCCCAAGTTGATTTTTCCTAGGAAATGGAACAAGATTTGGAGCTTTCCAAGAAGGATTCGGGTTCCTCCAATTTTGATTGTAGGAATTGGAGGAATTTCTAAATTTCTCCTGGAGAGCCAAAATGTTTTCTGTGGTGGGGTAAAAAAGATTTTGATTCATGAAATCAAAAGTCCCAGTCAAATCTTGTGAAAATTTAGATGAATATTGCTGCTCTGCAAGAGTAGCACCAATATTGTGTATATTTTTTCTTTTTAGAAGGTGAGAGGGGTTCGGGTAAGGAGCTTATTTTTGGGTGAGCTTTTCTTTCATTTTTTTCCGGTTAGTTTGCATCTCATCCAGACATTGAGCTATCATGTGTAGATCATCTTGTGTGACTAGAATAGATGTTGATTTGGAGTTAATTTCATTTGCTCCAAGTTTTGGGTTGGTTGTCCCACCAAAAGTATCCATTAAAGACAAATTGAATGAGTTTTCACTCATTTCCTCAAAAAGGTCGGCACTATCAACATCTTTATTAAGGAAATTCCCCCCACATGAATCATCCATGAATCATTTCAATTGATCTTCTAATCCATGATAGAAGATCTACACTAGTTGCCATTGTGGAATTTCATGGTGGGGGCAACTCCTTAGTAATTCTTGAAATCTCTCCCAAGAGTCGTGGAGAGGTTCACCAGACTTTTGTTGAAAGGTAGTAATTGATCATCTTAAAGCATTTGTACGACCTATCAGATTTTTTTTTTTTTCAGAAAAGTGCTTTTTAATTGGGGCCAGGTGGTGGTAGGATGCCCGATTGTCCAGAACCAATAAGATGTCTTATCTTTTAATGAGAGAGGGAAGAGTCTCATAAGACACAATTCTTCCTGCACATTACGAGAATGGGTAGTTTGAGCGAGGACAGTCAGCTCCTCAAGGTGGCTAAAAGGGTCCTCTCTTGGAAGACCATGGAAATGTTTTATTAGGTTCAAGATGGCAGGTTTAATTTCAAAATCCCCTTCGGGTATAACCACCTCGGGTCTCTCTTCATAATTGGAAGGATCATAAAAATCATTAAGTGGTACAAGAGGTTCCTTGAGTGGCTGTCCTAGCCAACTGTTGTTGATTATGTTGTAGTCGAACCAATTGGTCGACCATAAGGGAAAGGGGATTAGCATTTGGATTTTGAAATTGCCCTGGTCGTTCTAGGTTTTGAGATAGCTCCAAACTCAAAAAGTTAGGAATGGGAAAGTAGTATGCGAGTTAGTTGATGGGTTTTGAATATTGGGGTTAAGGTCGGGTTGAGAGGTGGAAGTGAAGGGGTTAAGCAAAGAATTCTTGGAACTATTTTCCATATTTTCCATGTTTAGGTCAGATGAATGATGAAAGGGAGAAGAAGAGAACAAAAATCTTTTGGTGAGTGGAGCAAAATCAAATGGTCCCTCGAGATGTGGGTTCTGGAACCTTCGCCCATGCATGCACTTGGAAGACAAGGAGGGGAAAGAAGAGAAGAGATGAGGAGAAGTGTGCAAAACAAGAAACCAAGCCTAAATCTAACTTAAGGTTGACTCCTTAAAGAAACCTAAGACTTGGGAACTCGATAAATAAGGGATCAACAAGTGAACCCACTTCCCAAAGATCACCTAGCTAGACTAAAGAGGTGGCTTGGGCCCAAGCATGTCCCAGGAAAATCACAAGGGCTCCTGTAAACCCTTACCCGATGATAGAATCCATTTTCGCGCATTTGAAAGTCGTCAGAATTGTAGTATAGTCATGCAAAAACGTTCGTCAAAAATAAGTTTATAAAAATAACAAGACTTTGAGTCCCGATCGTTCGTCTTTGGGAGGCATTTGTTTAGTTCTAAAATCGATTTTATCGCTCTACTTTATTTAGAATTACACATCAGTTTATAATTATTACGTATTGAAGTATGACATGCTTAGTTGCAAGTATATCAGGAATTAAAAGCAGGCAACATTAATCACACAAAAGATATTGCAATGAGCTCATGGTGATTCTCCACACATAGACATATATATATAGAAAATATATTTTTCATTCGTTCATTCAGAGGATGTTTGCAAAATGGATGTAGAGGAAAGCTTATACATGAAAGCTTAAAAAAAACACAAACCTAGCTAACAGAAAATGATCGCATACAGGAATCTACGGGGGATTTTGCATGCATCATTGGGGGAGAATAAGGACTACACTACTAAGCAGTAAATGAAAGCAGTAAATATACAAAGAGCTAAGTTACTAATCTAGCAGAAGGAAGGGCATTCAGAGGAGGTCTATGATGGCCTTTGAGTGGCTGAGAGAAGAAGGAGGGGCGCCCAATGGAGCTTAGGCCAGCCCTTGGAGAGAGGTTGGGGAGCTAATCCAACTTCCTGGCATGGAGATGGTGGCCTCCATGGTGGTGCTCAACTTGTGGAGGTGGAGTGGAGATGGAAGTGGCTAGCCTAAGTGGAATGAATGCCAAGGAAGTGAATGGGTGCAAATGGCCACCCCTTAGGTCTTTTTATAGACCTAAGGGAAGCCCTCTAAAGAATTATGGAATTCTCTAGAGAGGCCTATGGTGGGATCTTGTGGGAGAGTGAGAGAGAGAGAGGATGGATGGTGGTTTTTAGATCCACCAAATGTGGATCTAAAAATTGAATGGCTCTTGGTTGCTAGTTTTGGTAACCAAGGCAACCACACATGGTAGAGAGTTCTAGAGAACTCTAGGCTAGGTATTTCCGTGTGGATGGTGTGTCTGGGTCGAAACTTAGGTTGTTAGGGTGATTAGGTTAGGTTCTAGTGGGTTTAGGTCAATGTATGTCTCAAATTAGGGTTATAAACCCTAATTCACTAAGGTAAAGTGCAATTAAACTTAATACAAGTTTAATTGGGTGTGTGGAAACTTAATTGAGAGTAAAACAACTCAATTAATTTAGGTCTAGGTCAATGGGACTCTCACTGAGTCGAATTGGATAGTGTGTGTTGAGATCAGGGCTCAATTGGACACAATGAGCCCAATTGAATAGGCTGGTGGAATTGACTAAGATCCAAGTCAATTAGGTTTAGTGAGGACCTAATTAGGTCCTTAGGGAGGTCTAGAGGTGATGTACTAGGGTTAGGACACTTTAATTTAGTTTCCTATGGGGTTGGAATTGGGTTTAAGGACCTAGAGATCCAAGATCAAGGCTTGAATCTCAAAACAGGAACTGGAGAGCAGTATCAGACGTCTTATACTCAAAAATCAGAAGTCCAAACTTGTTGTCTGGATGTCCAATCAGAGTCAGGAGGGATTTTGGGTTCTATTTTGGGTATTCTACAGAAATTGGACGTCGGACAAAGTGTTTGGACATCCAATAACACTGCAGAAGTGGGTTTGAGGTGTGCGGGAGATGGCTAAGGGTCATGGATGTCTAGGTAAGGGTTGGAACTAGGGTTTTAGGATTTCCTAGGGTACGGTGACCTAATCTAAGGGTGGCTAAGGCTTGGGGAGGTCTCTAGGCTATCCTAGGGCTAGGATGGACCTAAGCTCTTCACATTTTACTGCTTTATTCCTACTTAATAGAATAACAAACCTTAACTCCCTTACATCATTATTCCTACATCTAATCTAAGTCTTTTGCTCCAGCTCTGCAGCAACATCCATTATTCCTGATCCAGCTTCAGATCCAGCTCCAGATCCAACTCCTGATCAGCTTATTCCCTGCAATCGACATAATGCACTTAATCAACACATTATAACATTATTTTATGCGTAGCTAAAGGAAAGCAGTAAAGATGCAGATAATGCTTATGCATGCTTGAATTACCCTACTTATTCTAAGTTCTAGCCTAATTTAGGTCAATTAAGACCTATGATTGCTGCGCAATCATACCCCCATGCCTAAATCTTGCTAGTCCCTAGCAAATGCAGGACTAAATTATTTACAGCAAAGGTCCCCAAGGGACTGATTATGTTATCAAGTGTATGCCTAGAGATTTTTCTCCTTTTTGTTTTCATCCTATGCTCTAGAAATTTAGACAATTGTGAAAGTGCAGCTACATAGCTTTTGCAACGGATTCGAGTGAAAAACTAATACACCTCTAAAGCCTGTACTTGACCCCTAGTAAAAATTCTAGTGAGATAGGTGGATTTCTTCCCTCGGGGTATTCAAGATATTCTATAAATTCCACCCCGGCATTAGGCTTAGGTAGAGGATCTCTGAGGGGAAAGATTATATATTTGGTGGCTCACTCTCACTTGGTGCTACATAGAGACTAGTGCTACAGGATCTAGATTCACTGATTACTAAGTAACTCAACTCAGAGAAAGACGAGAAAAACTATGCTCTCTTTTGATTCCTTTGTATTCATTCTCTCTTTCTCTTCTTTTTCTTTTCTTTCTTTTTCTTAGAGCTCACGACCTCACCAGATTTACACATATGATCCGTATCAGACGTCTAATAATAGTGTCAGACTTCTTATACTAAAAAATCAGAAGTCCAGACTTGTCTGGATTTCCAATCACAGTCAAGAGGGATTTTGGGTTCTGTTTTGGGTATTCTGTAGAAATTGGACGTCTGACAAAGTTTCTGGATGTCCAATAACACTGCAGAAGTGGGTTTAAGGTGTGCGGGAGATGGCTAAGGGTCCTGGATGTCCAAATAAGGGTTGGAACTAGGGTTTTAGGGTTTCCTAGGGTACGGTGACCTAATCTAAGGGTGGCTAAGGCTTGGGGAGGTCTCTAGGCTATCCTAGGGCTAGGATGGACCTAAGCTCTTCACATTTTACTGCTTTATTCCTACTTAATAGAATAGCAAACCTTAACTCCCTTACATCATTATTCCTACATCTAATCTAAGTCTTCTACTCCAGCTTTGCTGCAACACCCATTATTCCTGATCCAGCTTCAGATCCAACTCCAAATCTAGCTCCTGATTAGCTTATTCCCTGTAATCGACATAATGCACTTAATCAGCACATTACAACATTATTTTATGCATAGCTAAAGGAAAGTAGTAAAGATGCAGATAATGCTTATGCATGCATGAATTACTCTACTTATGCTAAGTTTTAGCCTAATTTAGGTCAATTAAGACCTATAATTGCTGCACAATCACCCGACGTTTGACTTCCCTCCAAGTCTGTCGCCACGTTTTCTAAAGGAATTAGGAGTGCTTAATATTCTTATATACTAGATATCAAGCCTAGTTTTTGTGAAGTCCTTAAGTGATCAAATAACTACTTGTTTTAATTGGGCTTGGGTACTTGAATGTTCACGGAGATGTGAAGGGTGTTGATTGGGTTGATGCCCAGTTATTTTTTTTTAATGTGTGTGAGAATTGGATGGAGTGAGTCCAATGCCAGAACAAGAGATTTGTCACACAAATTTTTTTGTTGTTTTTCTGCTTTTTTTTTTACGAGGAAAGCTATTGAATACGATAGCAATTCAGAAATTTATTTATTATCAAAACAATCTATCATACTTACAACTTCTCCTAAATTCTAATGAGAGACCTACACTCGTGTACAATTTGCTTCGCACACACAAGTCTCTGCTAAAAAAGGCGCATATTTCGTGCATGCCACACACTCCACAAAATAGCCATCATACAAATATGCAGCTTACCCCCCATCAAAAAGTCATCCCATAGTTCCTCCCACATAGGCATAGCTCTCCCACACACCTCTCTCCACACGTAATCTATAACCACACAAGAAGTAAAAAAATGCCTCATACTATTCGTCTGGAATCCACATAACTGGCATGGTTGAGCAAGAACCCCCATTGTCCTATGTCTCAAATCTCCTGTAATAAGGCCATTCCTTCTACATAACCACGGGAAAATTTGGGCCTTAAGTGGAATCCTTAGCTTCCAAAGACCCACGCACACTGCATCCACCTCCTTGTTTTGTGCCTGCCTCATAATTTCATCATAGGCTTTAGATGGAGTAAAACCTTCCATCCAATAGTATCTATCTTCACCTCCAGTTGGCTTGAATGCTTGAAGGTCCTGCATCAACCTAGCTCTCTCCTCATCAGTATATAGACCCCCTTGCAGCCATTGTTAGGAATGCACCAACCATCTTCAACTGCACACTAGTAATCACAAACCGGTGCTGCCTTGTCCATTGCAAGCCCATACATTCTTGGAAACTTCTCTTGGAGCATACCAATTGGTGACCATCTGTCCTCCCAAAATCTAAAGTTTCTGCCATCACTACAAATAGGCTTGAAAAAATTCCAATTCTCCTTTAACGCTGTCATACCAAATTTCCAAAATGGAGACACTTTGGCTGGGTGAAGCTTGTTCCTTGCTGAATTTGACTCCCCATAAGCCCCACGAATCAGATCTGCCCATAGCTTCTTCTCCCCATCAAAAATTTTGATCTCCCATTTAAGCAACAAGGCTTCATTGAATTCCTTTACAGACCTTACCCCAAGAACCCCATGCTCCCTAGGCAATCATATGCTCCTCCATTTCACAGGTTGGAGGAACCTCCCTTCATACTTAGCACCCTTCCAGAAGAAGCATTTCCTCATAATATCCAATCTCTTCCACACTGATTTTGGAGCCTTAAAAATAGAGAAATAGAACACCAATATAGAAGTAACTTCTGAGTTTAATAGAATCAATCTTCCCCCTTTGGATAGATACTTGCTACTCCAGCCCTCTAGTTTGGTTGCAATCTTCTCAAAAAGGACATTCCAATCTCCTTTCTTCAATTTCCCATTCCTCAGAGGCAGACCAAGATACATGATAGGTAATGAAATAATAGGCGTCAACAATGCTTCAAAATGATCCCCTTGCCCTTCTGCATTCATCCCAAAACAAACAAGAGAAGATTTTTCCCCATTTAGCTTCAAACCTGACACCTCCCTAAAAATCTTCACCATGGAGAAGAGGGCTTGTGCTTCCTAAAGACCACCTTCCACGAAAAACACCGTGTCATCTGCATATTGGAGCATCGGTGCCATGGCACATCTACCTGATAGTGCATATGCCTTAATTACACCTGCATCTGATAGTTTAGATGCAAAACGTGCTAGTGTGTCTCCTGACAAGTTGTAAATTAGTGATGCTAATGGACATCCCTGTCTAACCCCACATTAGGGCTGAATCCACATACCACAAGGTCTTCCATTAATCAATGTTTAAATGACAAAGTAGTAATGCATCTTTTCATCCATTGTACCCATATAGGAGGAAAACCTCTTCTTTTGAGTATCTCCCATATGTATTTCCAGGACATAGAATCATATGCCTTTCTAAAATCAACCTTCCACATGAAGGCTTTACATCTCCTCCTACTCCATCCCATCACCATCTCTTGTGCCATAATAAAAATTTCCTACAATGATCTATTTGGGAGAAACGCAGATTGAACTGGTGAAATTAGATCTTGCAACACCATTTCTAGTCTATTAGCAAGCACTTTACTAATAATAAGATATATAGAATTTGACAGCGCAATCGGTCTAAAATCTTGGAACCACTTTGCCCCTTGTTTCTTTGGAAGCAAAAAAAGATAAGATCTATTCAATCCATCAAATCCATGATTCCCTTTCTAAAACTCATGAATGACTTCCATCACCTCCTTCCTAACCACCCTCCAAAATTCTTTATAGTAAAATACTTGGAGCCCATCTGATCCCAAAGAGCCTTCCATGTTAAGCCCATTTATGGCATCAACCACCTCTTGCTCAGAAATAGGGGATTCCAATATACCAGCTTGCTCTATAGACACACTTGAATAATTTGTCATAGCTAACCTCCAGCCACCTCTGCCATGTGATCTTGTAGCAGCCGTAAGATATCTTATAGCTTCAGACCTTATTGCTGCCATGGATGTCAATTTCTGTTCATCTATTTGAATGGAAGAGATTAGGTTGAACCGTCTCCTTGAACTAGCGGTCAAGTGGAAGAATTTAGTGTTAGTGTCACCTTCATGTAACCACAATTGTCTTGACTTTTCACACCAATCTATCTCCCTTTTCAAATCCTCTGCCTCCACCACTAGCTTCATTTGTTTTCTTTGCTGCAACTCTTGCTCTGTTAACACATTGCTGACATCTTTCTCATATATTTCCCGCAGTATGATAATGCCTCCTACCTCCTTTGATTCCTTAATACCCTAACAGTCTCACCATATTCCCTCATAAGATTTCTGAGTGACTTCAATTGCTCAGCTAGCCTTACTGTAGCCAAACCTTGCACCTGCTTGGCCACCCACCAACTTGCTATCATCTCTTTACACCCCGGTTCTTTTAACCAAGATCTTCTAAATTTAAAATAAGACCCTACCGAGGACCTTCATCACAATCCCATAGTAATGGTGTATGGTCACTGAATGGTCTCTCCAATCCAACCACAGATGAAAAATGAAATCTCTCCAATAGACTAGCATTCCCAAAAATCGATCCAATTTTGATGTTTGTCCGCTTCCATTGTGCCAAGTGAATCCAGCTCCAGATGAAGGAAACTCATTCAAACCGGCATTCTACATTGCCAATTGGAAACCAATCGAGGATGGATCACTCCTTCCACTCCCTCTGTCTTGAGATGAAAGAGTGCACTTGAAGTCCCTACCTACAAGCCATGGAAGATCACCCACCATATTTGCCACCTTAGACAGCTCATTCCACAATTCTTGCCTATGATTTGTCATACAAGGGCCATAAACACAATAACAAACCACTCATTACTGATGAAGAAGATTTTCGCTTTTTAGAAATATGTCAGAAAAATTCATCATCATAGTAAACAAGTGGCGGAAAATCCTCAATAAAAAATTACTAAGAATATACTAAAATTGAACCACAAAATCAGGTCGTATCCACAGGGAGGCGCAAACCAATAAATGACCAATATTTGCAGTACATGAGTACATTGTAGGACTCTTAATATGATGCAAAAATTAATTTGATGATTAGTTGTAGCATCATACCAACATGCGAATAACTTGAATGAACAATAACATGAAATATAGAGAATTAGAGGGTCTGAGAAGCAATTACCCACTTTATAAAATAATTTCTCAAAAAAATCACACCTCTTCAATCAAGTTCATTTCATCTAATACCCCCTCTCCTATAGCAAAACAGGGGAGGTGGAGTTCCTTTCTTGCATGCACACGAGGAGTCGCGGCCGGTGGCGTGGCTCATCAGAGGAGTAGGGATGGAGGAGAGGAGCGCCCCAACGGTGGTACGGCGGCACGCGGTGGCCGGAGTTGCCGCCGGCGATGAGGAGGAGATGTGGCAGCGGTGGTGGCTACTATCTCTGTTTGGAGTTGCGCGAGGTCGAGGAGCCGTCGTGTGAGGGTGGAGTTGTGCACGTTGCCTCCAGTGGCGGATGGGAGGTGCTGGAGGGTCTCTAGTGAAGCCAAGGGGGAAGGTGGGCGGTCAATAATGTTGGGTTCCTCTTTCGTTGCAGTAGGTGAAGAGTGAAGAAGAAGATGAGGAAACAAAGAAGAGGAGAGGGTGGGTGGAGATTGTGGTGCTATTGGCTGATGCATGGGAAAGATGGATGGAGTTGGGTTGTTTTGAGGGAGATGGTGGATAGTGGAGAGATGTGGCATTGGGTTGATGGATGAAGGTGATAGTGTTGTGGCCGTGGGGGGGTGGCGATGGATGGCTAAGGGGGAAGGAAGTGCATGCTGTCACCATGCATAGGAGGAGGTCGAGGGCAAGCGAAGGAGGAGTAGGCTCAGATCACGGTGCATGCCGTTGACACAGTGTGTGCAATGGCCATGGTGCTCGCTGGTTCCATGGTGGAGACAATGCTTCACGGTGGAGAGGATGGATCAGGTCCCGGTGGTTGGCATGGCTCTTTAAAACCTCTCCATCTATTTCTCTTCAGCTGCAAACTTCTCCAATCACTCGGCGAAGATCGCGAGTGGTTGGAAAAGAAGATAAGTTCTGGCCATTCTTTATTAGAAGTCTGAACGATAGTCTAGACGTCTTAAAAAGTGTGGATCGTAGTGAGTCCACGATGCAGGTTCTCAGACATCCAAACTAGGCTCCAGACGTCTTATAGAATGTCTAAATAATATCTTCATGCTTCTTTCACCTAACCTACATCCACCAAATGATTATCTTATCATATCAAATGTTATTAAATGTAAAAATTGGTGTATAACATTTTACGCAAACTAAGGTGAATTCCCATTTAACTCGTACTCAATTAACAACAAAGAACAACTAATTAAAGAGTACTTAGGCCAAATAATGGTCCACTAAAGTGGACTTATCAATTACCACCCTGAATCAGTCTAAACTTAGCAATGATCACGTGTTGGCCTTTTATAGTATCCAGTAGCTACATTTTGGAAACTTTCCACCAAATAGCCTGGCCCCTAGCACGACCATGTGCCCCTACACATGCCACATTTGCATATCCTCCATGCCCTAGTGATTTCCAGTGAGAGTGATCATCCTCCTCAATATGTGTCTCCTGTATAAGTCCACAATCAACCTCCAATTCCATCAAATAATGCCCAAGAGAGGTCCTCCAAACACCATCGCGAAGCCCACACACATTCCATGTCAAGACCTTCATCTTCCCTCCACTAATCGCCCATCTCTCCCATCTTTCACTTGTGTAACCCCAAGCATAAATGCCAATGCCCCTTCATCCATCTTCTTATTGCCCTCATCCTTACTCCTTCTAAGTTTATATGGAGATTGAATCATAATTCCCTTACCCTTTGCAACAATTCCAAACTTCAATCCCTCCAGAGTGTGAAAAGATTGAGAGTTTCCCATCACCACCTCCCCAACATAACTTCTATCATCATTCATCACATTCAATTGCATTTCAGCAGCTTCAGCATCACCCCCCTCTCCTTGATTTGCCCTCAACACAAGTGCATGGCCTGCATCCTCCTCCATCAATGTTTCTTCCTGACCGCACTGATGACAATCTTTTCTCTTTTTTGTCACAGGCACTCCCTTTGGTTCCACCCTACCATTTCTCACAGGCACAATATCCTCTAAAACTACCTCCACAAAAGATCTTTCTTTAGGTGGTTCAGGCATCATCACTTTCTCAACTTTGAATCTCAATAGAATGAACCAAGAACTCCCACCACATCTAAGGAAGATCTTCTCAGGTATCATCCCCCTACTAGTAACATTCACATTCACCCTTATTGATTGTCCCTCTCCTTCACACAGACCTATTACTGACCCTTCAGCCAACACAGCAAATCCCCCAATCATATTCATCACAACCTCCTTTGTATGCAGATGAAGTGACAGTCTTGTGATCTCCAATTGATCCTGTCGATAAGCAGCCCTCTGAGGGGGTTTCTCTGATAAAGCCCCATCAAAAGGTGATACCAATCTCCACAACACTGAGATATTTTCAAAAACACCCAATCTAAACCAAAGGTTTTACAAATCAATCAACCCAAGACCAAAAAGCACAAAACATGAAGGACTTAGCCTCGCAACCTTCCAGTTTGAAGAAGATAAAGATAAATATCTCACCGACAAATGAAGCCTATCTAGCGAAGGACTTCCCACCATAATCTCCTCGATCAGGGCACCCCTTAGTATTAACTCTGCCACATGGATGCCTTCTGTAAGAGGGATCTCAACATCAATAGTAGGACCTTCCTTCATCTGCAATGGTAGATTTTGATTTTGTTTAAGGGTAGTTGTTTTTCTACTTTTAGGATTTGATTTTGTTTAATGTCTTTTAGGATTTTCTTTTTATGATTTCAAACAAGTTTGGAATTCCACAATCAAAAAGGAAAACAATGTCTTGGTGATGGTAGATTTCGTTTAGAATGTGGGACTACAAAATGAAAAGAAACTCTAAGTGATTTGAACCCTTAAATAGAAATTTTACTATCAATGAATCTTTTCAAGATTTTCTTGTTAAGTAGTGATCCAAACAAAGTAAAAAACACCATTACAGGAAAGAAAATCAAACAAGGATTCGAAAAAATATTTTTCTATGATTTTAGGAATTCATTTGATATTTCTTTGTGATTTTTCTTTATGCTGGTGTCAAAGTCTAGAAAAGATACCTGTGGGTATTTTGGACTTTTCAGTAACATCATCAAACATCGAAAATTCTTGTGATTTTATATGTTCTGTAGAATTTCCCATGGATTCCTGAAATCTAAATTCCACAGAAATTGAACAATTAGAAAAATTTCTAAAATTCATGAACAGTAACAAAATAATAAAATTAAAAAAAATGACCCCCCTGTGGTCCACAAATTTTTAAAAATTTTATACATGTCCAAATGTTTTGAAATTTGAAAGAGATGTTCCTGTTTTGATTTGAAATCTTTGAGAGAAATTTCAAGATTTTAGGAGGCCTATGGTGTCAAAAATTGACTTTTGAAATCCAAATAGAAGTCTGGACCTCAAAATCAGAACACCAACACTTTGAGTAGAGTGGTGTTAATTAACTCAAAAAAGCAAACAATGATTTTTAAAATGAACTACTCTACTAAATTTTTATGTTTCTGATTCTGAAAGGCCATTTTAATTTTTTTTTTATTGTTTGTTTTTCAAGAATTATGTGACAGGAAAGGGTGCCACTAACCTCAACTTCATGGGAAGACAAGGGACTTCAAGCTTTTGCTTTCAAAAATCCCACCTTCTTCTTGTAAAACCTACACACACGAATTTAAAAGGAAGATAAGAGGATGAGATCTGGGCATCAAGCAAGAGAAGCAAAGTAACTCAAAGTTGTGCCTCCCTGGCAATGGCACCAAAATGTGATTGCAAAAATTATGTGATTTCAAAATGCAGTTTTTAATCGTTGTAACAAATGAAATTTTAATCGCTTTTAAATTTATAACCTAGATAGGTTAAGTATCTAGGATCATCCAAGGAGGCAAGATTGCAGTTAAGAAATTTCTTGATTGACAAAATGAAAACCAACTTTCTTTTTGTAGTTTTTAATATAAACCTTTTTTATTTTGAAATAAAGGAGCAATAGAAATGCAAAAAAAGACTATGCCTACTACAATTTAAGTGATAGGAAGAACATCTCCCTAAGCTCACCCTAGGTATGTGAAGACCTAGGATAATTAAAGAGAGAGTGTAAGTGCAATAAATTAAAATAAAAGCAAATAAATGAGTGCAACAAAAATAGAAATGCAACTTTTATATAGAAAGAAAAATTATTTTACAAGAATGCTTGTAGTGGAATGCTTCTACTACAAAAGTAAAGATACAAAGAAAACAAAAATCCTCTTGGTAATGATGATGAAGAGGAAGAAATCTTGTGCCAAGCTTAGCTGCTCCTAGGCTTAGAAAGGGTCCTCCAACTCCTTCTTGAAGATGCTCCTATGATGGTGATTCTCTTCCTGGCAAGCCCTTGCTGGACATGCCTTAGCTTCTCCTTAAGTAGAAGGGTTCCACTCTCAATCCTCCTCTTTTATGGTGGACGTTCACCACCCTAAAAATCCTCCTCTTTGGCTGTCCTCCATGCCTGGCTCTCCTAGGAAATTGACCCTTGTCATGGGCACAAGAGAGAAGGGAAGAGGGGAAGGCACCAAGGAGATAGAGTGTCTCCTTAATCTTCTTCTTCTCCTTCTTCTCTTGGCTGAATATGGATGGTGGAATATGGGTGGAAGAATACTATGAAAAATGTAGCCAAGCGTGGACTTTAATGGTAGTTAGATAGGGTATATATAGGAGTGGTAGAGGGAGGGGGGGTTGGCATGGATGATGTGTAGGGCTAGGATGTCTTTATGGGGATGGTTAGATGATCCTAGGGCTAGGGTTAGTTGGAGCCAAACTAAGGGACATGAGGGTGGTATTTGGTGGCCATCCAAGGTAGTGGTGCCACCTTGTTTTGGAGCCAAGTATGGTGGATTCTAGAAGGGGTTGAGGTGTAAGGTGGAGATGGGTTTATGGTGTAGATGGAGGGTGGAGATATGGGTTAAAGTTGGAGCCAAAATTAGGTTCTAGAAGGGGGTATTCTTGCCGTGGGATTTGTAGATGGTGGAGATAAATTATGGGGGGTAGTTGTGTGATCCTATGGTGGTTGTCATTTGGCGCCAAAGGAGGGGTTGCCTAGGTGGTGGTTATGGGGTGAAGGGTCACTAAGGTTGGCTCCAAGGGGGTGGTCTTTTAGAAGGGGTTCTTGGCACCAAAAAGAGGGGAGGGCTAAGATGGTTTAGAAGGTAGGTGTATGGTGGAGATTGTAAGTACCTATGTTTTGATGTACCAAAATTATGTTATCTGTGAAACTAATATTTTAGGACTCTCTCATAAATCAAAGCTTCTCTCATGGATCAAAGCTAGAAGGATGTTGATTCGTGTCTTAGTGTCTTTTTATCTTTATTGAGTCTAGAATACTTTTTTTTGTAACGAACCACAAAATAAGTGTCAAATGGATTTTGATACTTCACATTTAAAATAAGTTTTTAGGGTTATTAATCGACCAAATAAATTAATTGATCAACCAAAGTCATTGATCGATCAATCAACTTAATTAATCGATCAAATCAGCCCATTTTTAAAAGTTGATAAATACACTTTTTATTGACCATTTAGGTTAATTAATCGACCAATCATTGATCGATCAAATAACTAGATTGATCGACCAAACCTCATTTTGATCGACTAATCTACATCAATTATCGACCAATTTGATTTCCTATTTAGATCAATTTACTAGTATAAATAGAGGTCGTACGCAACCCTTTTTCACAACACTCTCAACTAGAAAAAAACCATTCAAAAGCAAAGAGTTTCTTATGCTTCTCCAACTACTTCTACATTCCTGTTTTCACGTCTTCCAAAGCACGACAATTCAAACCTCTATTGAAATTCTAGTTTGACTTTTATTTAGTTCCATAGGTTTTTATTGTTCTTATATATTGTTCCTTTTGATTAACAGATCCCAAGTTGGGAGAAATCCATTCTTGTTATTGTGCTTCTCCTCAGGTTAGTAAGAGAAGGGATCTTTGTAAGAGGTTGTGCCACCCTCGTTCAAGTGGTAAGTTAGTGGATTGACTAGCTTCATCTAGTCAGAAAAATCCTAAGTCGAGAGGCTTAGGTAGTGGTTTTCACCCGATTTGGGTTTCCAATATAAATCCAGGTGTAGTCTGTGCTTGATTTTTTTGTGGATTTATTTATGTACTGTTGATTTAAAAGTTTGAGTGATACTATTCACCCCTTCCCTCTAGTATACTTTTACGATCTGCAGGCACCCTCACTTGGTATCAGAGCCTCGTTGTCTAGAAGATGTCAAAATTGTCTATCAGCACGTATGCAGAGGGACAGTCAGTAGTTCAACCTCCATTATTTGATGGAACGAACTACAGATACTAGAAGACCTAGATGCAGATTTCCTAGAGTCAATGGATTTCGAGGTGTGGAATGTCATTGCCTCAAAATACACACACCCTGAGATTAAGGAGGGAGTGGCAGCAACTCTACATCAGAAGAAAATGGCAACGCATAACGCGAAGGCCATGAACGTAATCTTCTGCAGGCTTTCCAGAGTGGAATTCAATCGTGTCTCAGCCTGCAAGATAGCCTACGAGATCTGGAGCATCCTCGAAGTCACCCATGAGGGGACATCTAAGGTAAAGGAAACTAGAGTTAATTTACTGACACAAAACTATGAGCATTCTAGGATGAAGAAGGGAGAATCAATTAAAGAGAGGTTTATGAGATTCATGGACATTGTAAACTCTCTAAGGAATCTAGACTAAGAAGTCAAGAACAAAACCTTGGTAAGGAAGATCCTCTGATCTCTCACTAGTGATTGGGAGACAAAAACCACAGCCATACATGAGTCGAAGGATCTGTCTACTTTGAAACTAGACGATCTTATCGGTAGCTTGATGGCATATGAAGTTCAGTCCCAGCACATGATGGAGCATGAAAACAAAGGGGTCAAGAAGAAGACTGTGGCGCTCGAAGCCAACCATCAATCGGAAGACTCTTCAAGTGAAGATGAAGATGAAGATGAAGATATTGCCCTTCTCTCTAGAAAGTTTAGAAAGTTACTCAAGAACAAGAGGAGTTGGAGAAAGAAGAAAGAAGAATCTAAAGCAGACACCATTATCTGCTATAATTGCAAATGGAAGGGACACATCAAGAAGGATTGTCCACTTCTCAAGAAGGAATCTGAGAGGAAGAAGAGATTCCTCAAAAGGGATGAAAAGAAGAAGGTACTTCAAGCCACCTGGGATGAGTCAGATTCAAGCTCAGAAGAAGAAGAGACCTTCGGAGAAGAAGCACTCCTAGGACTTATGGCTCTAGAAGATGAGGTAACTTCCTTTTCACAAGAAGAATTATTAGAAGCTTTCTTCGAGATGCATGATATAGCTAAATCACTAAAGATAGAAAACAAAAGCTTAGTGAAAGCCTTAGGAGAAGAGAGCACAAAAAGATTTGTTTGCTTTACATAATAAAGAAATATCTGCTGAAATTACTTCACTAAAATCACAAATAGATAATTTGAAAGTAGACATAGACAAGCTAAAAGAAAACTTTGCTGTTCTCTTAAATGGTTTGGCTAAAGTCACTAAAGGAAGTCAAAATCTACATAAACTCTTATGAACACAAACCCAGAGCACCAAAAAATTTGGGTTAGGTTATATACCTAAAAATGATCATGAAGCATTGAGTTCTAGTGAAAGGAAGGTGAAAAATAGCCTGGCTAAATAGGTAGCACTAGCTAACCATCGTGGACCCAAATAAAAATGGGTACCGAAAGCACTTTTGAAATCCTATTTTGTAGGTAAAGTTTATTATAAGAGGTGGACGTATCAAGAAATGAATGAAAATTTGAAGCCACTTTATAAATCCAAGAATCCAAGAACTCACAAACACAAACAAATCACAAGATCGAGAAGAAAGAAGGTGGATTATGGACAACGGGTGTTCCAAGCATATCATTGGAGAGGAAGACTTGTTCCTGCAACTCCATCGCCTGGAAGGTGGCACGGTCACATTTGGGAACAACCACAAGGGCCTTATTGTTGGTACTGGCCAAATTGATAACTCCACATCTTTTGATAATGTGCATCTAGTTAGCGGATTAAAACACAATCTTCTTAGTGTAAGTCAAATCTATGATAATGGATATAAAATCACTTTCACATCAAATGGTTTTAAAATAAGAGATAAAGAAACAAAACAAATTCTTCTTAAAGGAAACAAACATAAAGATATTTATACTGTCAACTTCGACAAATGTGACAACCTTTCTCATCTGACGAAGAGGCAATACTTTGGCACAAATGAGTAGGTCACGTTCACATGAGAAACATCAGTAGACTTGCGAAACATGAGCTTGTCAAAGGCTTGCCAAAGATCAACTACAAAAAAAGCAAAGTTTGCGATTCTTGTCAAGTTCGTAAACAAACAAAAAATCCTTTTAAACCAAAAAGGATGGTTAGCAACTCTCGACACCTGGAGCTACTTCACTTAGACTTGTTCGGACCAACAAAATCCGAAAGCTTAAGTTGGTGTAGATATTATTTAGTCATAATCGATGATTTTTCTAAATTTACTTAGGTATCTTTCTTAAAAAGTAAGGATCTAACTATTGATGGTTTTAGTAAGCTTGTAAGAAGACTATGAATGAGAGATTTTCTTTTCAGAAATATATGTCAGAAAATACATCATCGCAGTAAAATCGCATGGTGGTAAAATCCTAGATCAGAAATATTTATTAGTAAAAATTAACCATGAAAGTTAAGTCATATCCATAGGGGGAAACAAATGCAATAAATTCACCAATATTTTTAGTGCATTATTTGGACACTTTGTACGAGGCTAATATGATGCAAAATTAATTTGTTAATACATTGTCGCATCAAATGAGAGAAAGAGTGACTTGAATGAGCATTCATGAGAAATAGAAAGAAAGAGAAGGGCATACAAGAAAAATACTCAATATATCAAATAATTAATCTAAAAAATGAGTGGCAATGGCATGGATGGTAGATTTTAATTAACCCAAAAATAGAGGATTCTCTCCTCTTGGCCGTGCTCGTCGATGGGTCGATGGCAAGGGTTGAGGATCTCGAGGAAGGTTGAGCTGGACGAGAGCTACCGGTTGGTGGGGTCAGCAAGATGAACGATGACTAATGGTGGACGGTTGGAAAGGAGGAGACCAGTAGTGGTGTGCGTTGTCGGCGATGGAGCATGGGCCAAGTGGTCCCTGTGTGTGGTCATGGCCTCACGCGTGTATGGAGGAGGTCGTTGACGCGTATGCGGAGGAGGTTGTCGGTGGTGGAGCATGGTTGGGCTGCCGATGGTGGAATGTGGGCCAGCGGCGATGGTTCTTTGTTGCTGCTGCTAGGAGCTGCTGTGGTTAGTTGAGGGGGAGTCACGCGAGGATGGTGCACGCGTGCGTAGCCTGTGGTGGAGGATGGGTGGCATCGGAGGTGCATTGATGCTGAGGAAAAGGTGGCTGCGGGGAGGTGGCTTATGGGTTCTTTTTTTTCTTGCAATGGTTGAAGAAAGAAGGAGATGAAATGGGGGAAGCCACACATGTGGCTGTGGTGCGTGTGGCTGATGCTCGAGGGCATGCGGAGGCTCATGGCTGTGGTTGCTGGGGTGCATTGAGTAGGAGGTGCGGTCAATGTACTAATGGACATAGCGAAGATGGAGGAGAAGGCTCATGGTTGGAAGAAGATAAGCAGGATCAGGGAAGGGGGTTTCTTCCTTCTTGGATGTCTGGCAGACCTCCTAGACGGCTTCACTCACTACCCTCGATCCTGTGTGGTCTGCGAGAGAGAGGGTTGAAGGCCGTGGGTGGAAACATGTTGACAAAGTGGCAAGGAGATGCAGTAGCAGATGCGGTGGCGAGGTGGTCATCATGGTGAACGCAATCGATGACGAGGCATCGTGGTTGCAAATGCTAGTGCTGTCACCACGAACCACAGTGATGGGCTTGTCGTGGGCGAGACGTGGTGGTGGTTGTGACCGTGATCAGGTTTGTGCTTGGAGAGAGGGCTCCCCTCCTCCGTAGGGGGAGATAAAGATGCACGGCCATCCTATGCCCTATTATATAAAGGAAGAGAGAAAATCGAAGAGAGAGATTTGAGGGAGACAAAGGAAAGAACAAGGAAGGTTCTCTTTATTTGTTTTCATTTTCTTTCTTTCCTTTCCTCTTGTACGTGACTTCCGAAAACCTCTATGGGGAAGATTCTCATTGGGAGAGAGTCAACTCCTTCCCAAAATTGGAGATGGGAATTTAAGAGTTCTTTCCTTTCTTATATGTGACAAATTAAATCTTTGAAAATGGCATTCCAAATTGAGGTATAATTCCATCCATATTACCCCTTCTATAATGACCTAAATTTAATTAATTAAGAAATAAAATTAATGCCATGCATGGAATGGTAATTCTGTAGCTTTATTAATTTTATTCATGCAATGCACGATTCATATTACATTTTCATTCCAACAATGAGGTACTTAGGCTCTAATTTAGTCTACTAACATGGACTTATCAAATACCCCCATGCTTAAGTTTTGATAGTCCTGAGCAAAATCATATGGATCAAATTAGGTCTCTAAGCTAGATTTTATTGTCCGGATGCCTTATTGTGCCACTCCTCTAAAGACTAGGTTGAAATACCAACTCTAGGCCTTAAGGTACTTAAGTACCAGCCAAGATACAGACCTGACTAGCCTCAACCTTAGGTCTGCTATGAAGGTTTATAAGACTCACAAAAACTGCCCTGAGGTTTGTTGACCCCAATGATTAAAGCACCTGTGCATATGTGCAACAAGTCTAGGTTCAGTTTACCAGTGCATTTTTGGATAAGAGAGAGAAAGAGATTTTTTTTTGAGTTTTCTCTCTTTTGCTTTTTAAATTCCCTTAAACCTAACATCAGATTGTCTCTAAACACAATCTGTATCGAATTCCTTGTCCCCACCATCAATCCTTGCAAGTTCCTTGCAATCGATGCTTCGGGATAGCATCGCCCATGGCAAACCCCTAGAACACTGGCTTTCGACACTTCAAGATAATGCCGCCCATGGCGTTCTGTAGTTAAATTCTGACGTTGGCAATTGACATTTTTGGATAATGCCGCCCATGGCACCTGAACCAGCATAAGGTGCTTCCGTAACCTCGGTAAGATATTTAGATAACATAGGAGACAAGCACCGAGGAGACGGTATGTTATAATGCATCTTCGAGGGGAGTATTTTTCATTCCTCCTCTCCGCATTATGAACTCGTCCAATCAACCTATGTCTTCGAGCCACTCCTAAGTCAAATCTTTGAGAAAACATTTTCAGAACAGAATGCTTTTTTGGCATTATTCTTCATTACGTGCACTGAACCAGATCGGTGTGTGAGTTTTGGGTGCCTAGGTTACCAAGTCCTGCAAACCAAAGGGCAGGCAACAGGGCTGAATACTCCCTAAGCCTTAGGTTTAATACATCAGCCTCGCAACTACCTCAACCTCTTGAGGGAAAGTCTAGATCTTAACAAATACGTTAGTGCTTAAGCCTTAAAATAGTCCCAGGAGGCCTAAAGTCAGTATCCCTCACTTATCTTCTTTTCTCTAGCACTTTAGGACTTAATCAATTATTCATTCTAGCCCAGAACTTAGGTAACTCTTCCATAATCAAACGCTAGGACCAACACAATTTTTGCACCTTTTTCCTCTCTGTGTCTCTCTCCTTCTCTCCCTTTTTCTACTCAATATATTTGCAATTAAGCTTGCAAAGATTTCATCTCCTTTTTTTTATTATTATGCAAGATGGATGCCCTAACTGCATGTATAATATGTATAAATCTATGAGCAACCTCAGGTTATACCCCCCCATGCCTAAATCTGACAATGTCCTCATTAGAAAGCAAAGGCAAGGAAAGATATTACCTAAGGTGGAGCTGGGCTGTCTCGCAAATCGAACTCTAGAAGGGAGGCAGGAGGAGACCCAAAGAAGATACGTAACAAACCTGGCTTACTGGCTAACTAACCCAAGATGTTGGCAAAGTGGTGATGGTGAGTGATGCAAAAGCTCGCCAAATGCAGGTGAAAATAGGGTACTCCTGAGCTATTGTCGAAGGTTTCACATAATACACATGAGTAGTGACCTCCGAGAGTGCGCGAAGAGGAGGCAAAGGCTCCTCAAGCAGATATGTGTGGGAAAAAGAGGGTGCTAAGAAGGAAACCGTAAGGCTGATGGGCAGACATGGACAAGCATAGATCCATACCCGCCACTCTACCACAGGATGTACTGGTCTAGTTATCCCCCCGTAAATCAGGAATGTAAGTAGAGATTTTAGGGAGTTGTTTCTCAGTTGTAGGGTAGGGACGAGGGTCAAAGAGGGCTTGAGAGGTTCAACATTCATCCTTGACAACCATCCCCATTTCTAAATGTCATCAGAAGCAACCTTAGTTACTGATTGACTTTCAAGCTGCCTATCATTGGTGTACGCATCTTGGAATGGGCCCAAATGTTCATCTTTCAAATTAAATAGATCAAGGGTGTTGCCTATTTGATTCTCAAGTATAGGTGGATTGGAAGCAATAGGAGTGTGAATGTCCTCAAAAATGACATCCTCAGGTTCTTGTTTGATTCTAAGATCTTGCCCCTGGGGTGCATAGATTTCTTCATCAAGAGTATCAATTGCTTCCTTTTCTTCCCAATGTTTGAGAGGATGATCTTTTTAGTCAAAAGTAGGTAAGAATCCGAATTTGGCTAAATCAGTAAGATCCTCAGGGATTAAGTCCTCAAACAAAATATATTCCCCCTTAAAGTCACTCCATACTTTGAGTCCGAGCCCCTTAAAGTCATCATCATCCTCTTCTACATTTCTTCTCTCTTGTCTCTGAGACTCAAGAAAATCTTCAAAGCCAGGATCAAATATTTTAAGTGTTCCCTCGTCCTCCTAAAAAATCAACTCTTCATGTCCCTGAAACCAATATTGGTCCAAGTCTTCCAATTCAGTATCAATTCCCTCAGGGTCACTTGTGTTGGGTACCTGTAAATCCTCAGAATGTTTAATGACAGGTGTTGGTCCCCTAAGGAGAGGATCGTAGTTATTATCACTTTCTTCCAATATGATTTCATCCGACATCTAAGACTCCTGGAATTTGTTAACTTCAGAATCACAATCCTTAGGGAGATCTAATTGATGTGCAAAATCCTCAAGGGTGTAAAGTATAAGTTTGGCATCCCTAGGATGGGGTTCAGATTCCACCTCAAAATCTAGAATGGGAGTTGGGTTGACTATTTGATTGTGACCCGATTCATCAAATGTAATAAAGATACTATCATTCGTGTCGAGTTCATCTAATGAGACCATTTTCCCCTTCCAATTAAGATCAGGTGGATAATCACCAGGATTTCCTTCTGGTATGCATATCTCATGAGGGACTTCTAAGTGATAGCTACTCCTTAAAACAAGATCCCTGTTGACATTGTTTTCCTCAAAATTGTCTTAGTAATCAGGGGTATAGAGGTAGGGATCAGAATTGACTATAGGAGGGTCGCTAAGCTGGCTAATCTCTTTAGTTGATGTTTGACTATTCCTTAAAACCTCTCCCATAGAATCCATCATTTCTTTCTATTATTTTTGCATTTTCATCATAAAAGAGGAGAGGCTACTATCATATTGGGGAGGATAGTCAAGCTCAGGTTCAAGTTGCCTAGGAGTATCTATCCAACCTCGATAAGCAAAATCGTTAAGGGTGGTTGGGTTGGGTATAGTCATGGGAGAGCTAGGGTTGGGATACCCTTCTCCTAGGTTCTGCTCATCATCACTGGGTTGGGAATTAATGAGACAAATGCTCCCATAGTAGGAGTAGAAAGGATCCCAATGTTCATCAGATGATGGATAACTGGAGGTCCTGGGATTGGGATTAGATGTTTCGAGGTGAAAGTAAGAAGTGAAGTAACTATTGTAATCCATTTGTGATACGACTTGAAAAACACACCCTAATCAAATGCAATGGGACTCTCCTTTTTCTTAGAGCAGATTTGAGTCAACCTCCAATCTACCCCTCAAAGTTATCAAATGGGGTCAAGTTTGCACCCGTCCGTTCCCACTTTAGTGGTATAAGAGGGGGCTGTGACTTGAGGTCCCTGACAAGCTCTTTGGAGAAGAACAAAGGTTGGTTACATTCTTGCTTGGTGGCTAAAGAAGTTGTACAATCAATTACGGGCCCTAAGTCAACCTACGCATGCGCTAGGACCTACACCTTGCTTCAATGATACTCTCAAGTGACCTAGTGAGAAGTTACTTCAAGGACAAAACTAAGGGATGCAAGTAGGCCGAACCCTTCCTTTGGGGCGATGCAAATGCGGTGCCTCTTAACTACCCTTTTGTTCCTTTAAGGGGCATCACCCCTAGAAATATCAAAACACTTGGTAACAAGATAATATCACCACCACAAAGTGAAATAGGAGGGTCTGCACCGATGAAGAGATCAGTGCCTATAGCCTTAAGGGATCAAGACCTAGTACGGTGCTTAGTGTGCGTGTTCAATGTTAGAAGTGTGCATCACACCGCAAATCAATTTGATTTTGAGAAGAGTCACCCACAAGTCCCTTTTAATCAGATCAAATGTGATTTTGATTTTAAGTTCGAATCCGATTAGTAGTCCCAATTTCAGTTAGGCGACCACTGAATTAGGTCAATTCAATAAGTTTGGTGGTCTTGAAATTTAATCCAAATGTAATGTGTGAATAGGAGTTAGATGCAAAGATAGAACGATATACCTGATTCCAGCAATCTCCATGCAGATATGTATGCAATGCAAAGATGAGATCTAACGTGTTGCTCAATCACCCCTAAATGCATGCACCTAAGGGCATGAAACTCCTAACAGGCAGCTCGATATTTTTTCTCTTTTTCGTTTAGAGGAAAGCAAGCAGATCACCATAGATAAATAGCCCTAATCACTAAAGAATGTGAGGATAGACCCTCGAAAATCATCCTTGATGAGACAGGGGTGTCCATTGGCATCATTGATATTCAACTTGGCAGTGGATACCTTAGCTCGCTTCACCTTCAAGCTTTCGGAAATAGGGATGATCGAGGTGTATGCTCTCTCAAACTGATAGGCCTTGGCCCCGGTGCTCCAGTATGCGGATGATACAGTACTTTTTGTAGAGGGTGGTGTGTGAGAGGCGCTTATCCTTCATCATATGGTGACTATTTTTGGGGAGATATCAAGTCTGAAATTGAATGGGGAAAAATCCTCTCTTGTATGTTTTGGAGCGAATAGAGATGTGTGCCATCAATTATTAGAGACATTGCACACACCAATCATCTCCCTACCTATTACCTACCTTGGTATACCATTGAGGAGTGGGAAGATGAAGAAGAGTGATTGGAGCTACCTATTTGAGAAAATTTCAACAAAGTTGGAGTGCTGGAGCAATAAATATCTATCAAAAGGGGGAGGGTTGATCCTTTTAAATTCTGTTATCATAGTGATGCCGATTTTCATTTTTTCTGTGTTCAGAGCTCCAAAAGCAATCTGGAAGCGGCTGGATATAATGAGGAAATGTTTCTTTTGGAAAGGGGCAAAACATGAGGAACGATTCTTCCAACCAGTAAAATGGGACAATTTGTGTATCCCTAAGGAGCAGGGGGGTTGGGAATTAGTTCTCTGAAGGAGTTTAATGATTCATTATTGTTGAAGTGGGCAATAAAATTTTTTCAAGGGGAGAATAAACTATAGGTAGAGGTGATTAGAGGGATTTATGGTGAATCACATTATGTGGTGAATAGACTTTTTCCCACAAAGGCGTCACCTTTCTGGAGTTCAGTGGTGGCGGCTATGAAGGAGAACTGGAATCTGTTCTAGTCGGTATGTGGGGATGGACGATCCTTTATGTTCTAGTCAGAAAATTGGTCATCGTTGGGACTGTTGCACCAAAAGTACCCACATGTCTATGTTCTTGCTGTTGACAGAGAGGCTAAAGGTGCAGACTTCTCCGATGAAGATGAGAATAGATGGGAGATATTGGAGACGGGTTGTAGAGAGGGGAGTCGGTCATAGGGGGTGAGATCAAGCTTGCTGCAGGATCTTCAAGATTTCAAGCCGATGGGGGGTACTGATGCATATAGATGGATGGGAGATTTTTCATCTGCCAAGGCCTATGAATAAATGGTAACAAGGATACAAAATGAAGAAGCCGACGCCATATGTGCAGGGTTATGGAAGCTTAAAATTTTATTGAAGTTACAAATATTTTTGTGGCTTTGTAGGAGGGATGGTCTCATTACTAGCGACTTGAGACATCGAAGAATGGGTGTTGCTGCTCAAACATGCCACCTATGTGGTTTTCAGACAAATAGTGGGTGACACATTTTCTCCTCGTATGTGGTTACTGACTGTGTGTGGAATAGGGTCTATGGCAGTGGGCTACCTATTTGGGAGGACATATGGGGTGATTTTATTAGGAGTGGGAGACCGCATTATTCTAGGGTAGCTATTTTATGGTGTGTGTGGCATGAAAGAAATGATTGTCTTTTTCAGGAGAGACCTGTTAATATGGTACGAATTGTACATGAGTGTCAGGCTCTCATACGACATTGGAGTTGCTGATGTATGTTGGTTTTTCTTTATTCAATTAATAAAATCTCCGGATGGCTATCAATTTAGATAGCTTTCCTTTGTTCTTAAAAAAAAATTAGCCTCGATGCTACAAGGGTGAGAAGACAGAAGTGAAATAAAATTCGCGATGAAGGAGAATCCCCTATGAAAGTGGGATACAAACCTCCTCTTTGCATCCCTTCTGCATGTGTGGGTGTCACTCAAGGTCAACTTGTCACTCCGTTGTGCCTGTTGTCTCGTCAAATTCCTCGCATAGAAAAATAGAGAATGATCGGATAAATGTGCACATCAGAATAATCAGAAATAAAATTAGGTGAATCTATCGTGTCTATTGCCTCTATGGCAATAACACCATTTGAATGAGAGATTTCGCTTTTTAGAAATATGTCAGAAAATATGTCATCACAGTAAAATCGCGTGGTAAAAAAAAATCCCACATCAAAAATATTTATTAGTAAAAATTAACCACGAAAGCTAAGTCGTATCCACAGGGAGGAACAAATGCAATAAATTCACCAATATTTTCATTGCATTATTTGGACACTTTGTACGAGGTTAATATGATGAAAAATCAATCTATCAATACGTTGTCACATCAAATGAGAGAAAGAGTGACTTGAATGAGCATTCATGAGAAATAGAGAGAAAGAGAAGGGCACACAAGCAATATACTCAATATATCAAATATTTAATCTCAAAAAATGAGTGGCAATGGCATGGTAAATTTTAATTAACCCAAAAACAGAGGATTCTCTCCTCTTGGCCGTGCTTGTCAAGAGGTCAATGGCGAGGGTGGAGGATCTCGAGGAAGGTTGAGGTGGACGAGAGCTACTCATTGGTGGTGTTGGCAGGATGAATGGCGACTAGTGGTGGACGGTTGGAAAGGAGGAGACTAGTGGTGGTGTGCGCTATCGGCAATGGAGCTTGGGCCAAGGGGTCCCTACGCATGGTCGTGGCCTCATGAGTGTACTACAGAGGTCGTCGGCGTGCACGTGAAGGAGGTTGTCGGTGGTAAAGCGTGGTTGGGCAGCCAGTGGCGGACGTGGGCCAACGACGGTGGTGCTCTGTTGCTGCTGCTAGGAGCAGCTGTGGTCGGCCGAGGGGGAGTCGCTCGAGGGTGGTGGACGCACGCGTAGCCTGTAGTGGCAGATGGGTGCCACCAGAGGTGAATTGACGCTGAGGAGAAGGTGGCTACGCGGAGGTGGCTTATGGGTTCTTTTTTTCTTGTAGCGGTTGAAGAAAGGAGATGAAGTGGGGGAAGCCACACGTGTGGCTATGGTGCGTATGGCTGATGCGCGAGGGCACGTGGAGTCTCGCGGCTATGGTTGCTAGGTTGCGTTGAGTAGGTGGCACGGTCGGTGTACTGATGGGTGTAGTGAAAATGGAGAGGGCTTGTGGTAGGAAGAAGATGAACAAAATCGGGGAAGGGGGTTTCTTCCTTCCTGGATGTCCGAAAGACCTTCTGGATGACTTAACTCGCTAACCCTGGTCCTGTGTGGTCTGCAAGAGAGAGGGATGAAGGTCGTGAGTGGAAACATGTTGATGAAGTGGAGACAAGATGCAGTGGTGAGTTGAGAACGCAATGGCAGATGCGATGATGGCATGGAGGTCGTCGTGGTGAACGTAGTCGATGATGAGACATCACGGTTGCGAATGCTGATGCTGTCATCACCGACCAGAGTGATGGGTTTTTCATGGGCAAGACGCAGTGGTGGTCATGGTGGTGGTCGGGTTTATACTTGGAGAGAGGGCTCACTTCCTTTGTAGAGGATGACAAAGATGCATGGCTATCCTATGACCTGTTATATAAAGGAAGAGAGAAAATTAGAGAGAGGGATTTGAGGGAGAGAGATTCGATGGAGAGAGAGAAAAGAATAGGAAGGTTCTCTTTATTTGTTTTATTTTTATTTCTTTCCTTTCCTTTTATACGTGACTTCCAAAAACCTCTATGGGGAAGATTCTCAATGGGAGAGAGTCATCTCCTTCCCAAAATTGGAGATGGGAATTGAAGAGTTCTTTCTTTTCTTATATGTGACGAATTAAATCTCTAAAAATGGCATTCCAAATTGAGGTATGATTCCATCCAGATTGCCTTTTCCATAATGACCTAAATTTAATTAATTAAGATGTAAAATTAATGCCATGCATGGAATGGTAATTCTACATCTTTATTAATTTTATCATGCAATGCATGATTTGCATTACATTTTCATTCCAACAATGAGGTACTTAGGCTCTAATTTAGTCCACTACCATAAACGTATTAGACTATAGAATGAGAAAGGATCTAAAGTCATTAGGATTATAAGTGATCACAGCAGAGAATTTGAAAATGAATCTTTTTCTGATTTCTGTGATCAATATGGGATAAAATATGAATTTCCTTTCACCAGAGCCACACCTCAGAATGGTGGAGTTGAAAGGAAAAATAGGACCCTTCAAGAGTATGCTCGCACAATACTGTGAGAGTCAAAACTGCCTCGATATTTTTGGGTTGAACTGTAAACACTGCTTGGTATATCCAAAAAAGATCCTTGATTAGACCAATTGTAAACAAAACACCTTTTGAACTCTATCATGGAAGAACACCTACAATTTCCTATTTCAAGATATTTAGTTGTAGATGTTTTATACTTAACACCAAGGATAATCTTGATAAATTTGATGCTAAGAGCTCAGAAGGAATCTTCTTAGGTTACTCAACCAGAAGTAAAACCTATAGAGTATTTAACAAGAAGAATTCTATTGTTGAGGAAACTATGCATGTTTCTTTTGATGAGATACTAGTTCACCCTCAATCTTCTATAAATGATGATGATGATGACCTAATAGAAGATCCTTCAAACATACTAGAGGAGAACATTTCAGATGAACTACCCAAAGATATATCCTATATGAAGGATCATCCAAAAGAATTGGTAATAGGAGAACTATCTAAAGGAGTTCAGACCAGATCTTCTATCAACACCTTAGCTTTCACAGCCTTTGTTTCACATCAGAACCTAAAAATGTTAAGGATACTTTTAAAGACAATTGCTGGATTGTTGTAATGGAAGATGAGTTGAATCAATTCAAACGAAATCAAGTATGGGAACTTGTTCCAAAACCTGACTCTCAGACCATTATAGGAACCAAATGAGTCATTAGGAACAAACTGAATGAATCAAGAGAAGTTGTTAGGAACAAAGCTAAACTTGTGACTCAAGGGTATAATCAAGAAGGAATTGGTTTTGATGAAACATATGCGCCTGTAGCTCGCCTAGAATCAATTAGAATGTTGCTAGCCTTTGCCGACCACATGGAGTTTAAACTCTTTCAGATGGATGCCAAAAGCACCTTTCTAAATGGATTTATCAAGGAGGAAGTCTATGTTAAAAAACCTCCAGGTTTTAAAGATGCTAATCATCCAGAATATGTATATAAATTAAGCAAAGCATTATATGGTCTAAAACAAGCTCCACGAGCTTGGTATGACAGATTAAAAACTTATCTAATTGAAAATGATCTTAAAATTGATAAAGTAGATCCAACCTTATTCACAAAAAGAAATGAAAATGATCTATTAATAATACAAATTTATGTAGATGACATCATTTTCGGTGCTACTAATGATCTTTTATGCCAAGAATTTGCAAAGGTAATGCAGGATCAGTTTGAGATAAGTATGATGGGAGAACTTCGGTTCTTTCTTGGACTTCAAATTGACCAGCTATCCTCCGGAACCTTCATATATCAAACCAAGTACACCAAGGAAATCTTGAAGAAATTCTCCATGGACAAAGTAAAAGGAAAAGAAACACCTATGGCAGCTTCTACACAGCTAAAATCTGATGAGACAGGTAAGTCTGTAGATAAGAAATTGTATAGAACCATGATAGGTTCTCTATTATACGTAACTACTAATAGACCTGGTATTCTCTTTGGCACTTGTTTGTGTGCTTTCTTTCAAGTAAACCCTGAAGTACACTTAAATTCTGTTAAAAGGGATACTTAGATACTTAAACCACACACCAAATCCAGGACTTTTCTATCCGAAGTCAGACACATTGGATCTTTATTTCTTTTGTGATGCTGAATATGTGGGTAGCTTTAGAGACCGAGAGAGTACTAGTGGAACATGTCAAATTCTCGAAAATTCCCTAGTCTCTTGGTTCTCTAGAAAACAACACATTGTTTCATTATCAACAATAGAGGTTGAATATGTAGTTGCATCATTATCCTATTTACAACTATTATGGATGAAGTAAGCCCTAGAAGATTTTGACCTATCCTAAAGAAATAACAAAATATTTTGTGACAACACTAGTGCCATAAATCTATCTAAAAATCTTGTTCAACACTCTAGGACTAAACATATTGATGTTAGGCATCATTTTCTAAGAGATTATGTCCTAAAAGCTGAAATCAACCTAGAATTTGTTAAAATAGAAATCAATTAGCTGATATATTTACAAAACCTTTACCAAAAGAAAGATTTAATCTTATCTTCCATTCACTAAGTTTATCTAGGTTAAAAGAGCTTAATTGATATTTCGGAATGCATCTTTTTCAGACCTTGATCGATCAATTTTTCAAAATTGATCAACCAAAATTCTTGATCAATCAATTTACCTTGATTGATCAACCAAAATCTTTGGAGGGAAATTTCCCTCCAAAATTTGAGTTTTGGTCGATCAATTTAGTTGTTTGATCGACCAATCCAGTTGGGTGGGAATTTTCCCTCCAATCATTTGAACCCTGATTGACCAATGAACTTATTTGATTGATCATTTTCTATTTTGATCGACCAAAACATGATTTTGATCAACCAAAATTGGGAAAATTTGCTTTTTGCGATTGCGATCCAAATCACCTCCAATCACGCCCCTAATCATCTCGATCGCACCTAATCTACTTGTTTACCTACCCTAAATATACTTACCTATTTTACTATCCTGACTTTGTATAATACACCAATGTTTTTACCTCAAAACCTACTTTTTTACTACCCATACCCTACATTTGGTTCCACATCCAAACACCTCCACCCGACCCCTCCTCTCCTCCTCCGACCACCCTAATCGACCAATCACCCCGACAACACCAATGACCACCGCACCTCGCGAGAGCAAGCCACGCTGCGACGAGCATCCTCCTACGTTGCCATCTCTCTGCATTGAGCTCCCTTGATCAACCATTCATCGATCGATCATGGTACACTCTAAAACTTGGATTAAATCCATTTCTTTTGGAATTTTATTGAGTATTAGATGTGCTATGACTTGATCTTATGATTATCTTGTGTGATCATGTGATTGCTTGTTAAATCTTGAAGTATTTGTGAGCTTATCACTCGTGGAAACACCTATTTTTTTTCCGGTCTATTCACTTTGGGTCAACCAAAATTCTTGGTTGATCGACCAAAAGCCAGCTTTTCAGAACTCTACCCGATTCATTTTTGATCGACCAATCTGCCTTGTTTGATCGACCAAAGTTGGATTTCAGTACTGTTATGGCTCCTAAATGTGCACATGCCTCCTCTTTTGCTCATCGTGATGACACTTTTGACTTTTTTTTCATCACTGAGGCTGCTCGTGAGCATTTTTCTATTCTAGCCAAACATTCCCTGATGTCGGTCGTTTGGTAGATTTTGCCTATTTTGAGTCTATCTTTCCAAGGATCTGTGAAAAATTTGCATATCACCAAATTTTACGTCTTTTTTAGTAGAACTTTTATGTGAGTTCCAAGAATAGCCGCATACCCAGTGTTGATCCCATGGCCTATCACCTGTTTTATGCTAATCTCGAGAACATAGGTGAGGGTTTCAACATCAAGCTGACCTTGAACATCTACGGCATAAAGGTCATAGTTAATGCATATGTCATTTCTGAGATTCAAGGATGTTCGTTTGTTGGTCCTACTTTTTTGGAGCTTCACCAGCAAACACAAATGGATTCTATCAGGGAGACCCTGCTCACTCCCTCACACTATGACTTGGGCCATCCTGTCAAGTCTCCTTATTTCCGTTGTCTTCCACATTTTCTTAATCATGTCTTTCTTTGGAATTTCATGTCTAAGTCAACATCTTTTAAGAGCTGCCTTGGTATCATGCTCATTACCTTTTACACATTTCTTAAGAACAAGCAATTCAACTGGAACCACTTGATTCTATATTTGATGAGCAAGCAACCCACCAACTCTTTCCAGTTTGGGACACTTCTTCCTCATATCTTCCTACATTTTAGTGTTCCCATGGATATAAATCATAAGCAATTCATTACGAGAGTCTCCATATTTGATAAGCTCACTTACACAAAGATGGAGTAAGCTTAGGGAGCTTGTGGTGAGGATGCAGACCAGCAGTAGCAGCATCAGGAGTCCTCTGCCATACCTCCTTTCCCGCCATAAGAGCACTTTACGGCGACCTATCCTCCTCCACTTAGGGATGCAAGTTTCGGTAAACCCAACTCGAACCCGACCCAACTTGACCCGAAAAGAATGGGTAAAATCGACTCAAACCCGATCGGGTTTGGGTATGGGTTTTATCTAAAAAACCTAACCGGGTTTGGGTATGGGCATGGGTATGAGTCTACACCTTATTACCCTACCTGTATACCCGAATAAAATCCCCATTTACCCGAGATATATATCAGTCCCACCCTAAGTCCCTCATTACCCCAACCTTAATCTTCTTCATGATTCCCTCCATGATTTTGAAGGTTGGGAATGCTTCTGAAGCTTCCATTAAACATATATTTTGGATAGGGGGATTTTTTATTTGAAATGTACTTGTATTTAGTCTTTCTTTGTATTTTTTGTATTTTTATTTTTGATGTATTCCCCTTGAAAGGCTCTTTTTGTAATGGTCATAGTGTTTCGCGTGTTAGAAATCGGAATTACAAGTAACCCATCGTCGTAGTTGCAAAACATGTCGATCAGATAAAATTTATATCGAAACTCCAAGGGAGTCCCGGGTCGAATGCAGGGAGGCGACGTTTACTTTAGTTGAAAACTGCGCTTCGATTTGTTTCTTTTTGGTATTTTAGGGTTTTGTTATTTTTTTGTGTTTTTGAAATAATAGACAAGTAATCACAAGATAGAGATGGAATCAAATGTGATGTATTCCATTAATGTCTATTACAATAATCTACGAAAGCATAAAAAGAGAGGGTGGTGAGAGGAAATCTCCCGAATCGGCTGTTCGGTGAGATGACGGTGCCTGACGGAAGCTCGGACGAAGGAGGTGAGGAGCTGGACGATGGAGGTGAGGAGCTGGACGATGGAGGTGAGATGCAGGAGGATGTCAGGTTGAGGAAAGCTTCGGTGTGGCTTCAGAATGGAGGTGAGAAGACGGAGATGATCTGCTACCAAAATGGAGGTAAGAGGATGGCTCCAAGGCGACCTATGAATGGGGATGGGAAGTTGGAGGAATATTTGGTGGGGCAGAGGTTCGCTACACTAATAGGCTCCTTGGGAGCTTGAGAACAAGCTCTAATGGAGAGTTGGTAGGCTTACTAGAGCTTGGGAGTAGGTGGGAGTAGAGTAGGTAGAGATGGCTTGGAAGGGAGGGGGTGTAGGTCCTTTTATAATGGAGGAGAAGAGGCTAAAAATGGGTAAAGGACCTTTAGGACCTCTAGACCATCGCTGGAAATGTTGCTGTAGACAACTCACATCTGCTTACACCATTAACTGGCCTTGCTGTCTTACAATGAAGTAGCGACGACTGTAAGCGTCACTATAGGTCAACCTAGCTGTCACTAAAAGCTGTCACCAACTGCGCATGTGCCCGTGCTGCGCTGCCGTCCATCACGCACGCTGATCGTGCGGCATCTTGCTGGTGTGTGTTGGCATGCATGCGTGCGCTGCGCTACCGCTGCTGCTTGCGTGTGGTGTTGCCTGGCTGATTTGAGAATTGGGGGGGCTACGGGGATTTGAACCCGCGCCCCTCCCTTGAGAACAACCTCTCCCACCATTACGCCATGTCCACCAATGCGTCGCAAGGAGGAGCTCGGTGCAGATGCTTCCCAGTTGTTGGATCTTAATCCAATGGCTAAGATTCAAGGGCATGGATGATGAAGGGAGTGGGCGGTGGCTGCTGGTCGGTGTTGGGCATCCTAGATGGTGCCACGTGGCGCCATCTAGGTAGTCCGTCTTCTTCTTCTCATAGAGCGTGCCACAGTGCTCAGATCGAGATGATTCCCGCGATGTTGAACTGCGATCGTTACTCCGGATCCATCAGTACAGTCGAATTTTCCATCCAAAACCCATATGGATGTTGCATTGGCCCCCTTACCGCTGATCTTCCTCGACTTCATGTGATGCTATGGGACTTCAATCTGGACGATTTCAGAGGCATTAGACTCTGATCGTTGTCTCGATCAAATCCATATGGTCTGATCATCCATCTGAGGCCCTGAAATAAATCATCTTCTCTCCTAACCATAAAATGCACCTAATTAACCTAAAATATATACAACTACTCTAAATGCAGAATGATGCATGCTATGCAATATTTATAACATAAAATGTAAATCTAAGCCTAGGAATATGCATGAATAGGCATTTTACCCTCAATAAATGTGTTTACATCATGTAATAGTTTTAATGGAGATCAATGAAATTAGAATAACCCGAGTTCCTATGTTGAGAGCTTGCTAAAAATAAATAATTTGGTGTTATAGATTTTTCCTCTTTTTTGACTCTAATTTGACGTGATTTGATTGTATGATCAATTTATAAATGAGTACCCGATGGGTAAATGGGTTGATGAGTTTGAGTATGGGTTTGAATTTTTGCACTCGATGGGTAAATGGGTAGGGTATGGGTATGGATTTTGTAAATGGGTATGGGTATGGGTTTAGCCAAACCCGACTCGAACCCAACCTGTTTGCATCCCTACCTCCACTAAGACCTGCTCTGTCCTTCTACAACCAAGAGTGGGGCCTTCTCGACAGACTCCTTACAGATAGAGATTTTATCAGCACTCAAGATGTGACTGATGGTATTTCCTTGATGATGCACTGACCAAGAGAGACAGATATGGTGATGATGAGACATGGGCATCAGGTATCTGAATACCTGAATGCTCAAGGCCAGTTTTTAGATAAACCTGGAGAGTCTATTCATGGGATTCAGCAGCAGCTTCATAGGCCTCCTCGTCCTTTCCGATCTACTACTGTGCCTCCATCATCAGCAACGCCTCCTCCTCCTCCTACTACAGCAATAGCAGATCAGTAGGTGACACCACCTCCCCGGACATCTAGGCAGCCGACCCCCAGATCGCCAGCTTAGAGATGCCTATGTCTTGGCCAACCTGCTTCTTCAAAGAGATCTGACTCGATGGACCTCAAGTTAGACACCAACCTCCAAAGCACGATGGATGCATTTATGGCATCTTTAAAGTAGCTTCGGCTTAGTTTTATTTCTACTTTGATTAGCTTTATGGATTGTACTACTATATATTTATTATGGACTATTTCTATCCTTTCTACAATTATTTGGACTCAATTTTACTTTATAGTTATATGCATGGTTATATCTCTCAACTAAATATTTCTCTCTTTGAATTGCATGTTAGAATTATTACTTAAGGGGAAGATATTTAAATTAATAGCTGCATGTTTTACTTTTTGCTGAAACAAAAGGGGGGACATATTAAGATATTATGCATAATTCTTTACATAATTATAATTTTGTTTTCATAAGAAAGGGTGAGAATATAAGTATCTTTATTTTGATGCACCAAAATTATGCTATCTTTGAAACTAATATTTTAGGACTCTCACAAATCAAAGCTTCTCTCACGGATCAAAGCTAGAAGGATACTGATCCGTGTCTTAGTGTCTTTTTATCTTTATCGAGTCTAGATTTTTTTTTTGTAGGGAACCTCAAAATAAGTGTCAAATGAATTTTCGCACTTCACATTTAAAACAAGTTTTTAGGATTATTGATCAACCAAATAAATTAGTTGATCGACCAAAGTCATTGATCGATCAATCAACTTAATTAATCGATCAAATAAGCTCATTTTAGGAATTTGATAAATACACTTTTGATCGACTATTTAGATTAATTAATCGACCAATCATTGATCGATCAAATAACTAGATTGATCGACCAATCTACCTTAGTTCATCGACCAACTTGATTTCCTATTCTGGTTGATTTGCTAGTATAAATAAAGGTTGAACGCAACCCTTTTTCACAACACTCTCAAGTAGAGAAGAACCATTCAAAAGCAAAGAGTTTCATGTGCTTCTCCAAGTGCTTCTGCACTCCTGTTTCCACGCCTTCCAAAGAATGACGATTCAAACCTCCATTGAAATTTTATTTTGACTTTTATTGAGGTTCCATAGGTTCTTATTGTTCTTATATATTGTTGCTTTTGATTAACAAATCCCAAGTTGTTGGGAGAAATCTATTGTTCTTATTGTTGTGCTTCTCTTCAGGTTAGTAAGAGAAGTGATGTTTGTAAGAGGTTGTGCCACCCTCGTTTAAGTGATACGTTAGTGGATTGACTAGCTTTGTCTAGTCGGAAAAATCCTAAGTCGAAAGGCTTAGGTAGTGGTTTTCATCCAGTTTGGATTTCCACTATAAATCCAGGTGTAATCTGTGCTTGATTCTTTTGTGGATTTATTTGTGTACTGTTGATTTAAAATTTTAAGCGATACTATTCACCCCTCCCCTCTAGTATACTATTACGATCCGCAGGCACCCTAAAAAATGGGGCTAAGATTGGAGCCAAAATTGGGTAGTTATGGGCCTGGTTTTTTGGACGGAATTTGGTGGTGCCTTTTGGTGGTAGAGAGGGGTGAATGGGTGGCTACAAGGTGGCAACATAATTGGGTAGGAGTAGGGTAGCTTAGGTAGAGTTAAGTAGGGTTAGGGTTACAGTGGACGACCATGAAGTGGAGAGGAGCTAGGGTTAGCTAGCTAAGGTAGCTTAGCTGGTTGGAGAGTAGAGGAAGCTAGGGTTTAGCTGGAAGAAGGTAGCTAGGAGCTGTCTGAAGTAAATATGGAGCTGAAGGAAAATTCCCAGAGCTAATGATGACTGAACAGGTCTTCATAAAGCTCAGCTACTTAGCTTAGCTAGCTAATTCTTCTGCTAGCAGCTAAGCTTGGGAAGTAAAGCTAAATTTAGCTAGTCTCAACCTCCTTGAAGCTAGGTTGAGCTGGTCTTGCTTCTGATGGGAACTCCTGAGCTAGCTTAGCTACTAAGTTGACAAGTAGTAGCTAAGTTGGAGGGAGTTCAACTGCCGTGAGCTGAGTGGAGTTGGGGAGAGCTGAGCTGGAGATGGAATGAACTCCTGTCAACTGAGTTTAGCTATCTTAAGCTCCCAGTGAATTGATTGGAGCTAGGATAAGCTAGACTCAACTAAATTGAGCTGGATTTGAGCTAAGTTGAGCTACCTTAAGCTACCTTCTGGCTAAGATGAGCTGAATGGAGTTAGAGAGAGCTAAACCTAACCTAGGTGAGCTGGTATCTAGCTGTGATGAGCTAGATTCAGCTATGGTTTAGCTGGAATGAGCTTTCTCTTCATCTACTGACTTAAATAAACATGTCAAAATACAAAAAGTATGCAATGCATGCCTATCCTAAAAGATGCCTAAATGCAACCTGAAAACCCATTTGCAGAGATAAAACCCTAAGAGCTAGATATATTTTAGGGCATAAGAATGATGATAAATTGGCATTTATAAATAAGCTTGTCCAAGTTTGTCTTTCCTTTAATAAATTTGGTTAAATCCTCAAGCAATTGATTTGATTTCTCTCTAAGGTGAATTATCGCTACTTTCATTTTATCTATTTTGTCTTCTAAACCTCTAATCTCAAATTTTAGTAAGCCATTTCATCTCTTTTAAAGGAGTTTGTTTTCTCAAGAACATGAATTTTGTCAAGCGGCTCTTCTCTATCTAGGAATTTTTGTTCACTCATTGCTTTATATAGATCATTAGTCAATGATTCCCTTTCTATGATTAGGTTTCCTACTTGCATGGATAAGCCGATTACCTCATTTTTGAGAGTTAAGTTCTTTTCTTTAAGATTCTTGATCACTTCTTTAGTTTCTAGATTTTCTATTTTTAGTGACTTTTTTTTTTGAAATAGAGAAAGGACCACTACCAATCATAGTAGGTGTCCAATTTTATTTATAAAACAAAAGGTGTGACATAGCGGCGAGCCACATACTCACATTACTTGACACTTCATTACAAATGTTTTCAACCCAACATCTACCCCCATTGAAGATAACATCATTGCGTTTTCTCCAAACCGACCATGGGACTGCTGCCATGTGCACTCATGGCTTGCTAGTAGTGGTGAGATCCCTCCACAATTGATCCCATGTTGGAATAGAGCCAAAATAGAATTTACGCCAAACTTCATTTGTGATCAGGCATGTGGTAAATAAATGCTTGATGTCATCCAGATCAAAGTCACATAAGGGGTACGCATGGGAAGGGATGCCCATAATACGTTCCCTCAATGCACGAGTAACCAAGCATCCCTTCTCGCCAACCACAGGAATATATGGATCTTCAATGTTACTTTGAGCTTCCAAATTGACGCACAAATCATTCCATGAATATCATCATCCTCCATAGTAAAGATTTTCTGATAGGCTTTGCATGGAGCATAGACCCCCTCCTTCCATTCAAACCTATCCACACCGTCCCTAGGCTTGAAAGCCTCTAAGGCTTCCATAAGCCTATTATACTCCATGGAAGAGCGACTCTCATGTGTGTTGCTTGACCTTAGTGGATACCATCTATCTCTACCATCCTTGCAATAATCTGCTACCTTGGCAGACTTCATAGTACCATTATATGCACGAGGATAGAGTGTATCAAAGCTACCCAAGCCGCTCCAATTTTCTTTCCAAAAGAGAAAACATTCACCATTACCTAGAATGGGGTAGAACCTCTCCTAATGGGATTCCAATGTCTTTGACATCGACCACCAAAAGGGAGATGGTTTATTTGGATTCACCCTTTCAAACTTAGAATTCAACGCACCGTAAGAATCTCTGATTATATCCTGCCACATGCCGTTATCCGCCCTCATAATAATCACTCCCCACTTGAGTAGTAAGGACTCTCAAAATTCTCTTAACGATCTAACTCCCATCCCACCCTTCTTCTTGGGGGTGCAAAGATGGTGCCATTTAACAGGTTGAAGAAGTCGACCTTCATGTTTTGGCCCTTTCCAAAAAAATTGCTTCCTCAGCACATCCATCTTTTTAAACATAGATCCTGGTGGTTTAAACATAGACAGGAAAAAAGCAGTTATGGCCGATAGAATAGAATTTAGTAGGATGTGCCTACTCCCTGTAGACAAAATATGACCACACCAAGTAGCCAGCTACATAGACATCTTCTCAAGAAGCTGTGCCAAGTCTACCTTTTTCAATCTCTTTACCTATAGAGGAAGACTCAGATACCGTATTTGAAGACTAGTAACTGGAGTGTGAAGCATCTCAGACATAGTGTCCTTGTCCTAGCTTGTTGAACCAAAATAGATGAGTGATGATTTAGAGCCATTGATGGGGAACCTTGATACTTCACCATGAATCTCCACCACATGCTTCACGTACTCCGCTTCCCTACAACCACCCTCAACAAAGAACACCATGTCATCAGTAAACTGTAAGATTGGCATCAATGCTCTCTGAGACAAAAGTGTGTATCCATGCATAAGGCTACCATCACAAGCTTTGAAGGCAAATCTCGTCAGAGTGTCAATAGCAAGAATAAAAATCAGAGGTGCAATGGGACACCCTTGTTTAAACCCCCTTTGCAACTGGATCCACTGATCAATTGGCTTCCCATTTATAAGTGGCGAAAATGAAAAGGTGGTGATACAATGTTTCATCCACTGGACCCATCATTCTGGGAACCCCCTCCTTTGAAAAATCTCCCACAAATACGACCATGAGATAGAGTTGTATGCCTTCGAGAAGTTCACCTTCCATATGAATGCCTTGGTTTTCCTCCTCACCCATCCAAAGACCATCTTCTGAGCCAGTATGAATGATTCATGCAAAGACCTTCCCTTAAAAAAAGCAGACTGCACTAGGCTGACAAGATTCTACAAGATAACACCAAGGCAGTTCGTAAGCACCTTCCCCATAATTAAATATATAGAGTTTGAAAGAGCGATAGGCCTAAAATCAAATGCTACTTTTGCTCCCTGCTTCTTTGGTAATAAAAAAAGCAAAGCTCTATTAGTCTTTTCTATGTCGTAGTTACCACTCTGGAACTCCCCTATCACTGCCATAACATCCTGACAAACCACAGACCATAAGTCCTTATAAAATAATACAGGGAAACCATCTGGACCAGGCAACCCCTCAACCTTTAGACCCTTCAAGGCAATTGATAGAGAGTTTCTCGCTTAATTAAGATAGTTGCAATAGGAATGATATGTCATTGTATTTTATGTGGTGAAAAATCTCTCTATCAAAATTACTTTAAATCTAATCTAACCGCATTGGTCAAAGTGTCATATCCACAGGGAGGCTTAAGCCAATAGAACTCACAAATTTGAAACACTTCATATTCAAAATTGATTGACTAGATATTTACATGTAAAAATAAATATTTACCAGACTCACATCAGATTACCAAAGAATTTTCCTTGAAGAGAGAATAATTATACTATGCATATTTAAGGTGAGGGATTAAATATTTGAAATAATAATTCAATAGTATCCATCAACAACTAATTGCATAGGAAATATTCATTCATCTTTTACTTTTATCCTATGTGAGAGAACAAGATAAAAGAGAGATCTCCAACTATTAAATGAAGCATGCAAGTAGAAAACGTCCAAATAACATAAACTAATAATTGTTAAGGTGGGCAATGGAATTTGAATGTAATAAAAAATGCCCACCAAAATAGGGGCTTTTCCCTCTCTCCTCCTCGCGCACAAAAAGGATGATCGTCGGTCAAATGGAGCTTGGAGGAGATCAGCCGCAATGACGGCTTTGCGATGACTTAGATGGCGCAGGCGAAGGTGGCCGACGGTGGGTGCTTGGAAGGGATGGAGATGGTCGGTCATGTTCTGCCCGCAGCGGCTTTGAGCTAGAAGAAACACTGGCGAAGAGGAGAGCTCCACACACGGAAGGCACGAGGACACACGAATAGCTCGAGCAGGGGTGGCTTGCTGGAGGTGGAGTGGTCACAAGTGGCATGCTAGGCATGCGCAGGTGGGCTGCTGTAGCTCCGTGCGTGGTGCGTCAGGAGAGGAAGCGTAGCTCGGGCGTAGGCAATGCATGGAAGGCACGTGGGAGGTGCGCTGGTCACGCGAGCTAGAGGCGATGCATGAGAGGTGCGCTAGTTGCGTGGGCTGGAGGCGGTGCGTGAGGAGTAGGTGGTTTGTAGCTGAAGGTGGACGACAGTGGCTGGGTTGTGTTGGAGAATGTTGGGTTCACGGTAAGGTTGCAGGTGGTGTGTGTAGGGAAGAAGGTGAAGAGGAAAAATGAAGGAGGAGGAGAAGGATGGAGGGCATGTGGTGGTTGTGGTGTTGGTGATGGTGCAGGTGTTGGATGAGAGCTACTATAGTGGTAGTGGCTTTGGGTTCTTTTGTGGAAGGGAGGAACAGGGGAGAAGAGGAAATAGAGGAGAAGGAGATGAAGGAGAAAATGGAGATGGAGATGGAGATGGAGATGGATTGGTTTGTGTGTGTGTGCGTGTGTTAATAGTGAGGGCTAGGAGAGGGATGTGTGTGGGTTGTGCAAGGAGGGCGAGAAGGTGGTGGTGTTGTGGTGGCTCGTGGTGATGGGCTGTTGATTGTGGTGAAATAGGGAAGGAGACAGGAGGTTGAAGAAGAGGGAAGGGGTGTGGTTGGTGATGGGTTTTTGGGATGAGAGTAGTGAGCATGCATGCTTTCACCATGCACGCCGTGGAGTCGATGAAGGTGCAATGAGGTAGGGTACGCTTCAGGCCACAGTGTTCGCCCCTACCATGGTGCAGGCTTGGTTCATGATGTAGGAGATGGGAGGAAGAAGACCCTTGCAAGGGGGAAGAATGATTCCCCCACCGTAGGTGGTTTCTTTTTCCTTTTAACGTATCCTTTGTTGCGATTCTCTCTCTCATTTTGTTCTCTACTGAAATCTTCGCCCTTCTCGAATGGTAGCAGTAAGGTGGTGAGTCTATTTAAGATCCGTCAACGTCATCAGACGTCCAAATTAAGCTTTGGACATCTTAAAAATCGAACTTGGCTACCCTTAAATTCCTGCAATCCCATAAATGAATTTATTTATAATGCAAGATAAATTATGTAAATCTAAAGTATAATGCATGCATTTATTTTATAATCAAATGTAAATATTAGTACATTCTAAAATGTAGGAAGTAACCAACTTAGACTAAAAATTATTCCACTATGTGAACTCATCAGCAATCATCACCTACTCCTTTGAGATCTCTCTACATGTGGAACGACCTTCCTCCTCCCCCAATACCGGCATATCAGATGCCCAAAGTTGCCATCTCCCTTTTGGCCCAGCATGTTTCACATCTAGGAAATAGTTATTTGCCACACTACATACATTAGAGTGGGACTTTTCCACATGATCACCATATCTCAAAGAGATTAAATTATACCTTCTCCTCATGCTTGCAGCTACATGGAAAAACTTAGTGTTGGAATCACCCTCTTTCAGCCACAACTGACGTGATTTCTGACACCAATCAACCTCCCGTTGCAGATCTTCCTATGCAATAACTATTTGAAATGTCTTCCTTTGGTGGAGTTCATTATCATCAAGTGGTGGAGTCCCCTCATTAGCAACCAACCTCATCATGCCATCCACTATCTCCTTTTTTTGGCTTTCATAGCATGCATCGGCCTTTTGTATTAAAAAAGCATAACCCACAATCCCTTTAGTTTTTGACACTAAGCACTGCATGGCCAATCCTTCACCCACCTGAGATGTCCACCATGATGCTACCATTTCCCTGAATCCCTCCTCTATAAGTCAGGATCTTTAAAACTTAAATATGTATTAAGTTTCATACCTTCTCCACTGTCCCATACAATTTGTTTGTGATAAGAGAAAGGACGCCCCAAAGCTGTCACAAAGACCAACTAAAACGTGCCCATAAGTTCCACGTTGCATAAGAATCTGTCAATTTTGGACATCAACCCATTCCCATTCCTCCACGCATACATAGCACTAGATACTAGATGGTCAATCAATTGATGATAACATCATCATCAGCCATATCTATCTTTATTTAGTCATATTCCATCATTAAATGCTCCTACATAACACCTAGAGGACCATAATTCATTGCAAATCCATTCTGAGGGAAAGATAGTAAAACAGGGGCAAAACTACAATTTTAATAGCATATCTCAGTTGCAGAACAATCACGGGTTTTTTTAAGGGTTTATTAAAGGTCAAATGGTCTTAAATGTCTAACACGCGGGTCTGTACAGACAGAAATGGGTTTTCACACGTTTCAGGAATTAAAAAAATCTGAAATCCTAAAATCAGACTTGCTTAATCTACTGAGGTTTCGATCAAGATAAAATTCACCTAAACCCTCTAAAATTCATAGAAAAATATTCTCTAGGGTTTAGTACCTTCAATTTGACCATCAGAACCCGTCTTGACCTAAAATAGAGCCACAGACAGACTTTTGCCCTAATTTGAGTTTTTGCATAAATTACTTAGTTAAATGAGGTCAAAACCAAAATCCAACTTCGCCATTGGATTCCTTAGGTTCAAATTAGATTTTTATCAAAATTTGGGCTCAATCTGAGATCATTTCGACCTAGTTTTCATTTTAGTCCAAGTCTAATTCTTAAAATAACCCCTCAGCTTTTGAATTTATTACAAAAAGCCCCCTATCTTTGTCAACTTCTTCAAATAGGTCCCTGCCACCCTAGAATCCTAATCCTACAACTCCAGCGGGCTTCATTTGGCAAGATCTCTTTAATTTCTTGGCGAATTCTTCTCAAATTTGAAAGGGGAATTCATCAAGAAATTAGCTTCCTTTTTAGCCAGATCCGAAGTCCCAGAAATCGCCTAAATCCTCATGCGAATCCTTCAAAGAGTTGGGTTTCCAACTCTGGCAAGCCTTCCAATCTTGGGAAGCTTGCTTCCCGTGCTCTAACTGCTCCTTGAGGCCTATACAAGGATCCCCAGGGCCTGCCCATTCTTCTCAGCTAGGTTCAAGGCCAAAAATCTCTTCTTTTCTCCATCACCAGCCACCTCCAACCTAAGCTCTGATGGACCTTCTCGATCTCTTTCCTCTATGTCTCCAATGGCCAAATTGGAAGCGCATCAACCTTCCCCATTTTCCTCTACGTCTCGCCGGTCACAGCAAGCGCCATCTTCCCCTCTCCTCGCCGCCATCCCCCTCACGGAGGATTCATCTTCCCTGACACCAGTCGATCAAAGCCGGTGGCATCCTCCCCCTTTCGTCTATTAAATTAGGGTTAGAATAGATCCATAGTTCTTTTAGGTTAATTTCCTATTCCCAAAAGAAACCAAAAAGACCCTTGACGTTGTCAACCACCCTCATCTTCTCCAACTCCGGCGACCACTCTGGTGAGGGTTTCCGTCCGCTACACATCTGCATCCCCCTTGCCAACAAGTCCACAACTTTCGCATGCGCCTACGACCAAAAGCCCTAACTCTATTGAGCCACTCGACCACCCCAGTCACCTGTCGACCAACCCACCATTCTCCGCCCATCTCCTTCACCGTCCGGCCACCACACACGTCCATCCACCACAAAACCACCACCAACGCCCTCCATGCCCTACGGCGAAGCTCCTGAGCTTGTTTAATTGGGTCACGAGGCTGTGTTTATGTTTTCAGGTATTCTCCCTTAGCCGCCATTAACAAAGGAGCTCCAAGTAAGCTTGGAACCATGTTCTTACGGTGCAAGCTCCAGGTTACCTCTCCAAGAGATGCAGAAGTGTTCTAGAAAGACTTCCAAGTCTTTGACTTGAAGAAAAAGCAGCTATTCCTGCCTTAATTCACCATGCCATCCACACGCTACGGCTGCCAGAACGCGAGGAAGAGATGTGGGAACATAGTCCCACATCATAGAGAGAGGAACACTCAGCCACACATAAATTGCAGAAGTGCATATGGCTTATCGCCTCCTAACACACGACGATAAGGTCCTCTACACGCACCCCTTACACGCCTCACCCGTGACACTTTGCACGAGGGCCTGGCTTTGACCTGACCGACCTAACCCGTGCACACCTCGGCTGCTACCCCACACCGGCAGCCCTGGTCTCGGGTGTGCTCTAGTTCGATTACCCGACTACCTGGTATTGTGCATGGCCTTGTGAAGGCGGAAGAGAGGCGAAAATCTAGAGAGAGAGAAGGAGAGAGAGTGCAGGGTCGGGGAGGCTTTTGCTCTTCAGTGTTCTCGACACTTAACTGCATCTGAAGAAGAGCTTTCCCCCTATGCATAAAGAGAAGAAGAGGAAGGAGAGCTGAAGGAAAGAACTAAGGCCAAAAGAGGATAAAAGAAGAGAAGGAAGAAGAGGAGGATAGAAGAAGAGAAGAGGAAGAAGTACAGTGTCCTCTTGGCACTATAGCAAGGCTAACTTAAGCCGTTTGATTGAGTGCCCTGTTGTCTGATGAAGTACACTATGCACTAAAGTTTGCTTGGTTAATACTGTTCATTTATTTAGATGATTAAGTAATTATTATATGTGTATCTAAGCTAATAATTGGTGATTCAAATCACCATTATTTTGTCTTAGATGACTTTTCCTCTCATTAAATCCTTCACATGCTCATGTTATACATTGAATATTAGTTTTGAGTAATTAATTGTGCTCATTTATATTATTTGTTGAGATTAGTGTGTGAATTCCATATTTGCTCCCAGCGAACAACCTCGGAACTTTCATTTGCGTATGAATATTATCTATTTTGAGCGATTTTGTCCTATACTACATCGCATCTCTTAAACAACGATGAACTTGCTATAAACATCAATTCTAGTTCTTCAATAGTGGACTGAAACCTAAAAGTAGAAGAGTCCACCCTACCATCCCACCTGTCATCTGACGAGAGTGTTACATTAAAATCACCACCAACAAGCCAACCATCTCCATGCATCATCAATGCGACCTCTTTCAATTCATCCCATAATCTTCTGTCACTCTGCATGCACGACCCATAAACAAAAGTGATAAGGAAAGGTCACCACATCTTCTCTTGAATCTGCACGTAATGGAATAGGAGCCCTCCTTCAACTCTTCCAAACACAGCACGTGGCTTTTCCACCATGCGCACAAATCGGCTACCCTCCTATTTGATTTAATGACCCTTATTTCAACCTTCTCATTTGCAAGTAATGGTTGCCACATACCATCACCATCCCCTTCAATGTGTGTCTCTTGAAGCAATGCACACTAAATTCCCCATTCTCTTAGATATCTGGCCAGCATCCCACGTTGGTTGCGGTAGCGTAATCCACACATGTTCCATGTCAACACCTTCAACTTGAGAAAGGCTGGCTACCCTTCTACTCTTCATTAGTATGCTTCACATTCAAAATTCTCACATCCTGAGATGCATCAACTATAGCTTTTTTGTCCACCCCTTTACTGCACAAGTTATATCTCCCTTTGCTGCCATCAGGACCTAATGTTGCACCGGCATTGTATAGGCCACCATCATGGGTACTAAACGTGAAGGGCTTCACAGATCCTTGATCAAGTTGATTCTGTGGCTGCATTGGTAGCACGTCTGGACGTATCACAATCACCCCATCACCCATACCCTCCTCCATGTTAACAGATCACTCCCCCATCTCCACATTATCCCTCCCCGGGACCTTCCTCTTCTTAGAACATACACCTCCCTCATCATGAGGTGTATCATCCACCCTCACCCATTGCATAGCATCACTTTCCGTAGCCACATCATTTGCCTTCCTATCCTTGTCCCCAACATCACAAGCATTCACAGCCAGCACCTTCACATTCAAGAGCCAAGAGGAACCTCCACACTATAGTACAACACGTTCATGGAAGGGGCCACCATGCCTCAAGGAGACATCCACCTCAACATACTACCATCGCCTTCACACAGTCCAACAACAGTGTTATCTTTCAAGGAAGAAAACCCTACCACAATCCAACTGACCACCACCGTCGACCTAAGATGAAGAGGAAGACCACGGATTTTCACATTTCCATCCCTGACAAACACAGGTTGGGGGGTCTCTGATAGCGATTTTACGCGGTTTGTTAAAATACGTCGTTGTAACGCGTAAATCCGCTTTCGCTCTTAAATTTATATTCCTAGATAGGGGAGTATCTAGGGTCGTCCAAGGAGGCAATATGGTTGCAAAATTGATTCTCTTGCTTGGAATATATCTCAACTTTCTTTTTGGTAATTTTCAATATACCATTTTTTTTTTGTTTTTGAACTAAGGCAACATGCGAACTGATGGCGGGAAAAGTGTTTACACTTCCAATTAAGTAAACTACTCTAAAGTGGCAAGTAGAGCCTCTCCCTAAGCTCACTCTAGGCAAGTGGATGCCTAGAATAATTAGGGAGAGGAAGTGAAGAATGCTGAAAATAAGCAAATAGAAATGCAAACAAGATATGCGAAGAAGGCAACTAGATAATTGATAAAGTGTTTAACAAAAATGCCTAGTAGAGGAATGCTTCTACTACTAGATAATTGAAATAAAGAAAGAAAACACAAATCCTCTAAATAGATGGTGAAGAAGAGGGCTTCTTGCTCCAAGGTTGGTGGCTCCCAAGCTTGAAAAGAATCCTTCAACTCCTTCCTTGCAGTACTCCGCCAAAGTGATGACCTCCAAGGCAAGCCCTAAGGGGGCGTGCCCTAAGTTTCTCTCCAAGGGTGGACGTCCACCCTAAGCTTTTCTCCTTTGCCTGGCCGTCCTCCTTGAAGTGGGAGAGTCCTCCTCCTTGGCGTGGCTCAAGTTGAAGAGAGTGGGGAGAAGAAGGCACCAAAAGGGCTGGTGATGTGCCCCTTTAATCTCCTTCTCTACTCCTTCTTCTTGGCCGTAGGTATAGGTGGTTTAGGTAGAAAATATACTAAGGGAGGATGCCTCAAAATGGTGGTAGGTGGTGGCTTTTTATAGAATAGGATGGGGGGTTAAGGTGCCCCTTGAAATGGAGGGCTAGGATGGAAGGATGAGGGTGGTTGGTGATCCTATGGCTAGGGTTAGTTGGCGCCACCCCAAGGGGTGTTAAAGGGGGTGGTTATGGTGGTGTTGGTGTCTTTTGGTGGTGGAGAGACACCACCATGTTGGCGCCAACATGGGGTCTTCTAGAAGGGGGGTTAGGTGGATGGTGGAGATGAGTTCAAGGGAGATTGTGTGGTGGAGATGAGGGGGGATTTTGGAGGGAAAAGTGGCGCCACTAAGGGGTGGTTATGGGTAGTTTTTGGCGCCACTTTTAGGTGTCTTTTGGAGGTGGTGGGTAGGTTAGGTTGGTGCCAAGTAGGTTAGCTCATGTGGAGCTTAGGTGGAGCTAGTTGGGTAGAGTTGGTAGGTGGGTTTTTGGGGTAGTACAAGCCAAGGAAGTTGGAGCATAGATAAGCTAAGCTAAGCTAAGCTAGCTTAGCTAATGGAGGAGTAGAGGAGAAGGTGTTGGAGCTAGGGTTTGGAGGAGGGAGCTGAGGAGAAGAAGTCTGGAGCTGGAGCTGGAGCTGGCTGCTGCTGAAGAGGCTGGCATGGGGCTACTCTAGCTGGCTTAGCTTGCTAGTTCTTTGCTAGTTGCTAAGCCAAGCTAAAGTGAGCTAGCTTATACAAAAATGAGCTAAGGTGAGCTGGGTCTGGTGCTCCCGGGGAGAATCAAGCTGGTTGAGGCAGCTAAGGTAGCTTAGCTCAACTGAGTTGAGCTAAGCTGAGTCCCTGTGAGCTGGACTTGAGCTTCCTGAGCTGGGATGAATTCTTCTTCAGCTGGTTGGAGCTGAGTGGAGCTGGATGTAGCTGGATCTGAGCTGGGGTGAACTCCTGTCAACTTAGTCGAGCTAACTAGAGCTCCCTGTGAACTAGTGGGAGCTGAGATGAGCTAAACTCAGCTAAGTTGAGCTGGATCTGAGCTGACTTGAGCTAGGGTGAGCTAAGGTGAACTCTCTTGAGCTGCCATCCAGCTGAGATTAGCTGAATGGAGCTGGGATGAGCTAACCCTAGTTCAAGTAAGCTAGGTTCCAGCTGCGGTGAGCTAGATCAAGCTGAGGTGAGCTGGATCAAGCTGAGGTGAGCTGGATTAGGCTGAGTTCCAGCTAGTCTGGGCTTCTCCTTCACCATTTGCCTTCTTGAGTGCTAGGGTTTTAGGGATCTGTGCATCTGTACATCCCTAACACTCACAAAAACTCATTAAAATGACAATAAAAAATGCAATGCATGCCTATCCTAATTTATGCCTAAATGCAGCCCAAAAACCCGTTTGCAGAGTAAAATCCTAAGAGCTAGGTTAGTTTTAAAGCATAAAAATGATGATAAACTGGTGTTTATCAGTCTCTCATGCAAAGCACCATCAAACGAAGAGACCAATCTCCAAATAACCGAGATATTCTCATAACATGAGGAATAAAACTTCAAGGCATCCACATTGGCCACACATAGGCCAAAAACAACGAATCTAGATGCATTCAACCATGCAATCATCCACATCGAAGATGAAAGAAATAGAGAACTTACAATCTCCTAGAGATCCTTCATTGTTGGGGCCCCTACCATGACTTTGCCGACCAACGCACCACGTAGAATCGACTCGGTTGCAAGGACCTCAAGAGACAACAACACCACAACGTCAAGGGATGGAGGGATAACGGGTTGTGGAGGATGGCCCCACGCACAGCCTTCATGCCCACGTTGATGTGTGGCTTCCTTCCCTTGGACTTGTGGCTTCTCCATCTTCAAATTCAAGTGTAAAGGTTTCTCCCATGCAGACCACGAGGGTTTTAGGCTTTCCCCTTGTCGTTGCCCTTCCCTAGGGTTTTGGTGTCACCCACGCATCTCCATGGGGTTTTGGCTAGTCCTCGTCCTCTTACAGGTATCCCTACGATGCCAATCCCACCACACACTAGGCCTACCACCACGTTACGACACTCTACTACCATGTGATCCCTTTCAAGACACCTAAAGCATACTGTCAGCGTCCATCTTCCCCCAAATGAGTTCCTCCCTCTACTCCCCAACCACCGACAGTTGGACGACCCTTGGCCACCATCATACCCCACCAACTCCCAGCCATAGCCCCCTCATCTCCACCAGTCACCTCTCCGTCGCCCATCCTCTCTCCTCACCATTTTTCATCTGCGTTTCTTACCTTTTATATTAGTATAGTCATTAGTTTTTAGTGACTTGTTTTTAGTCTTAATTTGTTCAAACTCTAAATATAAAGAATCAAAGGCATCTTGTAATTCATCTAAAGTATAAGAGTTTACCTTGGCTTCCTCGGAGTTGGATTCAAAGGCTTCACTTGTTGCCATGAGCCCCAAGCATGCAATCTCTTGATTTAACTCCTCCTCCTCCTCCTCCTCTTCTTCTTCTTCTTCTTCTTCGAAGCTTGTGTCATCCCAAGTTGCTTGGAATGCCTTCTTCTTGAATGGTTTTGTCTTTGAGACTTTCTTGTAGTCCAATGGCTTCTTGCCCTTCTTCTCTTCATCCCTTCTCAAAAAGGGACATTCCTTCATCATGTGACCTCTTTTCTTGCAATTGTAGCATATAAGAGGCTCGTCTTCCTTTTTCTTTCCCTTGACATCTTTCCTATTCCTGAGAAACTTTTTAAACTTTTTAGCTAATAAAATAAAGTCTTCATTATCGGTACTTACCTCATTGATGTGGGAAATACTTGGTTTATTAAATTATGCAATTAGTGTGGTTGCAACACGTAAATCCACAATCAAACTTTTACATTTATAACCTAGATAGGGTGAATATCTAGGGTCTTCCAAGGAGGCCAATTTGTTAGTCACATGAAATGGTTCTCTCTCTCTCGCTTCTCAAATCAACACATATTTTTTGTGATTTTCGTTTTGTAGTTTTATAGTTTTGGAAATAATCGGGATTGATGTGAATATGAATTATGCTACAACTAACCCTAAGTGACAAGAAGAGAGCCTTCTCTTCTAAGCTCACCCTAGGCAAGTGTGCCTAGGGTAATTAGAAGAAGATGTGGTGCACTAATAAACTAATAGCAACATGAAAGACACACTAAGCTAGAAAGCATGAAATTGAAGGTAATAAACAACTTTGTATTACTAGCAAAGTAAGGGACAAGTAGATGAATGCTTCCTATAACAAAAAGAAAAAAATACACTAAATGATACAAAGAAAATAGAGATGAAGAAAAATCCTCCAGAGATGGTGCAGAAGGAATGGTCCTTGCTCCAAGCACAACAGCTTCTGTGCTTGAAAAGAATTCTTCCTTGCTTTTGATATGATGACTCCTCCAAGCTTTCCTCCAAGGTGGGTGTCAACCACCATGCTCCTCCTCTTGCCTGGCTGTCCCCGTTGGATGAAGAGCTCCTCCTCCTTGGTGTGGCACATGGGAGAGGAAGAAGAGGAAGAAGGCACCAAGGGGGCGGGTGTGTGCCCCCTTGATCTTCTTCTCTTCTTCCTTGGCATGGATGAAGGAGGTATGGGTGGAACCTAACTAATGGAGGAGATGAGTTTTTTGGTGGTAGTTAGAAGGGTATTTATAGAAGTGGAGAGTGGTGGTTGGTGTTGAGATTAGGTGTAGGGCTAGGATGGGCTTTAGGAGGTGGTTAGGTGATCCTATAGTGGAGGGTTTTTGGCGCCAAGTAGAGGGGTGCATAGGTGGTGGTTATGTGATGGAAGGGCACCTAAAGGTGGCACGAAAAATGAAGAGAAGCCTCCATTTTGGTGCCACCAAGGAGGGTTCTAGAAAGGGGGTTATGTGTAGGGTAGGGATGGCTTTGTAGGGTAGGTGTATGGCTAGGATGTGGGGGTGTTTTGGAGGGAAAAGTGGCGCCAACTCTAAGGGTGGTTGTAGGTGGTTTTGGCGCCACTTTTGTGGTGTCTCTTGGTGGTGGTAGTGGGTTGAAGGGTGGTGAGGGGTTGGCGCCAAAAATGGTTTAGGACTAGGAGCTTAGGTGGATTAGGTTTAGGGCTATTTGGTGGAGCTTTGCTAGGTAGGTTTTAGGGTTAGGTATGGATGCCATGGAGGTGGACTAGCTAAGCTAAGCTAGTGTAGCTAGTAGAGAGTTGGGGAGAGAGGTAGAGGGAGTTAGGGTATTGGAGGTGATGAGTTGGAGAAAGCTATCTTGGGCTACACTGGAGCTAGTGGCTGTTGAAGAGAGCTGCAAGGAGCTACCTTAGCTGGCTTAGCTTGCTACTTCTTTGCTAGATACTAAGCCAAGCTAAGATGAGCTAACTTCTGCTGATGTGAGCTAAGGTGAGCTGGGTCTGGTCTTCCCAGAGATTACTAAGCTATTTAGAGTAGCTAGGTTAGGTCAAGTAGCTCAGCTCAACTAAGTTGAGCTGAGTTGAGCCTCTGGGAGTTGGACTTGAGCTAGCCTAAGCTGGTTAAGGTCATGTTCAACTGACCAGGTCTAGCTAGTAGCTAGTCCTACTCAGGTTGAACTTCCAGTGAACTCTTCTAAGTTGGAGGAATAGGAATGGAGCTGGGATCAACTGACTTGAGCGAGTTTGAGTTACCCTCCAACTAAGGTGAGCTGAATGGAGCTAACGTGAACTAGCTAGAGCTATCATTCAGTTGAGATGAGTTGAATGGAGCTAGGGATGAGTTGATCCTGCTAGAATGAGCTAGGATCCAACTGGGATGAGTGGGATCTAGCTAGAATCCAGCTGAAAGGATCTTCTTCTTCATCTTCTGCCTTCCCGAGTGCCAAGGTATGTGGGATATGACTCTCTATCTATCCCTGACACTCAAGTAAACACATTAAAAATACAACTAAAATGCAATGCATGCCTATCCTAGTTAAATGCCTAAATGCAGCCCAAAAACCTGTCTGTGGAGTTAAAACCCCAAGAGCTAGATCAATTTTAGGGTATAAGAATGATGATAAACGGACATTTATCACTCATCATCTGATGTAGCTTTGAAGGCCAAAGTCTTCTTCTTTGGCTAGGGTGTATGGGCTTCCTCCTTTGATCCATCTTGGTCTCGTAAGCCATCAAGCTTCCAAGTAGATCATCCATGTCAAGCTCTTCTACTTGGTTAGCTTCTTCTATTGTCATGACCTTTTACTCCCATTCTGGTCCAAGGGAGCAAAGGAGCTTGGCTTGAAGTTTTCATTGAATGAAAGTCTTTCTAAGAGACTTGAGGTTATTCACAATTAATGTGAATCAGGTATATATGTCCCCAAGTATCTCATTTTCTTTCATCATAAATATTTCAAATTCCTGAGACAAGAGATTGATCTTAGAAGTTTTAACTTTTGACGTACCTTCGTGAGTTACATCTAAAGTTCTCCATATCTCGAAGGCGATGGAGCATTGGCTAATGCGATTGAATTCTTCTGAGTTAAGTGCATAATAGAGCGAGTTTTATTGGAAGGAGAAATAGAGAAGGAAGAGGAATGAAGAAGAAGAAGAGGTGGGGCTTCCTTCCTGGATGGGTGGAAGCCTTCCTAAAAGGCTTAAGTCCTCGCCCTCGATCTTGCATGCATGCAGGTTGAGGGAAAGAGAGCAGGTAGGTGGCGATGACACTATCGCGGGAGTTGTCAGTGGTGAAGCATGGTCACGGTTGAAGAAGACGGTGGACCATGGTGATGGTTGTCGTCGTGGATAATCGCAATGGCGAGAACGTCGGGCAAAGCATGGTGGTGATGAACTCACTGTGAGGAGAGTGCAGTCGTGATGATGATGTTAACACTATCACTGCCAACCAAGGTGGCAGTGTCACAGTGGTGGTCAGGAACCCACAGTCTTGAGGAGCTTCCAGGCCATCCTCCCTCCTTCAGGGGGAAGAAGATGATCCACCTTCATTCCTTCCTCCTATTATATAAAGAAAGAAAGCATAAGGAATTAGAGGTTCACAGAGAGAGATCTCAAAGGAGGCTTCTTTCCCTTTTTTTTCTTATCCTTTTGTGCGTGGCTTTCAAAAGCTCCATATGGGATGGGGAAGGCTCTAATTTGGAGAGAGCCCTCTCCTATCCAAAAAGCCTCAAAATTTTATGATCTTGAGTCAATAGAATTGGAGGCCAAGGAATTAAAGAGGTTCTTTCCTTTCTCCCATGTGACAAATTAAATCTTTGAAGATGGCATTCTAAATTGAGGTATGATTCTATCTAGATTGCCCCTTCCATAATGACCAGAAATTAATTGATTAAAATGTAAAAATTGATGCAATGTATGGAATGATAATTCTGTATCTTTATCCAAGCAATACATGATTCAGATTACATTTTTATTCCAACAATGAGGTACTTAGGCTCTACTTTAGTCCACTAACATGGACTTATCATTACTCGTCAAATGCAAAAACCTACTCAAATACCAATTTAAATTGAACTAGAGGGGGCAAATAGTGAAATTGAATAATTATAGCTAAATAAAAATTTAATCACACAATTGAGACACGATTTTTAGGTGGAAACCCAAATCAGGAGAAAACTACCACCTAAGTCAATCCCTGACTTAGGAACTTAGGATTTACGATCACAAGCGTGATCAATTTACTATATACACCACTTTAAATCAGGGTGGTGAACCTCAATTACAATACCCAAAAGAGCGATCTTTGTTTTCAATAAAATTTGTAATATAAGATGATGTGTCGTTATAGTTCGTTGTGTGGTAGAAAATCACTTTCAACACATTTAATATTCAAAAACTAACCACAAAAATAGTTAGGTCGTCTCCACGAGGAGGAATTAGCCCATTAAACTAGTGAGTGGTGCCTCAATTATTTGGGAAACTCAATGGGTGTGCATGCTAATTCGTGCAATTCATTTTCTCACATAAATGCTCGTTTTAACCAATTAATCAAGAATGTAGGTGTTTAGATGCAAAATCACCACCATATAATATTCTGTTAACAAGTGATCTTGGCACAAGAAAACACCGTAAATATTAATCTCCAATAGAATATAGCTTGTTTACTATAATCAATATGACATGCTCGATCTCATTCAGTAGAGACATTACACAATAAATAATTTCAACTGAATAAAAGGGTATCTATGAAAATTCACATCAATAAATTTATTTAGTAAATAAGTGATTAGTGTACCCCCGCAATGGCAAACTTGGTAATTTTTAATTGGAGCAGAAATAGAGGATTTCTCCTCTCTCCTCGCATGAAGGGACGGGCATGGATGGCTGCGAGAGTCGAGGGGATGCTACACCTCGACAAGTGCTTCATGATGGTGGTAGCAGCGCATCGCAAGGAGGTCGGTGGCGGTCGCCGGAGGATATGAAGCTCGCCGGCAAGTGTGGGTTATCGCCTACTACTTGCTGCAGGAGACAAGAGGAGGCATGCACGGATGTCGTGGAGGGTGGCTAGAGGTGTTTACAGCCTCGTGAGGGTGAGGCAAGGTCGATGGCATTGACGGAACGAAGTTTCGTCATCGGGAGTGGTGGCTACGTGGAAAGGGGCGGCCCCGGTGATGGGTTCTTTTTGGGGAAGTTGCAGCAGGTGCATGGAAAGGAAGAAGAGGAAGAAGAAGAAGATGAAGAAGAAGCAGGGGTGGGGTTGGGTTTGGCCGATGTGGTGGCGTGCGCGCAGCGCATGCGCGGCTGTAGCGTGATGGTGGCTATGGTGGTGTTGCGCGCATGTGAGGATGCGTAAGGGAACGGTGGTGCGTAGTGGGTGTGGCGGCTCGCGAGAGGTGCTCTACAGTGAGGGAGTTTTTTTTGTTGTTTGGAGAAGATGAAGGTGGTGATGGTGGACCGAGCGATTGATGTTGGTGGTGCATTTGTCAGGGAAGAGCGAGAAAGGGTGTCATGCGTGCTGTCACTACGCACCACTTCGTCGGAGATGAGCAGCGATGTTGGAGCAAGCTGGGGCCACGGTGCGTGCTTGGTTCATAGGGTGCATTTGTTCCATGGTGATGGAGGAAGGAGAAGATCTCTGCCAGGGGGAAGGATTCTCTGTGGATGGCTAGTCGTGCCTTTTTTAAAAACTTCATCTGTTGTTTTCTTCGGCCGTAAGCCTCTCCAACCACTCACGAGGATCGTGAGTGGTTGGAACAAAAGGATAAGTCTGGTGGTGACACATCAGACGTCTGATCTGAGCTTCAGATGTCTTAAAAAAATGTAAAGCTAGTGAGTTTGTGATAGTAGTTCCAGACATCCAATCTACGCTTAAGACGTCTTATATAAGAAAAAATGGATGTCTGACTTTTGCACCTCATTCATCAAATAAATAATGTTATCATATCATATGTTATTAAATGTAAAATTAGCTCATAAAATTAAATACAAGCTAAGGTGAATTGCCATTTAACTCCTACTCAATTAACAATTAAGGACAACTAGTTAAAGAGTACTTAAGACAAATAATGGTCCACAAAAGTAGACTCATCAATACCCACCTGCGATCTTGAACTGGAGGTTTTTCCCTTCTCAAGGGACAAGGATTCGACAGGATGGATTCCCAACTACAACGAGTATATAAAAATTGAAATAAAAAGCACCCTATAGAGCTCCCCAAAAGATAAGTAGTTTAAGCTAGCTACTAAGGGTGAGTGAACTCCCTGATGATGATGGCTATAGCACAATGGAGTAAGTGTTTGCCCAAGAGAGAGTGTTGCACAATAGTGACGCAATATGAGTATGTAGAGCTAGTGTTTTGATTGTGAATTATCTCTCAAAGGTGTATTTTGCTTAAGCGGAGGTTAACGGGTATATATAGGCTTCATAAGAACCTTTAAGAAGGCTTGGGAGGCCCCTCCTAGCCGTTGGGGTTAATCTTGAACAAATTTGGTCGAAATCCAAATCAAATCAGGCTCATAATGACTATGACAACAGAATCAAATGTCTAATTTTTGGGTTAGACGTCTGACTATATTTTTGGTCTTCTGGTCTGAAGGGTCAGAGTTCCTGGATTTAATTGGATGGAAACAGGGTTCAAGTTACTAGAGTTCAGACGTATGAGATTGAATTTTTTTAGATGCCTAAAGAAAGAGGGTTCGTTCCTGGATTTGAACCAGATCCAAACAGGGTTCTAGTTCATGGAGGTTAGACATCTACTTGGATCTCTACATAGATGTCTGGATGTTTGAAGATCATATTGACCTAGAGTTAAGGATTTCTTGAGAACTCAAACTAAGATTGAACTGACAGGGAATCTTTGTTAAGTAATATTAGGTCTAACGTTCCATTCTTGGATGTTTGGAGCCATGTCCAGATGTCTGGAACAAGGATAGAAACTCCAACAGTTAGATATTGTTCTGACACAAGTAGATTTAGAGATGATTAGTTCTAACGGCAGTGCTAGTGGATGACTGATAGTGTTACTAGACATCTGAAGTGATCTATGGACTCTGGAGTGATATTTAGACATTGAGATCCTAAGTGGTTAAACAACTAAGGCATTGTTTATGAAGATTGGTCGTCAGATTAGAGTGTTAGATGACTTAAAGGTAAATATCAAACATTTGAGAACACTTTCAGACGTCTAATGTATGTTTCTAAGTTGTGTTTTTGTTTTTAAGTTTTACCTAAGTGTTGTGAGCCTGAGTTTAGAGGTTTTATATCTATTGGGGGCTCTTTACAACTCTTTTCTAAACTCAAGAAAGATGAAAATAGAACTCTTTGAAGATTATACAATAAATCTTAAGACCTAAATAGATATACATCTTCATCCTTTTGGTCTTCATGAAACATTTGAGTGACAATCCTACAATGGAGTTATAATAACAATAGAGCTAGTATGATTTATTTTTCTTTTAGTAAGTTTGTAAAATCATCAAAACTTAATTTTGGAGAGGTTGAACTAACACCTCTTGCATGGCTACAACCCAAGACTCATCCTTTAATGCCTCATCAACTTTCTTAGGTTCAAGTTGAGATATAAAGGAATTAAGGACAAAGTTAGCTTTAATTGAGACCGAGATTTTACACATTGTTCAATATCACCAATAATTTGTTCTCAAGGATGATCCTTGTGGTGTACCCATTCTTTTAGAAGATCATGTACATTTCGTATATCTTCCATTTTAGACACATCAATGAAGGGGGTATCCTCATCATTAGACTCTTCTTGATTGGGTTCAGGTTCTCCTAAGTTTATTTCATCGAATGAAACATGCAAGGAATCTTCTATAACTAGAGTTTTTTTGTTAAAGACTAGATAACCCTTGTTTCTATTTGAGTATCCAATAAAGATGCCTTCATCACCTTTAGCATCAAACTTATCAAGTTGATCATGGGCATTTAACAAATAACATCAACTTCCAAACACTCTAAACTAGGAAACCCTAGGAGACTTCTCATATTCTAGCTCATATGGAGTTTTCTTAAGAATAGGCCTTAATAGAGTTAGATTAAGAACATAATAGGCCATGTTTACAGCTTCAGCTCAGAAATATTTTTGAAGCCCAGACTCCAAGAGCAATAGCCAACACCTGCAACCCATTGATCGTCCCTACAGTCACTCTCCATCTTAGTTGTAGCATGGTTCTCTCTGATCGACGCCAACGCCCTTCACCTACTTTTCCTCCTCCGTTAGCTACAGGCCTACTTTGATGCATTGCTGGATGTGTTTTTTTTTTGTATATCGGTTACATGTCTTGATGGATTATTTGAGTTTGCAATCAGATTGCATTCTTGATGAGTTTACAATCAGATTACTCTTGATGGATTATCTATTGTAGCACGTTCTATTTATTTTCTTTATGCCTCAGTAGATCTTTTTTCACTTGAACTATTATGTACTAAACTTGTTTTGTTGCAAATGTCATGGTATATATTGTATGCAACTATCGAGCCATACATTTGGTATTTAAAGGATGTGTATATTAATATAACATATTGCACTTTTTTTTTGCTTTTGGTATTTACTATGTTTTTTTGGAATCTACCCAATCTTTAGTGTAGTCTCAAGTAGAAGATTGGTTTTCACTTGAACTATTATGTACTGAACTTGTTTTGCTGCAAATGTCGTGGAGCAGATTTTATGCAACTTTCCGTACATTTGGCATTTAAAGGATGTGTATATTAATATAACATGGGTGGAAGATAAACTTAGAATGCATTCCTGAGGAAAAGGACAGTACCTGATTCCTTTGGATTTATTGAAAAGCAATTGATGAGAGGCTCATCATGGCTTCTAATTACCCCTAATTAACTAATTTCCCTAGTTAATTAGCTAGGAATATACATATATGAGGGTTAATTGTAGAATAAGGGATAAATCATTAAAGGACCTTAAAATAAGTTAAAAATGCTAAATTATCAGCCAATTAACATTATTAATAATTTAATTAATAAATAGGCTCGAAATATTATTAATTAGCTACCTAATTAATATCTTATTTAACTTAAGTATAACTTAAGACCTAAGTCTTAAATAAATTAAGATAATAAGTAAATAAATATAAATAAATGGGTCAAAAATGTGAATACAAGGCTTTAATATAATATTTAGCTAAGTTATAAACATATATAAAAAGTTAGAAAAGAAAATAATTTAAATTAACCTTAAAAGCCTCTATTTGCATTTCGGTCCTTAGAATTCATTGCATTTGAGTCCTTTCCTTTCACCTAGGTCCTTATCTTTCCTTGCATTCAGGTCCCTGTGTACACTTTTCTTCCTCTTCATTTCTTCAACCACTTTAACGGCTGATGAGCGACAGTGAAGACACCTCACGATCACCATCCATCCGACGTTCTTCCTTCCTCGCCAAACTCCTGGAGCTTGCGGTCACCCTCCTCATTTCATGCCATGGTCTGGATGATCTTCAAATCCTAATTAGGGCTTGGTGATAATTTCATTAGTGTCGAAGAAGATGCTAGTGGTTACCTTGCACCTAGATGCATTTCCATCCAGATACAACCCTCTTCTCAGCTGCCGCAACCTATAAATACCCATCAACCCCTACGATTTGAGCTTGATTAGCTCCCTTCCCCTCTCCATCTCACCGTATCTGGTCAGTAGGTTCACCCATAACTTTGGCATCTTCGTTGTCCTTCTCGAGCACAGCTGCCGAGGATGCGTTGCCTCTCTCACCACCTCTTCCTCTCTATCACCCTGCCAACGGCAATGAGCACCCCACTCTCCTCAGATCTTCACTTTGATCGGCCAGAGCTTCTCTTCTCACCCAGTCTAGATTTTGATCTCGTTCTTGCCCTGCCAACAGCGAGATCCCTCACCTCCTTCATCCAGGTAACAGTAGGATTAGGCTTAGGTAATTGTAGCATAGATTAATTCAGTAGACTAGGTAGTTAGTTAGGTTTAAATGTTCAATTTGTATGCTGTCTTCCTCAGCTCCGACGAGCTCTTTGAGCTCGTCTGGGCCACTCTTTTGCCATATTTACGTACTTATCACCTTCCTCTCCTTATCATGATTTCATTCACTTTCTTCCACTCACTATTACCACCTATATCGTCTAATACATCTCACCTTCACTGGCGACCTCCGCTATCCACAGCGGAGGTTACCGAGCGTAGAGCACACCCAATTGTGGCCCTACATCACCTATACACCACTTAAGGGCACCGTTCAACTTGTTAATTAAAGAAATAATCATTTATATGAAAAGAGCCTAATTGCATCTCAACTCTTGAGCTCATTGTCCATGGCTAGCTCAAGAGAGTTAAAACACGTAATTGAACACCTATAGACCATCTTTGAAGACTATGAAACACTTCTCCCCACTCAATTGAGTGAGAGGATGTGATCTGAGTTCTAGCGAACTCAGATTACATCTTTTCTGAATTCGATGCTTAACTTGTGAATTGATCTCTAATTTCTTTAATTAATGAGTTCCTGAGGTTCCTTGTGATCTCAGGAAGCTCTTAAGACCCTTAACGATCAAATTCATGAAGATTTACACTCTATCAGTCACTTTCTGGACTCACCGAAGCTCCGGCGAGTCATTTTTTAGTTTCAACCCTTGATAGGTCTCAAGGAGCTCCACAATGCACAACTGAGGTTTATGGATTTTGATTTAGTGATTATTTTGTTGATTTATTGCCTGGAACTCAGTAACGATCTCTGTCTTCTCCAACTCCGGTAGAGTTGGAGAGGTCTCTCTGCTAGGTTTCAGGCCTGAATTTTAGGTTTAGAAGCAAGAGAAGAGCCTTTATACTTCATCTATGATCTCTCATTCCTTCGAGAGTCTCTGGTTTGTTCTGTCAAACAAACCTCATATTGTGTTCAGGCGATGAAGTCTAGGTCCATAACGAACTTGATCAAAACTAGGTTTTGATGGCCTGAATCAATTTCTGAGGAAAAATAGAACCGATCTAAAGTTTTAATTTCATCTGATTGAGCCTAATTTGGAAAGTCAACTATATGGCTATATTGGTCAAACTCCAAGTATAAAGTGATGACGGAATGATCAATTCTGTGGTTTAATTGGTTGAAATGTTTTCTGGAATGACTTGGAGAGTAATAGAGTTGATTTCATTAAGTTTAATTAAGGAATTTATGAGATTCAAGTTATCATCAATATGGGTTCATTTGAACCCATTACTATGTTCTTTGAGTTTTTGGCGAGATTTGAACGCTAGAATTGGCCAAATTGAATCATAATGTCCTGTAGAGATTGTTTGATTCTATTCTAGAGATCTTTCTCTCTCTATAGAGCCTTTCAGAGTTCAAAATGAAGCTCTAAAGCTCCTGTGTGAAGCTCAGAAGCTTCTTCATCTTCTTGAAGCTATATAGGTCCTCCTATCTTCTCCATTAGGCATGGAATCAACCTCTAAGGTCAACTAGACCCTCAGCAGAGAGGTATAAGCCTTCCTGCAGGTCATACGACCTGAAAGTTCCTCTCTACAGCCGCTGATGGCTGCATTGAAGCTTCAGCTTTGCCCTTCAAATCGAAGGGCTAGACCTAATATGAACACCAAATTGGTGTTATAATCCTGTAGAGCATCCAAAGGGCTTTCGATCGAGCTTTTGATCAATTGAAATCATCCAATGAGTCGGTCGAAATCGCTGGTCAAAGTTCGGCCTGGAGTTGGGAAAGATAGTCCCACCTCGGAAAACCACGGCCGCACGACATGGTATATTAAGATTTTGTGCTTAAGCCTTCTCGGTCATCAGTGTAGGGTGCAAAATGAAACTGGCATTGGGTGTGGGTGCATGCGATGCACGTGTTTGCGCATGTGTGTGTGTGTGCGTGCGCCTGTGGGCATGAGCATATGGGCCCGTGAGTGGGCATGTGGGCCTGGGAGGTCGGTTACTATGCATGAGCTTAAAATGAATAAAAATCCACCAATTAAGAACTAGGCCCGAACATAAGTAGGGTCTAGTCCCTCCCATTGGGTGCTGTGTATCCCCGAACAAGCTTGGGCCGCCCATTAAAAATTAATTTTTATAATTAAAGATAAAATGGGTTAAATGTTGGTGAGAATGGTGAAGTGTGGAACTCATTAAGCACAGTAAGGAGAAGAGATTAAGCGAAATAAATGGCTAAGGGTTCAGAAGAGGAAGAAGAGAAAAAGGATGAGTAAAGGAAAAGAGAGAGAAAGAGCAATGAGGTTGCAGTAAAGAAATAAGTAAGAAGAGAAGGACTGAAGAAATTAAGAATTGGAAGAAAGAAATGTAAAGAGAAAATCAGACGCCCTGCCATCATTTCAGACTTCCAATTTTTACTTTTACGACGTCTGTTGTTAATTTTAGATGTCTGATTTGTAATTCATTGATATATCTTGTTGCGTTAAGTGATGAAATAAAGGCATAGTATTCATTTGTTTAGCAATTTCTTGCCTTTATCTTTTGTAAATAGCTACATTTGAAGTAATAAACACACTACGTAGTTTTAATGCTAGATCATGTGTAAATGTGTTTCTTTCTAATGGAATGTTGCATGTGCTAATTTGATTAATTCTTGTGCAATGTTCATAGGCTTAAAGTATTCCAATTTAATTAGTTCTTAATTATTCCTTAGCAATTAATGGTGAATTAAGCTTAAGTTATGCCTCCCAGTGAACGACCTGGACTCAACCAGTTAAAAAGAACTTAAAATCTAAAATGTTAGGTTAACTTGACCCTATATTACACTCACGATAACAATTCAAGTTAACCTAAGTTACTTTCTCATGCAATTAATTAAGCCTAAATAACTTAATTAACTATGTTGAGCATTTAACCAACCATTATAATGGCACCGTTGCTAGGGAGATAACTATAATTTATATTCGCCATTATTTTTAGTTTGTAAATATTTCTTTTTACTAATTAGTTTTGTATGTTTTGTTTCCTGTCTTCTTTTCAGGGTTACCTTTGCGGGTATTCTTAGGAAAGGAGATGAGTTTTCTATTTCTGTTTTTCCGATCCATTATACATACCATTGTGAGTATTTTCTTTACTTAGTCTTTAGTATAGTTTGTATTGTTGCATTTAGGTTAGAAAAAAAATAAAAAAAATGCATACCTATTTGACTAGCAGCAACATATGTTTTAGGCATACACTCTTAGGATTACATTCCTGCTAGTATTCATGAAATCTGACTTGGGATTTTTCTACTATTTTTCTCGCATCAGCGAAAAAACACGTGCAAAGCCCGCGTAGATCCATGTCATTAGATAATTAACAAGACCACATTTTTGTTTGAAAAGATCTAAAAAATGGTCACCTTGCTTCTTCCTATCATTTTTTTGTGGAAAGATTAAGTAAAAAGGGGACAATTAAAATTTGTACCTCAATTTGTTTACAGAATGCATGCGGGTTTTTACGCTCTCATTTATTGCATGATATCGCACACATAGCACGATCACTAGAGTCACATGAGTCTGATTTTTCTACCTCTCCTCTTTGCGCCTCTTAGGGCTTTTGTCGAAGATCAACAAGTCTGTCTCACTACTAAACCCCGGGGAGCTTGTAGTGAGCGATCTCGATCCTAGACCTTAGACCTTTGAGCCTTAAGGATACGCACTTGCGTAGACACGGGTTTAGGATGCGTATTTTGATACTGATATTATACTCGTTTGCATCCAAATTATTTTTGTGTATTCTTGGACTCTCTTCTTTCCTTTGAAAGAAGAGAAAAATCCGCTTTTTGCACTTTTTTTGGGTCTTGTTTGCCGCTGTTTTCAGTGGTGTGAGTGTGCCTTTGCACATTCTTTTGGTTTATGCATGGGAGGCGATCCCTGAAACCGCCTCTCGTATCTCCGTTGACAAGTATTCCTAAGCTGGTTCCACTGAAGCAACCAATAATTTTCCCATCTGATTCATCTGCTTTTTCTACATTTGATCCTATGGATCGAATGCAAAACCAGAATCTCGAGATCCCTTCCTCTTCTGGTCAGGGGGAGATGTTGCCTTTTGATGTCCATGAGGCACTCCTGAACCAGAATCTTCAGATGCTTGAGCAAAATCGTCAAATTAATTTGTTGACGGTTGCTCTTCAAAAGTTGCAGAACCTACAAACCTATCCCCCACCTCAACCTGAGGCAGGTTTTGAAAACCCTGATTTACCGATCCCTCATCCTAGGCCTCTACTCCGCGACTATTATAATCCATCCAATGCACAAATAGAGCCTAATGTTAGGATTCCCATTATGGAAAACGACCCAGAATTAAAGCCAAACATTGTAGGTCAAATCCCACAGTTTCACGGATTTGCATCTGATGAACCATTCCAACATATTGAAGATCTAAAAAATCTATCTCAGACTCTTGGTCCTTGAAATCAAAGCTAGGAAATCCTATTGATGAAGATGTTCTCCATCAACCTTAAGGACAAGGCTACCTACTAGCATAGAACTATAGCACGACCAATCTCAACTTGGGCTGAACTTGAATCCACATTTTTTAAAAAATTCTTCCCTATTGGTCTCACCAAAGCATTATGGCGGCCATCACTACCTTCTCTCAAAATCAAGGAGAACCAATTCATGAAGCGTGGGAACGCTTCCATGAATTGCAAAGGAAATGCCCAAATCACGACATCCCTCGCTGGCAACTAATGCACATCTTTTATTATGGATTGCAAGAGGGCATTCGCAATATGGTCGATGCCTCTTATGGAGGAAATTTCTTGAATCACGACACAGAATCCGCCTCAAAACTGTTTGAAGGGATGGTGGAAAACTCGATCAACAACGCATCCATGTTGCAATTCACGCGAGGTGCCAATACAGTGCATCAAAACCCATAGAAGGGATTCACGAGATCAGGAATCTGTCCAGTTCCAAGGATTTAGAGATCATAGCAGAGAAACTAGACAAGGTCGATATCATAGCAAAGCATCTCGACGAGGTCCGAAACACAATGAAATCTCTTATGCCTCTTATCGCTATGTAGAATCCCACACGTTTACTTGTTTTCCAAATTCCCAATGGGAAAGAGTTTGTGAATTATCTGGATTCTAGAGATCTGTCTTCCTTGGGTTTTCTATCTACTCCTACACCAACCCAAGGAGGGACCTTTGTTCCCACATCTTTCCTACCTCTGTCCCCACTTCTTGTTTTTGCAAAAAACATGCCTTATCTTTCTGATGTAAATGTCATTCAGGGATACGCACCGAGATCAAACCCATATTCTAATACCTATAATCCTAGATGGCGTAATCACCCTAATTTCTCTTGGTCTGACCATTCACAAAGACCATCATATCCGACTCAGACCAGGAAAAACCCGCCTACGTTGTCGTTTCAGCAACCAAATGAGAGGCCATTTTATGCGGGTTCACAGAACTTTGAGGGGCCAAATAGAGACTCGTAGCTCAACTAGATTTTGCGGGCTGTGACTAAGAGTCAGCGACATAATGCTGAAGCTCTTGATGAGGTACAACGGCAATCTTCGGAAGAACTAGCTGATCTTAGGGGCCAAATCACACAATTAGCTGAGTCTCGTCAGCTAGGGGCCCTTCCATCCCAGCCAATTCCAAACCCTAGGAATATCCAGTAGAGACCACACCTGGGATCTCAACATCCGAATTAGGGACAAATCCATCTCCTTAATCAAATACCCCTGAATCAGAATCAAAATCCAAATCCACCCTTTGCTACATCTACTGATGTCAAGTATTTAAATCAACAGCACTATCAAACTCAAGAAAGTCAACCACTACTATCGAATCCATCTTTCCAGCACCAGCAAGCATCTTCTTCACCAGCTTCTTCTTTGCATGCAAGTATTAGCTCTGTTACAACCTGCCATGGGACTTCCACTAGGGATTCAGTAGATCCACGAAACCTATCCCAAGACCCTAGTACATCTAGAACGGCCTCTATTTCTACACCTACAAGAGGTGACGCACCCGATCTCGTAATTCCCGCTTATTCGCAAGATCAGGGTAATACCTCAGTAGAACAAAAAATTCAAGTCCCATTTCTAGAAGCTTTGAAGAAGACTAGGAAACAAAAGCAACCTGTTACATTAGATGAAGATTTAGTTAAAATTTTTTAATAGGTACACATTAATATTCCACTCCTAGATGCTATTAAACGCATTCTGACATACGCGAGATTTCTCAAGGAGTTGTGTACTCCTAAGTGTAAGCCAAGGAAAGGAAGCACTGTGGTACTCTCGGAGCAAGTGAGCTCTATTATCTCGAGTACGCTTCCTTTGAAAAAGAAAGACCCAGGTTCTCCATTTATTTCTTGTATAATTGGGGACCAATGCTTTGATAGTGCCCTCCTAGATTTAGGAGCATCCATTAATCTGATTCCAACTTCCCTAATTGAATATTTTGATGTTGACACACTTAAACCTTCTAATGTGACTTTACAATTAGTAGATAGATCTATTAAGTCACCTAGGGGAGTTTTGGAAGATGTGATCATTAGAGTTCAGGACTTCTATTTTTCGATGGATTTGATTGTTTCAGATATGGAAGTTCATGAACAAGTTAGTGATACCCTAATTATCTTAGGGAGACCCTTTTTGGCCACTGCAAAGGCCAACATAGATTGTGAGTTTGGAAAGATTGAGTTAAAATTTGGGGAGAAGACAATAAAATTGGATATATTTAAAGCTTCTCAGGGATTAGATTGCAAATGGATTGAGGAAATTAGATCTATTTCAGTTTTTGAGGATGACCCTAGTTCCTTAGAACTAGAAAACACATCTTTTGATATCTTGTACCCTTAAATCGAAAACCCGCTATCAACTCGATCCTGAATCTGAATCACATGACTCATTTCAGCCACTTTTTGCAATTGAAAATCCCATCCTAAATCCTGCTGTTGATCCGACTTCTGCACTCAAATTAAAGCCATTGCCTAACAATTTGAAGTATGTCTATCTCGACGTCTATCAGAAACATCATGTGATCATCAATTCTCATTTATCTCTTAAACAAGAAAAGAAACTAATCGAGGTTTTACGAGATCATAAGAAGGCAATCGGGTGGACCCTACACGATCTCACCGGGATTAGCTCCAACTATTGTACTCATCGCATCTATATAGAAGATGGGGCACGACCTTCAAGAGAACTCAAAGACGTTTAAATCCAAATCTGAAGGAGGTCGTAAAGAAGGAAATAATCAAGTGGCTAGATGCTGACATTATATATCCTATATCTAATAGCCCTTGGGTGAGTCCAATTCAAGTGGTACCTAAAAAGGCAAGACTCGCCATAATCAAGACTGAATCTGGAGAAACCATTCCCACATGAATTGCAAATTCGTGGTGGGTTTACATCGACTATCGCAAGCTCAACACGGTTACAAAGAAGGACCACTTTCCCCTGCCATTCATTGATTAGATCCTTGAGAGATTAGCTGGTAATAGGTTCTTCTGCTTCTTGGATGGTTACTCTGGATACAATCAAGTCACAATTTATCCCGAAGATCAAGAGAAAATGACTTTCACCTTCCCCTTCGAAACCTTTGCTTTCCGAAGAATGCCATTTGGGCTTTTCAATGCACCCGTGACTTTTCAGTGTTGCATGTTAGCCATTTTTATTGAAATGGTGAGTGAATGCATGGAAGTATTCATGGATGATTTTTCAGTCTTCAAGGAAACATTTGATATTTATTTAATTGCAGGAATTCAAGCGTAGCCAAGTCTCATTTTTAAGACCTCTAGAGCTTAGTCTGGATGGTTGATGATGTTGACGGTACCCACCGCCACCATCTTCATCGCCTAACTGCACTCGATCCCTCCTTGCATCCCAACCACTCGCGATCTTCGCCGAGTGGTTGGAGATGCTATCGACTGAAGAAACAAACAGGAGATTTGTTTAAAAGAAGAGGCATAGCAATTGATTTGGATCATCATCTCTTCCCCTTGTGGGGACCTCCTCCATCTCCGCCACTGTGGAACCTGTGTACACCATGAAACAAGCCTGCACCGTGGACCTCGCATACTCTGCTGTGACCCCAACATCACCAATCATGTGTGCACTGTGATAGAGTGTACACGCACACCACCACGCCCACTTCTTTCATCTCCATCTTCTCCATCTCCTCCTCCGTTTCCGCTCTACTTCCCTATTCCTCCCTTCCACCCATAAGAAGAACCCACCACCACCAGCCGTTTCCCTTGCCGCTGACCACCACTACGGCCACCAACACCACAACCACCACCACCAGCCATCTCCTCACAGCCACCCACCGCCTAAGCTTCCTCTTCCTTTTTTCCTTCTTCTTCTTACTCTCCTTCAACCCATCCTCTGTCACAAAAGAACCCAAACCACCACCGACCTCCACGCTTCATCTTGCCTTCTCCAATCTCCAACCTCAGCCCAACCACATTCCAACGAGCCCAAACACCACTTGAGCATCCTCACCAACCATAGAGACCGCGAATGGCCACACATAGGAATGCACATAGCATCACCGCCCTCAACACCGCCGACCTCTCCTCCTTTGATCGGCCACATCCGCCCATCTCAACTAGCATCAAGATCCCCATCGTGCAGCCCTCATCGAGACGAACCTCCGCCACAAGTTCCTCGCTCTGCCATCACTCCACGTGTACATGTGAGGGAGGAGAAGCAATCCTCTGTTTTGCTATCAATTAATAATTACGGTGAATGCCATTGCCACATTCCTATTATTTTATTTAATGAATTAATTTATTGAAAGCAATTTGCATGGATATACCTCTTGTCTATTTCAGTTACTCTCATGAGGGATATAGAGCATGAGATATTGTTATAGTGAGCAGGGTCTATTCTATTGGAGATTAATATTTACACTGATTGATATATGCCAAGATCACTGTTCACTTGTTAACAGAATATTATATTATGTTGATTTCTCATGTGAACACCTACATTCTTGATTAATTATTTAGAATAAGAATTTATGTTGGAAATGGGTTGCACTAATTAGTATGCGCATCCATTGACATTCCCGAATAAACAAGGCACCACTCACGAGTTTAATAGGCTAATTCCTCCCTATGGAGACGACCTAATCACTGTGGTTAGAAATATTAAATGTTTTGATAGTCGATTTTCCACCACAAAAGCTTTACAACGACATGACATTTTATGTTTAAGATTTCATCGAAAGCGAGATCAATCTGCTAAATGGCACTGTTGCCTAGGAGGAAACATGCCTATTAAGTTTTTCAGGGAATTTAGATTATTTTTGTGCTATTTCTAAAGCTTTTTTGAACTACTGACATTGGTTTTGTTTGTGTGCAAAAACAAACAAACAAACGCAATGGGTGCGCACAACGAAAGCAATATTGTTGGTGGACCTTGTCACCACCCGGAGGACAATGATAAGTACTGATAGACCTTGATCCCATACATGTGAAGGTGGGAGGATTGGCGACTGAAGGCCTGTTTGCTTCTTTTAGATTTAGATTAGGCTAGATAGACATTAAACATTTAATTTCCATCTTGTGGACCCATGTTGGGTAATTTTGGGAACCTGTACCAAGTGCTTTTATTGCTTATCACTCTTGTATGCGATAATGTATTTTTTTGAGTGTGTTCCCATTTTATTTCGATTATGGGTTTATTTGAACTCTTTGAACTGCATGTTAGTTAGTTAGCTAGCTAAATTAGATTAGGTTTGTTTGTTTATTATAAAAAAAAGGAATTTCGAGCTGCCTACTAGAAGCTGCATATCTATAGGGCGATCATATAGGATTGTTTGTGTAGCATCTAGTTTTTCTTTCTGCTTTGTAGACATCTTGCATTGAAGAGAGCTGGAGTAAGGTACTTCTTCTCCTTAGCATCAAATACCTATCATGTATCTACATTGGACTTAAATCCAAGACCACTAAAGTGTTTGAATTCATTAATTCAATGGTCACCTTAAAAGAAATTGAAATTGCTAAGAGGTTGGACCATAAAAGGAATGACTTTAATTTGTGTGAAAAAGTACTTGTTTGCAGGATTTTAAAATACAAAACACATACGTGTGTTGCACACCTGAGATACTATGCACATCATACATAAGGTCACTAGATACATTTCTATCTTGCCTCTTTTCACCACAAGGGAAGTTAGTCGGAAATCAACAAGCCTATCCACCAAGTTACTTCGATTCCTTATGCGTGGGTTCAATTCTAGACTTCCATTCCTTGTGAGTAGGTTGTAGGCACAAACGAAGGTCAGCTTAGGAAGTGTAATCTTTGTTAAACTTTTTTAGCCACCTATTCTAATTGACCTCATTCTTCCTCAGTCAGGTCTAGTGTTGCTCGCTCGAAATCAGGTTTTAAATCATTGCGTTGTAGTATAGTTGAAATCTCACGAAAAATAGAAAAAATTTATACTCGAAAAAGTTTGAGGTCGTTCGCTGGGAGCAAATAGGAATTCATTTCTCAAAATTGCAATTTAAAACAATAGAGATACGAAATTGTAATTAGAAATTGATTTAGAATAATGTAGCAATAAGATTAAGTATTAGACTGCAAAAAGAATGGAGTAAAATGGTGATTTGAATTACCAATTACTCCCTACAATAATGGCAAATAGAACTCAATAGATATATATGAAATGATCTCAGCCGTCTAAATATTCAATCTGATTTCTTTTTCTGCTTCTCTGCCTTTCTTCTTCTTTTCTTCTTCTTTCTTCTCTACTATTCTTCTTCTTATTTCTTCTTCTGCTTCTCTGCCTTTCTTCCTGTGCGGCTCCCCTTCTCTTTCCTTCTTCTCTTCTATTCTTCTTCTTCACGCAGAGGGGGAAGGATCCTCAATTTTGACTAAGTGTCAGCCAAACCTTCACAGAGAAAAACCCCCTACCTCCATGCACGATCTTCTCTTTCTCTCCTTGGGTCATGCTCTCCTAGAGCCTCTAACAGTATCGAGTTATCAGGTTTTCGAACCTAGAGTGTTCCTGGGTCCAAGGCTGCAGCGTGGATCACAACCGAGGAGTGTAAGGTGTAGGCGGGTTATCTTGTTATGGCTAGATCCGTGTGGTCAGAGTCGCAGACAAGGCCAGGTGAGGGAGTTGGGGACCTCACCCCCCAAGTGTCTGAGGCGATAAGCTCCAGGCACCTTTTCCTCTCATGCAGTCGTAAGCGGTCTTCAGCTTCTGAGGTGGGACTAAAGTCCCACCTTTCCTTTGCGCTGTGTAGTAGCACAGTCTCCTTCCTTCGATTGCCACAGCTCACAAGGTCAAAGCCTCTAATTAACCTCCCAGGATGATGCCTTAGGTGATTCCGCACAACCTAGGATGAGCACCTAGAGCTGAAGACATAGGAATGCCACTTGAAGATCTTCGAAGAAGCTCCACCAATGGCATTATGGCTCGAGACCTAAAAGAGATGAATGTAGGCTAAACTCCCTAGTCAGTATGCTCAAAAGTTTCACCTTGATGAGGCGAATGCAACAACGATGTCGGTGAGGGGTGAACGTGTGTGAAGTGGCCTGTCGGCGTCGAAAAATGAAGTGCGTAGGTGTGGTGTTCGACGTAGTGAGAGAGGGACCAAATCCTTCAATTTCTTGAGGGGATTTAGTCTATGGAGCATAGCGAAGCTGATGGAGGTGACAGCGGCAAGTTTCGAGCAGTAGGGTGGTGTCTAGGTGTCATCAGAGCTTCGTCGGAGGCAGAGAAGATGAAGTGTGGGAGGTGACGATTGGCAATTGTGCATGTTTGTGAGGGTGGAAAAATAAAATAGAATGAGAGAGAGAGCTAAAGAGGGGCTTAGTGAGATGATAGGGAAGCGGAGGGCTCCGGTGTTAGTCGACCAGAGCCGGAGAAGGAGGAAGAAGTGGCGAGGCGGTGACGGCGATGTAGATGGAGGAACGCCCTCCCTTTGGCTGGGGAGTGTCGCGATGAAGAGAGGAAGAGTTTAGGCCATCCAATTTGATGGTTGGACGGTCGAAGGAGGGGGATCTAGAGAGGTCGCCAGAGCAGGGTTTTGTGGTGGTCGAAGGAAGGCAATTGAGGTGATTTGGCTCCCAAAAACTTGCTATAAAGCACAGCCGTGCGATGGTGTTTCTTTTATAGGCCATAGGAAGCCCTTCCAAGCTTGGAAAGAGGCTTTGAAGCTTGGAAGGTATTTGCAAAATAGGATACCCAAACCTTTGAAAGGTTTGCATGGCCTTTTAGGAAAGACTTAGAGCTCAAGGATTGGCTCAAATGGAAGGTAACTTCCCAAGGAATCTGTGTTTCAAATCTAGGATTGATTGATTGAGAATCGAGCAATAAATCCCTGCTCGAAACTCGACGGTGAAGGTTTAACCTTCCAAAAATGGCACGAGGACCTACTTGTGAAGAAAGCAAAGAAGTTGGGGGGCAATTTATGAAAGAATTCAAAAGTTAAGGGTCTGAATGAGATAGAAAGTGTATGACTGGACCAAAATGCAAACTTAGTCAAGATGATCTTAGATTGGGCCCAAATTTTGGTACAAATCTAATTTGGACCCAAGGAAGCCAATGGTGAAGTTAGATCTAGGTTTTGGCCAAGTTTGATTAGGTAATTTATGCAAAAACCTAAATTAGAGCAAATGTCAGTCTGAGACTCTGTTTTGGGTCAAGACAAGTTCTGATGGTCAAATTAAAAGTTCCAAACCCTAGAGAATATTTTTCTATGAATTTTAGATGGTTTAGGTGAATTTTATCCTGATCAGAACCTCAGTTAATTAAGCGGGTCTATTTTTAGGGTTTCAAAAGTCATTTAATTCTCAAAACACATGCAAACCCTTTTCTATCTGTTTTAACCCACTTGTTAGCCTTTTAGGACCATTTGACCCTTAATTACCCCCTAGGAAAATTCATGCTTGTACTACATTCCTACTATGATGGTAAAACTGCAGTTTTAACCCTATTTCCTTATCTTTCCCTCGGAATGAATTTGTAGTGAAATATGGCTCTCTAGCAGTTATGCAGGAGCATTTTACTAACTTAATTAGATCAAAATAAGCTTGTTACAGCTCGTGATGGTTTTCCCATCATCTAGCTAAGGATCATAAGGTACCACAGACCTCTTATACCACTTAAGTGGGAACGGAGGGCAGAACCTTGACTTCTTTTTGACTAACTAATGCATGGGAATTGAGGAGTCCTTCAATCTACTGAAAATAAATTCCCATCACATTTGCATTTGTATTGGCATTGGTGTGTGCGTGGTAGAGCTCTCTAGGAAGTTTCTATTTTTCATCTATCTAAGCCTTAAGTGAGTTACACCATTCGACTAAAAAGAAATGGACTACCCATACTCCTATCATTTTAGCCATGATCTCATGCCCTACACGTATCCCTCCTTTGAGGGGTATAATGACAATTCATGGCATCATTCTTATTCTTACTTTAGGAGTATTGGCCCGATATCTCCCACTTTTGAGCAAAGCCTAGGAGTGGAATTTTCCACCCAAGGAATCCCCACCAATTTTCAAACACCCAACCCTCCCATCCTTCATAATTTTTCTTATCAAGGTTGGACTAATACCCCTAAGCAACTTGAGCTTGAGATGGACTATCCTCCCCAATCTAACAGTAGCCTCTCCTCGTTTATGATAGAAATGCAAAAGCAATAGAAAGAAATGATGGAGTCTATGGGAGAGATGTTGAGGAATAGTCAATGACTGAATGAGGAAATTGGTCAGCTTAGCTACCCTCCTACTATTGATTCTAATTCCTACTCCTACACTCGTGATCATCAAATCAATTTTGAGGAAACCAGTGACAACGAGGATCCTATTTTGAGGAGTAGCTATCACTTAGACTCTCCTCATGAGACATGGCCACTAGAGGAGGACTATCTTAATGATTATCTAGCCGAGCTATATTGCAGTCAAAAAGAAAGGGAAGATGGTACCACTTGAGGACCATGACCCTGCTGACAATATTTTTTTCACCCTTGATGACCGAGGTCAAGGTCACGCTATTCATATCACTTTCCCGATGGATCATGTGCTGGAACCCCATTCTACCCTTAGTGAGCCTAATCTCGACTCTCCAGTTAGGGAACTAACACACCATACAACATTCAGTGGATTTACATTTGCCCAATGTAGGTGACCTTAAGGGAATAGACCAAGCTCTAGATGATTTGGATCAATTCTGGTCTCAGGGATACAAAGAGTCTATTTTAGAGGAGGATGATGAACCAATGTTGGATCCTGGACTTAGAGTTTTGAGTGAATCTCAGGGGGATTATGTGTTATTCTAGGACTAATCCCCTGAGGAAATGAATGATTGGTGAAATTCGGATTCCTCCCCACTTTTGATTTTGAAACTCATCCTCCGCAAAATCAGGAGGATATGAAGTTGGTGTTGGAGGAGGACGAACACAAAATTGACAAGCCTAGGAGAGACTCTCGGGGACAATACATATTAATTGAGGATTTATGCCCCGAGGAGAACAAAGAATTAAGAGATATAGGCATACTCCATAACATTGAGACTGATCCTCCTTCATAAGTAATTGAGGATATTAAAGCAACTCCTCCCCTTACTGGTGAATCACATATACACCCCGACAAAAACTTAAGTGAACCAAAAGAATCTGGGGATGAAATTGATGACAATGATTCAGTTGCTTCGACCTTGCCATCAAATGAATGTGATTTGGAGTCCACCATTGATTTTCATATACTTAAAAGTAAAAATATGACTCCCATTCTTGAGGAAATCATTTATGATAGGTAGGGTGACTTGAATTTCTCCACAACAACTATTCAGGGAAATAATACAGAATCTGAATTGTTGGAACTGGACTTGACTTGGACTAAGCCCTCATTAAACTTAATCATTACCTCCCAACACCACAAACAACCCTTACACTCCCTAACCGATCCTTGGCTCGGGTCTCTACTCACATACATTCTTTCTAGAAAGCATATCAGGATAGTACATCCCCAAGTGGAATGGCAAGTGTGGATTGATGCTTGTACTTTAGTCTCTCCATTCAAGGGTCTAACATACTTATGATTATATCTTTTAAAATCCTTCCTGCTTTGGAGGACCCTTGTTATCCTCCACTCCTATTTCAAGAGGTCCATTCTTTTATTACTCTTTTTCCTAGACCACTCCAGGTAGCCTACATGGTTGTCTGTTATCATGTCTTTTGGTGAGTATTTGGGATAACGTTGCATCATCAGCTCGCCAACATCCTTGGCTACTTATTCTCTAGGCTTGCACTTTTACGCATAATTTTAGGGCCTAGTTCTTTCTGTTTGGAATCAGACTTGCAGGTTCCCTATAAGTCTGGCTACCGACAAAAATGTAGCGCTTGTTGGGAGGCAACCCAATGTATAGAATAATGCCTTCATCAAGTGATTTCTTTTCTCTCTCTCTGTTTTAATTTTACAATAAAGACATTATAGGATTTAGGCATGGGGGGGTGCATTTTTCATTTGTGATTTTCTTAGCCAGTATTCATGCATTTAGGTTAGGTACATTAACAAAAAAAAAAAATAGAAAAAAAAGAAAAAGCAAAAATTGAGCTAAATTCGTTAGCCCTAGCAAGGATTTTTATCAAGGAGGTTTCTTTAAAGATTTTCTTAAATTGGTTCTTAGTTTAGAATCCTGTACTTTAACTTCACTTGCATATAGAGTGGGTAATGGATCTTTTAAGAAAACCAATAAACATTTTTAGTTTGTCGAAGAGAAGTATTGCTTCTTTTCTAAAATCCTTGGACTGTTACCAGGGAGTCAGGAAAACTATCTTCTATTAGATCCACCTAACATTTGTAAGGTAAAAGTAGAGTGTCTACTAGTGCACTAAGTCTAGTGCAATGACTCTTAAATTTTGGATAATTGGATGATGATACCTCAGAGTTAGGTATAGTTTTCACTGTTAGCTCCTGTGTGCGAACAATGTGTGTGAATTCCTAAGAGCCACCAAATATGGCAGATACACAAAGATTGAGTTCTAATAAAACTATGACTATGGTGGATGGTTACAATCGTCCTTCATAGAATCCTCAACTGAAGAAGGGTATTAGTGCCAAAGGTCAGAAATACGCTTGTCCTATCCATCCCTTCCCTGTGTTGAGAGTAGGAACTTTTACTAAATAAGCCACACAATATCCTCTTGAACATCATTATCCCCAATAATGCCTCATGAATAAAAGTTTGCATTGCGTTGTGTTGTTAGTTATAAAAGAAAAAGAGAACAAGAAAAAAAAAGAAAAAAATATATATAGAAAAGAGAAAATATATATATCTATATAGAAAAAAATGAAAAAGAAAGAGAGAGTGAAAAAGTGTTCGAGTTTATAGCTATGTCTTGATGTCAATTTTATCATGTGTCGGCATCATTGAGACAACAAAAACACCCAATGTGATCCACCAAAAATGATCCATACCTATTTTTTTTAGTATTTATGATCGCCCGAATACTTACTGGCTGAGGAATTCTAACTTAGTTATATGGTTATTAGGACTCTAATTAAAGTGTAAATGCAATGTGAGACCACTAAACATTGAGTACATTTACAAAATCTGGTGAGATTGTGAGCTCAGATATGAAAGAAAAAGAAGTGAGCTCAAAGGAATGTTAAGAGAGCACATTTTTTTAGCCTATCTCTCAGTTAACTTATTTGATAGTCTAGAGATCTAAAGTCTGCAGTTCTAGACTACATGTAGTGCCTGATGAGTATGAGCCACCAAATAGTAATCCATTTGACTTAGATGTCTTCTACCTAACCCAGAAAGCTGAGGTCAAATCACATATGATTTTCTACTATATCCCTGAGGGAAGTAGTTGCCTATCCTAATAAAATCTTTACCAAGGGTTAAGTACAAACTTTAAATCTAAGTTGGTTTTTCACTTAGATCTATTACCCAAGTTATTCATTTTTCATAGGTGTCTGGATCTCTAAATTTTTGGAAGAAGGAAAAAAGAAATTTTTTGGTCACTTCCATCATTTTTCACTTTTGCTAGGGACTAGGAAAACTTAGGCATGGGGGTATTTGATGAGTACAATTTATTGGACTAATTTTTAGCCTAAGTTGGTTAGTTCCTACATTTTAGAGTGTACTAATATTTGCATTTGATTGGAAAATAAATGCATGTATTATAATTTATATTTGCAAAGTTTCTCTGGTATTATAAATAATTATCTCCATTTATTTAATTGCAGGAATTCAAGCACAACCAAGTCACATTTTCAAGATGTCTAGAGCTTAGTCTAGAAGTCTAATGACCTTAAAGGTAACCACCGCCACCATCTTCACCGCGTAACTGCACCCTATCCTTTCTCACATCCCAACCACTCGCGATCTTTGTCGAGTGGTTGGATAAGATATCGGCTGAAGAAACAAACGGGAGATGTGTTTAAAAGAAGAGCCGCAACGATCGATCAGAATCATCATCTCTTCCCTCCTGCAAGGACCTCCTCCATCTTTGCAATCATAGAACCTGTGTACATCATGAAACAAGCCTGCACTGTGGACTTTGCGTACTCTGCTGTGAACCCAACGTTGCCAATCATGTGTGCACTGTGATAAAGTGCACACACACACCACCGCCACCACCCTTCTTTCATCTCCATCTTCTCCTTCATCTCCTCCTCTGTTTCCACTCTCCTTCCCTATTCCTCCCTTCCACCTTTAATAAGAACCCACCACCACCACGACCACCAACACCACAGCCACCACCACCAGGCATCTCCTCACCACCACCCACCACCTAACCTTCCTCATCCTTTTCTTCTTCTTCTGCCTCTCCTTCAACCCATCCTTTGTCACAAAAGAACCCAAAGCACCACCAACCACCACGCTTCATCCTGCCTTCTCCAATCACCAATGTCGACCCCAACCACAATTTGGTGAGCCTAAGCACCACTCAAGTGTCCGTAATAACCACAGAGACTGCAAACAGCCACACATGGGAACGCACACAGCACCGCCACCCTCAAAGCCACTGGCCTCTCCTCCTTCAACTAACCACACCAGCCCATCTTGACTCGCACCAAGATCCCCATCGTGTAGCCCTTGTTAAGACAAACCTCCGCTGCAAGTTCCTTGCTCCACCATCACTCCACGCATGCGTGCGAGGGAGGAGAAGCAATCCTCTATTTTGATATCAATTAATAATTATGGTGAATGCCATTACCACATTCCTATTCTTTTATTTAATGAATTAATTTATTGAAAGTAATTTGCATGGATATACCTCTTGTCTATTTGAATTACTCTCATGAAGGATATAGAGAATGAGATATTGTTATAGTGAAGAAGGTCTACTCTATTGGAGATTAATATTTACACTGATTGCTATCTGCCAAGATCATTATTCACTTATTAATAGAATGTTATATTGTGGTGATTTTGCATGTGAACACCTACACTCTTATTAATTGTTTAGAATGAGAATTTATGTTGGAAATGAGTTGCACTAATTAGTATGCACACCCATTGATATTCCTAAACAAACGAGTCACCACTCATGAGTTTAATAGGCTAAATCCTCCCTATGGAGATGACCTAATCACTGTGATTAGAAATATTAAATGTTTTGATAGTCGATTTTCCATCGCAAAAGCTTTACAACGACATGACATTTTATGTTTAATATTTCATCGAAAGTGAAGATCGACCCATCACCAGCATCCTAACTTTTCCTGCTCTAGTAATTCACAAAGACCAAATCAAGATCCACACTACCAAACCAGACAATATGGGAGTGTGTAAAACATACACCCGAGGCAACAGGCATTCTTGTCTCAGCTGCAATCACGCTCCATTTATCAGCCACTTCACCAAGCTGCTAATCACCTTCCAAAGCGGGCCAACCCTTTGGAGTCACTAAAAGAGGAATTACAAGATTCAATGCAGAAATCGACTCTTGATAGTTTGTAGATTATGAAGGCTATGGTTGATCAGATTCAGAGCAGACAGAATATGCAGAATTAGTTGCTACAAGAGCATAGATCGTAGGGAGCCTTAACCTCACAACCTATCCCTAACACGAGATATGTGTAGAACCAAGGTGCCTTGCCTAGGTTTTAAGCACCACAGGGACAAGCACATTCTGTATTACAAGCACCTCCTGCACCACCTGGTTATGGATAGAGCCAGCCACCTTTATGTGAAATCCCACCTATTCTGCCCCTTTCGCTCCTTCGACACCTCATGTATAGTATGCTAATGCAAAGGCTATCACATTGAGGAGTGGGAGGACTACACAGGACCCACCACTTAGACAGGCAGGCCATGATTTTTCATGCCCTATACCACAGAATGGCTTGTCTTCTTCTTCCTCTCAAGAGCTACCTACTGTAGACAAGCACAAAAGACCAATTGACCCTGAGATTCCTATCCTTTTTCCTGAGGCTCTAACATGAGATTTAGCCCAGAAAAAGGATACATGGAATTTTGAGGACCTAAGAACTATGTTCAAAGAGGTTTATCTTCAAGTCCCTCTCCTTGATGCAATAGATGACATCCTTGCTATCTCTAGGTTCTTCAAGGACTACTATACCTCCAAAGCAATGGTAGAAAATTGGACGACAGGCGGTATTGTCAAAAGAAGCTAGAACCATTATTCTAGTCGACTTACCACCTAAAAAGAAAGACCTTGGTACCCCACTCGTTTCCTATGTTTCGTAGGATTCTCCATTTGATCGAGCCCTTCTTAATTTGGGTTTGTCCATCAACCTAACTCCCACTGCAGAATTTGATCAATTTCGATTTAGGGAGTTGAAACCCACCTCGGCTACCATACAATTGGCCAACCGATTGCTAAAAACCTTCAAGGGGGGTGGTTGAGAACGTGATCATAAAGGTCCATGGATTCTGCTTTCCAGCGAACTTTTTCATTCTCGATATGGAGGTTCCTCCTAATCTTCGTGATGCACCGATTATTTTGGGTCACCCATTTTTGGCGATAGCCCACACGAACATCGACTATGCATCTGGGTGTATGGAGATAGCCCTAGGAAACGAAAGACTTAGATTGGACATACTCAGGTCATCATGGAACTTCGACTATGATCTGATAGAGGAGGACAGTGAAGATGAAAACTTGACTTTGTATGGGAACATTGAGCTCCTCTGCAATGACCCAATGCCACATTCATCTTCACTGTAAGAATTTTTGGATCTTGATCCACATGGGACTGAGGCTAATGCCATGCACATTTCATCCTGTGAATCTGATTGTCTAAGGTGTTCATCTGATCACGACACTCTAGATTCTGATTATCCTATCCCAACAAGTACTGATTTGCCCCTACTGACATAGGAAGGCGTCACTGTGACAAGCGGATTTCCTGTCAATGAGTCACAACAAACCTCTTCATAGGTGGGGAATCAGTGAGAATTCACAAAAATTAGGATTATTAGATTTCCGCTATCGATTCTTCTCCTCCCATGCACGAATTGGATTCCCACCCACCCATAATTGAGTTGAAGCCTTTACCTGATTCACTCAAATATGTGTTTTGGGTGATAGTGAGACATACCCAGTAATTATTAGTGCTCACTTGACCCGAAAACAAGAGCATCAATTAATCTCTATCTTATAAGCACATAGAGCTACCATCGGGTGGAGCATTTCTGATCTTCGTAGGATTCACCCCTCATATTGCACTCATCATATTTACACAGATGAGGGGGTGAAACCTTCTAGACAACCTCAGAGATGACTGAACCCAAATATGCTAGAGGTTGTCAAGAAGATCAATAAATGGGCGGATGTGGGCATTGTATATCCCATTTTCGACAGCCAGTGGGTGAGTCCTATTCAAATTGTGCCCAAGAAAGCAGGACTCACCATAATCAAGAATGATAAGGGTGAATCCATCCCAACCTGCACCACAACTTTGTGGTGGGTTTGCATCAATTATAGGAAACTGAATACGACTACCAAAAAGGATCATTTTCCTTTACCTTTTATTGATCAAATCTTAGAATGGTTAGCTGGCCGTAGTTTCTTTTGTTTACTGGATGGATACTCCGAGTATAATCAGGTTACAATTAACCTGAAAGATCAGGATAGAGCATATCTCAAATTAAGAACCACAGAACTGGTGGCTGGTTGAGGAGACTAGGGACGGAGGGATGGAGGGAGGGGACCTTAGGGCGACAGGAGGGATAAGCTGTGATGCTGATGGATGGATGACCTGGTGATCTAGGGCTTGGAGATGGAAGGAAGAAGAGGATTCATGGCCACTAGCAGATCGGAGGCGGGCATGGGAAGGGAAAATAACGGTAGGCATTGGGGCAATAAGGAAATTATTTGCTTCAGATGTCGATGACGAGGACATATGGCGGTGGTGTGCCGCCATCCCCTTATATGTCTTGCATGCAGGGGGCATGGCCATAAGCTGCACTCTTGTGTGGCCAATAGAAGGAAGGAGAGGGGAGGGAATAGGGTGCATCCCGGAGCATCGAATGGTATGACGCCATCTCCGCCACCACCACCTCCCCTTTCCTATGGGGGGCACACAATAGATGTTGAAATCCCTTTGATAGAGGACATCAAAGCTATCAAACTGGTGCTGAGAGGGGCTCTAGTTGGGGAGGTGATGACCGGTAAGCCCTCCCTGGACAAGATCCAACAGTTGGTAAGTTCGCTGTCCCTATTGATTGATGGTTGGAAGATCACATCCCTTACCCCCACATGCTTTGTGCTTTTTGGTTTGGGGATGTTGGATGTAGAATGCCTGCATTTTCGATCGAGTGCCTTTGAAGGGTTGATGGTGATATGGAGGTTGGTCTCCCCTTTTGATGGGTCACTACCTGAGAGGCTGCCCCAAAGGGCAGGCTCTAGATCAAGGAGATTGGGGATCAGGGGTTTACCTTTACACCTGAGATCAAGAGAGGTGGTGGCAACTATGATAGCAGTCTTTGCTATGTTGGCTGAAGATGCTGAGGTTGGTTTAATGCAGGGAGATGGTCAGATTCTCAGTGTTTTGGCGGATGTCTTCAAGGCAGGCTCTATCCCTGAGAGGCTAATCCTCCAATGTGGGGGAAGCTCCTAGCTGTTGCTCTTACGCTTTACACTGGGTGATACAACTGGGGGGAATGATCAGAATAAGCCATCTTATGTGGAAGTTGCTGGTGAGGAGGTTGATGAACAACAGATGGGCAGGCTAACTCCTGATGAGGTGCCTATGCCGAAGAAGCATAAGGACCATCACCACCTCAGGGAGAAGGAGGAAATGGTGGATGTGGCATCAGTGGAGACAACCATGATTGAGGAAGTGGTAGCACCCCAGCCTCAGATTGATACAGTTGAAGAACAGGTCCTAAAAGAGATTTTGAATAATCCTCTGAGGCTCCAACCCAATTTACAAGCTATGGAAGGTCTGAAGTTTGGAGCTGGACCAGCTACAAAGGCTGGTGTGGGCAAATCTCCATACAAGCTTAGGCTGAGGTAGCTGTCCAAAGCTGTGAACCTTGATGAAAACACCATGGCTGCTATTATGAAGGTTGGCAAGGTCCATGTTGAACATACGAATTGCTACGCTAACGTGTTTGGTTTTGAAAACCTTGTCATTGTAGTTTGAAAGCGAAGAACTCGTGTTCAACAAATAAAATTTATACCGAAATTGAAATTTTAGGTCGAACACAGGGAGGCAGACGTTTGATTTAAAAACTACGGGTTTATTTTTATTTGTCACGAAGTAATTCAATTGATTAAAACCATCTAACTATTTATGATAAATAGAAGAGAGAGAGAATATTACAAACAGAAATCAAAATGAGATGTAAATGAACAGGGAATTCATCATTAAATAGATTGTTTATTTCACTATTACAACTAGAAAGCAGAAAACAATTACATTAGAAAGCAGTAAATCTACTCTAGAAAGCATTAAAAGAATGAAGAGAGAAATATCCTCCTCGACGGTCGCTTGGAGGATGAGCCGGACAGGGCGACCCCTGGACGAAGGAGGATGAAGTAGGAAGGAGGACGAAGCAGAAGAACAGGAACGGGGCAGCATGTCGTCGTCGTGGGATCCACTTCCGAAGGGAAACGAAAATTTGACTTTATCTCGCGAGAAGCATCCTAGGTGTGGGACAAGCTTCTCTTGAGCTTTGGAGAGGGAGAGAAGAGAAGGAAGGGATGAGAATTTTGTGTGGAGGGGGTCTACTTTTATAGTTGCAAGGAGTGGGGGCAAATTGGTCATTACATCTTTAAAACATTAAATAAGGGGTCTTTCGTGACGGATAAAATCGTCGCTAAAGCCCCATCGTGGGCATAGTGGGCATTGCCTGCGCGGCTGCTGGCTTCCACGCACACTTAACGCTTACCGCACGTTCGCTGAATCTCAGCCGTTTGATCACGAGATCGGATGACTTAAGATGCGCCTTCCCCGCTCCCCAATGCGTGCTCGCCCACGTGCGATGCCGCGTGAGGCGCAGGCGTGCGATAGCACGTGGGCACTATTGAGCGCCCGCAACCGCCCGATCAAGATCTGATGCTCACCCGCTCACGCGATTCTGCGCTACTCACCCTCTCGCGCGATTCGATCGCGCGTCAGCTACTCGCAATAACACCCTCGTCCACTGTGCTGCGGAGCGTGGATGGGTGCAAGGATGTTTTAAGGCACGCATATCCACAGCCATTGGATTGAGATCCAACAGCCCAGATCGCGTGCCAAAACTTCTTTGAAAAAGCAGTGGCAGCCTTGAGGGTCGGTTGGACAGCTGAGATCGTGCCACGTGGTGACATCTTGGCCGTCCATCTTCTGGATGTTGTAGATGGTGCCACGGGTGTCGGATTGAGTTGATTTTCATGACGTTAGGCTACGATCGTCGATCCGAATCCATTCGTGCGGTTGGATTTGTCGTTTGAAGTGTGGATTTACACCACCTTGGCCCTTGATCTTCTAGGGTTCCTCGGTCACTATCTCATGCTGCAGATGCCTGATTTGGGCGATCTTGGAGTCATTGAACTCCAATCGTCGCCCTGATCACATCTGTACAGTTGGATCTTCGATCTGAGGCCCCAATAAAAAGTTTGCCGTGTCCAAGCACATAAAAGGAGACAATTAACCTCCATTTTATTCAAACTACTCTAAATGCAAGATGATGCATGTTATGCAATATTTATAGCATGTAATGCAATCCTATGCTTAAGAACATGCATAAATAGACATCTTAAGTATTGTAAATGTGTTTACATCATACCCCCATGCCTATCTTTTGCTAGTCCCTAGCAAAATCTATATGCTATTTATAAAAGAATTAGGTTGGATTATTTGGGCATGAGTTATTTTCAATCATTAAGAAACTATCTACTTAGGATCTGAACTTTCAAAGACACAACAGTGCCCTAGTATCTGCCAAAATGCAGACCGCTTCAAGCCCTCACCTTATTCAAAGAAATTTTTCTTTTTCTCTTTTTCCTCTTTTCTAATTTTTTTTGGATTTTCAAGTTTTAGGGTTTAAAAGTGGCTTTCTACAGCCATTCAACTCACCCAAGATTTGATGAGAACCCTAAGTTTTAAGCATCTTATTGTGAATGTGATAGACTCGTTGACCGACAGTTAAAACGGACTTCGGGTTTGTACGCCTTTAGGTGACCTCAAAAAGAATTCTACCTAAAGGCGTATCTTTACAACCAGTAGCTTTCTCCCTACTTTTATTTTTTTACGGGGTCAACACAAGGGTGAATCCAGTGTATATCTCCCCGGTTTATTCTACTTCTCCGCTTCTTCCTAAGTGTTTTGGGAATTTTCAATGCATTTACTAAGTTGGATTCTGGACAATCGGTCGATGAGCTGTTACCACCGACAACTTGCCAGCCATACTCGTGCGGGAAGTGTGGTTTATTTCTTTTTTTTTCTTTTTTTCTTTTCTCCTTTTCTTTTTGATTTTTTTTTTTTTAAGTAGGTGGCTTCCCTGGTCTAAGATTTACCTAAAGGTAGCAAAAAGAGAAAGGTCCAATGACTAGCCTGTGGACATCATACCTATGGCCTATTACTCACGATAACTTGCCAGCCATATCACCCTAGAAGGTTCATTAGCTACCCAATTTCCGTTAGAATCGCCGAACAACAAGTCAGTGTAAAGAAAGTGTGTAGATGCTTAAAACTCAAAAATTCCCTCAAATCAGAGGGTGGGTTGATAAGTCGTATACTTATTACCCAAACTTATTTATTCCAATTATGATAGAATTAAGATGGAGAGGAGTCAAAAGAAAAATCCACATTTTAGTGGATACATGGGCTGATTAAGTCCAAAGACCTGAAGGGTCTTTGTGTTCAAATCATAATGTAGTATTTCCTAAGATTGAAAATTTTCTTAAACCCAAGTTCTCTTTCCTAATTTCACTTTTTTTTAATAAAAATAAACAAATCTACGGAGCTGACGAATAAATTTAGAGATGAATATCCACCCCCCATGCCTATCTAATGCAATGTCCTCATTGTATTAAAAAGATATAAAATAGAGTGGAATAACATAGAAAGCACCTGAATTGCATGAATGTTAGGTCCACTCTGAGATAGAAACTAAAAAAAACTGTATAAGTGCTGAGTTTAGTGCCTTCAGCTAGGCACACTATACAAAGAAAAGAAATGAAGAATTCACAGGTGTAGGTCAGAATCAGAATAAACAGAAGAATCCTCCGACCTGTCAACAGAGGTCCACAGATGTGAACCAGATTGTGGTGTTGACCCATACCCCATAATTTAGAATATCTTAGGTTCTGGATAAAAATTACCCAAAACCTAAAATCTGTATGCAAGCAGGGTCGGGCCTGCGATTTATGAGGATGCAACCCAAGACTAAAAAGTCAGATTACAGAGAATTCAAGCTCAAAAGGATAATCATTGAATGTGTGCTTGGGTTTGACATCCTCAAAATAGATGTCGTAAGGGTTCTGGTTTGATGGTTTCAGCTTAAAAGGAACCCTTCGACTCAATCTTCTATTTCCTCCAATGTTAACTTCCCAAATCAGAACTTCCCAACTCCTATCCTCCTCAATTAGAATGTTAAATTCTGAGACCTCTTGCATGTTAATCACCCCGTCTGAAATCTCCAAGTCTAAATGATGTGGCTGAATCAGAATTGACTTGGGTCTAATTATCTCGGCAATAGAATTATCGATAAACTTAATGGGGTGTAACTGACAATCAGGGCATTTGATTGAATCCTCCAGAAAATGTGATTGTGGATCCTTAATGTGAGCCCTAATAAAATCAGTTTCCTCAGTTATTGAGCTATAAAATGATCTATTAGATTCCTCAGGCCCAATCATCTCACAGAAATTGTGTTTAGAAAACTCGCGTGAAACTTCGCAACTCGAATCTTCACCATCAGAATCGAAGAAATCAAGATCCGTAGTAATGTATGTCTTAAAATCATCTGTCACTTTCTGTTCCAAGGAGACATACGTTTCTTCGTACCCCAGCTCAGGGATCTCAGGTGAAGAAATCAGATCTTCCTTAATTGATTGCTCTAATTTAATCTGGTCAGCCTCCTAACACGTGTCCCCCCAACAGGTGCCTAAGCAGGTTCTGTCATTGGCTTTCTTGAAGGGAGTTCATCCTGGGAATCATCCTAAGATTGAATCAAAGCGACCATGAATCTCATCCTCAATTTTGCTAATTTCCCAAGTAGAAACTCACCCAGGTTCTTATCCTTAATATCCTGGAGCCAATCCAACAATGACTTGTTCAAATCATCAATCATTTCAATCAAGGGCTCCAATCTGTCAATGCAAGGTATTGGCTGAACTTCTAAAGATTGAATGATATTCCTCAAGTTAGCCAGAACCTTATCTTGAACCTGATTACCCTGAACCAAATGAGTTGGTTCAGGGTTGGGCGGGTTTGGGATCAATGTAGGGGAATTAATGAATTGAGGTTCGTTATACCCTTCCTGGTAATAGGTCATTTCAGATTGTTCAAAAGGTGGTGATGACCTAAAGGTAGTGTAATCAGAGGATGGGTAAGAATCAGTGTATCCTTCTTGATTGTAGATCGTATTAGGTTGTTCATGAAAGGATGACGATCTATAATCGATGTGACTCCGAGAAGGATAGAAATCATAATCAAAGTGTTCAGGGTTAGACCCTAAACATGGAGGTCCGGAACTATATCCCCAATTCGAGTTATCCCAACTAACTGATGGTTGATTACAGTACGAGTCAGGATAATCGACATGTTGAGGATAATTCAAAACAGGAGGGAAAGAGCAGGAATGAGTGTAATATGTGGAAGGATTCATGAGAAATGGGAGGAAAAATGGCACCCTGCAATACAAACAATCAAACCTGTCCTTAAGTGGGTTAGCCTACAGACCTACAGACTCCCAAAACCCGTCTTGAGATAAAGGAACGATTTAATCTAGTTCTGTCTATTCAATCCAACTAGTTAGAAAGAGGGACTGGGAAGAAGGTTCTTCCTTCGGCTTGCGCCTCCGATTCCTAGTGTACCCCCCAGCCACGATCGTTTGATTCTGCTCCCCTAGCTAGACATCAGATTGAACAGTAGAAACGGACTAATAGAAAATAATCTCGTTCTGGGCTCTGAAGAGCGAGTCGAATCCTTAAGACCAACGTCTACTCTGTTTTATTTAGGGCTAGGTTTGAATGTGCTTTGGAATGTGATGGGCCGTTTATATGGGTTGTGCCCTTAATGATTGATTGATTTATGTGTGCGTGCACAACCAGTGGTTTTCAAGCAAGATTATTTTTGATGTGGTGAATTTTAAGGTTCAAATCTTGCTTAATAGCTTTTAGGATTCAACTTTAGGTGTTTTCAAACAAGTTTTGTTGGCACACCAGGTTTTGAAAGCACGGGTGAAAATGTTTTCCTTTAAAACTTAAAAGAATGTGGAGTGCCTGTTAAATCCCTAATAGTTGAACCTAAGTGGAAGCTACTTAATGAGTTGATTTTAATTGAAGTGGTGCGGCTCAAACAACTCAAACAACTGGCCACAAATGCACCACTAAGTTAGGCACACAAAGATGGTTAACCTAGAATGATTTCTACTCTTTTATGTGTTGCTTTATGTGTACCGGTTCGACAGATCAGAACCCGGTTGAGTAGAAACAAATCAATTCGGTTAAGTGCCTTGAATGTGGGTGTACGTTGTGTGTTTGTTGAAAATTGCCCCACAAGATTATCTTTTTTTTTTTTTTAATATATAAATGAAGGTGGAATGAATGTGAGTGAGAATCCAAACAACCAAACTATTCGTAGGATTTATGCAAACACCTAGGTTAATTGGAATTTGGATTTAATGTGGCGAATGAAATCTATGGAGGGGGGAAGAATGGGGGATAACTTACAAAACCTTCTACAGCACTTTACTCCAATCTACCACTTTTGCCTGTCTAGAAAGAGTACCTGCAATCACAATAAGAAAGGAGAGAAGTGAGGTAAATGATTTGTAAGATAGAAAACACAAAGAAAAAATCAAAGATCGTCGCTTCCCCAGCAATGACGCCAAAATGTTGAACGTACGAATTGCTACGCTAACATGTTTGGTTTTGAAAACCTTGTCGTTGTAGTTTGAAAGCGAAGAACTCGTGTTCAACAAATAAAATTTATACCGAAATTGAAATTCTGGGTCGAACACAGGGAGGCGGACATTTGATTTAAAAACTACATGTTTGTTTTTATTTGTCACGAAGTAATTCAATTGATTAAAACCATCTAACTATTTACAATAAATAGAAGAGAGAGAGAGAATATTACAAACAGAAATCAAAATGAGATGTAGAATGAACAGGGAATTCATCATTAAATAGATTGTTTGTTTCACTATTACAACTAGAAAGCAGAAAACAATTACAGTAGAATGCAGTAAATCTACTCTAGAAAGCATTAGAAGAATGGAGAGAGAAATATCCTCCTAGACGATCGCTTGGAGGACGAGCCGGACGGGGCAATGCCTGGACGAAGGAGGACGAAGGAGGACGAAGCAGAAGAACGGGAACGGGGAAGCACATCGTCATCGTCGCGGGATCCACTTCCGAAGGGGGACAAAAATTTGACTTTATCTTGCGAGAAGCATCCCGTGTGTGGGACAAGCTTCTCTTGAGCTTTGGAGAGGGAGAGAAGAGAAGGAAGGGATGAGAATTTCGTGTGGAGGGGGTCTACTTTTATAGTTGCAAGGAGTGGGGTCAAATTGGTCATTACATCTTTAAAACATTAAATAAGGAGTCTTTAGTGATGGATAAAACCATCGCTAAAGCCCCATTGTGGGTGTAGTGGGCACTGCCCGCACGACTGTTAGCTTCCACATGTGCTTAATGCTTGCCGCACGTTCGCTAAATCTCAACCATCCGATCAAGAGATCGGATGGCTTAAGATGCGCCTTCCCCACTCCTCAACGCGCGCTCTCCCACGTGCGATGCCGCGTGAGGCGCTGGCGTGCGATAGCGCATGGGCGCTATTGAGTGCCCGTAGCTGCCCAATCAAGATCTGATGCTCGCCCACTCACGCGATTCCGCGTCGCTCGCCCTCTCGCTCGATTCGATCATGCGTCAGCTGCTCACTATAACACCCTCTCCCACTGCACTGCGGGGCATGGATGGGCGCAAGGATGTTTTAAGGCACGCGTATCCACAACCGTTGGATTGAGATCCAACGGCCCAGATCGTGCGCCAAAACTTCTTTGAAAAAGTAGCGGTGGTCTTGAGAGCCAGTTGGATGGCTGAGATGGTGCCAACAATGCAAAAATCAACTCAATCCGACACCCGTGGCACCATCTACAACATCCAGAAGATGGACGGCCAAGATGGCACCACGTGGCTCCATCTTGGCCATCCATCTTCTGGATGTTGTAGATAGTGCCACGAGTGTCGGATTGAGTTGATTTTTGCATTGTTAGGCTGCGATCGTCGATCTGAATCCATCCGTGCGGTTGGATTTTTCGTTTGAAGTGCAGATTTACACCATCTTGGCCCTTGATCTTTCAGGGTTCCCCGGTCACTATCTCATGCTACAGATGCCTGATTAGGGTGATCTTGGAGTCGTTGAACTCCAATCGTCACCTTGATCACATCTGTATGGTTGGATCTTCGATCCGAGGCCTCGATAAAAAGTTTGCCATATCCAAGCACATAAAAGGAGACAATTAACCTCCATTTTATTCAAACTACTCTAAATGCAAGATGATGCATGTTATGCAATATTTATAGCATGCAATGCAATCCTATGCTTAAGAACATGCATAAATAGACATCTTAAGTATTGTAAATGTGTTTATATCAGTCCAAAACTCAAATAGGGGGGTTACTCAAAGAGGATGATGAGAATCCTCACATGGAACATGCGTGGGATGTGCGACAAGAGCTGGAGGGCTTCACTCTCAAGATATCTGAGAGAGTGGGAGATTGATTGCGCCATAATCCAAGAGACACACATTGAAAATGAGGATGATAGGGTCTGGAATGACTTCAAGAATGCGGAGGTGGCTGAATGTGTGATGCTCAATGCACAAGGTAGATCTGGTGGCATTGCTCTGTGGTGGAAAAAGGCATGTTTACATCTATTGGAAGTGAATAGAGCTCAGCATTTGGTGACTTGTAAGTTCAAAAGGTGTCAAGGGGAGGATGCTTTCTACATTACTGGTGTATATGGATTGTGTCTTGCATCGATGAGGTGTGAACTGTGGGAGGACTGGACTGCAACCACAGAACTCATACATGGGGCTGCCTATTTAGTGGGTGGGGATTTTAATTGTGTATTGACAGGGAGGGATAGGCCAAATGGTGTAGTGGATAGTGCATCCCTTGGATTCTAGCTGGTGGTTCAAACTCTCGGCTTATGTGAGTGCCCATCCTCTAGAGCTAAGTTTACTTGAAGAAGCGGTAGTGGCCTTAGTTAAGGATTGACTGATTTTTTTGGGAATGCCACTCTTCTAGACTCGTTCTAGCTACTTGGTGTCTTTGGACTGGAACGCCCCTTCTCAGACCACACCCCCTTGGTCTGGGACAGTGGGGAACAGGTGCACGCAGGCTCCTACTTCAATCTTAGAAGGTCATGGCTGAGAGAACCGGGGTTTCGTGAGATGATTAAGGTTTGGTGGAGGGCCAAATATGTGGAAGGATCAACCACTGTCAAGCTTGCTTCTAAATTAGCTACTCTACGCACAATGCTTAAGGAGTATGGGGCTATGGTGTCTACTCTAAGGCAACAAAGGTGTCTTGAGTCTTTGATGAAAATCCAAGGTTTGGATACTAAGGAGGCAGTAGGTCCTTTATCTGATGAAGAACTTGATGCTCAGAGAATGTGGTAAGGAGTGGTGGCTGAGGAGGATTTAAAATAGGAGATGGATTGGAGGGAACGATCAAGGCAACTTTGGCTAAAGGAGGGGGATGCCAATACTAAATTTTTTTATCTTGCAGCCAGCTCTTGTAGAAGGGTGAACATAATCTCTTCCATAATCAAGGATGGTCAAGGAATAACCTCTATGCAAGAGATTAGATCAAAAGCCATCAAATATTATAGGGACTCTTCATAGGCAGCAAATGGAGGTGCATGGAGGATGGCTGCGAGTGATGCACCTAAAATCTCAGATGAGCAGGCCTCCAATCTAATGGCTACCATTAGTGAGAAAGAAATTGCTGACGCCATAAATGACTTAAACAACGAACGTCCTCCTGGACCTGATGGCATTCAAGTTTTCTTCTATAAGGAAATGTGGAGCTTGTTTGGTAGTGAGGTGATGAATGTTATCAATGAGCTTGAGAGAGGTAACTGTGGCTTTGATAAAATCAACAGATCTTTTCTTTTTTGTTGCCAAAGGTACAAGGAACAGAACAGTTCTCTGATTTCAGACCTATTGCTCTTTCGAACTCCATATACTTGGTGGTGAGTAAGATACTGGCGAATAGATTGAGGTCTATATTGCAGAACTTGATTCACCCTATCCAATCAGCTTTCCTTCACAATAGATCTCTACAAGAATCATTTATTATGGTTCAGGAGATGGTGTGTGGTTGGCATAGAAGAAAGTGTAAAGCCTTTATGTGAAAAGTGGATTTTCGAAAGGTCTATGACTCTATTTCTTGGCCGTATCTCTGGGAGGTGTTTAAGAGAAGAGGGTTCCCTCCCCTCTGGATCCAATGGATGAAGCGGCGCATTACAACCACGTCCTTCTCTCCATTGATCAATGGGAAACCTTGTGGGGCATGGATTCAACCACAGTGTGGTGTTAGGCAAGGTTGCCGTTTAGCTCCATTGGTTTTTAATCTTGTTGTGGGTGGTCTTGCTAGATATGATTGCAAACTATCTGAGGCTAGTGTTATCAGAGGTTACTCACTGTCCAATACAAGAGCTATGGCCCCTATACTCCAGTATGCAGACGACATAGTTTTCTTTGTTGAGGGGACAATTGCTGAAGACCAAGCACTTGGACACATGGTTGAGATCTTTGGGGACATTTCCAGTCTGAAATTGAATAGGGAGAAGTCTACCTTGATATGCTTTTGTCTTAATGGGCATGAGCAAGATGCACTCTCAACCACTTTGGGGACCCCTCACTCAAATCTGCCAATTAGATACTTAGGGTTGTCACTAAGGTGTTCAAAACTGAGGAAGTGACTGGAATTTACTCTTTGACCAGATTTCCATCAAGTTGGAAGGATGGAACAACAAGTTCCTATCTAAGGGCGGAAGGCTCATTTTATTAAATTCTGTTATTACCTCCATCCCGATCTTTTATTTCTCTCTCTTTAGAGCTCCGAAGTCTATTTGGAAATGCATGGATTTGATGTGAAGGAGATTCTTTTGTAAGGGGTGTGACATGAGGGTAGATTCATATAGCCATTGAAATGGAAACATCTATGTCGTCCCAAGGAAGAAGGTGGACTGCCGATTAGAGCGCTCAAAGAATTCAATGAGGCTCGATTGATCAAATGGGTGATAAAAATTTCTAGTGGGGAGGGAAAATTATGTACTGATCTTATCATAGATGGCTATGGTAGCTCCAACAGTGCACTAAATAGATTATAGCCCTCCAAACCATCCCTATTCTGGCACTCTGTTACTTAGGCTATCAAGAATAATTTGCAGTTGATGCAACCGGTGCTTGGAGATGGCAGAGACTTCAACTTTTGGAGGGAGAAGTGGTCATCACTGGGCACCTTGAAAGAGACTTACCTGAGGGTATACTTGGCTACAATTGATAACGAAGGGATGGTGAGTAGCTACTAGTCTGAATCTTGTGGTTGCTGGCAGCTGAGTGAACTGATGGCCATTAGGGAGGGAACTCGATTGTGGGAAGAAAGGCAAAATTTGATTTCAAGTCTGCAAAGCCTCAAACCGAGGCCCGGCGTGGAGGACACTTATGCATGGGATGGCACCTACATGGCTCAATAGGTCTATGGAAAAATCATGAATTATGGAAGTGGTATGGGGAGCAATCACATTGATAAAAAACTTTGGCTATTGAAGATCCCCCTCAAGGTGCAAATTTTTCTATGGCTATGCAAAAGAGAAGGTTTGATCACTGGGGACCTTAGACACAATAGGATGGGTGCAGCATTACATGAAAGTCACCTTTGTGGGATGCACACCGACAGTCTATCTCACATCTTCTCTTCCTATTTGATGACCAATTCGATTTGGAGAAAAACTTGCCAAGAGCTGCTCCCACCATGGGAGTCCTTGTGGCATAGCTATGTGACACTTGGGAGGCCACATTTGTGTATGGCTGCAACCCTTTGGTGTGTGTGGAAGGTGAGGAATGAGAGTTTATTTCAAGAGAGACCAGTATGTAATGAGTAAATTGTAAATGAGTGCTAGTCCCTCATAGATAGATGGGGATCTAATTTGTAGCTCTCCTTGTCGTTCGTTTATATTATTGAATAAAATGCCCTCCCGGATCGCTATCGTAACACGATAGCATTCCTTTCATTTTCCAAAAAAAAGATCAGGATAAGACTACTTTTACCTATTCCTTTGGAACATTCACTTTTAAGCGAATGCCCTTCGTCCTCTATAATGCACCAACGACATTTCAGCATTGTATGATGGCCATTTTCTTTAATATGATTGGGGACTATGTAGAAGTATATATGGACAACTTCTCCATCTTCGGAGATGATTTCTCGTCTTGTCTTGATAACCTCACAAAGATCCTAAGGAGGTGCATAGAAGTAAACCTAGTACTTTCATGGGAGAAAAGCCATTTTATGGTGAACAATGGCATTGTACTAGGTCACAAGATCTCTTCTAACGCACTCAAGGTCAACCGAGCTAAATCTGAAGTCATTTCTCATCTATCTCCACCTAGCTCAGTTAAGCAGATCATATCATTCTTAGGTCATGTAGGATTTTACCGAAGATTCATTCATGATTTCTCAAAAATTGCCCATCCTTTAACGAATCTTCTGGTAGCCAACATCCCATTTAACTTCGATTCCTCGTGTCTCAACGCTTTTGAGACCTTACGAAGTGATGTATCTGATTCACCAATTCTCCAACCACTCGACTGGTCTCTCGACTTCGAGATGATGTGTGATGCCTTTGATTTCGCTGTTGGGGCCATTCTAGGCCAACATCGGGAGCACCATCTATTTGTAATCACTACGCTAGTAAGACACTGAATGAGGCTCAGTGTAATTATACGGTTACTAAGAAATAATTGCTAGCAGTAGTATTCAGGTTGGAGAAGTTTAGATCTTATTTACTTGGGTCAAAAGTGATTATCTTCACTGATCATTCCACCCTCCAGCATTTGTTGGCAAAGAAGGATGCCAAACCCACATTATTAGATGGATCCTTCTTTTGTAGGAATTTGATGTTGAGATTCACGACAAAAAATCACCTATCTTGGTTAGACCCAAAACACATCCCCTATTCCCCGCCTATCTCAGATCAATTCCAGGATGAGTCTCTTTTGGCCGTTAATTTTGTTGAGTTTCCCTGGTACACAGATATTGTGAATTATCGCGTTGCAAGAAAAATTCCCATGGGGTTATCCAAGGACCAGAAACTAAAATTCATTTCAGAAGCCAAATTTTATTTCTAAGATGACCCCTTGCTCTTTCACATCAGAGCTGATTAGATCATCATAAGGTGTGTCCCCAACTTAGAAATTTTGAGTGTGTTATCTTTTTGCCATAGCGATGCTTGCGGTGGTCATTTTTCAGGCTAGAAAACTGTTGTAAAGATTTTGCAATCAGGTTTTTTCTAGCCGACTATTTTTAAAGATACACATGAGTTTGCCAAATGCTACAAGCAATGCCAGTCAATCTGTTCTATGACCCAAAGGGACATGATGCCTCTCCAATCCATTTTGGTTGTAGAAGTGTTTGACATTTGGGGCATCAACTTTATGGGCCCTTTTCCGAACTCGCATGGCGTCGAGCACATACATCTCGCAGTTGACTATGTCTTGAAGTGGGTTGAAGCCATCCCATCAAGATGGGATGATCATAAGACCGTTATATCCTTTGTTCGAGAATTTATTTTTGCAAGATTCGGAGTTCCCTACGCTCTGATTAGTGATGGGGGTAGTCACTTCATCCATTCTCATTTTAGGTCTCTATTGAAGAAATACAAGGTACATCACCGCATTGCAACCCTGTATCATCCATAGACCAATGGGTAGGCTAAAGTTTCTAACCATCAAATCAAGCTTATTCTCCAGAAGATGGATAGACCACATAGGAAGGATTGGTCCTATTGATTGATCGATGTACTTTGGGCATGTCGAACAGTGTACAAGGCCTTGCTCGGAATGTTGCCATACCACATGGTGTATGGAAAGGCCTGTCACCTTCCTGTCTAGCTGGAGCACCAAGCCTTTTGGGTGGTGCAAAAGTGTAATTTTAACCTCGATGCAAGAGGTTATGAAAGGAAGCTCCAACTCAGCGAATTAGAAGAAATTCGGTGGGAAGGTTATGAGAATGAAAAAATATACAAAGATAAGATTAAGGCTTTTCACGACTGCCACATAAGGAGGAAGGAATTCACACCTAACCAGTAGATCTGGTTATTTGATTCTTGATTCAAATTCTTTGTGGAAAAACTCAAGTCTAAGTGGACTAGCCCGTACCTCATCATTCACCCATATTTTAATGGGGCGGTCCAAATTATGGACCTAAAATCTGGGCATGTTTCTATGATAAATGGCCAACGCCTCAAGCCATTTATGGTCTAGGAACCTCCTCCTGCTGATGAAATTATTAATTTTATCTAGGACGTGCAATTGAGTTTTTGCCCAGCTGGAGGTGTTAAGCTCAGCACTTATACATATGTAGATATCTTCTATACATAGCATATTTCATTTTTGCATATTGTTCTGCATATTGTGAATATCATGTTTATGTTGGCATAGGCTGAATGACAAATCAAGAGCAATTCCAAGTGATTTTTATCCACTTACGCCATGTCTTACATTATTCTTCTCTTATTCATGCATGAGGACATGCAAGAATTTAAGCATGAGGGGGTAGTACACATAAACTAAAAAATTTTCCTGCCAATACCTTAGAAAATAGATTTTTATCAAGATGTTTTATTAAGGATTTATTCCTTAGTTGATTCTTGAATTTAAAATCTATTACAATTTCACACTTGCATGTAAAATTTGCAATGGATCTACTGTGAAGACCGATAGACATCTTTAGTTTGTCAAGAAGAAGCATTGCTTCTTTTCCTAGACCCTTGGATATTAATTAGGGAGTCAGCCAAACCAACTTCTTTTAGATCCTCCAAACAACTGCGAGGTGAGAGTAGAATGTGTACTGATGCTCTAAGTCTAGTACAAGGAATCTTAGTTCTTGGATAATTGGATAATGATACTCGAAGTTAGGTATAGTTTCACTCTATGTTCCTATGTATAAATTCATTATGTGAATTTTTTAAAGCCACCAAATAAGGCAAATACGTAGAGAGCAGGTTTAATGTAAACATGTTTACACTACTTAAGATGTCTATTTATGCAAGTTCTTAAGCATAGGATTGCATTGCATACTATAAATATTGCATAACATGCATCATCTTGCATTTAGAGTAGTTTGAATAAAATGAAGGTTAATTGTCTCCTTTTATGTTCATGGATGGGAAATATTTTTATCGGGGCCTCAGATCGAAGATCCAACCGTACAGATGTGATCAGGGCGACGATTGGAGTTCAACGACTCCAAGATCACCCTAATCAGGCATCTGTAGCATCAGATAGAGACCGGGGAACCCTAGAAGATCAAGGACCAAGATTGTGTGAATCCTCACTTCAAACAACAAATCCGATCACACGGATGGATTCGGATCGACGATTGCAGCCTAACGGCGTGAAAATCGACTCAATCCGACACTCGTGGTACCATCTACATCATCCAGAAGATGGACGGCCAAGATGGTGCCACGTGGCACTATCTCAGCCATCCAACAAACCCTCAAGACCGCCGCTGCCTCTCCAAAGAAAATCCAACACGTGATTTGGGCCGTTGGATCTCGATCCAACGGCTGTGGATGCGTGCACCTGATTTCATCCGCGTGACATAATCCACCGTGCAACGTAGCGGTCACGAGTCGTTGCGCGATCACAGGACGCGAGTTCGACTTGCGATCTGCGGTGCGCACGTGATTAAATTTGACCGCTTGATCGATTGTGGATGGCCCAGATCGCCCGATCGGGTGCACGCACTATTGCACGCCACGCCTCACGTGGAATCACACGCGAGCGAGCGCGTAGAGGAGGCAGGCGGAGGCGAGATCTAAGCCATCCGATCTCGCGATCGGGCAGCTGAGAGCGGCTGGACGTGTACACACGTTACACGTGTGAGCAAGCGAGCGGGTGCACGTGTGCCGCCCAATACGCCCACGTTCAGACCTTTAGCGACGGTTTTATCCATCACTAGAGGTCCTGAATTAATGTTTTTCAAATTGGAATGACCAAAATGCCCCCACTCCTTGCAACTATAAAAGGAGACCCCCTCCATAAGAAATTCTCTTCCCTTCCTTCTCTTCTCTCCCTCTCCAAAGCTCAAGAGAAGCTTGTCCCACACCCGGGATGCTTCTCACAAGATAAAGTCAAATTTTCATCCCCCTTTCGGAAGCGAATCCTACGACGATGTTGGCATGCTGCCCCATTCCCATTCTTCCTACTTCGCCCTCCTTCGTCCTACTTCGTCCTCCTTCGTCCAGGCATCGTCACGTCTGGCTCGTCCTCCAAGCGATCGTCGAGGAGGATATCTCTCTCCCCATTCTTTTTACTGCTTTCTAGTGTAATCATTTTCTCGCTTTCTAGTCGTAATATTTAGTGTAATGAACAATCCTTTCGATAATGAATTCCATGTGCATTCTATATCTCTTTCAATTTTTGTTTGTATTATTCTCTCTCTCTTATTCTCTCTCTCTTCTATTTATTGTAAATAGTTAGATAGTTCTAATCAATTAATTTACTTCATGACAAATAAAACAAACGTGAATTTTTTAAATCAAACGTCTGCCTCCTTGTGTTTGACCTGAGATTTTCATTCTGGTATAAATTTTATTTGTTGAACACGAGTTCTTCGCTTTCATACTACAACGACAAGTTTTCAAAACCAAATACATTAGCGTAGCAACCCGACGTTCAACATTTTGGCACCGTTGCCGGGGAAGGCGACGCTCTTTGATTTTTTTCTTCGCATTTTTGCAACTTACGAATCATTTACCTCACTTCTCTCCTTTCTTATTGTGATTGCAAGTACTCTTTCAAGACAAGCAAAAGCAGTAGATTGGAGTAAAGTGCTATGGAAGGTTCTGTGAGTTATCCCCCACCTCCCACCCATTAGATTTCATTTCACCACATAATAACACAAATATCAATCAACCTAGGGGTTCTTATAAACTCTAAGGTTAGATTGTTTGTTGTTTGACACCCACACCCGCCTCAACCTCCATATTAAAAAAAAAAGAAAAAAAAAATCTCACAGCGGACACAACCTCATCTGATTTTCAAACTCAACCGGTAAACTGATCTTTGGAGTCGGTACACACATCCAAACACATAATTGAGTAAAAATCAGATTAGGTAATCACTTGTGTGCCTAATTAAGTGGTGTAACAGGCCAATTGTTTTAGTTGATTGAGCTACACCACTTCAATTAAAATCAACTCATCAAGTAGCTGCCACTTAGGTTCAACTATTAGGGATTTACCAGGAACTCCACATTCTTATAAGTTTTAAAGGAAAACATCTTCACCTGTGCTTTCAAAACCTGGTGTGACAACAAAACTTGTTTAAAAACACCTAAAGTTGAATCCTAAAAGCTACTAAGCAAGATTTGAACTCTAAAATTCACCACATCAAAAATAATCTTACTTGAAAACCACTAGTTGTGCACGCACGCACAAATCAATCAATCATTAAGGGCACAACCCAGATAAAGGGTCCATCACATTCCAAAGCACATTCAAACCTAGCCCTAAATAAAACAGAGTAGACGTTGGCCTTAAGGATTCGACTCACTCTTCAGAGCCTAGAACGAGATTATTTTCGATTAGTCTGTTTCTACTGCTCAATCTGATGTCTAGCTAAGGGAGCAAAATCAAACGATCGCGGCTGGGGGGTACACTAGGAACTGGAGGCTCAAGTCGAAGGAAGAACCTTCTCCCCAGTCCCTTTTTCTAACTGGTTGGATTGAACAGACAGAAGTAGATCAAATTATTTCTTTATCTCAAGACGGGTTTTGGGAGTCTGTAGGTCTTTAGGCTAGCCAACTTAAGGATAGGTTTGATTGTTTGTATTGCAGGGTGCCTTTCTTCCACCCATCTCTTATGAATCCTTCCACATATTACACGCATTCCCGCTCTTTCCCTCCTATTTTGAATTATCCTCAACATGACGATTATTCTGAGTCGTACTGTAATCACCCTTCAGTTAGTTGGGATAACTCGGATTGGGGATACAGTTCCGGACCTCCGTGGTTAGGGTTTAACCCTGAACACTATGATTGTGATTTCTATTCTTCTCAGAGTCACATCGATTATAGATCGTCAACCTTTCATGAACAACCTAATACGATCTACAATCAAGAAAGATACACTAATCCTTACCCATCCTCTGATTACACTACCTATAGGTCATCACCACCTTTTGAACAATCTGAAATGACCTATTATCAGGAAGGGTATAATGAATCTCAATTCGTTAATTCCCCTGCATTGATCCCAAACCCGCCCAACCCTAAACCAACTCATTTGGTTCAGGGTAACTAGGTTTAAGAAAAGGTTCTGGCTAACTTGAGGAATATCATACAATCTTTAGAAGTTCAGCCAATACCTTGCATTGAGAGATTGGAGCCTCTGATTGAAATGATTGATGATTTGAATGAGTATTTGTTGGATTGGCTCCACGATGTTAAGGATAAGAACCCGAGTGAGTTTCTACTTGGGAAGTTAGCGAAATTAAGGATGAGATTTGTGGTCGCTTTGATTCAATCATGGGATGATTCCCAGGATGAACCCTCTTCAGGAAAGCCAATGTCAGAACCCGTTCAGGCACCTGTTGGGGGGACACATGTTACGAGGCTGACTAGATTCAATTAGAGCAACCAATTAAGGAAGATCTAATTTCTTCACCTGAGATCCTTGAGCCGGGGTACGAGGAAACGTATGTCTCCTTGGAATAGAAAGTGACAGATGATTTTGAGACATACATTAATATGGATTTCGATTTCTTTGATTCTGATGGTGAAGATTCACGTTGCAAAGTCTCACGTGAGTTTACAGAATATGATTTCTGTGAGATGATTGGGCCTGAGGAATCTGATAGATCATTTGATAGCCCAATAATTGAGGAAACTAATCTTATTAGGGCTCACATTATGGATCCAGAATCGCATTTTCTGGAGGATTCAATCAAATGCCCTGAATGTCAGTTACACCCCATTGAGCTTATCGATGATTCTGTTTCTGAGATAATTAGACCCAAGTCAATTCTGATTCAGCCACATCATTTAGACTTGGAGATTTCAGATGGGGTGATTAATATGCAAGAGGCCATGGAATTTGACATGCTGAATGAGGAGGATAGGAGCCGGGAAATTTTGATTTGGGAAGCAAGTTCTGGAGGAAGTAGAAGACTGAGCTGAAGGGTTCCTATTAAGCTGAAACCATCAAACCAGAACCCTTACGACATCTGTTTTGAGGATGTCCAACCCAAGCACACATTCATTGATTATCCTTTGGAGCTTGAATTCTCTATAACCCGACTTTTTGGTCTTGGGTTGCATCCTCATAAATCACAGGCCCGACCCCGCTTGCATACTGATTTTATGTTTTGGGTAATTTTTATCTAGAACCTGAGATATTCTCGATTATGGGGTATGGGTTTGCACCACAATCTAGTCCACATTTGTGGACATCTATTGATAGGTCAAAGGTTTCTTCTATTTATTCTGATTATGACCTGCACTTGTGAATTCTTTATTTCTCTTCTTTGTATAGTGTGCCTAGGTAAAGGCACAAATTCAACACGTATACAATTCTTTTTAGTTTTCATCTCGGTGCGGACCTGACATTCACGCAATTCAGGTGCTTTCTACGCTCATCCACTCTATTTTATGTCTTTTCAATACAATGAGGACATTGCATTAGACAGGCATGGGGGGTGGATATTCATCTCTGAATTTATTCATCAGCTCCATAGATTTGTTTTATTTTCTTTTATCAAAAAAAAAAATGGAATTAGGAAAGAGAACTTGGGTTTAAGAAAATTTTCAATCTTAGGAAATATTACATTATGATTTGAACACAAAGACCCTTCAAGTCTTTGGACTTAATCTGCCTATGTATCTACTAAAATGTGAATTTGTTTTTCAAGTCCTCTCCAACCTAAATTCTATTTTAATTGGAGTAAATAAGTTTGGGTAATAAGTACACGACTTATCAACCCACCCTTTGATTTAAGGGAATTTTGAGTTTTAAGCATTTACACACTATCTTGTCACTGACTCATTTGGCGATTCTAATGGAAATTGGGTAGCTAATGAACCTTCTAGGGTGATATGGCTGGCAAGTTATCATGGGTAACAGCCCATAGGTAGGTTGTCCAGAGCCCAGTCACTAGATCTTTCTCTTTTTGCTGCATTTAGGTAAATCTTAGACTAGGGAAGCCACCTACTTAAAAAAAAAAATCAAAAAGAAAGGAGAAAATAAAAGAAAAAGAAATAAGCCACACTTCGCCGCACGAGTATGGCTGGCAAGTTGTCAGTGGTAACAGCTCATCGACTGGTTGTCCAGAACCCAACTCAATAAATGCACTGAAAAAAATCCCAAAACACTTAGGAAGAAGCGGAGAAGTAGAATAAACCAGGGAGATATACACTGGATTCACCCTTATGTTGACCCTGTAAAAATATATATATATATATATAAGTAGGGAGAAAGCTACCGGTTGTAAAGATACACCTTTGGATAGAATTTTTTTTTAGGCCACCTAGAGGCGTAGAAATCCGAAGTCCATTTTATCTATCGGTCAACGAGTCTATCACATTCACAATAAGATGCATAGAACTTAGGATTCTCATCAAATCTTCGGTGAGTTGAATGGCCGTAGGAAGCCACACTTAAACCCTAAAACTTGAAAATCCAAAAAAATTAAAAAAGAGGAAAAAAGAGAAAAAGAAAAATTTCTTTGAATAAGGTAAGGGCTTGAGGCAATCTGCATTTTGGCAGATACTCGGGCACTGTTGTGTCTTTGAAAGTTCAGATCCTAGCTAAACATTTTCTTAATGATTGAAAATAACTCAAGCCTAAATAATCCAACCTGATTCTTCTATAAATAGCATATGGTTTTTGCTAGGGACTAGCAAAATATAGGTATGGGGGTATGATGTAAACATGTTTACACTACTTAAGATGTCTATTTATGCATGTTCGTAAGCATAGGATTGCATTGCATACTATAAATATTGCATAGCATGCATCATCTTGCATTTAGAGTAGTTTGAATAAAATGGAGGTTAATTGTCTCCTTTTATGTTCATGGACGTGAAAAATTTTTATCAGGGCCTCGGATCGAAGATCCAACCGTACAGATGTGATCAGGGTGACGATTGGAGTTCAACAACTCCAAGATCACCCTAATCAGGAATCTGTAGCATCAGATAGAGATCGGGGAACCCTAGAAGATCAAGGACCAAGATGGTGTGAATCCTCACATCAAACGACAAATCTGATCGTACGGATGGATTCGGATCAATGATCGCAGCCTAACGGTGTGAAAATCGACTCAATCCGACACCCGTGGCACCATCTACATCATCCAGAAGATGGACGGCCAAGATGGTGCCACGTGGCACTATCTCAGCCATCCAACAAACCCTCAAGACCACCGCTGCCTCTCCAAAGAAAATCCAACATGTGATTTGGGCCGTTGGATCTCGATCCAACGGCTGTGGATGCGTGCACCTGATTTCATCCGCGTGACATAATCCACCGTGCAACGTAGCGGTCGCAAGTCGATGCGCGATCACAGGACGCGAGTTCGACTTGCGATCTGCGGTGCGCACGTGATTAAATTTGACCGCTTGATCGATTGTGGATGGCCCAGATCGCCCGATCGGGTGCTCGCACTATTGCACGCCACGCCTCACGTGGAATCACACGCGAGCGAGCGCGTAGAGGAGGCAGGCGGAGGCGAGATCTAAGCCATCCGATCTCGCGATCGGGCAGCTGAGAGCGGCTGGACGTGTACACACGTTACACGCGTGAGCAAGCGAGCGGGTGCACGGGTGCCGCCCAATACGCCCACGTTCGAACCTTTAGCGACAGTTTTATCCATCACTAGAGGTCCTGAATTAATGTTTTTCAAATTGGAATGACGAAAATGCCCCCACTCCTTGCAACTATAAAAGGAGACCCCCTCCATAAGAAATTCTCTTCCCTTCCTTCTCTTCTCTCCCTCTCCAAAGCTCAAGAGAAGCTTGTCCCACACCCGGGATGCTTCTCACAAGATAAAGTCAAATTTTCATCCCCCTTTCGGAAGCGAATCCTGCGACGATGTTGGCATGCTGCCCCATTCCCTTTCTTCCTACTTCGCCCTCCTTCGTCCTACTTCATCCTCCTTCGTCCAGGCATCGTCACGTCCGGCTCGTCCTCCAAGCGATCGTCGAGGAGGATATCTCTCTCCCCATTCTTTTTACTGCTTTCTAGTGTAATCATTTTCTCGCTTTCTAGTCGTAATATTTAGTGTAATGAACAATCCTTTCGATAATGAATTCCATGTGCATTCTATATCTCTTTCAATTTTTGTTTGTATTATTCTCTCTCTCTTATTCTCTCTCTCTTCTATTTATTGTAAATAGTTAGATAGTTCTAATCAATTAATTTACTTCATGACAAATAAAACAAACGTGAATTTTTTAAATCAAACGTCTGCCTCCTTGTGTTTGACCTGAGATTTTCATTCTGGTATAAATTTTATTTGTTGAACACGAGTTCTTCGCTTTCATACTACAACGACAAGTTTTCAAAACCAAATACATTAGCGTAGCAACCCGACGTTCAACATTTTGGCACCGTTGCCGGGGAAGGCGACGCTCTTTGATTTTTTTCTTCGCATTTTTGCAACTTACGAATCATTTACCTCACTTCTCTCCTTTCTTATTGTGATTGCAAGTACTCTTTCAAGACAAGCAAAAGCAGTAGATTGGAGTAAAGTGCTATGGAAGGTTCTGTGAGTTATCCCCCACCTCCCACCCATTAGATTTCATTTCACCACATAATAACACAAATATCAATCAACCTAGGGGTTCTTATAAACTCTAAGGTTAGATTATTTGTTGTTTGACACCCACACCCGCCTCAACCTCCATATTAAAAAAAAAAGAAAAAAAAAATCTCACAGCGGACACAACCTCATCTGATTTTCAAACTCAACCGGTAAACTGATCTTTGGAGTCGGTACACACATCCAAACACATAATTGAGTAAAAATCAGATTAGGTAATCACTTGTGTGCCTAATTAAGTGGTGTAACAGGCCAATTGTTTTAGTTGATTGAGCTACACCACTTCAATTAAAATCAACTCATCAAGTAGCTGCCACTTAGGTTCAACTATTAGGGATTTACCAGGAACTCCACATTCTTATAAGTTTTAAAGGAAAACATTTTCACCTGTGCTTTCAAAACCTGGTGTGACAACAAAACTTGTTTAAAAACACCTAAAGTTGAATCCTAAAAGCTACTAAGCAAGATTTGAACTCTAAAATTCACCACATCAAAAATAATCTTACTTGAAAACCACTAGTTGTGCACGCACGCACAAATCAATCAATCATTAAGGGCACAACCCAGATAAAGGGTCCATCACATTCCAAAGCACATTCAAACCTAGCCCTAAATAAAACAGAGTAGACGTTGGCCTTAAGGATTCGACTCACTCTTCAGAGCCTAGAACGAGATTATTTTCGATTAGTCTGTTTCTACTGCTCAATCTGATGTCTAGCTAAGGGAGCAAAATCAAACGATCGCGGCTGGGGGGTACACTAGGAACTGGAGGCTCAAGTCGAAGGAAGAACCTTCTCCCCAGTCCCTTTTTCTAACTGGTTGGATTGAACAGACAGAAGTAGATCAAATTATTTCTTTATCTCAAGACGGGTTTTGGGAGTCTGTAGGTCTTTAGGCTGGCCCACTTAAGGATAGGTTTGATTGTTTGTATTGCAGGGTGCCTTTCTTCCACCCATCTCTTATGAATCCTTCCACATATTACACGCATTCCCGCTCTTTCCCTCCTATTTTGAATTATCCTCAACATGACGATTATTCTGAGTCGTACTGTAATCACCCTTCAGTTAGTTGGGATAACTCGGATTGGGGATACAGTTCCGGACCTCCGTGGTTAGGGTTTAACCCTGAACACTATGATTGTGATTTCTATTCTTCTCAGAGTCACATCGATTATAGATCGTCAACCTTTCATGAACAACCTAATACGATCTACAATCAAGAAAGATACACTAATCCTTACCCATCCTCTGATTACACTACCTATAGGTCATCACCACCTTTTGAACAATCTGAAATGACCTATTATCAGGAAGGGTATAATGAATCTCAATTCGTTAATTCCCCCGCATTGACCCCAAACCCGCCCAACCCTAAACCAACTCATTTGGTTCAGGGTAACCAGGTTTAAGAAAAGGTTCTGGCTAACTTGAGGAATATCATACAATCTTTAGAAGTTCAGCCAATACCTTGCATTGAGAGATTGGAGCCTCTGATTGAAATGATTGATGATTTGAATGAGTATTTGTTGGATTGGCTCCACGATGTTAAGGATAAGAACCCGAGTGAGTTTCTACTTGGGAAGTTAGCGAAATTAAGGATGAGATTTGTGGTCGCTTTGATTCAATCATGGGATGATTCCCAGGATGAACCCTCTTCAGGAAAGCCAATGTCAGAACCCGTTCAGGCACCTGTTGGGGGGACACATGTTACGAGGCTGACTAGATTCAATTAGAGCAACCAATTAAGGAAGATCTAATTTCTTCACCTGAGATCCTTGAGCCGGGGTACGAGGAAACGTATGTCTCCTTGGAACAGAAAGTGACAGATGATTTTGAGACATACATTAATATGGATTTCGATTTCTTTGATTCTGATGGTGAAGATTCACGTTGCAAAGTCTCACGTGAGTTTACAGAATATGATTTCTGTGAGATGATTGGGCCTGAGGAATCTGATAGATCATTTGATAGCCCAATAATTGAGGAAACTAATCTTATTAGGGCTCACATTATGGATCCAGAATCACATTTTCTAGAGGATTCAATCAAATGCCCTGAATGTCAGTTACACCCCATTGAGCTTATCGATGATTCTGTTTCTGAGATAATTAGACCCAAGTCAATTCTGATTCAGCCACATCATTTAGACTTGGCGATTTCAGATGGGGTGATTAATATGCAAGAGGCCATGGAATTTGACATGCTGAATGAGGAGGATAGGAGCCGGGAAATTTTGATTTGGGAAGCAAGTTCTGGAGGAAGTAGAAGACTGAGCTGAAGGGTTCCTATTAAGCTGAAACCATCAAACCAGAACCCTTACGACATCTGTTTTGAGGATGTCCAACCCAAGCACACATTCATTGATTATCCTTTGGAGCTTGAATTCTCTGTAACCCGACTTTTTGGTCTTGGGTTGCATCCTCATAAATCGCAGGCCCGACCCCGCTTGCATACTGATTTTATGTTTTGGGTAATTTTTATCTAGAACCTGAGATATTCTCGATTATGGGGTATGGGTCTGCACCACAATCTAGTCCACATTTGTGGACATCTATTGATAGGTCAAAGGTTTCTTCTATTTATTCTGATTATGACCTGCACTTGTGAATTCTTTATTTCTCTTCTTTGTATAGTGTGCCTAGGTAAAGGCACAAATTCAACACGTATACAATTCTTTTTAGTTTTCATCTCGGTGCGGACCTGACATTCACGCAATTCAGGTGCTTTCTACGCTCATCCACTCTATTTTATGTCTTTTCAATACAATGAGGACATTGCATTAGACAGGCATGGGGGGTGGATATTCATCTCTGAATTTATTCATCAGCTCCATAGATTTGTTTTATTTTCTTTTATCAAAAAAAAAAATGGAATTAGGAAAGAGAACTTGGGTTTAAGAAAATTTTCAATCTTAGGAAATATTACATTATGATTTGAACACAAAGACCCTTCAAGTCTTTGGACTTAATTTGCCTATGTATCTACTAAAATGTGAATTTGTTTTTCAAGTCCTCTCCAACCTAAATTCTATTTTAATTGGAGTAAATAAGTTTGGGTAATAAGTACACGACTTATCAACCCACCCTTTGATTTAAGGGAATTTTGAGTTTTAAGCATTTACACACTATCTTGTCACTGACTCATTTGGCGATTCTAACGGAAATTGGGTAGCTAATGAACCTTCTAGGGTGATATGGCTGGCAAGTTATCATGGGTAACAGCCCATAGGTAGGTTGTCCAGAGCCCAGTCACTAGATCTTTCTCTTTTTGCTGCATTTAGGTAAATCTTAGACTAGGGAAGCCACCTACTTAAAAAAAAAAATGAAAAAAAAGGAGAAAAGAAAAGAAAAAGAAATAAGCCACACTTCGCCGCACGAGTATGGCTGGCAAGTTGTCAGTGGTAACAGCTCATCGACTGGTTGTCCAGAACCCAACTCAATAAATGCACTGAAAAAAATCCCAAAACACTTAGGAAGAAGCGGAGAAGTAGAATAAACCAGGGAGATATACACTGGATTCACCCTTATGTTGACCCTGTAAAAATATATATATATATATAAGTAGGGAGAAAGCTACCGGTTGTAAAGATACACCTTTGGATAGAATTTTTTTTTAGGCCACCTAGAGGCGTAGAAATCCGAAGTCCATTTTATCTATCGGTCAACGAGTCTATCACATTCACAATAAGATGCATAGAACTTATGATTCTCATCAAATCTTGGGTGAGTTGAATGGCCGTAGGAAGCCACACTTAAACCCTAAAACTTGAAAATCCAAAAAAATTAAAAAAGAGGAAAAAAGAGAAAAAGAAAAATTTCTTTGAATAAGGTAAGGGCTTGAGGCAGTCTGCATTTTGGCAGATACTCGGGCACTGTTGTGTCTTTGAAAGTTCAGATCCTAGCTAAACATTTTCTTAATGATTGAAAATAACTCAAGCCTAAATAATCCAACCTGATTCTTCTATAAATAGCATATAGTTTTTGCTAGGGACTAGCAAAATATAGGCATGGGGGTATGATGTAAACATGTTTACACTACTTAAGATGTCTATTTATGCATGTTCGTAAGCATAGGATTGCATTGCATACTATAAATATTGCATAGCATGCATCATCTTGCATGTAGAGTAGTTTGAATAAAATGGAGGTTAATTGTCTCCTTTTATGTTCATGGACGTGAAAAATTTTTATCAGGGCCTCGGATCGAAGATCCAACCATACAGATGTGATCAGGGTGACGATTGGAGTTCAACAACTCCAAGATCACCCTAATCAGGAATCTGTAGCATCAGATAGAGATCGGGGAACCCTAGAAGATCAAGGACCAAGATGGTGTGAATCCTCACATCAAACGACAAATCTGATCGTACGGATGGATTCGGATCAATGATCGCAGCCTAACGGTGTGAAAATCGACTCAATCCGACACCCGTGGCACCATCTACATCATCCAGAAGATGGACGGCCAAGATGGTGCCACGTGGCACTATCTCAGCCATCCAACAAACCCTCAAGACCACCGCTGCCTCTCCAAAGAAAATCCAACATGTGATTTGGGCCGTTGGATCTCGATCCAATGGCTGTGGATGCGTGCACCTGATTTCATCCGCGTGACATAATCCACCGTGCAACGTAGCGGTCGCAAGTCGTTGCGCGATCACAGGACGCGAGTTCGACTTGCGATCTGCGGTGCGCACGTGATTAAATTTGACCGCTTGATCGATTGTGGATGGCCCAGATCGCCCGATCGGGTGCTCGCACTATTGCACGCCACGCCTCACGTGGAATCACACGCGAGCGAGCGCGTAGAGGAGGCAGGCGGAGGCGAGATCTAAGCCATCCGATCTTGCGATCGGGCAGCTGAGAGCGGCTGGACGTGTACACACGTTACACGCGTGAGCAAGCGAGCGGGTGCACGCGTGCCGCCCAATACGCCCACGTTCGGACCTTTAGCGACAGTTTTATCCATCACTAGAGGTCCTGAATTAATGTTTTTCAAATTGGAATGACGAAAATGCCCCCACTCCTTGCAACTATAAAAGGAGACCCCCTCCATAAGAAATTCTCTTCCCTTCCTTCTCTTCTCTCCCTCTCCAAAGCTCAAGAGAAGCTTGTCCCACACCCGGGATGCTTCTCACAAGATAAAGTCAAATTTTCATCCCCCTTTCAGAAGCAGATCCTACGACGACGACGATGTGCTGCCCCATTCCCATTCTTCCTGCTTTGCCCTCCTTCATCCTACTTCGTCCTCCTTCGTCCAGGCGTCATCCCATCCGGCTCGTCCTCCAAGCGACCGTCGAGGAGGATATCTCTCTCCCCATTCTTTTTACTACTTTCTAGAATAGATTTACTGCTTTCTATTGTAATCATTTTCCCACTTTCTAGTCTTAATATTTAGTGTAATGAACAATCCTTTCGATAATAAATTCCATGTGCATTCTATATCTCTTTCGATTTTTGTTTGTATTATTCTCTCTCTCTTATTCTCTCTCTCTCTTCTATTTATTGTAAATAGTTAGATAGTTCTAATCAATTAATTTACTTCATGACAAATAAAACAAATGTGAATTTTTTAAATCAAACATCCGCCTCCCTATGTTCGACCCGTGATTTTCATTCCGGTATAAATTTTATTTGTTGAACACGAGTTCTTCGCTTTCATACTACAATGACAGGTTTTCAAAACCAAACACATTAGCGTAGCAACCCAACATTCAACAGGGTTCTAAGAAAGCTAAGACTAAGGTGGATGGTTACGACCATCCTTTACGGAATCCTCGGTTGAACGAGGGTGTTAATGTCATGGTTGGAAAATATGTTGTCCCATCCATTCCTTTCCTAGTGTTGAGATTAGGCACTTCCACCAAATAAGTCACTTGATATCCCTTAAACATCACCAATCCCCAATAATGCCTCGTGAATAAATGTTTGCGTATGTGTGTGTGTTACGTTGTGTTGGTAGATATAAAAAAGAAAAAAAGAAAAAATAAAGCGAAAAAAGTGTTGAGTTATGTTCATTTTTTGTCAACTACATTGAGGTGACAAAACCTATTACCATTACGATCTACCAAATACAGCCTTGACCTACTTTTCCGTATTTCTGACTACCCGAATACTAGCTGATGATTTCTAACTTAGTTATAAGCTTATCAAAACTTAATTAAAGTATTAATGTCGTGAGAGACCACCAAATATATTTACAAATCTGGTGTGAGCTCGAAAAGAAAAGAAAAGTGGAAAAGAGAAGAAAAAAAGAGAGAAAGAGAGTGAGTACAAAGGAACGAAAGAAAGCACAGTTTCTCTGCCTCTCTCTGAGTTGATTTATTTGATAGTTTGGAAATCCAGGTTCTATAGTACTAGTCTATATGTAGCACCAAAGGAGTGTGAGCCACCAAATGCAAACCCACTTGACTCAAACATCTTCTACCTAAGCCATAAGCCGGGGCTGAAATTATAGATTATTTTGTTATACCCCTGAGGGAAAAAGTTTGCTTATTTCGATAGAGTTTTACTAGGGGTCAAGTACAAGCTTTAGATGTTGATTGACTTTTCATTTGGATCCATGGCATAGGCTACAACACTACACTTTCATGATCATCTAGATTTCTAAATTTTTGGATGAAAATAAAAGAAATAGATCTCTAGCCAGACTCTTGATAGAAATTACTCATTTAGGACCACTTTGCATTTAGTATTACATTTGTAAGGGACTAGCAAGATTTAGGCATGGGGGTATTATTGTGCAGCAATCATAGGACCTAATCTACCTGAACTAAGTTAGATCTTAGCTTAACTTAGGAAAAATTCATGCATGAGCAGCATATTTCGCATTATAGTTGATTTGTTTAGCCATGTAAATAATAATGCTATTTTATGTTCTAATTGAGAGGCAATATTAATTGCAGATGATTCAAGGCCGCGAATGATAAAATAGACTGTACGGATCTGATCAGGACGACGATTGGAGTCCAACACTTCCGAAATCGTCTTGATCAGACTTCCATAATATCATATGTAGTCCACAAAAGATCAAAGGTCAAGAAGAAAGGTGGCACAAATCCAAACCAAAGATGCCAAATCTGACAACATAGATGGATCCGGGCCAATGATTGCAGTCCAACAACGCAAGAATTGCCTCAATCGGACCCCTGTAGTACCATCTACAAAAGTAAGAAAACTAACGATCAAGATGGCACCACATGGCGCCATCCCAACAGCTCTTACCTGACTGCCTCAGCCATTGAAGCAAAATGTGGGCTGTTGTATCGTCATCCAACAGGCACGCTTGAACCACGTAGCCACTTCCCTAGCACTTCATCAAAGAAGATCTCATCAAAGCTGTTGGATTGTCATCCAACGGCTGAGGGCACGCATGCCTTTAAGTGTAATAGCGACCATCTGTGGCACGGCTATCGATGATGCTAGGTGAGCTGCATGGCACGTGGTGGACCACTGGATCATGCGGTGCAATAATGCTTGAGATGACACACGGTTACATGTGCTGTTGTACATGAAAATCAGTGGCAGTACAGCGCATAATCTCAGTCGTCGATCATCGTGATCGAATGACTGATTTTGAGCACGTGCACGTGTACAAGGAGAGCGGTGGTGGTAGATCGGGCAGCTCTGTGGGCACCATGTGGCGCGATCCTATTCATCCACACATTGGGTGCGTGATGGAAGCACGTGGAGGTGTGTTTTTGACGAGATCTGAGCCGTTGATCGCCAGATCGATGACTTGTGTTGCTCTAAGTTGGTTGCACGATTTAGGGGCTCTAAACTATCCAGTTTGCCCCTCACTTTAGTTATGAAAAGGACCCCAGACCCCCCATTTGAAGCCATCTCTTCCTCTAGACATCTCCCACTCCCTTCTGCTCTGAGGAGCCCCCTTCCTCCGAGACATCCACCAAACCCACCCTTACTGCATCGCTGCTGCCACTCCACACCTCTCCAAAGGCCACCAAGGACCACCCTTGGTGCCCATGTTCTAGTAGAATAGATAGTTGTCTTTTTATTTATTCTAGTAGTTCTATTTGTAGTAATTGTTGTTCTAGTTATTTTGCTTTAGTTGTAGATAGTTTTAGTTATTATTCTTGTCAAGCATTCAATGAAATGGAACACTTGCCTGATCATTATCTGAATGGAGTTGATTTGCTTGATATTGTATATTTATCTTGCTTAGTGTTTTAGTTCTAGTTAGATTAAATCAGTATTAAGTCGAGTCACTTTTCTGCATCCTTGAGTTCGATCGGTACTTACCAATCTTGTTATATTTGTTTGTCGATGTGTTTTTGCACTATACTACGATGAAATTATTGTCAAAAATGCGATCCCATGCTTCTGTTGTTATAATTGTATTTTTTGATAATGATAAATGAGCTATTTCTTGGAAAAGACTGACATGTTGCAGGAAAAATTTAAAGTACAGGAAGGACTTAAAGATTAGGAAAAGGAAGGGCAAAAGATTTTTTTAGTCTATTTTAATTTTTTAGAATGTAAAAAGCCTTGATGTCTTTTGATCTTTCCTTCTTTAAAGTCTTATTTCTATTGATTTTTCAGATGTCTCTCGTTACCTTCAAACGTTTGAATCTTATTTTTCAGATGTCTAAGGCATTTTTCTAAACATCCAAGATTATGTCCAGAACCTATATTCAATGCCAGATCTCGCAACCTCTGTCATTTGAGTTTTTCAAATGTCCACTATTTCTTTCAGACATCTGGTTTATTGACTTTTAGATGCCTCCTTGAGATTTTGATAATCTCTTTAATTCTTTAGAGCAACGGTCATAATCTTAGGAGTTATCAGATGTCTAACATTGTCTTGGGCCATCTAAATCCATCCAATGTTCACTTTCTCCAACATTTATATTGATCGTAATTAAGTATGTCCGTTATACTTTGATTTTGGATCTTTGAAGGCCATTAGACATCCTTAAGTTTATTCAAATGTCTGCTGGTTATTTTTAAGATGTCTAACCATATATCTCTAGATCCCTGTTTGGGTTTAATTTCATTCCAGTAACGAGCACTCTTTCCCTGATGCATTTTTAGATGTCCAATTTCATTTTCAAACGTCTGAAAATTTATATTCAGATGTCTAACTTTTGTTTAGATGTCCCTGCATTTAATCGAGTAACCACTTTACTTTCTTGGAGTTTTGTTAGACATCCTGGTTTATTCTCAGATGCCTATAATAGTATTTTCAGACGTCTGACCTTGCTTTTCGGACGTATGATATAATCAAAATATGAGTTAATGCTTTATAGTCATTCTATCTCAATTTATTCCAATTCACTTCAAATTCCAACGACTACCTAAGCTCAAATATGACCTCCTACACCTATATATACCCCCTTTAGGTATCCTTAAGAATTTACAACAAAGAAATTCACATTCAACTCATTTGAAAGCTCTTAATCTCATTTGTGCTCTCTTATGTGCTTCATTTGTGCTATTGTTTTTGAGAGCAACACTTCTTCCTGCTGCTCATAGGTTTGAAGAAAGGAGTATTCTAATTCTTTCATTCAAGGCTTATAGATTTATATTACTTTTTGATAGTTTATTTGAGTACCCAGTTTGTGGGTTTCCCGTTTCCTCTTAGTAGAGGGGTAAAACTCTTCTTGTGGTTTGAACAGGAAGTGGGGTTTTGTAATATTACTTGTTAGTAATTCCTACTTGGGTAGGAGCAAAATCCTAGATTGAGAGATCTAGGTAAAGGTTTTTCCCGCAAGGGTTTCCTCTCTAAATACTTATGTTCTTGCTGCGTTTGTTTGAATTTTAATTTTGTTGCACAATTGAACCCCCTTCTTGTGCCACTAACAGCTTCGACACCCATCAATGGTTTTGAAATGAGTTGATTAGATGATTTTATTAGATATTGTTCTAATTTGGTTTTGCTTTGAATTTTTTTCTTCATTGATAGCTTGATCCAAGGAAAAAGGAAAATCAATTGAACTAATTTGAGGCTCGTGTCAGATGCTTTTAGAGTATCGCCTAGGACCCTTGAACACCAATCAATGGTGTGTAGGTATCCTAGATTATTCAAATCATCTAGGCAATTCAAATCAAATGGCCATCTGGGCGATATTTGGATTTTAATCTGAAGGGTTTCAATGCATTGTTCAGAAGTTGATTTAAGTCTAGGAGATCTAAATGAAGGGCAGGGATTCGATTTTAGTGGATTTTAATGTCTAATTTAATTTCTCTCTTCACACTGTCCATGGCATAAGAGAGAGATTAGATTAGGGTTTATCTTGTTCTTTGAGTTTAATCTTGTTTTGAATGAGTCCTAGATTTATCAAGGATTGTTTGTGATGCTTCTGAACTGGGATTCAATGCTTTTGGAAGCCTAATGTGGATTTTCACCTTAAACTATCTATAGTGTAAGGTGAAAATCATATTAGGGTTATAAGGATTTTTGGAAGTTGTGTTTAGATTTTCTTGGATTTCATAACTTTTAGAAAACAATTTGAGATGATTTTCGTGGAGATTTTATTCATATATCTCAGTTCTGGGATGCACTTCTACATCCTAGGTTTGAGATGAGATATGGAATCTAAGGCATTCAATGATGATTGTTATGCATAGATTTGATTCTGAAGTTGAGTTTAAATCATAATCCATTCTCTAATTGCTATGTAAATGCTTGTTATTGGTTTGAATCTCCCAATTCCGTACATAAAAGACTCCATAGCATCTACATTTAGTGGATTTAATCTCTATTTCCGAGCGATTTCTGGATCTGAGGTTTCTCTGAGTTGAATGACACTTAGATCTTGGTTTTCCATATTTGAAGTGGCACAAAGAAGCCTCATATCAGACCTTAATGTTCTGATCTTTCAGCAGCACAGCACCGTAGGAGTAGCAGCAGCAGCTGGTTCTGAACTGGTTTGCTGATTTCAGGGGTTTTGGGTTGATTTTGAGTGTTAATTGAGTTGGTTGATGAAGTGTACTATTAGAACATCATTTTCAAGCATTCATATACAAATATTTGACTTAAATTTTATTTGAATGGCTTGTAATCCATCTTTCAACACACTATTAGCAATACATTTCAGTCATATCTGTCCACATTTGAATTTTAATGAAATTTGAAGTGAAAATTAGGTTTTATGGTTCAAAACTCTTTCATGTGATTTGCTAGAGGTTTTTGGATGTTTACGGACCTCAAACTGAATCTTAAGGCTTAGGTTCACCATTTCAGCATCCCTTTAAGCCATATTTGTTCCAACTTGTAAATACATGAACAAATACAAAAAATTATAAATAAATAAAACAAAAGTGTCTTGAGTTAGATTAGTAATAGTTTTATGTGTGTAAAGTTTAAATGAATTTTTAACCCTCTAACTGGTAAAACATACCAGTAGGTTAGGTCCATTGTGATATTAAATAAGAAAACTCAATAATAAAAACACATAAAGAGTCTTTCTTCTCCCTTCTCAACTTTTCTCTCTCCTCTCCTACCTCAACAAAATATAAAAACACCATCATAACTTGAAAAAGCCAAAAATTTCAAAAAAATACCTTGTTTACAATATTTATACTTGTATATATAATTTAATACTAAGTTAAATGTAAATAATAAGTTATATACCTATAATGTACATAACTAACTTATGTATTTATTATATTTATTTAAATAAGTATTTATGTTGAGTTATACTATATATATCATAATTATATAATTATATAATTGTTTATTTACATTATATGTGCATAAACCTATGTAAATACAAATAAACATGTATATATGTACAATCTTATCTATAATTGTAAATATAGTTTAAGGTAATTATAATATACTATAATACACCTATACATTTATTTATTTATGTATTTATTGTATATAATTAAGTTAATAGGTTAATTAGCTAAGTTATTAAGTTAAAATAAATTAAATTAGTAATTAATTAATTATTGAAGTAAATTATCTTCTATACTTGTATAATATAATTTTAAGTATTTTCAACATATTCATAATATATTTATACTATATAGTAGTATTGATAATCTAATTATGTATTTATCTAGGTAAACTGTGTAAATAAATGTACATAAATTAAAATAAATAACCAAAAATAAATTAAAATTTGTAATAAATACTTTATAATGTATATCTACTGAATTATAACTCAATTGACTCATTAACTTATTAATTTGAACTTTAATTAACAATTTAAGTGCTAATTTAACGTGTACATTTTTCCAACTCTAACTAATTTTTAAATATAATTAAATAATTAATTATTGTAAATTAAGCACACCAATAGAAAGCCTTATGTATAGGATTTATAATTATATAATTTAATTTGTAAATACTATTTAATAAGGCACCCAAATTAAGGCCTAAACTAGCCTTGAAATCACGAGCTGCGTGCTCAATTGAGTGCTCTGATTAGCACCACCTCAATGGTTTTAGAGTAGTTGTGTAGCTATATAAGCGCCAATGCTTGCGACCTCATCGGTCGTCAGCACTGGGTGCACATTACTAGGCATACAGGTGTCTTGAGCAACAGGTGCATGTGTGTGCATGCGCTTGAGGGTGTGTGCATGTGTGTGTGTGGGTGTGTGTGAGTGTAGGTGGGCTTATTAGGCCTCACATGGACAAAAATATACCTTAATTAACAAGCTAGGGTCCACCTAGTAATGGTACCAATTCGACCTCGTAAGGGGACGTTGATCCTGTGAAAATTGGACCCGCAAATCCAAAACTTTTGCTCTAAGTTCATGTAAATCATGGATTAAGTTAACATAAAGACTAAGGTTGTGTTGTGTTTACATATATGTGTTAAGTGTAGAGTTAATTAAGTGATGTGTGAGTGTATGTGTGTAGTGTTAAGTGTGTGTATATGTATGTGTGTGTTAGTATAAGTATATAAATTAAGTACATATGTATGTATATATATAGTATACATAGAGTATAAAGTATACATATTCCTTTTAGCCTTCTTTGTATATATGTTTTCTAAGGCTTTAGTGACACTTATATATGTCACTATACATATATTATATCCTACTATAGGTAGTTACATGTTGGGCATAAATTTCACGAGAAACACTAGAGTTATGAAAAACCCATTGTGGCAGTCGCAAAATCTCGCTTAATAAATAAAATTTTCTGAAACTTAAAGTGAGTCTCGGGTCGAACACAGGGAGGCGACGTTCGTTTCTTTGAAATCCGCATTTCACTTTGTTTCATTTTGGTATTTTTAGGTCTTTACAATTTTCTTAGTCTTTTATACATAAGAACAGACTATAGAATAACAAACTAACTAAGCTAATCTAACTGCAAAAAATAAATAGAGAGTAGAGGATGAAGGGGATCTGATATATGGAATAATAGTTATTACAATTACACTAAACAAGAATATGCTAAACAGAATGAAAGAAATTGAGGTAAGAGAAAATCCTCCAAAGCGGATGTTCGATGAGACGATGACGCTTGGATGGAGGAGGTGAGGTGCTAGACGTCAGGGATGAGATATAAGAGGAATCTGGGTAGAATAAAGCTTCGCCAAGCTCGTAGGAATGGGCATGAGGTGGTGGAGATGATCAGCTTCCTAAATGGAGGTGAGAGGACAGCCCTGTGGTTACCTATGAAGGTGGTGAGAGGTTGGTTGAATATTTGGTGGTTGTGAAGGATTTCTACACTAATAGGTGGCCTAAGGCATGAGAGTGGTATCTTGGGAGCTTTTGTAGGATTTTAGAACTCTTGAGTAGGTGGGAATAGCATTGGAAGTGATGGCTGGACAATAGGGGTGTGTGGGGCCTTATATAGAGTTGGGAGGGGGTGTATTACGTGCATGGGTTTAATGGGGGCGCATGGGACATGCATGCATGCTCCACGCACCCACTGGCTGAGCACTGAAGGCCGTAGCTGGCGAGGAATGGAGGTAGCAACTAGATGGTGCGGGAAGCATTTGCAACCGCTTGATCTTCATTGTAGGGTAGGGAGAACATGAATCTCACGATCCCAATTCGTGCACAACATGCTCCGCTAGCGAGAGCAAATGACAGTCATTCGATTCGAATCATGTGGCTGAGGAGAACTCATAGATCATGCCTTCGAATTGTTCAGGCATGTGCGTATTGCGCCTCTCTTGAAATCTAATGGCTAAGAATAATTGTGGCTGACTTAAACAAGTGCAGAGGATCATGGCTCCCTCGTTGTGTATCATGCCTCGCACTTGATGGTCATTCAATGTGTGATGAAGGGCTAAGGAAGCACGCTGATCAGTGCTTCAAATTGCATAATTGACACATGTACGATCGCGTACGTGATCGCTCGCGTATGCTACCAATGGAGTCCGTAGCCCTTGGATTGTAGATGGAGCGCCTGACGATGATCTTCATTAGCGCTGCACGATCAAGATCGTGCAATCTTGATTCAAATTGGATGCATCATGGAATGAGGGGGAAGCGTGGGGTCTCGTACTCATGTTGATGGCTTGAGAGTGCCTCTTCCAACCACTATGCTATAGAGGCACATGTGTCGACTTTAGGACTTTCCCCTCAACCAATGGTCATGTGATCTTAGTTGTTGGATTTTCATCCAATAACTAGGATTGTGCATGGGAGGCACCTTTGAGGAGGCAAGGTGAGCTATGTTGGGCGATTTGGACATGGCACCATCCAGACTGTCCATCTTCTTTTACTTGTAGAGGATGCCATGGTGCTCGGATCAAGGTGATTTTCACATTGCTGGACTACGATCACTGCTCCGGATTCATTCGTACGGTCGGATTTGTCATTTGAAGCATTGAAATGTATCACCTTATCTCCTGGCCACAATAATACATGAATTATTATACAATTTATACAAATCATCTTGAATGCAATATGATCAATGTTTTTGCAATGTTTATAATGTGGGATGCAATGTCAAGTTTAGGAACTTTCATAAATAGACATCTTATCATGAATAAATGTGCATTTATCATACCCCTATGACTATCTTTTTCTACTCCCTAGTAAAACTAAACTATATGCTACGTATAAAAACAGAATTATGACTCGATAGCCCAAGCATAAGTTATTTATTAACAAGAAGAAATTTCAACTAAGGCCCTAAACTACGAAGACTCAATAGTGCCCCGGTGCCTGCCAAAATGCAGACAACCCAAGTCCTCAACTAATTTCGAAAAGGAAAGATACATTTTTTCTCTTCTTTTTTTTCCTATTTTTTTCTTTTCTTTTTTTTTGGATTTTTTTTTAGTTAAGAGTTTCAAGGTAGCTTTTTACAGCCACCCAACCCACCCAAGACTCAAACAGAACTTTAAGTTCTAAGCATCTTGTGAAAGGTGATAGACTCACTAAGCAGCAGTCAAATTGTACTTCAAGTTTCTACGAGCCTAGGTGACCTAAAAAGTCTACCTCAAGGTTTGTCTTTCTAATCGGTAGCTTTCTCCCTAATTCTAAAATTTTTTATGGGGTCAACACAAGGGCGAACACAGTGTATATCTCCCTAGTTTATTCTATTTCCCTACTCCCCTAAGTGTTTTTGGAATCATTTGTGCATTTTTGTGAGCTGGGCTCTAGACAACCGGGCAATGGGCTATTACCCATGACAACTTGCCAACCATACTCGTGCTGTGAAGTGTGGCTTACTTTATTTTATTTTTTCCTTCTTTTCCTTTTTTTTTGAGTATATATTTTTTTTCTTTTTCTGAGTAGGTGGCTTCCCTAATCTAAGATTTACCTAAAGGCAGTAGAAAGAGAATGGTCATGTAGCTGGACTCTAGACAACTGACCAATGGGCTATTACCCACAACAACTTGCATACCATACTATCCTACAAAGTTCATTAGCTATCAAATTTCCATAAAAACCACTGAGAAGTGAGTCAGTACAAATAGTGTGTAGATTCTTTAAAACTCAAAGGCTCTCAAAGTAGAGTTCGGGTTGATAAGTCATGTGCTTATCACCCCAATTTATTATCCAAATTGAAGTAAAATTAACGTGGCGAGGACTTAAGAAACTGACCCACATTTTAGTAGACACTCAAGCTGATTAAGTCCAAAGACCTGAAGAGTATAAGTGTTCAGGTCTTATCGTATCATTTCCTAAAGTTAATAACTCTTAATGCCTAAGTTTTCTTCTCCTAATTTTAATATTATTTTTTAAGAGAAATAACAAGAAACTACTATTACAGAATTGACAAAATAATTATATCATAAAATATCCACCACCCCATGCTTAGCTAAAACAATGTCCTCATTGTAAAATAAAGGCATAAAAGAGGGCAGAATAGGAAAAATAACACCTGTATTCCATGAACATTCGGTCTGCTCCAAAATAGACCATACACGTGGAGAGTTTATTGCCTTCAGCTAGGCGATGTCTGCCAAAAAAAGATCAGGCCAAGGTGAGAGCAACATTGTCTGAGATGGGTTCAGGGAGAACACGGTCAACATATGGTTTGAAATGTTGCCTATTGATCTTAAAGGAATTACCCGTCTTTAGGTTAGATATTTCAACAGCTCCGTTAGAAAATATCCGATCAATAGTGAACAAGCCGTTCCACTTAAACCTAAGCTTGCCGGGAAAGAGCTTAAGTCGAGAATCAAAGAGCCATATGCTTTGGTTCGACTCAAAACTCTTTCGGGAAATCATCTGATCATGAAGAGCTTTGGTCCTTGCCTTATAAATTTTGGCATTCTCATAGGCATCATTTTTAAGCTCCTCCAACTCAGATAGTTGGAGTTTCTTAGTCTTCCCGACTAACTCTAAATCAAAATTGCATTTCATGCTGGTCCGAAATGCCCGATGTTCTACTTCTATGGGTAAGTGGCATGCCTTACCAAACACCAGATGAAATGGAGACATACTGATAGGCATTTTGTACGCAGTATGGTAGGCTCAAAGAGCATTGTCAAGCTTTTTGGTCCAATCTTTCCAATTAGGACTAACTATTTTTTGTAGTATGTTCTTGATCTCCCTATTGGAGACCTCGGCCTATTCATTTGTCTGACGGTGATAAGGTGTGATAATCCGATGATTCACCCTATATTTTGCCAGTAGAATCTTGAACTGGGAATAAGTGAAATGAGTGCCATCATCACTGATGATGGCTCGAGGAATCCCAAACCAACTAAAAATGGTTTTGTTAACAAAGACAATGACCAGTTTATGGTCATTGGTTCGAGTGGAGATCGCCATAATCCAATTGGACACGTAATCCATAGCAACTAGAATATACTGGTGTCCAAATGAAGGAGGAAAGGGTCCCATGAAATCAATGCCCCAAACGTTGAAGATTTCGATGGGAAGTATCGAGTTAAGGGGCATCATGTCTCTCTTGGCCATGTTCCTCAGTGTCTGGCATCGGGAGCACGACCTTGAGAATTCCTAGGCATCCTTAAATAAAAATGGCCAATGGAATCCGAATTGTAGAATTTTTGTTACTGTCTTTTTCCTGGAAGAATATCCACCACATGCAGATGCATGGTAGAACAAAAGTACGCTTTGGAACTCATTTTTCATGACACATCAGCAAATAATCTAGTCAGCATCGATGTGGTACAGCTTGGGATAATCCCAAAAATAATATTTGGCCATGGACATAAGTCTATTCCATTCTTGCTTGGTCCAATCATGGGGGATTTGACCCACAACCAAATAATTGACGATATCCACAAACTGAGTTTAAATACTAGAGACAATAAGGATAGTCTCATTCGAAAAACTGTCAGAAATTGGTTTATCTGGATGATGAGAATCAGTTAGGATTCTTGAAAGATGACATGCCACTACATTTTGTGCCCTAGATTTGTCTTTGATTTCATGATTAAATTCTTGAAGTAAAAGAATCCAGCAAATGAACTGGGCTTGGCATCCTTTTTGGACAAGAGATGTTTCAAGGCTGAGTGGTCGGTATAGATAATGACATGAGAACCTAAGAGATAAGTCCTAAATTTTTCCAGAGTGAAAACTAGAGCTAGCAATTCATTTTCATTAATGGTGTAGTTCCTCTGGGCCTCGTCCAGAGACTTGGTAGCATAGTAGATAATACAGGGCTTTTTATCTATCTTCTGACCCAAGACAACCCCGACCGTATAATCAGAAGTGTTGGCCATAATCTCAAATGGGTTTGTCCAGACCAGTGGTTGCAACACCAAGATGCAGGTGACTACCATTTTCAATAAATCAAATGCCTTGTGGCATGATTCATCAAACTCAAGCGACATGTCTTTGGCCAAAAGGTTACTCAAGGGTCAAGCAACCTTCAAGAAGTCCTTAATGAACCTCCGATAGAAACCCACATGACCAAAGAATGATCGAATTTGTTTAACGGATGTGGGTAGGGGAAGTTTAGAGATGGCATTTACCTTAGCCTTATCAACTTCAATGCCTCGGTTAGAGACCACATGACCCAAGACGATGCCTTCTTAAGTCATGAAGTGGCTATTTTCCCAGCTAAGGACTAGCCATGTTTTGATGCATCACTTGAGGATCAATTCTAGGTTAGCTAGGCATGACTTGAAGGAGTCTCCAAAAATGGAGAAACCATCCATGAATACCTCAAGACAATCTACCACCATGTCAGAAAAGATGGCAAGCATGTGTTCTATCACTGCTAAACGTGTTAGAAAGATATGATCTTACCGTTGCTGTGCAAATCACGATGGAACAAATGAATTTATAAAAACCAGGAGTACCGGGTCGTTCGCAGGGAGGCAATCACGATTTATACAGAAGCTCTTCAAAAAATTAGTTCTAGCAGATATTTATATATGTATATATGTATAGATAGACATCAGGCATTCAAAAGATCAAAAGTTTATTGCATTCAAATAGAGTTTTTCAAAATAGAAATTCCTAAGATAGCAGATAGATAGAAAGAAAGTGAGAGAGAGATGCAGATAGATGACGCCACTTGTAGGATTCTTGTGCAAGGTACGGCATCACCTCAAATCCAAAGAGTCAGGACGAAGGTCGGAGTTGCAGAGAGTGGCGGAAGATCGTGGAAGAAGGTGGAAGAGAGAGATGAAGAATTGTTTTGGAAGATGGCTCCACTGGGGCGCCTTGGGCCTTCTTTTATAGCTTTGATGAGGGTCAAAGAGGGTATTTTGGCCCTCCAACTAGTGCAACAACCTTAGGTTAATTAGATCTATCGATCGGGAGATCAGCGAACCTGACTTGGCCTTAAAACTCCTTCAAAATCTCCTTCTACGCTCTGGGCGCATGAGATGTTGACACATGGCATGCCTAGAGCCCTTGATCCATGATTGCACGGCTCCCTCTCCTCCGCGCGTGCCCGCTCGCTCAAAATGAGCACCTAATCCTCAGTCATTCGATCCCATGATTGAACGGCTTAAAGATTGCGCCCATTGGCTTTGCATCAAAGCAAGTGCATGAGAGCACACGTTGGTTCCCACATGCAGCCATTGAATCCTTTGATTGCACCATGCATTCACTCATTCACCCTTCGATCACCATCCATCGGTCAATAGCGCTCACTCGTTACGCCTATCTTGATTTCTCGCACTGTGCTACTCGAATGTGCGCTTTTTGCTTGCAGTTGAGTCACTCATCGCTGCTCTGTGACCGCCTTTGAGTCGTGGTTTTATTTTAGGAAACTCCAGTCTCGACCGCTGGATGGAGATCCAATGATCAAGATCTTCTCCTTCTTTGACGAGGTGCGGATGGAGCAGGGATGTGGCCATTCGTGGACCATCCAACAGCTCACAGCGAGCGAAGAATGATCTTCATAGATAAGGTGATGGTGAAAGGTGGCTATGATGGCGCCACGTGGCACCATCATGGCCGTCCATCTTCTTTTCTTTGTATCTGGTGATGTAGACCTCCAATTGGGTTGATTTTTGTGCAATTGGATTGTGATCGTTGATCCAGATCCATCCATGTGGTTGGATTTTTCATCTGAATCTTGGATCTTTGTCCTCTAGCTCCGTGGCCTATGTTCTTCTATGGACTGCACAAGATGCTCTGGTTGTCTAATCGAAATGATTTCGAAAGCTTGGACTCCCATCATTGTTCTAATCAGATCTGTACGGTCTAATCTGTCATCTGTGACTTCGAATCATCTGCGATTAATTTCATCTCTCTTTTAGTACATAAAATGACAATATTATCTATGCCGCTAATCAAACTAACTATTATGCAAATTATGATGCTTACGCATGCATTGTTCCTAAGTAATGCTAGAATCTAACTTAATTCAGGTGATTTAGGTTACATGATTGCTGTGCAATCAGCATGCACCTTTGAAAAGTTGCTAGTGCATTTCAAAGGCCAAATAGCATCCTACGGAATGCAAAGGTTCTGTAGGGACATGTGAATGTTGTCTTCTCCTGGTCTTCGGGATGGATAGGGACTTGGTTGTATCCCGAATAACTATACAGGAAGAAAAAATACTTTTGCCTAACTAACCTTTCTAGGATTTTATCAATGAATGGAAAAGGGAAATTGTCCTTTTTGGCGATTGTGTTTAGCTTCCTAAAATCGATACAAACTCTCCAAGTAAAAGTTGAATGGGTAGTGAAGGATTCCCCTTTCTCATTGGTCACCACGATTATCCCTGCCTTCTTGGGAACAATCTGGACAGGGCTAACCCAGGGACTATCTGAAATTGGGTAAATAATACCTGCATCGAGCCACTTGATTATTTCCTTTTTGACTACTTCTCGCATATTAGGATTTAATCTTCTTTGCATCTCACGAGAAGGGCGGGATCCGGCTTCCATGTAAATCTGGTGATTGCAATAAGATGGCTCGATCCCCCTAAGGTCATGGATGTTCCAACCAATTACCTCTTTATTTGCCTTTAGGACCCTAATTTGTTTCATCTCCTACTCCTTAGCCAGTTTAGCACTAATAATCACAGGGAGCATTTTTTTAGGTCCTAAAAATTCATACTTTAAATTCTCGTGCAATGGTTTCAGTTCAAGCTGGGGCGAGTTCAGGATGGAAGGCAAGGAGGATGCTGATGAAGATTCATCAGGATGGTCCAGTGGAAGAGGTTGGGAGTGAACAAAATTAGCAACCTCTTCAGGGTGTGGCGAGTCTGCCATGGAGGGTTGTGGGTTAGGTTTGTCAGTGCTAGTAGAATCCTTGAGTACATTGATCGCCATACAAGTCTCAATGTTGAAATCATGATCCTCAAGTTCTTCGATAAATCCACAATCCTCAAATCTATTTACCACCTTGAAAATATCAAGTGTCAATTTTATGTCTCCGAAGGCAATCTCCATACTACTGCTCTCACAATTGATGTTTCCCTTGGTAGTAGTGAGGAACAAATGCCCTAGAATGCTGCGCATGTTCCTCAATTCTTCATGTACATCCATGTCAAGGACTAGGAAATCTACAGGAAAATAGAATAGGAAATCTATAGGAAAATAGAAGTCCTTGACTTTGACAATAACATCCTCAATAATGCCTTTTGGTGTGGTGACCAAACGATCCACTAACTGTAGTGTTACTGAGGTTGGCCTGAGTAGAGAGAAGTTGGGATTAGGTTGATGAATGCACCTAGATCCAATAGTGCTCGATCAAAAGTGTAATCCCTAATGACACATCAAATCAAGGTGGCACCTGGATCTCTCTTCTTCTAAGGAAGGTGGTGCAGGATAATAGAACTAGCTTGCTCGGAGAGTATCACCTTCCATGGGTTGGGTTCTTTTGGCTTGCGCTTTTGAGTACATAGATCCTTCAAGAACTTAGCGTAAGTCAGGATGTGCTTAATAGCATCGAGGAGCAGGATATTGATCTCTACACTCTTGAATATATTCAAGAGCTCCTCGTTGCTGTCTATGGTTTTCTTCTTCCTGGTTTTTAATAAGGATTCAAGGAACGAGATGTGGGTGGTGTCCTCAATTTCAAGTTCTTGAGAATTGTCCTCATCTTCAACTTTCTCCTTTTCCTCCTCAGGCTCACCAGGGTTTTAGTTACTAGAAGAAGGCAGTTCAGGGTCCTGGGTTTGCTTTTCGCTCCTCAAGGTGTTAGAATTTGCAAACGCATATGGTTTTGGGTCTTGGGGAGGGTTAAGGAAGAAAGGACGGTCTTGATTAACTAGATAACTAGGGTTAGAAGAGGAAGAAGGACCCTGCTCAACCACCTGAGCATATGCATGTGGGTCCCTCTGATTCCCGTACCCTTGGGCTCTGTTGCCCTGATTTTGTACATTGCGGGGGTTGGGTACAGGTTGAGATGGTAGAGATTTGGGTTGTCGTGTGTTAGTAATAAGCCTAGATTGCAAGTTGTCCAGTGATGTATTCATTTGCTGCATAAGCTGGAGCATAGATCCTTGCATTTCTACCATCTATCAGTTTAAATCAGCCTGCCCTGCGGGTTGTTGGACATTCCAAGATGGCTGATTAACCTTTCTCAGGGGCAACTACTTATATACTTGATCCTGACACAGATCTTTGAGGTGCATAGTTGCTGGGTCATATTTGGGTCTATTGTCCCTGATTTTTCCAAGAGAAGTTAGGGTGGTTCCTCCAACCCGAGTTATAAGTGTTGTAATATAGGTTGGACCTAGCATTCTCCTATATAGCATGCACATCCTCATAGGGCGAGGATGGAGAAAAGGAATGATCAGAAAAACTAGGATCAAAGGCCCCAGTTTAGAACCCATAAGGTTCCAAGATATTCTGTCTCATAGGTTGAGCTGACTCAAGTTGGTTCACAAACTCCTACCCTACGGAAGCTCATGAAGAGTGGAATCCCGAGCTTTGGGATTGAGTGGTTGTAGAAGTGTTTCCTGAATTTTTGAACATCCACTCTTCCATCCTTTTTGCAACCAGATCCAGCTTATCTAACTTATTGCAAATCAATTCCATGTCAAATGAATGAGAGTTCTTAATGTCATTAGCATTGGACTTGGGTTGTTGGGTGATGAGAACCTCATCATGAGCCATAACTAGCTCATTTTGACCTAATACAAAGGATAAAAGCTCCTACATATCTCAAGGAAAGGCTTAACTCAGAGAATTCTGAGTTTGAGAAGAAAACAAGTCATAAGGGGTAAAAGTGCAATTTTACCAGTATAATCTGCATACAGGGTAATTCAGGGCCCAAACATAGGTCAAAGCAGCTTAATAAGAATAAAAGTGGGATGAGATGATCTAGCAAGGGCTACAGCACTTCCAAGAAACCAAATGATAATCTGTAACCCTAAAACAACCCACTTCAATTCACAAGGTTCGAGGCAAAGTAAAAATAGAATAAACCCTCTAAAATTCATAGAAAAATAATCTCTAGGGTTTAGAACCTTCAATTTGGCCTTTAGAACCCATTTTGACCTACATTGAGAACCATGCCCAATTAATAACTTAATTCGGGTTTTTGCACAAATTGACCGGTCAAACAAGGTTTAATATGAAAATGAAATTCACCATCAGATTCCCTAGGTCCTAATTAGTCATGTATAAAAACTTGAGCCTAAGAAGAAACCTCCTTGACCGACTTTACACTTTGGTCCTCATATATTTACTCTTTGGCCCTCAACTTTTGAACCCTCGCATTTTGGCCCCTAATTCTCCTTCGTTCTTTGCAATCAGGTCCCTCCTGCAAAACCTGCCAGCACCATGCTCCGGCGACCTTGCGCGGAGCATGGCGCCGCGCAGGGTGAGGTGGGGGACCTGGCAAGTAAACCGGGGGTGCCCTGCGTCGTCAGCCGTCGCAGGGACACCCCCCTGGTCGTTATAACCCACCATACCGGCCGTGCGAACGCACGGACGGTATGGGTTCTTGCTTCCGGCCATCCTCCGGCGAGGGAGACACGTCGTCTCCCTCCGCCTTCCTCCCTGTTTGATCCCTATAAATACCCCCCGTCGCTCCACCGTTCTTCCCAGCCTGGATCTGACGGAGAAAATCCCCAACTTTCTTCTCCTCTCCCTCCGGCAGACGCCCACCAGCTCCGGCGGTTCCTCCTCCTCCTCCTCTTCGCTCTGCCGCAATACCAGCAGCAGAGACTTCTTCCCCTGCTCTTCCCGCGTCGCGCAATACCGGCGCGCGCTGCCTCTGCCCCGTCGTCACCGCCGTCCTCCCCCCACTGGGCATCGTCTTCTCCGGTGACAGTCGATACGACTGTCGCCCTGTTCCTCCCCTTTCGTCCCTGCAAGTAAGCTAGAGCTACTCCCCTTCTTCTCCTCTTTCTTTCCCCGCTTTCAATTTAGTCAATTAAGCCCTCGACCGACCCTGACCACCTTCACCCCCTTCGTCTCCGACCACCCTCCGGCGAGCCGCTCCCATCACCTCAGCGACCCACACGGCTCGCCAACCACCGCAGGACCTCCGCCTCCTCACCCTGATCAATCTCCGCCCTACCACTTCCCCCACATCACCCTCTGCAACTCCACCGAACAGACCCATCCTCCGACCCACAGTCCGACCTAGGGCAGCCCTCGCACGCCGCCCCGCGCCTCGCCACCACCCACACGAGCTTCGCCGCACCCTGGCGAAGCTCCTGGCACTCTCTGATTAGGCCGAGAGGCCGTTTTCTTCTGAACAGGCCACCCGACCTCCGCCGCCATTGACGCGCAGGAGGACCTGCTTCCGCCTGCAGCTACAGGCGCGCCACGCTCAGCGCCAAGCCCAGATTCACTCCCAGGCCTTGCGAGGAGTTTTGGCAAAACACCAGGTTCGCAGATGAGGAAGAAAACTCCGCGTGACGCTGCCATCTCCTGCTGAATTCCCCGCTGCGGGCGTGCAATTGAGGTGGGCCGTTTAGTCCCACCTCGGAAACGCCTGAAGAGCCGCAGCGACATAAGATGCAAAAGTGCAGTAGCCTTACTGCCTCAGTACACGAGGTGAGGTCCCCTTCACCCGCCCGGTTACCCGGTCTCGTCCGCGCTCACGCCCCGCGGACCTGACCCGACCCGACTCGACTGACCTGCACTCCTCGCCCACCACGCACGCCGGTGGGCCTGGACCCGGGCGTGACCCGAACCCGATTACCCGGTAGCTCTGGGAGAGCTTTCCCAAGAGTGGTTTCAGAGAGAAAGAGAGTCGCGGGGGGGGGAGGGTAGAGTAGGTTTTGCCTCTGACGAAAAACTCTGAAGTGTGCAGGCACAGGCGAAGAAGAAGACCTGCGGAAGAAGAAGGAGCTGCACTGTAGCAAATGCATAGTTAAGTCGTCGAAGCACCGGGTCAGACGACGGAAGGTCAGCAGCCAGAGCAGGAAAGAAGGCAGGCTGAAGAAAGAAAGAAAAGAAGAGCAACGGCCAAAGCAGAAGAAGAAGAAAGGAAGACTTAGTAGCTGAAGGTAGAAGCTCTGCAGCCATAAGGAAGAAGAAGAAGGAGATCTGAAGAAAGAAAGGAAGAAGAAACATTCACAGAAGAGACTGCAGAAAAAGAAGAAGAGAGGCCAAGACAGAAACCAAGGAAGAAGAAGAAGGAGATCTGAAGAGGAACATCACCTCTGCAGAACAAAGAAGAAGAAGGAGATCTGAAGAAAAGAAAGAAAGAAGAACATCACAACAAATTCTTTCCCTCTCTCTTTATTTTGTAAAAGAAACATGTATATCTCTAGAATACGACTTGCTCCCTGAGTTCGACCTCGGGAACTCTTTCATTTTCCGAGTAAAAAATTTATATTTGAAATGTTGGTAATAACCGGCTTTACTACAACGTTATAACAAAACCAAAACCCTCAAACCCGGTTGCCGCGACGTTTAGAGGTAAACATTCCTGTATCTTTTAATTTCTGATAATCTCCTCTCTTTTGTGCAACTACAGGAACTCAAGAAGACAAGCAACCACACGACAACCACTCCGAAGACAGGTAAATTTTTCCTCTCACTATTAACCCCTAAACTCTAAAGAGGAAGAAAAGAAAAGAACAAGCAATATAGGGCTAACCTGTCTTCCATACTTAGTAACCATAAAGAGTTGCATGTTTTCAACTCATCACTCCTGCACACTATTAAGGGTATTGAAGGGCTAACACATTCTTGCTTGAGCCCTAATTGCCCAACAAAGAGTTAAATGGACCAAGTAGAGCCAACATAAGGTTAAACAATAGGATTTCAGTTGAGACACACCCCTTAATCAAGAATTGAGGAAATCCAAAAGAGGTGTGCCCAAACCATTGATTGAAAATAATTAACAAGAAAAATCCTAAACAATTGGCTCTCTCTAAACACTTGAACCCTAAAAGAAAGGACCCAAAAAGCTTTCAAAGAAAACAAGAGGTAAAAGTTGACCCCTTTGGGTTAACCAACCTTAAATTAGGTCACTCTTTGCACTTAAAAAGACTAAAGTTCAAGTGAAACCTTAAGCACCCTGATCTTAAAATTGGTAGACTTAAGAGGTCAAGATCCCCATTCTGGTCTACCTGGAACCGCAGTGACAAGAGAGGTCGGGTGGGGGAAACCCTGTAACCCGTGGGGACGCTCTACCGTGTAGGGGTCTTCGCGGGACTCTCCCTCTCTGGCTGCCCAGGTAATTCTCAGGTGGACGATCTTTCTGATCAAGGGGTCCATCTGCCCCGTACCTCTATAGTCACCCAACACATTTTTGGGTGTCTTGATTGGGTCCAGCACCTTTTAATCTCATCACATCCTTCAGTATATGCTTGGAAGGAGGTCCTTGAATCCTCCTTTAGGAATTCACTTGCCCTGAGGTTAGGCCTCAGTTCCCTTGTTTATGCAGCACCACCACATTAATCTTTCCTCTGATACTCCCTTCTTCCATCTTGGCACAACATGAGTCTACATCGAAGCCTTTGATTCCACATCTTGATTCCACCACCTAATCCAAATATGCAGTCAAACCACCTAAGACTACCATTCAAGAAACCTGAATATCGGAGATCTATGAAAGATAAAATGATCGAGGATGCCATAAAATTCTATGAAAAAGAAGAAAAAAAAACCTCAACACCAATAGGAGATATTCAGGTTGATGTCCCAACAACCACAGCCTTCATCATAAACTGTGCCCAAATTCTATTGACTGAAATTTCAAAAGGATCAACCCGAGATATGCTCATGACAGGATACATTGAGATGGAAAAATTACACCAATCTGAATACCTTCAATGCTTGACAAATCCTGTACTTTGGGAACAACACCAAGATGCCCTTATGAAACGGGTAGAAATGATGAAATCAGTAGAACAAATTATCAACCAGAAATACCCGTATATACCAGAAACAAAGGATGAGTCATCTTGGAACAGTACTAAGAATCAATCCAGTTTCCCAGACCTCGGGATTGAGGCACAAGGTGGTTGTTGACTCCCAACCCAAATAGAAGATAGCATTAAAATAGGTTGGGAAGTTGCAGGAGAAAACAATGCTGAGCCAACCCTAGGCCATGAATCACCAAGCTTAGAACTCCAAGACTCCTGCAATAACAAGATTAGAATTGAACCTCTGGAGGGTATAAATTCCACCCCTTGTTTTGATAAGGTGACCCTCGAAGGTTATTCGGACTTAGGTTCTAATAATTCTACCCACATCCTAAGCCTAGAACCTAGATCTGAAACTTATTGGGAAGATTATGAGGCCCTTTATGAGAAAGATCAAATTTTTACAGAATATGATTCCGGGCCTCTATTTAATGAATATCCCTCTCCAACATCCTCAGGAAATCTGATCGATTTTTCAGAAAACATGCCAATTTATGATACAGAAACTGAGGAGTTGGATGAGCAAGATTTTAATGGGGTCTATCCTACCAGCTTAGAGCTTGAACAGAACATCTTTTTGAGCCCAGAAGTGACATATAGGCTAGAACCCAGTCAGGCTGCTGATTCCACATCTGATGATTTCTGCTGTGGTGGAATTCATGATCATTTTCGCCAACTCTCCGACAATTTCAGATCTGACTATAATTGCGGAGAGATTCCCCTTCCTGAACACGCCAGGCCTATCTACGACCTCAGTTCACATGACTCTGACTCCGACTCTGAGGTCCTGATTCCCGGGATCACTGATAACACAGAATCATTCCTTTTCGATCCTCAGGAACCAAAAACAGAAAATGCCAAGAGTGATTGCAACCAAGAATCCAAATTTTTTCTCGAATCCGATTCCTTTCATCCTACAAACACTCTTCCGGCATTTGATAGTTACCCAGAGGACTCTCTACAGAAAACCACCTATCATCTGTTTCTAGAAGAGCCCTCGTACACAATGGCCACCTCGTCCGCACACACAGAACGGATCAAAACCTCTCCCAAACCCCGACCCGCAACCGGACTCAATTTCTATGCAGATTCACCTCTCACCGAGCCGATTGCATTTCCACATCGGGTTTCGAACATTGATCAGACTACATACCATGCTCTATCATTCTCTGATCACCCCTGTAGGGTTCCTGCATCAACCACTGATTATCCTACGGGTCCCTACTCTGACCAGGCTGATTCGGCTCAGCCAAACCCTGCGTTTACACTTCCACATCCATCTGAGCTTCATAGTTTATGGTGGGCTCCACACCTTTTTATCCACATCTATCAACCCGCCAGATTGATTGGGTTTGGGCTGCATCATCAGCCTGTTGATCTGAACAAGCACCTGGTTGGACCAACCAGGCTCTTAATCAAGGTGCTTGTCTTACAAAACTCCGTTGATTTGACCATCCCCTCTCCATCGCATTTCCCGCTTGGCTGAAGGCATCAAATTTAGCGCTCAACGGGAGGCAGCCCGTCATTCTCTTTGAAAACCTGAAACTTGTTCTGACAGCTTTTGCACTTGAAGTTCACACTTTAGGACAGCCGACTCCACCTCAGGTGCTTGCATCTGAGATTAGAAATCGTCCGCAACAGTCACCCCGACCCATTCACTCATCAAAACAGCTATCCTAATGTATGAACTTAGTTGAATAAAAACCCCTAGGTTACAATGAGGACATTGCAAATCTTAGGCATGGGGGGGTATGAAAGTACAAAAACTTGTAAGAAAAGGTTTCAAACAAAAAAATTCACATATGCCAAAAATACCATAAAAATTAAAAAAATTTTTCGAAAAAGAATAAGAGGAAAAGAGGAGAAGGAAATTTTCTGAAGGAGAAGGAGAAGAGAAACAAAATGAAAAAGGAGCACAAAATTATAAGAAAAGTTGATAGTCATTAGTAAGGAACTAAGGAATTAACCTAAGTTCTAGACCTCATTCAAGAAAATAACTGAAAAGTGCACAATGAGATTAGTAAGAATGCAAACCTTAAGCATTCTTGAATAGACTCTTAGTACCCATTAAGATCTGGACACTCCTCAAGAGGTTGAGGAAAATGAAAAGCTGAAGTATTAGGTCTAAGGCTTAGGGAGTATTCGGCCTCGTTAACTAATTTTTGGTTTACGGGACTCAGTAACCTAAGCACCCTAATCTCACACACAGCCTAGTTCAGTAAGCGTAAAAATCAGAATCACGCAGAAGCGTCGCAAAAATCTGAAAAGAACACCTAGAATAGGAGCGGCCGATCAACACAAGTTGATTTGGACGAGTTCCCAGCGCAGAGAGGCGGGGAAATCCCCTCGAAGATGCGTAACAAAATATCATCTCCTCGGTGCTTGTCTCTTAGGATATTTACATATCCTACTGGGGGCATGTAAGCACTCTGCTGGTTCAGATTCCATGGATGGCATTATCTCGAAGTGTCAATTGCCAGGGTCTGGATTCGGCCACGGAATACCATGGATGGGATTATCTCGAAATCTCAATAGCCAGGGTTCCGGGGGTTGCCATGGGCGGTGCTATCTCGAAGCATCGATCGCCAGGAACCCTTGAGGATTGATGATGGGAGCAAGGAATCTGATACAGACCGTGTTGAAAAGCCAATCCTAGGCTAGAACTAAAAAGAAAAAGAGAGAGAAAATTCTCCAAACAGAAAAACTTTCTATCTCTCTCTTACAAAACGCACTGCGAACTGAGCCAGGGCTAAAATCATTTCAAGCACGGGTGCTTTAACCACGAAGTCTAATAAACCTTAGGTTAGTTCTTGTGGGCCTTAAAAACCTTTGCTAAAAGACTGAGGCTAAGGCTAGACAGATTTGGATCTTGATTGGTACTAGAGTACCTTTTAGGCCTATGGTCAGCATTCTAACCTAATCTATGCTCAAATAAAAAAGGCACTTATCTAAAACTATTAAAAACTTCATGGTCTAGAACAAGGGTTGAAACCTTAAGTTTTTGCTTAGGGACTAGCAAAAGCTAGGCATGGGGGTATGATGAGAACCTCATCATGAGCCATAACTAGCTCATTTTGACCTAATACAAAGGATAAAAGCTCCTACATATCTCAAGGAAAGGCTTAACTCAGAGAATTCTGAGTTTGAGAAGAAAATAAGTCATAAGGGGTAAAAGTGCAATTTTACCAGTATAATCTGCATACAGGGTAATTCAGGGCCCAAACATAGGTCAAAGCAGCTTAATAAGAATAAAAGTGGGATGAGATGATCTAGCAAGGGCTACAGCACTTCCAAGAAACCAAATGATAATCTGTAACCCTAAAACAACCCACTTCAATTCACAAGGTTCGAGGCAAAGTAAAAATAGAATAAACCCTCTAAAATTCATAGAAAAATAATCTCTAGGGTTTAGAACCTTCAATTTGGCCTTTAGAACCCATTTTGACCTACATTGAGAACCATGCCCAATTAATAACTTAATTCGGGTTTTTGCACAAATTGACCGGTCAAACAAGGTTTAATATGAAAATGAAATTCACCATCAGATTCCCTAGGTCCTAATTAGTCATGTATAAAAACTTGAGCCTAAGAAGAAACCTCCTTGACCGACTTTACACTTTGGTCCTCATATATTTACTCTTTGGCCCTCAACTTTTGAACCCTCGCATTTTGGCCCCTAATTCTCCTTCGTTCTTTGCAATCAGGTCCCTCCTGCAAAACCTGCCAGCACCATGCTCCGGCGACCTTGCGCGGAGCATGGCGCCGCGCAGGGTGAGGTGGGGGACCTGGCAAGTAAACCGGGGGTGCCCTGCGTCGTCAGCCGTCGCAGGGACACCCCCCTGGTCGTTATAACCCACCATACCGGCCGTGCGAACGCACGGACGGTATGGGTTCTTGCTTCCGGCCATCCTCCGGCGAGGGAGACACGTCGTCTCCCTCCGCCTTCCTCCCTGTTTGATCCCTATAAATACCCCCCGTCGCTCCACCGTTCTTCCCAGCCTGGATCTGACGGAGAAAATCCCCAACTTTCTTCTCCTCTCCCTCCGGTAGACGCCCACCAGCTCCGGCGGTTCCTCCTCCTCCTCCTCTTCGCTCTGCCGCAATACCAGCAGCAGAGACTTCTTCCCCTGCTCTTCCCGCGTCGCGCAATACCGGCGCGCGCTGCCTCTGCCCCGTCGTCACCGCCGTCCTCCCCCCACTGGGCATCGTCTTCTCCGGTGACAGTCGATACGACTGTCGCCCTGTTCCTCCCCTTTCGTCCCTGCAAGTAAGCTAGAGCTACTCCCCTTCTTCTCCTCTTTCTTTCCCCGCTTTCAATTTAGTCAATTAAGCCCTCGACCGACCCTGACCACCTTCACCCCCTTCGTCTCCGACCACCCTCCGGCGAGCCGCTCCCATCACCTCAGCGACCCACACGGCTCGCCAACCACCGCAGGACCTCCGCCTCCTCACCCTGATCAATCTCCGCCCTACCACTTCCCCCACATCACCCTCTGCAACTCCACCGAACAGACCCATCCTCCGACCCACAGTCCGACCTAGGGCAGCCCTCGCACGCCGCCCCGCGCCTCGCCACCACCCACACGAGCTTCGCCGCACCCTGGCGAAGCTCCTGGCACTCTCTGATTAGGCCGAGAGGCCGTTTTCTTCTGAACAGGCCACCCGACCTCCGCCGCCATTGACGCGCAGGAGGACCTGCTTCCGCCTGCAGCTACAGGCGCGCCACGCTCAGCGCCAAGCCCAGATTCACTCCCAGGCCTTGCGAGGAGTTTTGGCAAAACACCAGGTTCGCAGATGAGGAAGAAAACTCCGCGTGACGCTGCCATCTCCTGCTGAATTCCCCGCTGCGGGCGCGCAATTGAGGTGGGCCGTTTAGTCCCACCTCGGAAACGCCTGAAGAGCCGCAGCGACATAAGATGCAAAAGTGCAGTAGCCTTACTGCCTCAGTACACGGGGTGAGGTCCCCTTCACCCGCCCGGTTACCCGGTCTCGTCCGCGCTCACGCCCCGCGGACCTGACCCGACCCGACTCGACTGACCTGCACTCCTCGCCCACCACGCACGCCGGTGGGCCTGGACCCGGGCGTGACCCGAACCCGATTACCCGGTAGCTCTGGGAGAGCTTTCCCAAGAGTGGTTTCAGAGAGAAAGAGAGTCGCGGGGGGGGGGGGGAGGGTAGAGTAGGTTTTGCCTCTGACGAAAAACTCTGAAGTGTGCAGGCACAGGCGAAGAAGAAGACCTGCGGAAGAAGAAGGAGCTGCACTGTAGCAAATGCATAGTTAAGTCGTCGAAGCACCGGGTCAGACGACGGAAGGTCAGCAGCCAGAGCAGGAAAGATGGCAGGCTGAAGAAAGAAAGAAAAGAAGAGCAACGGCCAAAGCAGAAGAAGAAGAAAGGAAGACTTAGTAGCTGAAGGTAGAAGCTCTGCAGCCATAAGGAAGAAGAAGAAGGAGATCTGAAGAAAGAAAGGAAGAAGAAACATTCACAGAAGAGACTGCAGAAAAAGAAGAAGAGAGGCCAAGACAGAAACCAAGGAAGAAGAAGAAGGAGATCTGAAGAGGAACATCACCTCTGCAGAACAAAGAAGAAGAAGGAGATCTGAAGAAAAGAAAGAAAGAAGAACATCACAACAAATTCTTTCCCTCTCTCTTTATTTTGTAAAAGAAACATGTATATCTCTAGAATACGACTTGCTCCCTGAGTTCGACCTCGGGAACTCTTTCATTTTCCGAGTAAAAAATTTATATTTGAAATGTTGGTAATAACCGGCTTTACTACAACGTTATAACAAAACCAAAACCCTCAAACCCGGTTGCCGCGACGTTTCATTGGGACCGGTTGAAAGTCTCCATGGAGGTGTGATTTATCGAATTCTCGCTCATTTCCTCGAACAAGTCATATGTGCTATCTGCATCCTTGTTTAGGAAATTGCTTCCGCAGGAAGTGTCCACATGATTATAAAGTTGATCTATCAACCTGTGGTAAAATACCTGCACGAGTTACCATTTCGACACCTCGTGGTGTGGACACCTCCGCAATTGATCCTAGATCACTCCCAACCACCATGAAACGGTTCCCTCGGCTGCTTGGCGAAAGTGGTAGTTGATCGTCGTAAAGCATTGGTCCATCCAATTGGGAAGAATTTCTTCAAGAAAGCCAATTTAAGAGTAGTCCAAGTCTCTATTGGCCTTCCAATGGTCTGGTACCAATGTGCAGCCTTATCCCTGAGAGAGTGGGGAAAAAGCCTCATGATCATTTGCTCTTCGTTCACATTCCTAGCTTTAGTGGTTTGAACCAAAGTGGTCAAATCCTCCAAGTGCTGGAATGGGTCCTCAGAGCCAACCCCATGAAATTTTTAATCAAGCTTAAAACCTGGGGCTTGATTTCTACGTCTCCGATGGGAATCGTGATGCCAAGTTGTTCCTCATAATTTGAAGGATCATAGAAATCCATTAAGGGCCGAGCGCCCTGACCATTGATCTGTTGGAACCATTGTTGCATCTACTACAGCTCTTCCAACTACCTCTGAATGAGCTCTTGCTAGTTCGAGGGTGGGGGAGGTGGTTGTTAATCAGCCATGGGAATTGCCTGGCTATAACTCAACCTCCACCTCTGAGAATGGTCTAAAGGTCCTTCCAAGCGAGGATTCAATGACCTCCTTGCAAGCATGCACTAGAAGGAAGTCGGAAGGACAGGGAAAAATGGAACCCTGCAGCACAAAAATGCAAGCTTGTCCTTAAGTTGGGTAGCTTAAGGACCTATGCTTTAGAAATAAACTCCGACCACATGACGAATTTGGTATTGTCCTTGCTCCCAAAGGTGGTAAACTTTGGCCACAAAGCAGGGGGTGCGTGTTCCGAGGGCCGCTAATTATGCCAAACCCTTGCTTACTTAAGTCGTTTGATAATCAGGCCTCCCAACTTAGCACCTTTTGAAGCAAGCAGACGTCACTAATTCGAAATGCATTCAAGAGAACACCTTGAAACAAACTCAATGAATCCTAGGGCCAACATCTACTCAATTTTAATTAAGGCCTGGGATAATAGTTCTTTTGAAATGTGATGGACCCTTAATTGGGTTATGCCCTTAATGATCAATTAAGCAACTGTGTATGTGCACAACCAATGATTTTTCAAGCAAGATTAATTTTTGACGAGATGAATTTTAAGGTTTGAATCTTCCTTAGTAGCTTTTAGGATTCATATATTAGGTGTATTCAACCAAGTTTTGTGAGGCAAACCAAGTTTGAAAGCATGAGTTTAAGTATTTTTCTTTAAAAATCAAAAGAATATGGAGTGCTTGATTTTGACCTAGATATTTGAATCCTATAGGGTAGCTACAAGATGAATTAGTTTTAAGTTAGGTGATTCGGCCCAAACAACTCAAACAATTGGTCCTGATGCACCACCAATTAAGGCACACAGAAGTAATTAACCTAATCTGATTTCTACTCTTTTTTGTGTTGATTTGTGCGTGTACTGGTTCCATAGGTCGGAATCCCGGTTGAGTAGATAAAATCAAGAGAGGTTATGTGCCTCAAATGTGGGTGTATGTAGTGTGTATGTTAATTTCATCCCAGAATTAGAAGAAGTTTTGTTTTATATATATGCAGGGGCGAGATGAGTGGAGGTGGCAACCAAGACAAATAATTTCTATCCTAGGGTTTATGCAAACACCTAAATAGATTAAGTCTTCATTATTTATTTGGTGGAATGAACTAATGTATAGGGAAGTAGGGAGAAAACTTAAAAATGTCTCCACCCACACTTTACTCCAATCTATCTTCTTCGGCTACGCAATCGGGTTTCCGCAAAACAATAAATCGAAGAAGATAGGTTAGAAAAATATGTAAGTACTGTGGGAAAGCATGGAAAATCAAATCAAAGTCCGTTGCCTCCCAGGCAATGGCACAAAAATGGTGTGCGTAAATTTCTCAAGAAAGATTAGCGTTATGGAAAATCGTCATCCAAGTCGTAAAATCTTTCTTACCAAATAAAATTTACTGAAACTCAAAGTGAGTCCCAGGTTTAAAACAGGGAGGCGACATTCGTTTCTTTAAAATCTGTGTTTTGCTTTATTTCTTTTTGGTATTTTTAGGTCTTTATGATTTTTTGGTTTTTGACACATATGAAAAGAATATAGAATAACAAACTAACTACCTAATCTAATTGCAAAAAATAAATAAAGAGTAGAGAGATGGAGATCTGATATATGGAATAATAGTTACTACAATTACACTAAACAAGAATATGCTGAAAAAATGAAATAAATTGAGGTGAGAGGAATCTCCCAAAGCAGATGTTTGGCGAGACGATGGTGCTTGGCGATGGCTTGGATGGACATGAGGTGCTGGACATCGGGGATGAGGTGCAAGAGGAATCCGGGTAGAGGAAAGCTTCGCTAAGCTTGTAGGAATGGGGATGAGGTGGTGGAGATGATTAGCTTCCTGAATGGAGGTGAGAGGACAGCCCTTCGGTTACCTATGAAGGTGCTGAGTGGTAGGTTGAATATTTGGTGGATGTGAAGGATTTCGACACTAATAGGTGGCCTAAGGCTTGAGAGTGGGCTCTTGCAAGCTTTGGTAGGCTTTTAGAGCTCTTGAGTAGGTGGGAATAGCATAGGAAGTGATGGCTAGGCAAGGGGGTGTAATAGGTGCATGGGTTTAATGGGGGCGCATGGGACATGCATGCATTTCCCAACCACTCACTGGCCGAGCACTAAAGACCATAGCTAACAAGGAATGAAGGCAGCAGCTGAATGGCGCAGGAAGCATTTGCTGCCACTTGATCTTCATCATAAGGTGGGGAGAACATGGATCTCACGCTCTCCAAATCGCATATAGCACACTCCTACTGGTGAGAGTGGATGCTAGCCATCTGATTAAAATCATATGGCTGAGGAGAGCCCGTGGATTGTGCCTTCGAATTGTTCAAGCACACACGTATCACACCTCCCTTGAAATCTAACAACTGAGAGTAATTGCGATCGTCTTAAACGAGTAAAGAGGATTGCGCCTCCCTTGCTACGTATCAGGCCTCACGCTTGATGGCCGTTCAATGCATGATGAAGGGCTAAGGAAGTGCGCAGATCAACGCTTCGGATTGCGCCATGACCACTCGTACGATCGTACACGTGATTGCCCGTGCATGCAACCAGTGGAGTTCGCAGTCCTTGGATTAGAGATGGAGTGCCTAGCGGTGATCTTCATCAGGGTGATCTTCATCAGGGCTGCACGATCAAGATCATGCTATCTTGATTCAAATTGGATGCATCTGTGGAATGAGGAGGCAGCATGGGGTCTCGAACTCATGCCAATGGCTTGAGAGTGCCTCTTCTAACCGCTGTGGTACTGAGGCCTATGCGTTGACTTTACCAATTTCCCCTCAGCTGGTGGTCGTGTGATCTTAGCCATTAGCTTTTCATCCAACATTGAGGATCGCTCGTGGGAGGCGCCTTTGAGGAGGTAGGGTGGGCTACGTTGGGTGATCTGGATGGTGCCACATGGCACCATCTATACCGTCCATCTTCTTTTGCTTGCAGAGGATGCCACGATGCTCGAATCAAGGTGATTTTCACATTGCCTGACTACGATTGTCCTTCTGGATCCATCCGTATGGTCGAATTTTTCATTTAAAGCTGTGAAATGTATCACCTTGTCATTTGGCAACAATAATACATGAACTACTCTACAATTTTGTATAAATCATCCTGAATGAAATATGATGAATGTTATGCAATATTTATAATGTGGGTTGTAATGTTAAGTTTAGGAACTTGCATAAATAAACATCTTATCATGAATAAATGTGTATTTATCATTACATATATGTTAATATATATACTTTTTGTGCCTTAACTTAGGCATTGTTAATAAGTAGTGTACATAACTGATATAGATCAGTCTAACTTAATTTTTAATGTCTTTCCACTTGTAATTATGTTTAAGGCATTGTGATTAACCTTAATTGATTCATCTTGTAAAGAATTTAGTAATTCTTTGATTCATTCATTCTTTTGTAAATAAACTTAACATTTTTGGAATAAAAGAGCATTTTTGGATAATAGAGAGTGATGTATATCAATAATTGCCTCCTAGTGAATGACCTGGAAACTAACTAGTAAAAATTATAATTAAATAAATGCAATGACATCTGTCTAGATTGCATCTATACTACAACAAAATGATGATTAATTAACATGCGATCCAGAAGGTTCATCATTTTTTGGCGCCATTGTTGGGGATTCAAACCTGACAATGACATGTTCTTATGATTGGGGATGTTCGTGCTACATCAATCTTCATGGATGACTTCTTGGTATTTGGTCAAACGTTCGATGATTGCCTTCTGCACTTGGTTTAGATTATCTGACGATGCATTGAAGTGAACCTAGTTCTCTCCTGGGAAAAGACCTACTTCATGGTTCTTAAGGGCATCATACTTGGACACCTCGTATCTGAGAAGGGTATCCAAGTTGATTGCGAAAAGGTGAATCTCATTTCCAAACTTCCTTTTCCTTCCTCGATCAAATTCATTCGATCTTTTCTGGGGCACATCAGTTTTTATCGACATTTTATATCTGACTTCTCTAAGAGTTCATGCCCCTTGACTAATCTTCTCTCAAAGGACACAGCGTTTGAGATGACAAATGAGTGTGTTCGAGCATTTGAAACCTTGTGCGACCGAGTAACCCAAGCTCCAATCCTACAATCTCTTGACTTGTCTCAACTGTTTGAGATCATCTAAGACGCGTTTGACTATGCGGTAGAAGAGGTACTTGGGCAAAAGATTGATGGGAAACCAATGGTAATATATTATGCCAGGAAGACACTAGATGAGGCACAACATAATTATATAATTACGGAGAAAGAGCCACTGGCCGTAGTATTTGGTCTCGAGAAATTCAGATCATACCTCTTGGGATCTCATGTCATTATCTGCTCTAATCACATTGTTGTGAGGCACTTACTTGTGAAGAAGAACGCTAAATTGAGGCTTATTCGATGGATCTTACTCTTGTAAGAATTTGACCTCAAGATACACGATAAGGAAGGAAAACAGAATGTAGTTGCTGACCATTTGTCCCATCTTCCTTATTTGATCATTAACACTTACGTACCTATTACTGAACATTTTTTGGATGAATATTTGCTAAGTATTGATGCTAGACTTCCTTGGTATGCCGATATTGATGCTAGACTTCCTTGGTATGCCGATATAGTTAATTACTTGGCATCAAACCAAATCCCATCTGATTGATTGAAAGCTAAGAAAGACAAATTGATTTCAGATGCTGAGTATTATGTCTGGGAAGATCCACATCTCTTCCATATCGGTGCTAATCAAATCATTCGGAGATGCATTGCCGACACAGACGTCAATGATATATACCCTAGGACAATCCATGACCAGCCCTGTGGTGGCCATTTCTCTGGTCACAAAATTGCAGCAAAAATCCTCCAGTGTAGCTTCTATTCTCCCACACTCCTCAAGGATGCACACAATTACCATAGGGCATGTGCTTGTTGCTAGACCTTAGGCAACATGAGCCACTGCAACATGATGCCCTTAAACCCGATCCTCGTGTGCGAGATTTTCAACATATGGGGGATTGATTCCATGGCCCCTTTCCTAAATTCAAATGGTTTCAAATAGATCCTACTAGCTATGGATTATGTATCCAAATGGATAGAAGTCATTTCGACCCGAACCAATGATCACAAAGTGGTGATCAAATTCATTCATGAGCATATCTTATCTTAGTTTGGTATCCCACGTGTAATCATCTCTGACGGGGGGACCCACTTCGTGAATGTGCACTTCTAGTCCCTGTTGAAATAATATGGGGTGTCACATCAAATTTCAACTCCATATCACCCCTAAACTAACAGACTAGCTGAGCTCTCCAATCGGGAGATCGAGAAAATTCTTCAGGCAATTGTCCTACCTGATAGAAAAGATTGGTCAAACTGACTTCTGGAAGCATTATGGGCATATAGGACTGCCCATAAAACCCAGTTAGGTATGTCTCCATTCGGACTAGTTTACAGGAAGGCATGTCACCTTCCTGTAGAAATAGAGCACAATGCCTACTGGGCAATACATAAGTGCAATTTGGATCTCGAGAAGGCCAAAATCCACCACTATTTGCAAATGCGTGAGATCGATGAACTACATAATGATGCCTATGAGAACTCGTGTATCTACAAGGAGCGGATTAAGACCCTTCATGACAAGCACATTTAACAAAAACCCTCTATCCTGGTCAAAAAGTGCTTCTCTTTAATGCCCGACTCAAGCTCTTCAGAGGAAAGCTAAGATCTAAGTGGACTAGACCTTTTCTAGTCTGGAGGATCTTTGGAAATGGAATTGTCAAAATCAGCGAACTCAATCATGACTCGAACCCTTTTGTAGTGAATGTTCAAAGACTAAAACCATTCCTGGAGCTAACTAATTTGACTCTGGCTGGAAAATCTTTTGATCTCCATTCCTCTTGAGCTGCATTGCACCTAGCTGAAGACGTTAAACTTATCGCTTAACGGGAGGCAACCTATCATTTGAAAACCCGAGACCCTTCTTATCCTTCTTGAGCCGCATTCCTATTGCACTTTAGGGTTCATATTTTAGAAAATCCAACACCACTTCCAATACTCATTTTGGAACTTGAAATCATTTGTAACAGCCATTCTTACCTGACCACTCACTCTGTTAAACCTGTTATAAAATATGAACTAAGTAGAATTCGAACCCACCTTGTTTGCAATGAGGGCATTGCAAAACTTAGGCATAGGGGGGTATTAAAGTGCAAAATGATTGGAAATTCAATTCTTTTGAAGGGTCTTCACAAAAGGAAAATGGATGAAAGGAGAGGAAATCTTTTGGAGCTGAATTGCAAATCTGTAATGAGGAGGAAGAAGAGAGATATAGAAAAGAAAAAGGAGAAAAATAAAAGTTTGTGTTAATCCATCAGTTGAGTATGGAATAATTACCTAAGTTCTAGGCTGGATCGAATGATGAATTAAAACCTGAAGTTCTAAACCTTAGGTGATAAGTGAGAGATATTGACTTTAGGCCTCTAGGGCCTATTTGGGCTTTAAAAATTGAGTATTTGTTAAGACTGGACTATTTCTCAAGAGGTTGAGGGAGTTGAAAAGCTGATGTGTTAAGTCTAAGGCTTAGGGAGTATCTAGCCTATTTGTCTGCCCTTTAGTTTGCAAGACTTGGTAACCTAAGCATCCACATCTCATACATTGGTCTGGTTCAATGAGCTTAATCAAGAATAATTGCCAAAAAGTCTTCTATTCTGAAAAAACATAGTTTCTCAAAGATCTGACTTAAGAGCAGCTCGAAAACACAACTTTATTAGAGGAGTTCCTACCATTGAGATGAGTAAATACACCCCTTGAGGATGTGTTATAACATATCATCTCCTCGGTGGTTGTCTCTTAGGGTATTTAAATATCTTACCGAGGTTATGTAAGCACCTTGTGCTGTTCAGGTGCCATGGATAGCATTATCCTGAAATATCGATTGGCATTGCCTGGATTAGCTACAAAATGCCATGGGCAGCTGATGCGAAAAGTCGCGTGATTTGTAAAAGCGGGTTTTTAATGTCGTTGTAACACGCGAATTCGCATACGCTTTTAAATTTATATCCTAGATAAGGGAGTATCTAGGGTCATCCAAGGAGGCCAAATGTTTGCAAAATTAATTCTCTTGCTTACAAAAAAAATCTCAACTTTCTTTTTGGTCTTTTTGAATATATAGTTTTTATGATTTTTGAAATAAAGGCAACATGCAGGTTTTTGTTGAAAGCTATAAAACAACTAATACCTAATTCAAGAAACCTACCTTAAGGTGACAGGTAGAGACTCTCCCTAAGCTCACCCTAGGCATGTGGAGGCCTAGAATATTAGGGAGAGGGAGTGAAATAATTGCTAGGCAAAATTTGTAATAAGCTATGCAACAGAAATTGAAAGAAGGCAATTTGAATTAAATTAAAATTGTGCACACAAAACCTATAGAGGAATGCTTCTACTCTACTTGAAAATACAAGAAAAATAAAACACAAATCCTCTAGATAGATGGTGAAGAAGAGGGCTTCTTGCTCCAATCTTGGTAGCTCCCGAGCTTGAAAAGAGTCCTCCAACTCCTTCCTTGCTATGCTCCTCTAAGATGATGTCCTCCAAGGTGGTAGCTACCACCTTTAATTCTCTTCCTCCAAGGGTGGACATCCACCCTAGGTTCTTCTCCTTTGCCTGGCCATCCTCCTTGAATGGAAAGCTCCTCCTCCTTGGAGTAGCACAAGTTGAAGAAGGTGGGGAGAAGGCACCAAAGGGGCTGGTGATGTGCCCCCTTAATCTTCTTCTCTACTCCTTCTTCTTGGCCATAGGTGTAGGTGGGTATAGGTAGAATAATACACTAATGGAGGATGCTCTAAAATGGTGGTAGGTGGTGGGTTTATATAGAGTAGGAAGGGGGCTAAGGTGACTCTTGTAATGGAGGGCTAAGATGGGAAGATGGGGGTGGTTGGGGATCCTATGGCTAAGGGCAATTGGCGCCAACCCAAGGGACACCTAGGGGGTGGTTATGGGTGGTGGCACCCCTTGAAGTTTGTGCCAAAATGGCTTCTAGAAGGGGGGCTTAGGTGGCGCCAAGTAGGGTTCTAGAAGGAGGGATGATGTGGAGGGTGGAGATGGGTTTAAGGGGAAATGTGTGGTGGAGATGAAGGGGATTTTTGGAGGGAAGAGTGGCGCCAACAAGGGGGTAGTTAGGGTGGTTTTGACGCCACTTTTAGGTGTCTTTTGGAGGTGGTGAGTAGGCTAGGTTGGCGCCAAGTAGGGTTAGCTTATGTGGAGCTTAGGTGGAGCTAGTTGGTGGAGTTGTTAGGTAGGGTTTTTGGGTGGTACAAGCCAATGAAGTTGGAGCATAACTAAGCTAAGCTAAGCTAGCTTAGCCAATGGTGGAGTAGAGGAGGAGGTGTTGGAGCTAGGGTTTGAAGAGAGGAGCTGAGGAGGAGAAGTCTGGAACTAGAACTAGAGCTGGCAGCTGCTGAAGAGGCTGGAATGGTCCTACTCTAGCTGGCTTAGCTTGCTAGTTCTTTGCTAGCTGCTAAGCCAAGCTAAAGTGAGCTAGCTTCTACCATAATGAGCTGAGGTGAGCTGGGTCTGGTGCTCCCGGGGAGAATCAACTGGTTAAGGCAGCTAAGGTAGCTTAGCTCAATAGAGTTGAGCTAAGCTGAGTCCCCAGGAGCTGGACTTGAGCTTCCTGAGCTGGGATGAGTTCTTCATTAGCTGGCTGGAATTGAGTGGAGCTGGATGTCGCTGGATCTAAGTTGGGGTGAACTCCAATCAACTCAGCTGAGGTAGCTAGAGCTCCTTGTGGACTAGTGGGAGCTGAGATGAGCTAGACTCAGCTAAGTTGAGCTGGATCTAAGCTGACCTGAGCTAGGGTGAGCTAAGATGAGCTATCTTGAGTTTCCATTCAGCTGAGATTAGCTTAATGGAGCTGGGTTGAGCTAACCCTAGTCCACGTGAGATAGGTTCCAATTGTGGTGAGCTGGATCAAGCTGAGTTCTAGCTAGTCTGAGCTCCTTCACCAATTGCCTTCTTGAGTGCTAGGGTTTTAGGGATCTGTATATTTGTTCATCCCTAACACTCACAAAAACATATTAAAAAGATAATAAAAAATGCAATGCATGTCTAACCTAATTTATGCATAAATGCAGAGCAAAAACCCATTTGCGGAGTAAAATCCTAAGAGCTAGGTTTGTTTTAATGCATAAGAATGATGATAAACTGGTGTTTATCAGCAGCGCTATCACGAAGTATCGATTTCTAGGATTCTGGGGGTTGCCATGGGTGCTCCTATCCTGAAGCATTGATTGACAGGGATTCTTCAAGGATCGATGATGGGAACGAGGAATCTGACATAGACTATGTTGAGGGCCAATCCGATGTTGGATTTAGAAGAATCACAAATAATGACAAAAAGATAAAAATCTCAAAAATATCTCCCTCTCTATTATGAAAAATATGCTAGCAAGTTGAACTTGGACCTTTTTGCATGAACGCACGGGTGCTTTAACCGCTGGGGTTGATGACCACTTGGGTAGGCTCTGGGGCCATAGAAACCTTTGTTGCAGGCCCAAGGTTGAAGCTGGTCATGTCCATATCTTGGACGGTACTTGAGTACCTTAAGGTTTGGGGTTAGTAGTTCAAATAAGTCTCTAGAGGTGTGGCATAATAAGGCATCCTAACAACAAATTCTGGTCCAGAGATTTGGTCTGTTCCATAGGATTTTACTAGGGACTAGCAAAATTTAGGCATGGGGGTATGATGGTAACACCATCATTTGCCATTGGCTAGCCTAATTTAGCTAAATTCCAAGGATAAAAGTCCTTACTTATGAGAAAAAGGGTGTAATTCAGTTTTGCATTGAATTTGAGAAGAAAAAGGAAATTGAGTTAATTCTATTGTTTTAACAAATATTCACAAATGTCGATTAACTATGGGGTGAATTAGTGCTTAATGAAGGGTTAAATGAACTTAAATTCCGAAGAAGTGGACTCGACCTGATTGAATCAGTTTTTTTTAGAATTGAAGATTAATTTAATAATAAAAATCATAATTACAACCTCACTTCAATTTAATGGGTTCTAGTGGAAAATAAATTTAATCTAAACCTTCTAAAAATCATTGAAAAATATCCGATGAGGTATGGAACATCCACTTTGACCAAATGAACCCATTTTGACTAAAAATAGAAACCTAGGTGGGAAATTACTATATTTTGGGTTAAAGTATAAATTATCCAATAAAACTTCATCAAAACCCAAATTTGATGTCACCATTAGATTCTTTGTGTCCAAATTAGCTTACCCGTAAATTTTGAGCTCAATCAGAGTCCATCTTCACCTAGTTTGCATTTTAGCCTACAAGTCTCTATTTATTACCTAACACCCCTACCTTTTGATTTTCCCTACATCTAAGTCCTCAACTGACATCACAATGATGTCAGCCAGTCTTCATCTTCTCCAATCAGGTGGCAAGAACAACAATAAAAGCACCCATTGCTCAGCGAGGTTTGATCATCAATTTGGGCAATCAAATCAAGACCAAATCCTACCAAATTTGGTGGGATTTATCTTGAGAGCATGCTTTTCAATCAAGCATCTTTATAAGATCTAATTTTGAGAGAATCCTCTATGGCGAGCCCCAATTTTGTGTAACCCAAAGTTTCCAAAATCATAAGTTAAACTTGTGCTTCTTAACTTAATTGTTGACGAGTTCGTTTCTATATATAGGCCTTAACATCTATAGGTCGAACTCGTGCTCAATTTGGCTAGAATTCCCTCCCATCTTCTTCCTCCTCGCTGGCAAACAACACCCCATCGGAGATTCTTCTTCCTACTTCCTTACCCTCTGCCACATACAATAGGCAGAGGGCTTTGCTTCCTTTTCCTCCCAAGGAGCTTCCCGCAAAGCTTCAAGCCCCAACTCCTCTTCTTTTGCTCCTACGACTACCTCCTCTTCCTCCTCGCCGATGCACCACTGGTGACACTCTCCTCTCTTCCTCTCCTCAAATTAACTTAGGGCTTCTTCTCCTCCTATGTCCAATTAAGCTTTCGGAGCTTTAAAGCTTTAACATCTCCTTCACCCTCTCCAACCACTACCTGATGGGAACACCATCATGAACCATAGCTACCTCAATTTAGTCATTATAAAGGAATAAAAGCTTCTACATAACCACCAAAGAGCCCTAATTCATTGCATAATCATTCTGAGAGAAAGATAAGAAAATAGGGTTAAAACTGTAATTTTACCATCATATCATGCATGCACTACAATCACAGGTTTTCTCAAGGGTTAATTAAGGGTCAAGTGGTCTTAAGAATCTAACAAGTGGGTTAGAACAGACAGAAAAAGGTTTTGGCGCATTTCATGAATTAAATGACATCTAAAACCCTAAAAATTGACCCACTTAATTAACTGAGGTTCTGGTTAGGATAAAATTCACCCTCTAAAATTCATAGAAAAATATTCTCTAGGGTTTGGTGCCTTCAATTTGACCATCAGAGCCTGTCTTGACCTGAAACAGAGTCCTAGACAGACATTTGCCCTAATTTAGCTTTTTTCATAATTTACCTAGTCAAACTAGGTCAAAACCAAAATCCAACTTCACCATTGAATTCCATAGGTGTAAATTAGGTTTGTACAAAAATTTGGGCCCAAACTGAGATTGTCTTGACCTAGTTTGCAATTTGATCCTGTCTGATTCTTTTATCTCACACTCATGCCCTTAACTTTTGAATATCTTACAAATAGCCCCCCAGCTTCTTTGTCTTCTTCACAAAAAGGTCTCTTCCACCATGAAATCCTACTCCTACAACCCCGGTAACCTTTGATTGAAGAGAACTTCTCTGATCAATCAATCCCTTCTAAAATTGGAAGGGAGATTCCTTAAGGAGTCCTCTTTCCATTGAATCTATCCATGAGCCCCAAAACCTTCCCAATCTCTCATGTGAATGCATAAGAGATTTAGGTATTTTTAGGTTTCCTACTCTGGTGAGCTTTCCTAGCTTGGGAAGATTGCGTCCCAAGCTCTAAACTCCAACTAGAGCCCTATAAAAGGATCCCCAAGGCTCGGTCGAATTTCTCAGCTAGGTTTTGGCCCAAAAACCCTCTTCTAAACCCTACCTCCAGCCTCCTCTGCCCTACCTCCGACGAGCATCTTCCTCTGTCTTCCTATGGCCTCCCAACGACCAAATTGGGAGTGTCTCCTTCCTCCCTAGCTTCCTCCGCCTCTCGACAATCACATCAGAGGTGCCCTAGCCCCTTCTTCCTCACCATCTCTCCCTTTGGAGGTTCGTCTTCCCCACATCTGACCATCACACCAGCATGGGAATATCTCCCCCTTTCGTCCCTTAACTAGGTCCTTAGATTCCTCTTTCCCTCTACTCTATTTCTCTCTTCATCTCTCGAAACCATCTCCCGACAACACCAAATGACGTCATCTTCTTCACCTCCGACCGACCTTAGATGAGGTCCTCCGCCCACTCCACTGTCCCAAATACCCCACCAACACCACCAAAACCTCCACCGTGGCCCCTAGAGTAAAAGCCCTAACCTTTCTAGGCCTATTGCCCACTCCACCTCCTCACCGAACAACCCATCATCCTCCATCCAGTTTCGTCTCTACCAGCCACCTACGACCACCTTCGCAGCTCGCCACAGCGACCCACACCCACGCCGCATCCTTGTGAACCTCCTAAACATTTTAATTGGGTCTTTTAGCCCGTATTTCCTTTTTCAGGTCTTCACCAGATAGTCGCTACCGCCACCATCTTCTCCCACACCATTCGCGCACTTTCGGCCATGTTCTTTGTGGCTACTACGTCCAGGTCACACGGATGCATCCCAGGATCTCTCCCAAGCCCTCAATTGACAGCCCAGTAGTTGCAGCTCGATAATTGCTCGAAGACCTTCGCTGCAGCTACATGAGAAGGATGTGGGACACTTAGTCCCACATCGTAAAGAGAAGAGTAGCTGCGCACGCATATATTATTTTCCTACTCTTGCCTTATCTCCTCGAGACACGGGGGTGTGGTCCCCTTCACCCACACACACCCGACCCGACCCGACCTATGCCTACTCACTCTTCGGCTACCACACACCCCCGGTAGCCTTGGACCCAGGTGCGTGCTCTAGCCGTTTACCAGATTACCCTGACTGTGGCCTTGGGAGGGCGGATCCCAAAGAGAGGAAAGAAAGAGAGAGTGGGGTTCAGGGGGGTTTTGCTCTCTGTGACACTTAGCCAAATCTAAGAGTGCCTCCCTCTGTGCGTGAAGAAGCAAGAAGAGGGAAGAGGTTGAAGACAGGCAGAAAAAGGAGAAGGCTTGACAGAAGAGAAAAGAAGGAGAACTGAAGGAGAAGAGGTTGAAGATAGGCAGAAAAAAGAGAAGGTTGACAGAAGAGAAAAGGAGAACTGAAGGAGAAGAGGCTGAAGACAGGCAGCTAAAGGGGAAGAAGAAGAGCAGTATCTTTGAGTGATTTATGCCTTCTGATTGGCTGAGCAAATGTTTGAAGTGCACTGTGCACTTATCCTACGTGGTATTTAATTGATTAGTACTGTTGAAATATTTGATACTATTGTGAGGGGAAATTGGTGATTCAAATCACCATTTTACCCCATTCTTTTTGCATTATTTGACATACGCTTTCATTCATATATCATTATTGCTTAGAATTCTATTGCATATATATTTGAGTTGATTTGCAATCTTGAGAATCATTTTTTCCAATTACTCCCTGTGTTCGACTTCGGACTTTCATTCGAGTAATAAATATTATTTATTTTTCGTGCTGATTCAACCTATACTATACACATTTGATTTTAAAACATGACTCAGAGCAAACAACACTACCGATGACCACCTCCACCGCGTCACCGTCTAACCTCATCCACTTTCCCCTTACCCAATTACCTTGGGAAAATTCTCTTCCTCACCTTCAACATGCTTTTGCCCAAGGTAATTGAACCTCAAATTACCTCCTACACTACCCACCATAGCCACCGAAGGAGCTTCATCGAAGCCCCTCCGTCGTGCACTTCCCCTACCCCCACACCAAATTACCATAGGGCTTTTATCTGGCATAGTCTGCTGGAGGTTTTGGTGTTCTAATTTGGGTTGAAAGACCATATTCGTGAATGCAAGTGCTCTGCCGGATTCTTCATCTTCTTCGATGACGTCAAGCTACATCCGACAATTCATTGATGAATGCACCCCCATCCTTGCTGCAAAATCAGCTGGACAACAAGTCTAGGTCATCGATTACCAATCCCACAACCAATTGGCTATCAATTGAACAACAGCTCCTCCACATAGGCCAAAGACAAAGGAAGAAGGATGAGGGGCACTTAGTCCCACCTCGTGGAAGAAGGCACCCAAATTTGCAAACAAAAGGGAATGCACACATTATCTGTTTGCTCAAGACATCATGGGGTCGGGTCCCCATTATCCCTCACAAGCACGTACCCCTGCACACACGCAGGCATTAGCCTGTTATTAAGCTGATTTTGGACCAGCTGGTGGGCGAGGTTAGACCGAAGTTTTGTTGAAGGATTTGGCTAGCTTTGAGTTGAGAATTTGGTGAATTTTGGCTAAGTGATTAAGACTTTGGCTTGGTTATAACAAATGCTTTTTTTTTTTGCCTTGGCATTTTCTAGTTTATTTTGAGTTTGATAATGAAATTAATTGAGTAAATTATTTCTTTTTGCATCAAACTCTTGTGCCTCATTTCATACTCATTTGATTAGTTGTTAATTGAGAATTAATTGCTTCCTGAGACCACCTTGGAACTCAATTTTGAGATATAAATTTTAAGTGTTGATTCACTTTAGTTGCTTTACTACGACGCATTCTTAAATCTCAATGAAAGTGTGTTAACACCAAGTGAGTTAAAAAAGAAGAGAGTGTGAATTATCTGATTAGATGTTTCCTATCATCTAGGTGCATGCATTTTAGGTCAAATAGCATCGTAAATCTATTTTGATTACATTGTATTGCATAATTGCATAGAGATTGCTAGAGGCATTTATTACTTCTATCTTTGCATAATTTCTTGTCTAGCATTACATTTGGGCTTAAATTCAAAGACCACTGACTAGATTGAATAAATTAACAAGTGGTCACACATTAAAATCTGGCACTAGTAAAAAAGAGGAATCTTAAAATTGAGGGCAAGTGCTTGTAACTAAAGGCATTGTGCATGATTTTCTCAAAATCAAAAAATCTTTTATGGTGTGATGCACACTTTTTGCACCAAGCATGCACTTTAAGCACTACACTAGGTCTCGATCCCTTATGGCTATAGGAACTGATCTCTTTATTGGTGCAAACTTTCCTATTTCACTTTGTGGTGGTGATATTATCCTATGACCAAGTGCTTTGATACTTTGAGAGGGACACCTCTTAAAGGAGCAAAAGGGTAGTTAAGAGGCACCGCAAATGCATCGCCTCAAAGGACGGGTTTACCCTACTTGCATCCTTCAGTTCCATCCTTAGAGTACCTTTCAACTAGATCACTTGAGAATATTATTAAAGCAAGGTGTAGATCTTAGGGCACTTGAAGGTCAGCTTAAGATGTGTAACTGTACTGTGGAAACTTGTTTGTCCACCTTTGAAAGGGAATTTAATTTTGCAAGCCTAAACATGCTCTAAAAAAAATAAAAATTCAACTTGCTTGGTGGTTGTTGGATAGTGCATGCTAGGGAGGTGATCCCTTATGAGACAACTTGTGTTTGATCCATAACCTAAAAGAATCCTTAGGAGAATCAACCAAGAGAGAAGAGATATGTCTGAGGGAGAGAGAGAGAGAATAGGGTTGTGGAAAACCAATGATCCTTGAGAGATTATTTTATCCCTGCCAACCAACCCCGCTATGCATTGAGAAGACCTCGGAGGGGGAGAATCCATATGAAATTAAGAGTAGTACCATATCTCTATTGCCCTCATTCTATGGTACTACTAAGGAGGACCCTTAATGATAAACACTAGTTTATCATCATTTTTATGCCCTAAAACAAATCTAGCTCTTAGGGTTTTAACTTTGCAAGTAGGCTTTTGAGCTCCACTTAAGCATTTGCTTAGGATAGGCATACATTGCATTCTATTATCTTTTTGATACATTTACTTGAGTGTCAGGGATAGATAGAAAGTTAGATCTCGCATACCTTGGCACTCAGGAAGGTAGAAGATGAAGAAGAAGCTCCTATCAGTTAGATCCCAACTAGATCCAACTCATTCTAGCTGGATCAACTCATCTTTAGCTTCATTCAGCTCATCTCAACTGAATGGTAGCTCAAGCTAGTTCACCTCAGCTCCATTCAACTCGCCTCAGCTAGATGGTAGCTCAAACTAGCTCAAGATAGTTGATCCCAACTCCATTCCAGCTCCTCCAGTTTAGAACAATTCACTAGAAGCTCAACCTGACTAGGACTAGCTATTACCATCAACTAGCTAGAACTGTCAGTTGAAGATGACCTCAACCAGCTCAGGCCAGCTCAAATCAAGCTCCCGAAGACTTAACTTAGTTGAGCTAAGCAACTTGACCTAAGTTAACTACTCCAGCTAGCTAGGTAATCTCCAGGAAGACCAAACCCAGCTCACCTCAGCTAATATCAGTAGAACCCAGCTCATCTTAGATTGGCTTAGTAGCTAGCAAAGAACTAAAAAGCTAAGATAGCTAAGGTAGCTCCTTGCAATTCTCTTCAATAGCCACTAGCTCCAGTGCAGCTCAAGGTAGCTCCTTGCAATTCTCTTCAATAGCCACTAGCTCCAGTGCAGCTCAAGGTAGCTCCTCACCTCCAAAACCCTAACTCTCTCTACCTCTCTACCCTACTCCTTACTAGCTGAGTTAGCTAAGCTAGCTTAACTTAGCTAAGTCCACCTCCATGGCACCAAAAACCTAACCCTAATCGTCACTTCACCTTAACCCAACCTAGACCTAACCCTAACCCACTATAGTTGGTGCCAAAACTACCCATGCAACCCTTCATTTTTGCTCCAAGTATGGCACCGCTTCACCACCTACAACCACCCCCGTAACCACCTACATGTGGCACCACTTTTCCCTCCAAAATCCCCTTTCTTCTCAACCCTCCATCCAACACCTAAGGCCATCTCAACCACCCATCTTGGCGCCACCTAGGAACCCTTCTAGAACACCTATTTTGGTGCCAAAACCAACGGCCACCAAGGGTGTGATTGTGCAGCAATCATAGGACCTAATCTACCTAAATTAAGTTAGATTTTAGCTTAACTTAGGAACAATGCATGCATGATCATCATAAATTGCATCATAGTTGATTAGCTAGATTTATAGATAATAATGCTATTTTATGCTCTAAGAGAGAGGTGTTATTAATTGCAGATGATTCGGGATAGTAGATGATAGATTAGACCATGCAGATTTAATCAAGATGACAGCGGGAGTCCAATGCTTCTGGAATCATCTTGATCAGACTTTTGTAGCACCACATTTAGCCCATAGAAGATTAGAGGCCAAGGAGAAAGATAGAAAAGATCCAAACCTCATATGTTAAATCCAACTGCATGGATGGATCCGGATCAACAATCGCAGTTTAACAACACAAAGATCAACTCGATCAGAGCCTTGTAGCACCAATTACGAAGGTGAGAAGATGAATGGTTGGAATGGTGCCACGTGGCACCATCCCAATGGCTCACCATCACGCTCCTACCTCTGAAGGAAAAATGTGAGCAGTTGGATCGTCATCCAATGGCCATGAAGATGCCACGTCGCCCTCTCCGCGTGCCCTTCATCAAAGAAGAATGCATCTCAGCCATTGGATCTTCATCCAACGGCTGAGAGTAGTCACATGCTAAAAACAAACTAGGACACAAAAGGCGGTGCAGCACAGTAGTTAGCTCACTCACATGCAAATGCGAGGCACACATTCGAATCACTCTGGGGATGAATTGGAGAGGCGGTGGAGCGCAGGCGCGATTGGGCTGTTGGATCAAATCGAATGGTGTGGATGCAGTTGCGTGGTGTGCAGAGGCGTGTTGGATGAGGTAGTGCAGCAAACACATGGATGCACGCATGTGTGGACACATCGCTGTACGCGGATCAGAGAGGCAGTGCGATGCGCATTTTAAGTCGTCTGATCATCATCAAATGCACGCACACATGCGCAATGAGCGCGAAGGCAACGGATTGAACGCTCAAGCGGCCGCCACGTGTCAGCATCTAGTGAATTCCGCATGTTTAAGGTGCGATTTGATTTTTTGATCTCCTGATCAACGATCTAATCTCACCTAAGGTGTTGTACGATTTTGGGGGCCTAAATACCTACTTTTCCCCTCATTGAAGCTATAAAAAGAGCTCTAGAGCCCCCAGTTGAGAGGCAACCTCTACTAAACACATCTCTAGCCTCTCTCTTGGCAACATCTCTCCGATCTTCTTCTTGACGCTCTAGATTTGAAGTGTTTCCACACATCACACAAGCATCCCTCAAGCAGTGCCACCCTTCATCTGCTTCTCCCTCTCTCTCTCTTTAACGTATTTGTTTTAATTCCTATTCTGAGAAATGTTTGCCATTAGCAATCAAAATATGATTTTTTGAATATCTGGTCTCTATTTCTATGTTTGCATTAGGATAGAATAGTTAGTATGAATAGCTTTGAAAATGGTGTTTTGCCTCCCTACGAACGACTTGGTACTTACCGAAATATTTGTAAATTTATTTATTTTGACGTGATTCGCAACTACAACGATGTAGAAATATTTTCACATGTTTCGCGATGAAGTTGGTGCCATTGCCGGGAAGGCAACAGAATTTTTAAAGCTTTTCCTCCTAGTGCTTATTTGAGATTTCTAACTTGCTTTATTTTTGTTCATTTCGTGTGTGCAGGAAACGTAGAAATCTGAGAAGAAACACAACAACGAAAAAATTGTAGGTTTCTAATCTCAGGTAAGTACTCATATCTTAGATTAGGTTAGATTTCCTTTTAAAAAAATTAGGAGCTTTTCTTCAACCGTAGGTTAGTATTTTCTTGATTCTTTGAAAAAAAAAAAACTCTTATTGGTGGGAATCAACAAAATCACCTCCTATATTTTCGAGCTAAAATAAACCTTGATTTTAAAAATTTAATTCCTAAACATTTACATGTACAAAAATTCTAAAATTTTTAGTGGACGTGGGTTATGAAGTTTATAACAACATATTCAAATTTCACGCCATTATGAATTATATAAAAAATTTAAAAATTTACAAACTGAGCTGCTATCAAATCTATTGTTGTTCCTGATTTTTCTGAGTTCAAAATATCATAAGAATTTTTATATAACTCCGATTGACTTGAAATTTGTGGCACTAAATTTGTTTGAAAATCAAGAATTTAGGAAAATTTTGAAAAAACAACAAAACCCCCAATACACTTTAAATCAGAAAAAAATAGAAAACATGCATTAAAATTCTTAAAAAAATATTTTCTGAGTGCCTAGTTGATGATGTAATAGAACTAATTGATTGTATTGATTGGATCACACCCCATTCCTGATTTTGAACTTTAAAGGATCATCTTAGTAGCTACTTGTTTCTAGGGTTTCAAACCTTAAGGTAGGGCACCCTTTACATTACATACTTCTAAAGGAAATCTATCACATAGATTAGGACTTGCAAAGAAACTCTTGTGTGCTCATCAAAACCTTGCTTGAATTTATCTAACTACAAAACCCTAAAACACAATTATACAAGTAATTGAACCTTAAAATTCACTTCATCATTAAAAAAAAAATTGCTTGTGAACCCCTTACCTATGCACTTCACACTTATGAAATCAATTTTTAAGGGCAACACCCCCCTAACGCCCATCATATTCCAAAAGCACTTCAAGGCTAAGCCTAAAACTGAGTAGATGTGCCCTAGGTAGGACTAATTTGCTTGGTGACTTGAAAATAGATTGGGCTAAGATAAAGGCCTTGTCCACTTGGACCCATTGATGACAAGGAAGGTTAGTGCGGTAACCACATAACCCTTAGTGGTATCCTGCCATGTAGGGTGTCCTAGGGTGTCCCACCCTTCTGGCCAGCCAAGTAATTCAAGGGTTGATCTAACCTAGTCATGTTTTGGGGAGCCAAGATTAGGTCTAATTAAGGATTGCACTCTAAGGACTAGCTTGGTTGCTTGTACTGTGAGGGTGGGTATTCTTGCATCTATCTTCTGTCTCTCATCCATAGACATTCTTCTGGTGCATGCAAGGTAGAAGATCTCTACATCTTAATTTGCTACTACCTTTAGAGAGAAATCCGAGGAGAAGATCTAATTGTCCAAAATTTGAATCTAAACCTTCTTCAATTGCTAGTCACCACGAGGAAGATGAGGTTGAAGAGGAGGAACAAAAACTGGATCCAATGGCTCTCTTACAGAAATAGATTACTAGGCAAGGCCAGCATCATGACAAACAGATGCAAGTCATAGTACAGGCCATTACTCGACTCCAAAATGGGAGAGCAAACCAACCACTCAGAGGCTTTTACAATCCCCCTTAGGCTCAACTTGAACCTTTTATTAGGGTACCTCAAGATGGGGATGATTTTAAGCTTAAACCACAAATCATCAATCTGATTCCCCACTTCCATGGCCACAATTCTGATGACCCCTTCCACCACCTTGAAGAACTTCTACACATAGGGAGGACCTTTGGCCCTAGGAACATGAATAAGGATACCTTAATGATGAAAATGTTCCCTTTTTCCTTAAAAGATAAAGCTGCTCAATAGTTGAGGACTATTGGTAGACCAATCCTAACTTGGGAAGATTTGAGAAGCACTTTTCTGAAGAAATTCTTTCCCATAGGAAAAACAAATGCCCTTAGATGTGCTATTACAACCTTCAAGCAGAACTTTAGGGAGCAACTGCATGAGGCTTGGGAGAGATTTAATGACTTAGCTAGGAAATGCCCTTATCATGGGATTCCCAAGTGGCACTTGACCCATATTTTCTATAATGGGTTAAGTGACATTGTGAAGAATTTTGTTGATATAGCATGTGGGGGCAATTTCCTAAGCAAAGATGCTGAGGGAGCCTTTCAATTATCGAGAATACGAGTGAAAATTCCCTCAACAATGCCTCAATGTTTGCCTTCAACAGATCAAATCAACCAAGGAGAGGAGTCTATGAAGTTAAGGATAATTCAAACTCAGTTGATTTAGAACTGATTGCACAACAATTGGATAAGGTGGAACTTGTTGGGAAATATGTAGAGAGTTTGGGTAAAAAATTGGACAACCTTCTGAAGGGTGGGAATTCCTTAGGTACACATTCTAGAATAAACCCTATACTTACCCAAGGAACTTCTATGTTAACCCGCGCCCAACTCTCCAACCCTCTAGGTCAGGAATTGGAGCACAATATTAATGACCTGATCATGGCTCCACCTATGGGCCAACTTTACTTGGACCCCTCTTTTTCTGGGTACCAAGGAGGGGCCTTGATGCCATCAAACTCTGAGTTAGGCATCCCTATGCCTAATTATTTTGAGGATGCTAATGAAATTCAAGGATACACTAGAAAAGACCCATATTCAAATACCTACAACCCTGGATGGTGTAACCATCCTAACTTTGCTTGGTCAAGTCAGAAACCCATTAAGGGTCCTAAATTGACTAAGACAAGCACTTATGGGTAACCCAGTAGGTGCACACAACCGCACACATACCAGCCACATCCTACTCAGGAAACCTAAGCTTTTTATCTAAGTTTGGTCCTTAAAGAAAGGCAAGAAATGAATCTAAGACATAAAGAAGAAGTGAATCAATTGTGGACATAATGATGGGACTATTAGACCAATTAGTAGAAGCTAGACAACACATGATGTTGCCATCCCAACCCATCCCCAACCCAAGGAACTTCAATTGGGTTAACTAGAACAACACACGGGAGCAACAGGCACATATAGTTCAACTTGATCCCCAGCACCCACCTGACTTTGCTAACCATAATCCTAACCAGGCTCAACCTATCTTGCAAAACCCACCTCAACCTTCCAACTATAATGCCTTTGTTGGTGCTATAACTTTGAGAAGTGGGAGAAATCCAAGATCCTTACCCCTCCAAATCTCAATCTAATCAAGATCTTGAGGAGCCCGAATCTGACTTGGGAGACCAAGCTAATCAAGAAGACAAGGATTAGAACCCGAACACTCATGATTTATCTCAAGCACCCTTTCCTGAAGCCTTGAACAAATCTAGGAAAAACAAAACCAATCCATCTGAGGAGTGGCTTGATATTTTTAAATAAGTCCAGGTGAAGATACCACTCCTTGAAGCAATTGAGAATATCCAAGCCTGTGCATATTTTTTGAAAGAAATGTGCACACCAAAATGGTAGGGCCAATCAACTAAAAGGTAGTGCTATCTGAACAAGTTAATGCAGTTATCCTTAGAAACCTACCCCATAAACAAAAAGATCTCAAAGCCCCTCTGATTTCTTGTGTTATTAGAGATACTACCTTTGATAGGGCTCTGTTAGATTTTGGTGCCTTCATCAATTTGATCCCTACAATGTTATATGAAAACCTGCTGAGGTCACACTACAGCTGGCTGATCAATTTGTGACCACACCCTGGGCAATTATTGAGGATATAATTATCAAGGTTCGTGATTTTTATTTTCTTGTGGATTTCTTGGTCCTTGACATGGAGGTACCAAAAAATTTGAGGAACACCCCAATAATTTTTGGAAGACCATTCCTAACTACTTCCAAGGCTAATATTGACTGTGAATCTGGCAATATGGAAATTAAATTCAGGGACAAGAAGATAAAGATTAATATTTTTAAGGCCATTAAACAATTCAAGATTGTGGAATGATAGAAGATTCTGAGGATGTAGATCATACCATTGAATATTGTATGAAATTAGGAGTCTCCCAATCCGACCCTATAGGCCTTGATCCCCAAACCAATCAAGAGGTCAGTCACCCAATCACTAACTTGATTCCATGATCTCTTAAGGATAACTATGATCCACCTTTGGACCTTTCATCCCAAGGACCCAAACCTGAACTAAAATCTCTTCCTGATTATCTAAAGTATGTTTTCTTATGATCTGATCAGACTTGTCCAGTGATCATTAGCTCTTATCTAACCTAAACTCAAGAAAATCAATTAATTCAAGTTCTAGGAAGAAACAGTAGGGCAATTGGTTGGACATTGGATGATCTGAAGGGAATCAGTCCTACTTACTGCACGCACAGAATATATGTTGAGGATGGATTTAAACCCTCCCAAAAAATGCAGAGATGATTGAATCCTAATATGCGGGACATTGCGAAAAAGGAGATGACTAAGTGGTTAGATGCGAGAATAATCTATCCAATCCCTGATAGCCCTTGGATCAGTTCTGTACAAGTGGTTCCTAAGAAAGATGGGCTAACTATGATTACTAATGTCAATGGGGAGTTGATTCCAACCTGCAGCTTCCTCTTGGCGAGTTTGTATTGATTACAGGAAGCTGAATAATGCAAGTAAGAAAGATCACTTTCCACTTCCCTTCATTGATCAAATTCTTGAAAACTAGCCAGCCAAAAGTTCTTCTGTTTCTAGGATGGCTACTCCAACTACAATCAAGTAGCTATCCACCCTGATGATCAAGAGAAAACCACCATCACATGTCCATACGGAACATTTCCATTCTGTAGAATGCCTTTTGGATTATGCAATGCACCAGAGACTTTTCAAAGGTGCATGCTTGCAATCTTTTCAAACATGGTGGGTGATTTTATGGAAATCTTTATGGATGATTTTTCTATGTTCAAGAACTCTTTTGAATCATGTTTGATCAATCTTGAGAAAACTTTACAAAGGTGCATAGAGGTAAAACTTGTCCTATCTTGGTAAAAGAGCCACTTCAAGGTTAAGGAAGGCATAGTCCTTGGCCATGTTGTGTTTGAAAGAGGAATTGAAGTGGATAGAGCCAAGGTGGACACTACCATTAAACTCCCGCCACCATTGATGGTTAAACAAGTAAGATCATTTCTTAGACATGTAGGATTTTATCGTTGATTCAATAAGTATTTTTCTAAGGTGGCGAGGCCCTTAAGTAATTTACTAGTGAAAGATCAAACATTTGATTTTGATTCAGGTTGCTTAAGGGCTTTCAATCTACTAAAAGAGACCATTACACAATCTCACATCCTACAACCTCCTAATTGGAATCACCAATTCGAAATCATAACCGACGCTTCTAATTTTGCTATTGGTGCAATCTTAGGACAAAAGATTGATAAGAAACCTTCTGTGATTTACTACGCTAGTAAAACTCTTGATGAGGCTCAAAAGAATTACACCACTATAGAAAAAGAGTTGCTAACAGTAGTTTTTGCTCTAAAGAAGTTTAGACCATATCTACTTGGATCTCATGTCACAATTTTCACATGTCATATTGCATTAAGGCACTTGTGTTGGTGTAAGGGCTCTACGATCGTTAATTTTAATGATAACAAAACACTTGTGATTTAAACATTTGCATTTGAGTTTATAAGTTTCAGGATAAATGCAAATGGATACAAGTGTGAAAGAGTTCAAGCTCGCATCCATGGTGGATTGGACAAGCTTGATGGACGAGGAGCTTCGCTTGGAGCAACAACTTGAAGAAGGAAGGAGAAGAAGAATAGGATAGAAACATTCTTTCGTGTAGTTTGTATTCTTATTTTTATTTGTGTTGTACTTTGCTCTTTGATTCTTTAGATTTATGTAAAAAGCCCAAAGTACCCTACCTTAGCCCTAAGAAACCCTACACCTCACTAGGACTCTTAGGCAAATACTTAGAAAAATTAGAAAACCAAAGTAGGCTTCAAACAACCATATCAGACATCCAATCTGGACCACAAACATCTGATCTTGGACTTTAAGATGTTTGACTATTTGACCAGACGTCTAAAACACTTAGGCTGGAAACCTACTCTCTATCTATCACCTTCAGACGTCCAGCCCATAGTCCAGATGTCTTACAAGACATCTGAAGACATTCCCAGATGTCCAACTAGAGGACCGTTGGCTTATCTTTGAGGATTAACACTTAATCTAATTTACATCTACTGTCAAACGTCTGTAGAGCATCCCAGACATCTGATAAATAGACTTTAGGCTAAGATCTGACCCAAATCACCTACTTAATAGCCATTTGAGCCTCAGGAAATCAATTCCCATAGAGATTTCTCTTTCCAGACATCCAGGGCCTTTGCCAAACGTCTTATATGTCATCTGACCCATACAACACTAGAACCCTATTTCGATCTGGTGAAAATAGGAAGAAAGCCATCTTAGGATTAGACGTCTGATTAGCTTCCCAGACGTCTTACAAGTATGATTTAGACATTCATCTTGATCCAACCTGATTAGATCATCCACCCTTCTAGATCAGACAACCAAACCTTAGATCAGACGACGACCTAGACGTCTAATACTAGATCTAGACATCTGATAAACCTATCAGAATCATAAATGATCCTAATTTCATTGGGATTTTGTCTTGATCTCTTGTGATTTATTCCCAACGGCTATAGAAGTCTTCTTAGGACCTTTATAAATAGAGGAGTACCCTTCATAAGCAAGATACACCTTGAGAATACTACTTCCATATCTTTTGTGTCCAAGAAGAGAAAGATCAAGGAAGAAGTGCTCTTGCTCTCAAAGTTTCCAATCAAGAGCGTCACTACTCTACGCAATCATGCCTATGCACTTCCTATTAAGGGGAGTTTTCTTTGCTATAGTAGCATAGCCTTATATTTACTTTTTGGCTCTATAGGTTGTTATTTTTCTCTTTTCTTTTGTGGTTGGGTATTCACTTTACGAATTCCAGTCTCCTTCACAAGACAAAATACTCCTCGTTAAGAGGAGGGGTTTTGAGGTTATTCTACCCTCGGGTATAGAGTTGCATGGTTGTAAGAGGTTGCACTACCCTCGTTGAAATAGTACAATAGTGGATTTGATCAACTCAGTCAATCAGAAAATCCTAAGTCGAGAGGCTTACGTGGTGGTTTTTACCCGAGTTTGGGTTTCCACCTAAAAATCATTGTTTACTTGTGAGATTGGTTATTTTGTGATTGTGATATTTTTTCCGCATTATTTCGTTTATCATGCTTGATCTCTCCCCCCTCCATTAGAATCTACAATTAGTATCAGAGCAGGTCTCACAACATCGGCGTAACAACCTAGCAAGAATCCAATGGAGGGAAACTTGTTCACTACAAGACCATCAAAAGGGCAATCCACTACCCTTTCATCATTCTTTGACGGGAGCAACTACTCTTATTGAAAGCTCCAGATGAAGACATGGCTTCAAGCCAATGACTACATAATATGGTAGCAATGAAAAGTGCCATACATCATTCCGAAGAGGCTTGAGGTAGAATACTCTCCACAACAAACTCGGGAGCTTTCTCTCAATGTGAAGACAATGAACACATTATATTGCACATTAAGCTTGGAAGAGTTCAACAACATCTCACAATGCACCACTGCATACGAGGTATGGCATACACTTGAGGTAACTCACGAGGGTACCTCTAATGTAAAATCTTCCAAGATTAATGTTCTTTCATAAGAATTTGAATCATTTTATACGAAACCTAATGAATCATTGACTGAGATGAACACTAGCTTTAGGTAAGACCTTTATCAAGGGGGAGCTTCATGGAAAGCATTTTCATTCCCTTAGATCGGAATGGGAATGAAAGGTCACCACCATTGAAGAGGCAAATGAAGTAGAAGAGCTCAACATGGAGGATCTCTTAGCCAATCTCATGGCCTATGAGACGAAGATAAAGAAAAAGGACACACCGGAGCTGAAGCCAAGGAAGACTCTCACCTTCAAAGTCACTTCAAATTATGAAGTAAGTTCCAATGACGAAGACCTTAGAATTTTATTTAAGAAAATTTCCAAGTTTTGTTGGACCTCAAAGAAGGAAAAGAAGGAGAAGGAAGAAGAATCACCAACTCGTTGCTATCATTGCAACAAGAAAGGGCATATTCGACCAAATTACCCTCTATTCGAGTGTGGAAATTGTGTATTTAGAAAAACTGTCGCAGCTTGTAGTATAGTTGCGAAATCCTCTCGACAAAAATATTTATAGATTAACAAGACTATGAGTCCCGATCTTTCGTCTCTGGGAGGAGTTTATGGAAATGCTAATCTTGATTTTGATCTTTTCCTCTCTACTCACATAAAAATGCACATCGGGTTTCAACCTGCAAATAAATGTGTTGCCAGTCACATTATTGACCCTAACGATGAGAGCATGTGTCAGATAGATGACAAAAGTGAATTTGTCAGTATCAATGTGCATGATCCTAGTTATACGATGGCTATTTACCGAAAAAACATCGATCGTTAGGTCCTTAATATCTTCATGCATCGACATGTCTGTTGCAAGAAAAATATAAGAAGTTATAGCAAGCAACTTATTATCACACGAAAGATTTGGCAAGGAAACTCATGGTGATTTTTCACACATAGATATATATAGAAAGAACTCAAAGATTTTTCATTGATTACATGATGGTGGTTACAGAGTGAAGCTAGAGGAAAGCTTGTACATAAAAGCTTAAAAGATTACTAGCTATCAGAAAATGAGCACACGTGCAGATCTACGAGAGATTGCACATGCACCATGCAGGAGGGAGAAAGATAGCTACCTACTAAACATAAAATAAGGTAGAAGAACTACCTATCTATCTAGCTAGTAGAAGGAAGGGCATTCGAAGGTGGTCTCCAATGGCCTTTGAGGTGGTTGGGAGAAGGAGGGGCGGCCAATGGTGGGTAGGCTGACCCTTAGAGAGGTGATGGAGGGTTGCTCTTGGACGTCCACTAGTGCTTGGAGGTGGAAAGAGCATGTGGAGATGGAGGTGGAGTGAGGAGCCACTAATGGAGAGTCCAAGATCAAGATGGGTGCATGGTTGTCCAAGAGGGTCTTTTTATAGACTCTTAGGCGGCTATGGGTGTGTCTCTCTAGAGAATTATAGAATTCTCTAGAAGACTTCCATTTTGGCATCAAGATGGATGGGAGTGTGTCTTCTTAGATCCACAATTCATGGATCTAAGAGAAGACTCTCCCTTGGTTGCTATTTTTCGTACCCAAGGGTGGTGCCACCTATGGTGAGTTCTAGAGAACTCTAGGTGTGTGCGGCAAGGTGAGGGTGTGTGGGTGTGTGCATGACCTAGGTGGCTAGGTGGTCTAGTGGTCTGGGTTAGGTTCTAAGGGTTTGGGTTAGGTTAGGCCATAGAATTAGGGTCAGAAACCCTAATTACTAAGGTAGATGCACAATTAAACTTGACACAAGTTTAATTGAATGAGTAATTGTGAGTGAGATTACTCAATTAGGTTAGGCTTAGGTCAATTGGACTCAATGGACTCTCACTAAGTCCAATTGGACTTGTGTGGGTGGACATCTGAGCTCAATTGGACTCTATGAGTTCAATTGACTAAATGAAGTGTGATTGACTTGATCCAAGTCAATTGGGCTTAGTGAGAACCTAATTAGGTTCTTGGGAGGGTCTAAAGGTGGTGAACTAGGATTAGGGTACCTCAATTTAGGTTCTCAAGGGGTTGGAATTGGGTTTAGGGACCTAGGAACTCAAGATCCAAGCTTGATTTCCAAAACAAGGTTTGGAGAGGGGTATCAGACGTCTAATTTAAATGTCAGATGACTTATACTAAAAAATCAAAAGTCCAGACCTCTTGTCTGGATGTCTAATTTGAGTCAGGGAAGAATCAAGTTTCTGTCTTGGGGATTCTGCAGAAATTGGATGTCTAATCAAGTGTTTGGACATCCAATAACACTGCAGACATGGATTTAAGGTGTACAAGTTGGGGTCCTAGACATCCAATAACTTATCTAGATGTTCAGATAAGGGTTGGAACTAGGGTTTTGGGGTTTCCTAGGCTATGGTGATCTAATCTAAGGGTAGCTAAGGCTTAGGATGGTCTCTAGGGCTATCCTAGGGCTAGGAATGATCCTAAGTTCTTCATAATTTAATTCTACCTTACTTTTACTTAATAGAGTAACATACCTCAACCCTTACATTATTTCTCTACTACATTTTATTCTAATCTTCTACTCCAGCTCTACTGCATCACCAGCTTCATATCCAACTTCAAATCCAACTTCAGATCCATTTCCTGAGCTTCTTGTTACCCGCAATTTATATAATGCACTTAACTAGTACATTATATCATTATTTCATGCATAGCTAAGTGAAAGTAGTAAAGATGCAATTAATGTTCATGTATGCATAGATTACACTAGCTTATGCTAAGTTATAGCCTAATTTAGGTTAATTAAGACCTATGATTGCTACACAATCTTACCCCCATGCCTAAATCTTTCTAGTCCCTAACAAATGCAAGACTAAGTTATTTATAGAAGGGTTCCTAAAGGACTGATTATTTTTATCAAGTGTATGACTAGAGATTCTTTTCCATTTCATTTTCAACCTAAAATCTAGAAATCCAGACAATCGTGAAAGTACAACTATGTAGCCTTTGCAACGGATTCGAGTGAAAAATCTGATTTACCTCTAAAGCATGTACTTGACAATAGTAAAATTCTAGAAGAATAGGCAAACTTATTCTCTCAGGGTATTCAAGATATTCTACGAATTCCACCCTGACTTTAAGCTTGGGTAGTGCTACATAGAGATTGGTACTACAAAATCTACATTTCCAAATTGTTAAGTGAATCAACCGAGAGAAAAAAGGGAAAAACTATGCTCTCTTTGGTTCCTTTGTATTCACTCTCTCTTCTTTTCTTTTCTTTGCTTTTCTTTTTTTTTTCTTTTTTTTTTGAGCCCACAATCTCACTAGATTTATGCATATATTCCATATTTGGTGGTCTTACATGGTATTAACACTTTAATAGAGTTCCAATAACCCTAACACTAAGTCAGAATTCCTTAGCTAGTATTCGGGTGATTAAGAATACGAAAAGGTAGGTTAAGGCCATATTTGGTTGATCTCAATTATGGTAGGTAATGCTACCTCAATACTATTAAAATAAATACTAAAGCACTCATACTCTCATCTTCTTTTTCTTTTCTTTTCCTCATTTTTTATTTTATGTATATATATATATATATTTTTTTTTCATATGCCTAATTTTTTCAACACAACACAATCTAGCAACACATTCATGATTTTTATTGAGGAGGCATTATTAGGGATTGATGGTACTCAAGAGACATTGGGTAGCCTATTTGGCAGAAGTGCCTCCTAACGGCACTGGGAGAGATGGATAGGATAGTGTATCTCTGACCTTGATATCAGTACCCTCCTTCAGTCAAGGATTCCATAAAGAATGATCATAACCATCCACCTTAGTCCTAGTTTTATCAGAACTCAATCTCTGCATATTTGCTTTATTTGGTGGCTCTCAATATTTCACACGAAATGTATAAGCAGGAACCGAGAGCGAAACTGTGCCTAACTCCGAGTATCACCACTCAATTATCCAGAATTCTAGGTTCCTTGCACTAATCTTAGAGCACCGGTACTCTTTATTCTCATCTCACACTATCTGGTGGATTTTTAGGAGAAGATTTGCTTGACTCTCAAAACATTATCTAGGGGTTCAGGAAAAGAAGTACTGCTTCTTCTCAACAGACTAAAGATATTTATCAGTCTTCACCATGAATCCATTGCAAAATCTATGTGTGAGTGTGAAAATTGTATTGGATTCCATATTATAGGAATCAACTAGAGGATAAAATCCCTAATGCATTCTCTTGGTAAAAATCTTATTGATGAATACACTATGTATAAATGCTATATACAAGTAACCTCTTTCATTTGTACCTCATAAAATTCCCTTTTCGGGTTACATTTAGCTTGGTCCTAAATTTAGAACAAAAAAATGAGCGAATGAGTAGGAAGTGGCTGTTGCGAACGATTTCTAGCTCCAATGCAAGCATTGCAGGTAGAGTCAGTTGTTCTTAAATTTAGGACCCTAAAGTACAGTTAACATGCTGCTATGAGGTTTTCCTAAATTTTGGTATAAAAAAATTTTCAGTTTTAATGTATCTACCCCCGATGCCTAAGTTCTTGCATGTCCTCATGCATGAATATAAAAGAAATAAATCACGATAGGGAGTAACTGGGTAGAAATCACTTGGAATTGCTCCTGAATTTTCATTCAGCACCGACCAACCTGAAAATATGCAATATGCAAAAAATATGCTAAAAGAAGCTATGGTATGTATAGAAAGATATCAAATGCTATTTATAAATGTTGAGTTTAACACCTCCAGCTAGGCGAAAACTCAGTCATTCATCCTCAATAAAATGAATGATTTCATCAGCAGGAGGAGGTTCCTAGGCCATAAATGGCTTGAGGTGTTGGCCATTTACCATAGAAACATGCCCAGATTTTAGGTCCATGATTTGGACCGCCCCATTAGGATAGGGGTGAATCACGATATATGGGCCAGTCCACTTGGACTTGAATTTCCCTACAAAGAATTTTAGCCATGAATCAAACAACCAGACTTGCTGGTTGGGCGTGAACTCTTTCCTCTAGATGTGGCGGTCGTGAAAGACCTTGGTCTTATCTTTGTATATCGATGCATTCTCATAGGCCTCCTACCGAGTTTCTTATAATTCGCTAAGCTAGAGCTTCCTTTCATAACCTCCCTCATCGAGGTTAAGATTACACTCTTGCACTGCCCAAAAGGCACGGTGCTCTAGCTCGATAGGAAGGTGACAGGCCTTACCATACACCTTACCATATGGCGACATTCCAAGTGGGGCCTTGTAGGCGGTCCAATATGCCCAATGTGCAACAACTAATCTGTCGGACCAATCCTTTCTGTCTGGTATAACCGTCTTTTGGTGGATTAGCTTGATTTGACGGTTAGACACTTCAGCTTGCCCATTGGTCTGCAAATGATACGGGGTGGCTATATGATGATGTGCCCCATACTTCTTTAGTAATGGCCTAAAATTGGTGTGGATGAAGTGGCTTCCTTCGTCGCTGATTAGAGCATGGGGTATTCCGAATCTTGCGAAGATGTACTCTCGTACGAAAGTGATGTAAATACATGTATATCACATAAACTATCTATTTATGCGTGTTCTTAGCCGTTGAGTTGCATCATACATTATAAATATTACATAACATGCATCATCATGCATTTAGGTTAGATTGTATAAAGTTTAGGTTAATTTTCTCTTTTTGTGGTCAAGTAACACTGCAATATTCAATCGGGGCCTCAGATTGAAGATCCAACCATACAGATCTAATCAGGGAAACTATCTGAGTTCAACAACTCCAAGATTGCCCTAATCAGACTTCCATAGTATTAGATATTGTCTGAGGAAAATCATAGGTCAAAGGTCAAGATGGTGTAAATCCGTACTTCAGATGACAAATCCAACTGCATGGATGGGTTCGGATCGATGATTAAGCCTAACGACGTGAAAATCAATCCAATCCAACATCCGTGGCACCTTCTACAAGTCACAGAAGATTGACGGACAAGATGGCACCACGTGGTGCCATCTCGACCGCTCAAACCATCCCAACTGAAGTTTGAAGACCCACCGCACTCTCTTTCTCCTCAATGCAAGATCAAATCTGGGCCGAGCACACACGCCGCGGTTAGAAAGTTGACAAAGAAGAGGGGATAGCACAGTAGGCAGAGGCGTTCATGTGAGATAGAGGCACAAGTTCAATCCCTGCTAAGCCTCAAATCAAGTGGGGAGTGCAGAGCGACTGATTTCAGCCATTCGATGTAGCGTGAGCGACGCAGATGTGAGTGACGTGGCTGCACCAGATGCGCAAGTGGGCACACTCTATATCAAATGCCCAAGCCCATGTGCAATTGCACGAGCAGGCATTGGGCATGTTGAAGCAGAAGCTGATGGATGGCTTTTAAGCCATCTGATCGCTTGATCCAATGACTGAGAGCACGCAGACAAATGCATGCATTGAGGCGGGAGGAGAAGAAGAGGCATGGTGTGCGCAGCACCTACACCCACGACCTGGGCTTTAGTGACTGTTTTATCCATCACTAATGACCTTTGATTTATTGTTTCAAAGTGTAATGACCTATTTGCCCCCTCTAATCTACATTTATATATAGCCCTACGACTCCCACGCTTTCATCATCCCTTCCTCTCTTCTCTCACCCCCTCCAAAGCTCTAAGAGATTGTCCCAAACTTGAGATGCTCCATTAGAGTTAAAATTATAATTTTTCCACCATCTTGTCCCCTTCGCGGAGCATTCCATGGTGGTCCTCTCATCGCCATTCAGAAAGCGAATCCTGCTACAACGTCTTTCTACCCTCAAGGCCATTGATCACATCCTCGTTGTCGCTAGGTTCTTTAAGGACTACTGTACCCTAAAGCGACAACCGAGAATTGGATGACAGGAGATACTGTTAAAAGTGTCTAGCACCATGATTCTAGATGACTTACCAACAAGAAAGAAAGACCCTAGCACCCTACTCATTTCCTGCCTTTTGCAGGATTCTACATTTGATCAGGCCCTTCTAGATCTGGGTTCATCCATCAACCTAACTCCCACTGCCGTATTTGATCAATTTCGAATCGGGGAATTAAAACCCACCTCGGTTACAATTCAGCTGGCTGATAGATCAGTGAAAACATCGAGGGGGTGGTTGAGAACGTGATTGTTAAAGTCCACGGATTCTGCTTTCCTACAGACTTTTTTGTTCTCGATATGGAGGTTCCTCCTAACCTCCATGATGCACCAATCATTTTAAGTTGCCCATTTTTGGCGACAGGCTGAGCAAACATTGACTGTGCGTTCGGGTGTATGGAAATTGCCCTAGGAAATGAGCAATTTAGAATTGACATATTCAAGGCATCTAGGAACTTTGATTGTGATCACATTGAGGAGGATGGTGAAGACAAAGAATCAGCATACTGTGGTAACATTGGGCTCCTTTGTGACCACCCAATGTCTCATTCATCTGCACTATCGGGGTTTCTGGACCTTGATCCACACGGGACTGAGACCACCAAAATGCACATTTCTTCCCACGGATTTGATTGTTTGGGGTGTTCATCTGACCACAACACCCTTGACTCTATCTATCCTGATCCACATATTACTGAATCACCCTCGTTAATGAAGAAAGGTGTGACTTCGACAAACAAGTTTCCCGTTAATGCAGTCATGACTAGCTACATCGCAAGTGGTGAATCTATGGGAATCCTCGCATATAAAGATCATCAGACTCCCACCACTGATTTTGCTCCTCCTATTCTGACTCGCATCCCCATTTCTGACTCTGACCCACTCGTGATTGAATTGAAGCCCCTACCTGATTCACTTAAATATGTGTTCTTGGGCGAAAGTGAGACATACCCGGTCATTATTAGTGCTCACTTAACCCAAGAACAAGAGCATCAACTGATTTAAGTATTACAAGACCATAGGGCTGCTATAGTGTGGAGTATTGCTGATCTCTGCGGTATTCGCCCCTTGTATTGCACTCATCATATTTACACAGATGAGTGGATGAAACCCTTGAGACAACCTCAGGGACGGTTAACCCGAATATGCTAGAGATTGTTAAGAAGGAGATCATTAAATGGCTGGATACGAGTATTGTATACCTAATCTTTGACAACCAATGGGTGAGTCCGATCCAAATAGTGCCCAAGAAAGCAGGACTCACTGTAGTGAAGAATGATCAAGGTGAATCCATCCCAACCCGTACTGCGAGATCATGGCTGGTCTGCATAGATTACAGGAAACTGAACATAGCTACACAGAAGGATCGCTTTCCTTTACCGTTCATTGATCAGATCTTGGAACGGTTAGCTGGATGTAGTTTCGTTTGCTTCTTGGATGGAGACTCCAGGTATAATCAAGTAGTGATTAGCTCAGGTGATCAAGACAAGATCACATTCACATGTCCCTATGGAACATTCTCCTTCAAGTGAATGCCCTTTGGCCTTTGCAATGCACTAGCGACATTTCAATGTTGCATGATGACCATCTTCTCTGACATGATTGGGGACTATGTGGAAGTGTTCATGGATGACTTCTCCATTTTTGGAGATGATTTTCAATCTTGTTTTGATAACCTCATCAAGACCCTGAAATGATGTATTGAGGTGAACCTAGTACTATCCTAGGAGAAAAGCCATTACATGGTGAGGGATGGCATTGTCCTAGGACACAGGATCTCTGCAAATGGACTCGAGGTCGACCAAGCCAAATCTAAAGTTATATCACGATTACCTCTACCTAGCTCGGTCAAGTAGATCAGATCATTCTTGGGTCACGTCAGCTTCTACTGAAGATTTATACGTGATTTCTCGAAAATCGCACGGCCATTGATGAATCTCCTGGTAGCCGATGTCCCATTCGATTTTAACTCCGTGTGTCTCAACGCCTTCGAGACTTTACGAAGCACTATCTTTGATTTTTTGACTCTCCAACCACCCGATTGGTCACTCGATTTTGAGATGATGTGCGCCGTCTTTGATTTCGCCGTCAAAGCTATTTTAGGTCAGCGTCGAGAGAACAACCCTTCATCATATACTATGCTAGCAAGACACTGAATGGGCTCAGTGTAATTATATTATCATTGAAAAGGAACTGCTAGCAATAGTGTTCGCGTTGGAGAAGTTTCAATCATACCTGTTAGGGTCTAAAGTAATAATCTTCACATACCACTTCGCCCTCCAGCATTTGTTGGCAAAGAAGGATGCCAAACCCTGTCTTATTGGATGGATCCTTCTATTGTAAGAGTTTGACATTGAAATACGTGATAAAGTTGGAAAACAAAATGTTGTGATGGGTCACTTATCCATACTGGACCCAACCCACATTCCATATTCTCTACCTATTTCAGACCAATTTCAAGATGAATCTTTATTGGCAATTCAATTTGTTGAGTTTCCATGGTACGTGGATATCGCGAACTATCTTGTCGCAAGCAAGATTCCCGCAAAACTATCCAAAGAATAGGAGCTCAAATTCATAGCTGAGGCCAAATTCTATTTCTGGGATGATCCGTTGCTCTTCTGCATTAAAGCCAATCAGATTATCAGGAGGTGCGTGCCAGACTCTGAGATCTCGAGTGTGATATCTTTTTGCCACAGCGAGCCCTGTGGTGGTCACTTCTCGAGCTGAAAAACTGCTGCAAAGATTTTGCATTCAGAATTTTTCTGGCCAACTATCTTCAGAGATACACACGAGTACGCCAAATGCTGTAAGCAATGCTAGTCGGTTGGTTCTATGACTAGGAGAGACATGATGCCTCTCCAACCCATCTTGGTCATAGAAGTGATCAACATTTGGGGCATCGATTTTATGGGTCCTTTTCCGAATTCACATGGCTTCGAGTACATACTGCTAACAGTTGACTATGTCTCGAAGTGGGTTGTAGCCCTCCCAGCGAGATGGGTTGATCATAAAATCGTCATTGTTTTTTGTAGGATGGATATTCTACGCAAACGACGCCAAAATGTTGTCAGAAAATCCCTGGCAATGGTGCCAAATGTTGTGTCAGAAAGTG